>JARUHQ010000030.1:3537189-4194415 GCA_029955515.1 Chrysomela aeneicollis | reverse complement strand
AACTGTTGTGTAGAACATGTGCAGTTTTATGGAACAAGTTCAGTTTACGACATACTACTTGCGTTTTACTTGGACATTTCTGTTCGATTTGTATTTCAAAATGGAAAATACTGAATATAAATTAAGAGCTATTTTATTTCAGTCTTGTTCAGTTTGGGTAGAGTTTTAATCATGCTCACAAATGAAACCATGCTCATATCAAACAAAATACCTAAAACGATCCCGGCTAACATCTCTGTAACTTTCTTCTAGTTCGTATATATATATATATATTATATATATGACTCCTTGCAAATTTAAAATAAATTCAAAATCTTTCCACACATTTTCATTAGCCGAGAAGTCGATGAATTACGGTAGGAAGTCAAGAACTGTTAAGTGAAAATGTTCTTCAATGTTTTTACTTGATTTATTTTCTCTACTTGATTTTTAACTTTCGAAATGTAACTTCCACTTTGGAAAAAATGTGAGCCACATTTGAAACTTGACCTTTTATTGACCATTTAATCAATCATATATAGCACGTTGAGAATCACCCAGCTAAATGGAATGTTAGTCTTATTACATATTGATTCGATAACCTGTTTTATTAGAATAAGTTTGTATACCTATTGAATAGAACTTGAAAACCTAACGAATATGCAAATATTTGAAATTATTTCTGAATATATTTCTTACATGTGCTTTTTCGATCCAACACATCAACAACAAGCATGCACGAGATTTATCGTACAGTCCCATTCAAATTCTTCAACAAATATGAATCATGATGTCATCAGTTAATAATATAAGTAATATTATTGATCAAGCCATTATACAAATCTCTTTCATTCTGCGATAAACTGTGAATGAGAAGGTACATAAATCTATGGAAAATTTATGTTCTGTGTAAGAAATCATCCGTATAACTAGTCACTGCTAGACTGGACCCTCTATATCTCGAAAAATATTCAAATATTTCATCACACTGTTAAACCTTATGTTATGGAAAAGCTGTTAGAAAAAATGTTATGAAAGCAGGAATAACATTTTAAAATACCTATTTTTCTAACACAAGCGAAGAGTGCTTGAAACCCATCGATTTTTTGTGCATGAAGGTAGATATTTTGATATCTTTAAGCTCTCATTCAATAGAAATAGAACAAACCTATTTCATATGTCGGCAAGATACGGCAAAAGTATCCCCCACATAGCCAACTTTAACATTTCAAGATTTTCCTCCACCACCATCACACGAATGAAAATGAAACATGGTAAGTTTCCTGCACATCTGGCAAAAATAGGCATTAATGTTAACCCATTATGCCCATGTGACAATTATTCTTTAGCGGACATTAATCACATCCTATTTGCATGCCCTAACTTCAGTCAACACCGGACCGATTTCATAGATAATTTACTTTCCTTAAATATTCCGTTTCCAACCAATATTACAGTCCTATTAGCTACTCTAAATGAAAAAATATATAATGTGATTCTATCATTCGTAATTAAATCCAAAATATCAATATAGTCTATAGTGTCTCGACTCTATATAAAATTTCTGTGGCAAAATAAACTCCGGTTTAATGCCAAGGGGTGGGGGGGTTGAAAAAAAAAAGATACGGCAAATGAGAAATTCAGACAGAATCAGAAACTGGCAGTATTGCCAGTAGGTATACTAGCAATTTATCCTGACTACTAGTACTTGCCTTTATCCTAGAGAAGAGAAGCTGGATGCCTCTTGTAAGCACATTATTCATTATTTATAATAAATGAATTTTTACTTCGTTTTTAATATGTTTCATTTTCACTCAAAAAACTAGCAACTAGTGTGCCTAAAATAGTATAATTTCGAAATGCTAATAAATATCGATATATAGATATATCAATTTCGAAACGCTTTCTCAACAATATTTTCGCTACCCTTTCAATAATCTCAATGTTTGGTTTGTATTTCTTTCGTAGATATATGAAAACAACTAACAACAGCACTAACTGTTGTCCTTGGCGTTTTAGATAGGTATTTGTAGTGGAATAGTGGTTTCTTTTCGATACAATGAAATTATCCTCCGCGAAGGAATACTTATAGCACGATTTATTTAGGTATATCTACATGAATATAAATTAGGTAGTTCACCTTCCTAGTTCTTTAAGGCTATTTTTGTATAAGTACCATCACATCATCATCACCAGCACACCATCGAAATGGCTAAGATCTAATATAGGTATAGTTATTTCAGGAAGGGTTTTACTATGCCTGAGTTTGATAGTTTAGAGTAGTTTAAACGTTATAGCTGAATTATACTTTAGTGAAAGCTTGATATCTAGAGTGCAGAAAACAGCATGTTTATATCCTCTTTTGAGTTAAAGAAATTTCTGATTTAAAAAATATAGTTAACTTTCGGTATCTAAACAAAAAACACTACACACATAAAAACAAATTCTCAAATGAAAACGATATATTTGTTCAACGTCCAATTCTTGTTTTGAAAAAGCGCATTCTTCTTCTGAAATAATTTATTTGAAATGAATTTATTGAATATGTCAATTGTAGAAAATTATTTCACTGGAATATTCATTTGGTATAACAAAATGTTCTCAATTCAAGAAATTCAGAGTATCCAGAAAAAATAATTAAGTTCTTGAAAAATATATCACGGAATGTCTTCTTTCAAAATAACATTCAACATTTAATCTCTGAATAAGTAAATCTCTGAGAAAGTTTCTTTAGATTGACCATAACATTTACTTGAATATAATTGCGATCCCTTCGAGCCGAGAATGTTGCCAAACGGTGTGAGTGTGTTGTTTCGGTGCTCTTGTCGTGCATCCATCATTGTTCAACCAGTTCAACCTATTTTATAGGCATAGAAATATTGGCTTACCATGAAAGAAAAACTACGGTCTTAGGAGATATCTGAATTACCACTTTTAGAGGTAAGTTACATGCCTATATCTTATCGACGTTCATTCTTGGGTAGGTATTATCGTGTATCCAATCAATTAACGTAGCTATATCTTCACGAAAACTGATAATTCGTGAAAAACTTGAATAACCAGGATCGGCATAGTGAGTGAAAATTGGGGTTAGGTACCTATGTGCGGATGAACGTTTAAATTTGTCCAATCACTGATTGAACAGTGGAATAGAGCTTCTTGAACTTGTAGACATCTTAGGTATTTTGATACTGCATATTATACCTAACATATTTTTACATTTTTTCACCAAATTTCGATCCAAGGAAAATGAATTCAGTAGTAAGAATGTGAACCCAGATTTGAAGAAATATAATAACCATACATTGTGCTGAGTCAGATTATCTCTCACATTGTACCTACATGGAGTTGTGAATGATATATTTTATATTTTTTAGTAGTTTGAAATCAGAGGAATACAACTTTATTGCGAGGTAAACTGGTGGACAAGTTCAGAAATAATCTCTACGAATAGGGGGAAAGGTTGTCAAGAAGAAGGTCTGCAAGTGATGATGTGATTGATGAGAGCCCCAATAAGAGAACGGAAGTTGAGGATGATTCTCATTTCAAGAATTCGATATACCTAATTCCTCTAATTTGATAAAATTCTTGATACAAAACAATCTACAGCTAAAACTGAAATTCTGATTCTTTTTGTTCAAGAAAAATGCGAGTCATTGAGAGATTATGATTGTCTTGATTTGAATATATTGTGTTTTCAATCTGAAATATTGTATTATTCTCACGAAGAACTCCATTCATTTACTATTCAAGAAATCTATAACATTGGTATGAGTGTATTTAGTTGGAAACATAATAGTCTTGAATTGAGCAGACATTTATTCCAGTATATATAAACAAGCCATACTCTTGAATCAAAGCATATCAAATCAAATCAAGTAATTCTTTTTATGTGTGTATTGCAGCTTTTGATGGAAAAAATATGCTTTTCTGTATTAGTACCTAAGCATTCCTAACGACATCAACAAATCGTATTATATTGTATGTATATAGGTCTAAGACCCATTCCCAAGAACAGCATTGTTAGTTTCCAACACATCAAAGCTTTTTTGCACACACTGTGAATACATTCTTTTCAAGTAGCTCTGTTGCTTGGAATAAACGGTAAGAATTAAGTACTCCATCATTGGCTGCATGGAGCCAATGTATGGCTATGGCAGCTGAAAAATTAACTATGGGGATCAAATATTTTTCCAGTGCAGCTCGACTCTTAGTTGACTATCGTGATGGTTATGCGACTTCGCAATGTTGATTTTAAAAGGCGCACCAGTACTTATACCTATACCTACTTTATGGCGAGTGCTCAATGTCCTCTTTTTTGGACATTGCATCAGCGAATCATTATTTGAATCGCAAATGGTCATTCTCTTTCAAGTTGATGATTACCTGAATAAAATGTCCAACTATTTCTTTCTTATTACAATATTAACGTTTTAATTTTTAATCGACATCCCATTTCTGAAATACAGATAATGAGGATAAGATATATTTCATTCATAAAAATGTTATTTATTAAAATGACAATAGGACAACACTGGAAAAAGTCCCATTTGAGAAAGATTTTTGATAAGTTTTTTCCAAAAAAGTAACAAACCTAGTAATGTTGCTTCGCTGTTACAGAAAAGATCACTTTACTGAAACTGTTTTATTGGAACTGCAAAGAAACTCTCTATCACATAAAAAAATTGGCTGTAGTAGGTAGTGGAACTGCAATTCTATAAAATTATTCCTGCCACCATAAAAATGTACTTTTCCACGATAATTTGATATGTTAATGTTGTAGCAAAGAAGATTAAATCAATATTTCTTTATAATAACCATATTGTTCTCTGCTATCCTAGCAGAAAATATTTGCATCACGAAATATTTCTTTATAATAACTGTAATGTTCTTGGCTAGCTCAGCAAAAATTAATTGCTGAAAACGATTCTGACATGTCAAAATCGTAGTTCGGTTGGCATCGTTTTCATTTTATCGCTAGACTTGCAACAGTTCATCTCGTCTGATGTCGTCCGTCGTTCGTCCCGTCCACTATTCCGGTGATTTTCTGTTCTCACGGAGTAACAGTAGCTATTTCACCTTATTACCGAAATATTCGAGTTCTTTTTCTTCTTGGCAAGGACTTTGCTTTTTAGTGAAGGCTCTTTTCTGTATCAGTAAGCATTCATATTAACAACAACAAATATCTCTCCTGTATTAGTAGGTAATCTACTAATACAGGAGAGATATAAATAATAGAATGAAACCTCTTTCCTACCATAGCATAGTTACTTTTCCATAACAGGAGAGAAGCAGAGTTACTTTCTAAAGTAGCTGTGCTACCACAGGTAGACATTGGTAGTTAAGCGTCCTCTTCTGCAGTAGTAAAGATTGGAATGTCGATTGGAAAACTGCACGACAAAATGTTATTGATTGCAAATTTTATAGAACGATCAGCTTTTCTTGACTCAGGGAGTAACTTTTCATAATCTGACAATCACATTCATAGACTTGTATAACTTAGAGACGAAAAAAAAATTTATACTTACCCAAGTTTTGCGCTTTTCTCAATTGGAATGATTTTACTTTGCACTACTCAAGTTCGAACATAATGATACACCTTGTAAATGTATAGGTACTTATACAATTATATTTTTCACTTCTGTTCTGAAAATATTCATGACTGATTCAGTACCTTTTTTGGTATATGAGGTTTATTGAATGTTAAATTCAATTTATTATTCGTTTAGTTGAGTGGAAAGCAATAAAATGAGCGCTTGAACAATGTTATAATAAATCATTTATTCAAACTACTTCTTATCAGTTATATAATCTAGCATTGCTGAACATGTTCAACGTTCAGTCATTCGTTCTCCATGATCTGAGAATTATTCGAACAATACGAACATCGAGTGAAGACATTTTTTATGTCCACAGTTGAGAGTGAAAATTAACAATGGCTCACCATCAACACCACAATTTCGAAGTAGTCGGAATTGACGATGACGAAGTACCCAGAAACAAATGCAGGACATGTCTGAAACAAAACACGCTCACGATAGCCACCGTTGTAGCAGTTGTCATGGGCGCCGTTCTAGGGATCATTCTGAGATCGGCAAAACCTAAGTGGTCCGAACGTGAGATCATGTATATAGGGTGAGTAAATGATAATTATTCTTCCAAGACTGAATATACTCAAAATCAATTATTTTATTTAATTTGCTGAATGTTCAGAGAAGATACATTTCATCTTCATCTACATCTTATGATGCGGTAAATATGAAACGATGACCAATTTACTATCGTATACTTTCGAAGTCATTCAGGAATAAAATTAATCAACGAGATTCGGTAAAAATCTTATATATACTAGATATGCTATCAGGTGGTGAGGAACTACTGAAAAGGAAGTATTATTTTCTGAATTCTCTTTTATACCAAGTATCTGTTAATGTTGCACACTTCTGTAATCTTCTAGTTGTTATAAAAGGTTTATCCTCTGTATTATCAACCCACACTCTGTGATCTTCTATAAAAGAACTGTTCTGTGGTTGTATTATGCATTCTTTTGTTCTATCATCAATTTATTCTATGTCAACTATGTCACTCTGTGATGTTCTATAAAAGAACTGTTCTGTGGTTGTATTATGCATTCTTTTGTTCTATCATCAATTTATTCTATGTCAACTATAGTAGTGAAAAGAGAAGTCGTATGCAGTTTAAAATAATCGTAAATCAGTTCATCGAATATATATTAACGGAAAATGTTGATTGTGAATAAAACAAAATCTACTTTGAATTATAAGAAAAGCTATCAATGTTTCTACATCATCTGAGATTTTTACTCAGAATAACTCTGTTCAAAATCATACGTGATCTCTGATTGGGATCTGATTATATTTGAACAAAGATCGTCTCTTGATTACATTTTATTGTCCAGATATATAGGTGATGTATTTCTGCGGATGCTGAAAGCTCTTATACTGCCTCTCATCATATCATCCTTGGTATCAGCCATCGCCAGCTTGGATTTGTCTTTGTCTGGAAAGATAGCCTTCAGAGCTGTGGCATACTATTTGACTACGACATTTGCTGCCGTAGTTCTAGGAATCATTTTGGTGGTTAGCATCAGACCGGGTGTGGGTCATAGAGACATGGTCGTCAAAGAACCCACAGAAACTAGAAATGTCACAACGGTGGACACTCTCCTAGATTTAGTGAAGTAAGTGAAATACACCTGGTTATTCAAAATTAATATTCATCATATCTAGAACTAACAGAAATATATCTACAGGAGTTGAATTAAAGTAACAAACTTGCTACTTGGAAATTTTGGCTTTTATAATTTTATATTGTTACATCTGGAAAAAGATGTTATGCATATTTTGCTTTGAAAGCATTTAATTTTCTTCCTGATGATCATAAACAAGTAGTATATATCATGAATACGAAAAATGTACTGAAAAAAAATTAAGCGACCGATATACTTACAACAGAATCATCTCTGAGTTACTTAGAAGTGATTAGAAGTGAATTTCATTTATAAGTTAATGTTAATGAGATAACTTGGGGTCATTTATTGTAAATAACAAACTGTTACCTACTTTTTCACCATTTGCAGCACAATTGAGATAAAGAAAACACCACGCGCGGCTTCGGCTATTGTGGTTTTGCCATCGTTTGTGTTCTGTATTGGTTCTAAAATCAACATAAGTGTAATATTTGTTACAAGATCGACATGAATAAACATAATTATTATCATTATTATCTTCACCTACCAAAAATATAATGGAAATGAACGTGAATACTGGAGAAATATTCATGCCTTCCTTAGTGAGCTGTCTCAGTGCTATAAGCTTTCCTTATTCGCACAAGTTTCCAGTGAAAATTCTTCGAGTTGGTAAGGCATCAAGGACATTAGTTAGAAAACCAATTGTTTTAATGGTGAATAATTCACACTCCTTTATATGAAAAGTGTTTTTGAATCCGTCATTACGATAATAAATTATTTCATATCGAATATATAACTTACTTTTATCATCGATCAAAAGGCGAGACATGAAATATACCAGGATATATAAAACAATATTTTATTTTCTGTTATTCGAATTCCTCAGTAACCTACGAGGTAACCTATATGAAAAATATTATTATCATATCGTACCGATTGCTCAATCAACAGATAAATAATCTATTGCTGTGCAACACTGATCACAATATTATATACACATTTCTGAGTGAAATAATGATTGATGACTTGATGAGTGATAACATGGGCTTCAGTGACTTAATCCTTTTTCATTTCCAGAAACATGTTTCCACCAAATGTAGTGGAAGCCTGCATCTTCCAGGTATGTAAATCTATATCAATGACTCTGAATTAGCAAAATATTAAACAGTCGAAAAAGTATGTTTTCATCATTGCATATAAGTTGACAACCAGAAAAAAATGGTTAAATTTGTAATTCAAAATTCGGAAGCAGATTCAACTTAGGTCTTCAGAAATGAGACCGATTATGTATTCTGAATAATTACATTTAGTTTTTCTATTGATAGTTGAAAATTATCAGAATTTCGGTTTTAAGATGAACGTAATATCACTTAGATGTAATTTTATTTAATTTCAGACTCGTACGGAACTGACACCTACTCCGAATGAGACAGGTAATTATTCACAAAATTTTAGTAAATATGAACTCACTCTTTCAGTATTGGTACTATGAAAATATAAGAGGTCAAAAACTACTTTGTGCATGTTAAATGTATATCTATTTGCTCTATAATTCACACCTCGACTTACACATACGATAAAAAAAGAAGTATTCCATCAGTACATGAAAGTCAGACACATTCGCCTTTTTTAATCATTTGTTGGCAAGAACAAGATTGTCAGGCAGCTAAAGGATACCTGAGTTTTTATGCGAAGTGAATTGGCCACTTTATCTTTATGCAAAAAGGTACGTAGTTCACATGCACGAAGACTCCTCTTAGCGGTGTAATTAAAAAACTGCGCCTTTTTACGAGCTTTTGTCTAGGTGTTCTGTGAATATGGATTTTGTAGTTCATGAATATGGAGTCTTTTCATAATAGCCAGGAAAAATAACAAAATGGGATCATGAATTAATTCTTTCAATGTATCAACTCTACCGGCCTAGTGGCCTTTGGCTGAGAGTTCTTTCACTCTCCTTCTCTATTCCTATCTGTCATTTGCCTCTTCTTTCCAGTCGACTTTTTCTAGGTATTTTTTCACTTCTTCCAACCATTTTTTTTTCTAGAACGATCACTTCTCCTTCCATCAGCAGTCGTTTGATCCATCTTCCTTCGGATGTCCTCGCTATATGACTCAACTACCTGACTGTTTGCAACCTCACTATATGTGTGAATAATAATAATTCTTCAATTTCTTTATTCGTTCTTCTCTGGAATGCTCCTTCCTTTTTGATGCCGCCATCAATTTTCCTCAAGAGTTTACTTTTCCATATTTCAAGTTTGTATTTTTATTTTTTCTTCATTCTCCATGTTTCACAAGCATAGGTGACAGTGGGTCTTATTACTGTTTCGTATAACTTGATTTTGCCAGCCCTTGAGAACTTCTTTGATTTCACAAATTTCGCATACTTTCCTGCGGCGTTGCTTCCTTTTGCTACTCGTTTTTTATTCATCATCTCCATCATTTCCTTATGTCACTTCCAGATAGTTCATTTGGTCTACCTTTTCTATTGTGTACGTATCATCTGTACAGTTAATGACAATATTATCCCCACCTCTTTTCTCATCTTTATTATCATTTACTTTATCTTCGACTCGTTAATTTTCAATCCATACTGACGTGCTCTTTCATCTGATAATCTGAATGTTTGCTCTACTTCTTTCTTGGATCGTGCCATCAAAACTATGTCAGCGGCATATGCCAGACCCTGATGTTAAGTCCTATATACCAAGCGAGATACCAAGCCTTCCGTCCTGCCACTTTCTCTCAGAATTACTTCTTGCACCAGGTTGAACAGAATGGTGAATAATGCCGCAGTCCATCATTCACTGGGAATGTTTTTTCCAACGTAATTTCCATCAACCACCTCAACTTTACTGGTATACCTAATTTCCTCAATGTAGTCGATGAACAACATAATTATGTAGACCAAGATTTTTTACATAGGCGTTTCGTTTAATGTTTCATAATAAATATATAATCAATCGTCGATCCTTCCATCTTAGAATCCTTCAGGATACTTCCCAACGTTCTCATTGTTGTACTTGTCTAACCTGCGTTTGATTATCCTTGCTTGTTGTGGAATTTTTTCTTCTGCCCATATCTTTGTCATGAATTATGAATCAGGTTTCGATAGCTGAGAATTATTGTATTTCCTCGTGATTTTCAAATTCCGGGCTTATAATTGAAAAACATTTGAGTCTTAGTCATTGGACTCGGATGAAAAATCAACATAAAAGACTCTGACAGAAATATACATGTTCCTGTTCGAACAGGGTAACTGAATAATTTATTTGGCATTTATTTCTTTACATTTGAATGATTTAATTTTGATTCTACGATACTATGAAAACATTTCAGATATCTACCAGTTCAAGATCGGTAACGAAGTAGTGCAAAATACCAACATCTTAGGCTTGGTAGTGATAGCTGCGGCGCTTGGCATAGCAATAGCGCAATTGGGCGATGAAGCCCGCACAATGGCTAATTTTTTCCACAATTTGATGTCAGTCAGTATGAAAATCACTTCTTGGGTGATATTTCTTTCACCAGGAGGTATTTTTTTTCTGGTAGCTGGACAGGTGCTGGAGATGAAAGACATAGGTAAAAATATTGAATATATGTATAAGCGTTCTTCTCTTTCGTTTTTACGCTTGTAAGATACTGAATATCTAATGAAGCATACAAGTCAAGTTAGCTCTGTTCGCATTTTTAGTACCTAGCTCGAGACCTAACTACATTCAAACAAGAGATATTGTATATTTGAAATCTCATATATATTGCATAGGTAATTTTTATCAGACGAAGGTTCTATTTCAGAATTTGATTGAATTATGCTATATTGATAATTTTGTGTATAGATATTTTAAGGATATTAAAGAACTATTAGATTTGAACAAAATATAATTTTATACATATTTAACATGTTAACACAGTAGCTTCTTCAGGTATTAGTTCATTGGACTAAGTACTAAAAATGTAACTATATTTATATCTCAATATACAATTAACAAAATACATTTTGTGCCCTACGTCGATAGGGGTTATCCCAAGTTCTGATTTCCATCTGATTCAAAGAGGAATAATGTTTGTTATTTCGATAGTCCAGTGTGCTAAAACCTGAAGAAACTACTATGCTAACATGTCGAAACATATGTGACAATATATTTTGTGAAAATCTAATCTAATTCTATGTTATTCTACTATTACAATATGGATTTTCATCAAGTAACGGCCAAGTAAATTGAAAAAAAATGTGTAGGTATCTGATTTTACCTGAAGGAATTCGATATAAATTTCAATTAATTTGCTTAAACGCTCTATAAGTTGTTGATGAGATGCCCGCCACGCGCAATCATTTTTTTTTTTGTTTATTGTAACAACATAATCAAAATGCACATTAGGAAGCTTGATATGATAATTGGCTAATGAATATATCCTATGAGTCATCGAATACATTTCTTTTTACTTGGCAACACAAATTGATTTCACTGAATGATTTTATCGCCAACTCACAGTAAATAGGGTTGATGTTACATAATTGTTATCTACATGATGGTTATGTTAAGAAATCATAAGGTTTTGACCATACTAACTATAATTTTTGTCTATGCATTATTAATATTATTACACTCAAAAATTGATAGAATTATGATTTTCACAGCGAAGACTATAAGCCAACTGGGATTCTACTTTGGGACTGTTTGTCTCGGTTTGGCAGTTCAAGGATTCGTCGTGCTACCACTGCTTTATGTGTTGCTCACTAGAAAAAATCCATTCACGTTCATTGTTAATATGGGAGAAGCTATTGCAACAGCCTTTGGAACTGCTTCAAGGTATGTGGTTTTATGAATAACTGAATATCGTTCACCTATTGAGAAACGAACTCGATGAGTGCTTTCTATGTGGATTTTCTCCTTACCTACCTTCATGTTGTGGTAATTTAAAATCTCATATTTGATAAATTCAGCTTCATCAGTACCTAAATAAAACGTTCGACGAAAATTTGGTTCTTCAAAAACCAACGACATGAATTAACTCGAATGACGTATGGATACAAGAGTTAGGTTAGGTTAGGTTGAGATGAGACGAGAAGTGTTACGACTCACGTTTTCCTTGCCATTTTATTTGCAATTTTGTTCTTAAAAATCAGTGTATCAACAGCGGTGCTGTTACTTGGGGCGTTTTTTCATTTGACCTATATACCAAAACAAATCTTCTAGTTTTCTATCCCCACATTTCTCAGTATTTATTAATGGTTATTATGGATGTGTCCTTCGCACAATCGATATTCTCATTGAGATGTAAATTTTTCGAGCTTGCATTTTTTAATTCGTCTGAAATTTGTGAAAACAACTTGAAGCATGGATGGTCTCTGACTGTAGATAATAATTTGATGAGCTATTAGTATGAGAAATGTGAATGATTCTTCAAAACCATAAATTTGATGTTCCCTTTTCAAATTCAATGATTCCGTATCGAGGATAATGAAACAATCGAAGAGTTGGCCAATTAAATAGGCCAATTGAAAAATCTCGATATATTATGGTATAATCACAATTGACTGTTACTATACAATGTATGTTGACAATTGTTGAGAATAAATGTTTTTATTCACAAGTAGAGGATTGCGATTTAGGTTGTGACATTATAAAAAAAAATTAATACCTGAGATTATTTACTAAGAAGGTGGAATTTGGAAGAAGCACCCTTAACGTTATAAAAACATTCAAGACTTATATATGATTCAACAGTTGAGATCTAAAAAGATTTGATCTCCGGTGATTATTTGAAATTATTGTGATATCAAGAAATCTTTGAAAAAATAAACAATTTGGTTGCTGCTGATTTGAATTCATTGTGGATTTGTGTTTGTGCTATGGGTATTATACTCTAACTAGTTTTATCATGATTTAGTCTTCTGGAGTTTATCAAAAGCTCATGAAAAAGAAACAACATAGCATATTATTTGAGATAAGAGCTATAAATATATATAGGAACACTATTCCAGTTATTTTTTATTTTAATCTAATGAACATGGAATAATCTCAAATCAGTCTTAAAGGTATTTATATAATAAAATTATAAATGAGAAGTGCAAAGCATTTATTCTGGATTCTACGTATAAAGATGTATTAGATGAAAATTTTACTTTTCCTATGAGTTGAAAGATGGCTGTGATACAGGAGGGGTCCCAAAATGGAATATTCAATTTCGCCCTGTGAGTATCTCGAAAACGAAGCCAGCTATGAAAGTTCTGTCCTCGGCAATGTTTGTTTCACAAAATAGTAGGACAGTAATGTGAAAACCACAACTCTATATCTCCAAAGACAACTGAGATATGGTACAATGGTGTCGAAAATTGGTTACACTGTACACCTATTTAGTTCAGGTACTTCACAGAAAAGGTGAAGTGAATAATATAGGAGAATCATACACATTCACAATTTCAAATACTTTTGTGACCAAAGAGAAAAGTTTAGTTGTCCATATAAAGTGCAAAATCAATTAAAAAAATCGAAGGTCACTCCCAAGCATAAGAAAGAATGTCTTCAATATCATATATTGGATTCGAAAGCAGTAATTGTTTCAAATGATATTTCAGTTTTTCGGTTGTATTAAGTTTCCATTTCGTTTGTATCAGATTATATAATTTCAAAGGCAGATATTCAGCTTGTTTTCTAGATCTGCCTTTGGTAGTCCATGAAGTTCCCTATTTCGAGTATCATGTTGATGGACTTTTTTTCCATAAAAGTACCTGTTTTTATTCACATCTATTCATAGATATCATATAGATAATAAACGATAGAGGCCCCAGCACCGAACTTTGGGACACCCCATGCCAAACATCTATTGTTTTTGATACTTCACTATCATGTGATATTTGCTATTGTAATGTGATGAAAATATTTTTTATGTTCGACAGTTCTGCCACTTTGCCGTTAACCATCCGTTGCCTAGAAGACAAGAACGGTGTCGACAGGCGAGTGGCTCGCTTCGCCCTACCCATAGGATCCACCATCAACATGGATGGCACTGCCCTCTACGAGGCAGTAGCTGCCATCTTCATAGCCCAAGTGAACAATCGGCCGTTAGACCTCGGCACCCTCATAGCCATCAGCATAACGGCCACTGCCGCCAGTATAGGGGCTGCAGGAATACCGCAAGCAGGAGTCGTTACCATGGTCATGGTTCTGGATACCGTTGGGCTGCCTGCCAAAGATGTTGGACTCATCCTTGGTGTCGATTGGCTTCTGTAAGTATATATATGCATAATCTTTATAAACTTCTTCCGTTCTTTTCTGTCTCTTGTCAGTGTATTTGCTTCGCTCCATTGTTTTCCTTGTAAAATTTTTGCCGTTCCAGGTTTTTGTAGGTCTTCCTCTTCTTCTCTTGTTTTGAGTTTTTGCTCCGTATATTTGCTCAACAGGTCTTCTGTTTGACATTCTTTGTATGTATCCCCATCAATCCAATTGTATTTGTTCCATAAATGAAATAATATCTTCTAGAACTAGACATGTTTTTCTCTTATTCGTGTATTTCTTATTTTATCTCTGCTTGTCACTCCTTCAATTCTCCTCAGGTATTTCATTTCTGTTGCTTGTATTCTAATTTTGATTTTTCTATTAACATCCAAGATTCACATCCATATGTTAATACTGGTCTATATACCGAGTGTCCACTATGCATGTTCCAATGGAACATCACATTTTCATTTCAAATAGCACACTGTATATTTTTTGCTATTTTTGATTTCTACTCAAAATTATCTTTCCAACGATGAATCACAATTTGGGCCGGTTGCATAAAAATTTAACAGACGATTAAATATTTAATTCGTTTATAACCACGGCAACACATGCCTTAGCTCGCGAGTGTTAATCCCACGTTAAGTTGACAGAAGGCTCGACGGGATTTTATGCAACCGGCAGTTTGTATTCTACATTTGATGGAGAAAACTTCAATTGAAAGAATTCAACTTTCGGTTGATCAACTTTCGTTTACAAAATATTCAAGAAAGGTGCATGAGGTGGACACAATCGTTGCAAATTCTAATGCGTTAGAAATATTTTTAATTTCAACCATTGGCTTCAGCTTATTAAATAAATATAATTTGCAGAACCACTATTATACATAGCCATCGAAAGATTATAAATTAATGACATTGTTGTATTATTTCATCGTATTCTGGAGAGATCAGCTCCTGTATCCTCTGGATGTTATATATATTTCATTGAAAACACATTTCCTTCTATTCTACAGCATTCATTACATTATTCACAACATTATCGAATCGCATTAATGTAAGTCCATTATAAAATATGGGTCAAGAATTTGATGAGTTATCATATGTATGAGAGATCAAGGAGAAATAATCGAATGGAATGAAGATACCAAACAAATATTGCAATCTGAAATGAATGTCGCCATATACGTTCGAATTTCCTAATAACTAATTAATATCGAATGAACTTTGATGATGACAAGACGAACATGATGCAATTAATATCAAATCAAATCGAAATTTAATTTGTTATTTGAAATTAAACATTCAGTGTCGCTTATACTGAATTTGGAGTATTTACTAGTGTTTTTTTCAATATTTTGAATAAATATTTCTCGGATTGTTACCTTTCACAAACATGCCCACGCAGTTAATTGGTATTCTGATTCAAGTGAAATAAAATCCACGGCATCTTCTGATGGACGCTGAATGAAACATTAAATAACAAGTCAAAAGACTTTGTCAATATATATAGTGAGTCTGCTTAAATTGGCTATATATGAGGAAATTCTTTATTATTTATTTTACGAAAATTAGTAATATTTCATAAAAAGTTCTGCAAATTTTCAAACCCAAGATGGCATAATTAGATATCAAATTATATCAATCTTATACGAGGTATGTCAAAAATCATGAATTTTTCAAAACTATGTTCAAATATGCAGGTGCATTAATTGATAGTATTTTTTTATTTCTCGAAACAACTCTACAATAACGACTGAAATTTTACCATATTAATTATACTTGTGATCTAGGAGTAATTATCTTACATGTAATCTGAAATGCTCTATTTGTAATAAATGGAAATGATAGATGTTCGGTATTGATAATTTGAGAATTAAAAAAAATCCAAATGAAGAATGAAATTGCATATTGAAAGTCTTCACAATAATAATTTTCTATATCTTTAACACTATTATCTGATTATATCGTTGTATTTTGTTTCAGTGACCGATTCCGAACGGCTATCAACGTCATGGGTGACGCATTCGGTGCTGGAATTGTATATCACAGGAGTTTGAAAGAACTTGGTCTTTTAGAAAAATCATCGGAAGAAGAGAAATTTGAAGTAGATAAAAACAATCATACTGAAGAATCTGCCCATTGAACAAAAATATTGTAGAATATTTTATTAATATGCTACATGAGTCTCGTAAACATTATATTTATTGATTGAATGATGATTAATCACAGCTTGAGACAACTTGTATTTCAATGTAATTGATTTGTAATATTATTAAAAACACATCTGTATCCCTTTAGGGTAACTATATACCCAACCTTAGCCACGAATTTGTTACACCGGTGCCAATTTCAACTAAAAATAATGATTGCATGAAATATATTGTCACAACTAGGGGGAAGCTTTGGGGTAAAAGCCTCCCTCATGTCGTGATCGGGGGGTCACTACAGAGGGTAGCGAGATATATTTTATTGAT
This sequence comes from Chrysomela aeneicollis, assembly GCA_029955515.1. NCBI lineage: Eukaryota > Metazoa > Arthropoda > Insecta > Coleoptera > Chrysomelidae > Chrysomela > Chrysomela aeneicollis. The sequence goes on along the minus strand of JARUHQ010000030.1, from coordinate 4,177,524 downwards.
ACAGGCACTAATAGTTTTGTGGTAGTTGAAAGTATTCGAAACATAACAACCTTTATTCAACTATAGGAATAACAAGAGTAAGTAACATGGGGTTATGAATATGAATATACAAGATGAAGATGATCCTAAAACTAACTTACATTACGATGATGTGGTGTCACGAGTAGCCCCAGATCAGACTAACTTCAGAACCCTCACATTTACTATTTATTAGAAATACAAGTTCGTGTGATCACGTTTGTGCATGGGTTCCTCAGTTAGCACGTTTAGTTCAATGTCAGTCATTCTTAATGAAATAATTATTTATAAAACTATGAAATATCAATTTGGAATATACTCTAATGTACTGAATGTTCTACTCGTGACAATATATAGTTGTCCAAAATAAGGAAACTTATTATAAAATAACAACCACTATTAATCGTTATCCACCCGGAACTTCGATTTATAGGAATTCCAGTGTACACATTTTCTCCTAGTGGTCAACCCCTCTAATAGAGGAATGGTAACAAAACCAAATATGGTCACCACCATTCTACCAACAATGATTGATGAAAACAATTCAAATGGAAATATATATACAAAAATTTAACGAATTTGCAGCGCACTTGTACGAATCAAATCATTAAATTGACTATTCTACTCACGAAAACCACTTTTCGCGATTATAAAATAAATATCACATACAATGTCAGAACCAATGCCTCCTTCACCTATTTCATCAGAATGACACAAATATAACCTCTAACCCTAATGCGTGCTCTGACTGATGACATTTGTGACCATGGTTCAAAATCGTATAAGAGTTGTAACTGACAGTAAAACTTTGTTCACTTTACCAGTTCTCCAGTTCCTTGAGTTTTTGAGGATGCAAATTTAGTTCTCCACTATCTAGGTGAACCCTAATATAACATTGAAAAGCATCAAGTTTACCAAAATGAAAAAATCCAATATGGCGCACATGAGAAAAACCAAAGTCAACTGTTGTTTCTCTGACATCAAGAACGCTTTGGAAGATGCGATGACAGATTTAGATTCCTATAGTAAAAAAGTGCCTCTAGAACGTCTTAGTTAAAAACGTCAAGTTCGCATCGTTTTCGCTTGAAAAAATGAAACAGAAAATTACAAGTTTGTGTTCTTTTTCATTTATTCAAAAACTAAAAATGATACATAAAATTTTCTTTCACATGATTGTTCAGCATAAAAATGCACAACTTTACCCCAATTTAACCGACCTCGTATCTTTTATAATAACTGAGATCCCCATGGTTAAGCTCGAAAAACGGGCTCCCTGATGTATATTGATCAAAATTCAATGTATTTACTACAATTAGTTCACTGCTTATGACAAGGCGAGTAGCTGATTATGGTTGAAAAATGATGACTCTCACCTTACTTCTTCAAATTTGATAATTTTTGTGAATCCAGTGGCGTGAATATAGTTTTCAATGAATAAAGAGGTAGACTACAATTATGAGAAATATAAAGAAGAATTATTTCTGACTAACGTTTCAACAATATTTCGATGTTTTGTTGCTCGTTTTACCGTACCATTATACTGATTCTGATTATTACCAAAGTTGACAGAAATAGAATATTCTGTAAACTTTGTTATTACCAATATTAATCGCTGAATATCTGTTGAAGCTTGGAAACTGCATTTCCTGTTCTCCTGATATAACACTTCCGAGTTTTCTGTAGATGAAGGCGAGCTGAAAGATGAATATTGCGGAAAAAATACTTGGGGAATAAATGACAAATTATTGGAACAAATAGACAGATATCTTATGGCCAACAAAAAGAATTATGAAGGATAATATTCTAGAGGTAACTGATAATGCGAAAGGTAACAAAAACGACACTCATCAGAAATGATGAAGCTTTTGATCGGTTTAAAAAAACTATATCTACGAAGTCAGTCCTGGCTTCGATTTATATTTATTTTCTGGTTTTATAGAACACAATTGTGACTGTCTGTTTGGATTGAATTGTTTGAATAATCATATGATCTGATGATGTGTCTAGTCAGTTCAAAAATTTGATTAAGAGTACTTCGTGAACAAATGAAATACATAATTAATTATATTAGAGATACTAGTGCAGCATTCGTAATCAGAGATGATCATTCTAATGAAAGTATTTATGCCAGAACTCCTCTTTTGGCGTATGAGCCCAAATCTTTGGAATTTCAACAATAATTTCCCGTACGGTTGTTACACCACTCAATGTCACAGCGGTGTTAAAAAAATAAAATATTCGAGCAAAATTTTGTATCTGATTAAATCTGAGGAGCCATACAGGGTAATGCAGCATTGTGAAATCGAAAACGGAGAGAGATACGAACGAGGTTAAATTACTATAAAGATGATGCGCAACTTCATGGCCATCTCAAATATCAAAAGAAACCGTACGTAGTTCCTGAAATACTTTTCGTAAGAAAACTGAAAATTGTCGATTCTTATTAGTCATCGGTTACTTTTCAACGATTGCTGCTGCTGGGATTTTGGAATTTGGCATGGTTACTAAAGTTCGCATGCTGAATTCAACGGTGATACGAAAAAAATCTAGGCACACTAGATTCGAAAATATCGAAGCCAACTTTGATATTTCTAATGGTAGCCATATTGGATTTTCACACCATCGGGTAGATCATAACATTTTCAATTCTTTGATGTATCACACTTGTGTGTTCAATGATGAACAAGTTGAAATAATAGAAAAATAGAAAATATCAATTCCAGTTATTTCCACTAAACATGACTAAAATGATGTGAAACCAATAACTGATAAATAATAAGTCATTGCTGCTCTCCGTTTGGTTGCCAACTATATTGAATTGATTGTATTTTTTTTTTTGCAAATCATGCAGCGTCACTGATTTTTTTGAAATGAACTGTTTTTTTCAAAGTAGTAGTCTTCTGACTATGAAATTGACAGTTCTGATATTCTCATGCAAGTTTTAACATCAAGTACAGATAAGTGGACATTGTAACAACCGCTTCACTTACTTGACTGGCACGTGTTGATCCAACAATAAGTGGTAATTCTGACAGCAGCTTACTTTACTCTGATGATACATTTTCTACAATAAAATAGGAAATCCCATCAGCTCGCATTCAGATTTTACTTCATATTTTCTATTTGTCCTGTTATTTCGACTTCTCCTTCTTTAATATACAAGTTTGATATATCGACGAATTAGTAATTTCATGATTTATTTCATAGTGTGAGAATACAAAATGACTGCCATTGAAAAAATCAAAGTTTGCTTCCATATCTTCGAATTTAGTGTGCCTAGATTTTTATTCATATCACCGTTGAATTCAGCATGCGAACTTCAGTAACTATCGAAATTTCAGAATCCTAGTAGCAATAGTCAAAAAGTTATCGATAACTATAAGAGTACACAATTTCCAGTTTTTTTTCAGAATATTACAAAAACTACGTATATACTCAATTTCTTTCGATATCCGAGATGGTCAAGAAATTGCGCATATTTTTCGTGATTTAACCTAGTTCGTATCTTTCTCCGTTTCCGATTTGACAATAGTGTACCATAAAATTTGCATTACCCTGTATGCTATTATTTTACTACACCCACAAAGTTGGCGCCTTGGTATGAAACAGGTACTAAATTAAGAACAACTATTGTTGGCTCCATGAGAGATCTAAATCCTAGACCAAGGATTAATCAGCAATTGCCTAATAATAACCAACATCAAATATGTGACGATAATTGAAAAGATATCTATACGATCATAATGTCTAATATTGGAGAAAAGCACGTGAAATAAACTACGCAACACTAATTTCGTGACACCCCAAAATTCTGCGATTGTTAAACTCTGAATAACTTTTTTCTGCTTTGAGCAATTTGAATTATCATTTTCACACTGTTCGCTATAGCCTAGTCCTTCAGCTTTAATCTAGTACTTCTTCTATAAACACAAGGTTCTTCTCATAAAATCACCACAGTATGTGCAAAAATTCGGAATTTTCAAAAGGACCTTGAATGAAGAACAGTTTTCTTTCAACTTTGACATGCTAGGCATGAAGATGATCTCAATACCTTGAGACATTTCACGAATTGTCTTCTTATCTCTTTTATCTACAGGGTGATCTCAAAAAATTATCGTTTGTGGTTTTGCAGTAATAACTTTTCACCTAGTCAATCTCAGGCTCATTTGAAAGCTGAAACCTCGGCTGAAACGTTGGATGAAGAGAAATAAAGATCATAATTGACTCAAAATAGATATTAAAGATCGAGTGATTCTTCAAATTTGAAACAAATCTGGAACACCCTCCTAGAAAAGATCACATGACACCTACGATTATGAAAACAATACCAATGCTATTTGACACTAAAACAATCAGGACCTCAGGGAACACCAGATGGTCTTCGCTGGTGCAGTTTATTTCAGTGTTATCGACATATAGGTTTAAAAATCATATTTTCATAAATCTTGATAAAATGGATTAATAGTATGGAATTGGTTGTGGTAGTGTATGTGATTTATCGTGGTTTGTTTACAATTTTCGATAATCCGTACGTTGACATCAACGTCTGTGTTCCGCCATGCTGATCTTTTGGTCTGCAAGATTGAACATGGAATTTTTGTGAGACCTGAAACCAATAGTTGTGTTGGTTTGAGTTTGATATTCCATTTTATATGGGATCAATAGAACCGGAATTTCGTAAAATTGTTGACCCATATTTGATTTTGGTATGGTTCCTTGATTGAGGAGGATTATATTGGTAAATTGACACGAGAGGCCATACCACTCCAGTTGAAATCCACCCACCATCTTCATTTTTTCCAAGAATTCTTTCGTTGTGATGCCAAAGAATTTTTTCATCTAGCAAACCTTAATTTTCTTTGTGCTCATCGGTGCGACCATTTTGTAGTCATGATTCTGGTTTTTTTTCTTGGGCATGATACTTGTGGAGCAAACCGTCAACCCTTGAAAATATTTATGATTGCTCTTGATGTGATTTTGATGAGCTGCACTGGCAGCTGAATAAAACCATGATCTGGTCCTGCTTTACTGATGGCTACTTCGCTGGCTTATAGTCTAGAGGGCCCGGGTTCAAATCCCGCGGCGGCTATTGGAAATATTTATTTATTTCTATAGTATCGTTTAGCGGGAGGAGATAGGTGATCAACCGAATATTCTTGGTATCTAGATTCCAATCCTTCGGACTCCCCGTCTCAATGAGACTTCGAGGGTTGCTTTGCACCTAAGTTGTGGTTAAAAACCCTTTTCAAACACTTTTTCAATTACAGCAACGAATTGGATTCGATTTTCAATCAAATATTTTAGTTAGGAGGTTATTTCTCCAAAGTCGAATGTTATTAAAATATCTAGTAATTTTTGAAAATTAACGCAGTCAAACAACTTGGGTCGCATAATATTCGCATAAGAAGTTATTTAAAGTGGCCAATGTTATAGGTATCAGAGAACTGATACATAGTGTAGTACTGCAGCAAAATATTATGACGTTGTCGGTATATGAATGAAACTGAAAAAAATATAGCAGATATATTCATAACCCCTAGTTTTGACAAGATCAGTCATCCGATACGACGCGACGCTACGTTACATAATGATAGAAAATGAGACCAGTTTGAGTTCAGACACTATGGCGAGTAGTCGTTCCTCAGATGAGTGGAAATAAGAACTAGAATGTACAGCATCAGCTTTACTGTTATTGGAACGGAAACAAAGAAGAAAATGTTGGGTACATCCAATAAATTTCCTCCCAAGCTTCTCCTCTCATATTCTGGTCTCTATAGTGCTTGCTTTTCATTTTTTGAAGACACTCGTGCTTCCGAACCAATTCAATTAATGAAACTTTCCATTCTATACATATGATGCCACCTTGGCGTGCACACTGTTACTACACCTTACAACGCGGTGCCACGCGACGTGATATCATATGATGAAAATCAGGCAAGAGGTGATTCGTACCATGTCGGATGGCGTATAGTCACGTGGGATGGGATTGCATCAGAACAGTGTATACACAATTATAAAAATACATTCAAATCCACAGTGTCAGATCCTTCTGACGTTGCGTCGGATGGCGTGGCGTAGCATCAGCACAATGTGTTCCCGGCTTAAGTCAGACCGTATTTCTTATAAATCGTGTTTTGACTAAATCACGCTACTGAGAACTAGATCAACCTGTTCATATTTTTATCAGATGATCTAATCAATATCAACCGGCAAAATATGCAAGTTTTCATCAAACAATGAAGAGGTTGTAATAACTTACATATATTCTGCACCGCCAAAAAATCACTTCGTTTCACATCGATGCTTTCATAAGATATGTACAGAAAATATCAACAATACAGATACCTCACAAGCGGAAGATTGCTTTAATTACACCTCACAGAAGCTCTAACAGAAAATTATACTGAACGATATTCATCTGAAGGAAATGAAAATTAGGTTAGTTATTCGAGCGTGATAATGTTGCAGTTTGAGGATTAATCAAAATTGGATAATGAAAATGTTTCAGTCATTTATCTAGATAGAGACACCTACCTCAAGAATAACTAGTTCCAGCAATAATTATTATTACTTGTATCTCAGGAGCAAATTCACCTACAACTTTTAATCTTTGTTTAGATCAGATATGTTTCTAGGGATGGAAGTAACTTTATGTTTTGATGACTATTCAGTATGTTTGTTCATTATACTTTTTTCTAGTAAACCTATAGGTATTGGGCATACATTATTCTAATGATTATAATGATGGATGTCCATCTGTATGAACAGCCCAAGTAGCACCGAAAAGCTATTTAGCCATAGAAGCCAAATCTTGGTCACGAAAACGAGTTCCTGACTAGTGTTTGGTCATACTTTGGCCATAAAATATTAGTCATTATTGAGTTACAGAATTTGGCCACGAAGTTGTCACCATGGCTTCAGTTTAGTTGTTGAATAGCATTTGAATCTGGTAATAATTCAGCCACAGTAAATGGTCACGAAGTAGCTGTCATTTCGTCTCGATCTGGCTAGTAATAAAATAGCCGAAGTTTCTGGTAAAAAAGTAGCTTTCATAGCCAGAAAAAATGCCAAAATATGTCAGCATTGGTATAGTCATTCATGAAGTCATTGTATCTACATTATTGCTACAATAAAAGCCAAACGACAACCATTACAGTGAGCTGTGATTTGGTCATCATTGGAGCTTTATTTTCCACTTCATGGCCAAAGATAATCCAAATGACAACTATTACTGTTTAGCTTCGATTCAATCATGAAAGTAGTTATATTTTCCACTTTATGACCAAATAATAACTATTTCACTTGGTTGCAATTTCGCCTAAAATCAGTCATTTTTTGGCTATGATAGCTGAGAGTAGACTGAATCAAAACCAAAATTTAGCGATGATTTAGCACTGATCTTGTTTTGGTTTGGCCATTATTTGGCTTCTTTTTAGCAAATATAGCTTGAATGGTGGCTACGAAAAAATAATTAATTAAGGATATGATGTGCAGTAAACTGGCGGCCATTACGTAACTTCCGAATAAAATTATGAAATAAGGTGCAAACACGTATTTTTAAATCTACAAATCAATCTTCTGTGGGTTTTTGGTGATCCTACTTTCAGTTGGTGATCTCAGAATATTGAAATAAAAATTTGAGTGAGTTTCATATATTATAATAATTCCGAAAATATTGAGGTTTCGAGTGGCGCATGTTGTTTTTCGAGGTTTTACATGAACTTTTACATAAAAAATTACCATGCCAATAAGCTCACATATGGGTACGTGCGCAAATCACAATAAATATTCTCGCACAACGAATATTTGTAGAACGCTCTTACTTGCATCCATTTTCAATAACACTTCGAAAGCTCAAATATTACCATAAAATTGCCAACATGCAACCACTGCCGTCTTCTTCCGCGTTTGTACGAAATCTTTGGTTATGTAAGAGAGCCACGGAATGGTAGTGAAATGACATTCATTTAGCTAGCCACAGAGTAGCCTAAAAATGGTCAGGAAATGGTCGTAGTTTAGCTTTTATTTCGGTTGTGGATGAGCTTCTGGAGTAGCATTGCATTGGCCATAAAGAAGCCACGAAACAGCTTTCATCTTGGTTTTGGAATGGTCAGAATTCATACCCCATTTTAGCCACCATGACGTAATAGTGACGTTATGGTGACGTAATGATGACTAGCTTTTATGGCTAAATGACTATTATTTTGGCCTCCATTACGTAATGGTGACCAAAATATGACTATTCGTGCTACTTGGGGGGTATCTCTTTTTCGATGTCGATATTGAGATTTGCGGTCTTCGCAAACATTGGGTATTTTTTTTTTGAAATCCACGTTACCGCAAAAAGAAATCATATACCTCTTTATTAATGTTCGATTTTTGAGAAACAGCGAAAGCAAAAATATTGAATTTTGGGACCTTCCTGATGTATCTCAGCCTCAATCTCAGCATCTTATAACTTTTATACAGTATGTCCACCTTTGTAAAATCGTTATTATTTGATAGATTTTGAAAAACTTTTTTTGTTGAATAAGTATTTGAAATGTTTATCCGAAAATAGAGTGATTATATTTTTGGGCTGTTATCGTAGCCAACTGCGACCAATTTTATTGACCCATTTTTCAAAAAATACTATTAGGGTTTTTTTCACAATTGATTGATTCTGAATCAGGACCACTTGAAACATACCTGTACCGATTTTCATCATCATAAAACACATGATGTCGGATTCTTTTAATATCTAATTAAAAAAATGTACTTTCATGGTATTTTTGGGAATAATTAATGATAAATGATCATTCAGGAGGATCCACCTAATTCTCCAATACACTTTTCAATACGTGGACGATTTTCGTTTACTATACTTCATTTCTATTCCTCAGACAAATTATATATTTTAATGATAAAAATTGGTACAGATATGTTTGAAGTAATCGTCAATAATAATTTGTCATCGATTCTTCTCAAAAATACAACAACGGTCCATTTTTTTGATGAAATATTGAAAAAAATCAAGATATCCTGTGTTTTATGATGATGAAAATCGGTACAAATATGTTTCAAGTGATCCTGATTCAGAATCCATCATAGTTTTTTGTGAGAAAAAAATTGATAATAGTACTTTTTGAAAAATGGGTCAATAAAATTGGTCGCAGTTGGCCACGATAACAGCACAAAATTATAATCACTCTTTTTTCGGATAAACATAACAAATACCTGTTCAACAAAAAAAAGTTTTTCAAAATCGATCAAATAATAACGATTTTACAGGGGTGGAAAGTTCTGGGTGGACACACAGTATATGTAAAGTAAAAACCAAAGACATTTAAACACTAGAGACTTCATCATCTACGTTTTTGCACGATCAGTCATCGTTTGATCCTTCTTTTCTGTCTCATTTCCTCCAATTACATGTTTGCCAGATTATACGATTTATGCAATCTTGCAGTGAATTGATTAATTCACACAAAACAATAACTATACTTTACTGAAGCATAATTGTTTCATTTCCTTTCTATGAATCGGAGTTATCATCGAATCAAAGTGTTTTTGATTCAATGATGTACATTCTGATGAAATCAATTCGTCTTTTATCACATTTCACCATACAAATCAGCACTTTCGGCAACGCCGCACTAGAACATTCGACTATTTTTACAAGTTTGACGCTTGCGAGGTTGCAGAATTGCCTTCTGATTTCGTTGATACCGATTTGAGTTATTTTGGCCGTATTACTTTTTTGTGAGTTTCAGAAACAATATTTGTGTGCGAATATGGTGCATTTGTGTGTTGTGTGTAAAAGGGTGGATCATTTTTACTTAAATTGGACTTTTCACGATAGAACCAAAATAGAGGTTATGTTTATTAGACAGAGGCGTCCGGTCCAAAAGTAGGTGCTAGATTCGAAATATCCTGCTCTGACGGTAACGTAACGTTGATATTTCAAAAATATTGACAATGAGCACACATATTATGAAGGTATTCTTAGACCTCCAGTCGAAACCTCACGAATCACATGAGATGATCTCAATTCTCAATCTCACAATGTAAACTGGAAGCACTGGCACATAACATCTCATCCCTCTGAAAATGTTCTTTTCAGTATTGAGGAAGTACAATCTCAAGTACCTACATGCTTAAAGGTGAGTGCTATTTTCCAACATATGGCAAGATATTCAACAGTTGAGAATTCACAATGCAGTATTCTTGCATTTAGCAGCATAGTTTCAATGCAACAAACACCGTTCTAAATACTCTGTTTATCCAATAATAATGTTCCTGAATTCTACACCTTTTGGTCTCACCACTCTTTAACAGAACGTTGGCAATCTAACTATATACTTACCTATTATATGAATATATTATTTAGTAGTTACTATAAAAAAATTAAATGGACTTAAGTTTCATCTATATAATTCCTTCCTTATAATTTGGATATCATTCACTTCCTCATTGTGTACCTTCAGTATCAGTAGTATGTATAGATATATTTTTATTTCAGATGAGCAATGATGAAATGATGAAAATTAATCATAAAGGTACCTTTACACCTGATGATGTGTATGGAACAGTTCAATGATCATTTATTTTGGTAAGTTGTTTGAATGTTTCACAAAACCACTATGGTTTCGCTAGTTTTATTCCTTCTATTTTCAGATATAATCAATATCATGTTGTTTTTCAGTGTGATTAGCACCTAATTTTTGATGTAGCCAAGGTATACACACTATGCTCTACTACTTACCACTACAGTTGTGTCCAGGGAACCTTTGAATTTCACATTTGCTTATGCTAAGAACTTTTGTGAAACATTTTTTGGTAAGTACTTGAGCAATGTGAATGCATACATACAACATTTAGATTCTGATGTGAACAAGAAACTTAATTCATATTTTGTATTTATATATATTAATACCTCAGCTTATTGTAATGAAATTTCCGAAATCTTCATTTTGAAATTAGTGTCCTTCCCTCGGTCCTTCCTTATTATTTTCTATTGATAGAAAATGAATCAAAATTATTCAATTTGCTATTTTCCTCGATAGGTTTCTGGCTTTCAAACTGTTATTTTTTATTTTCTATAACATTTTTTAGATACTGCTCAGTAGCCTCGAATGTTTTTATTTGTTTCAGAGTGAAAATGTATCTGTTTTCAATATTATATTGGGACTTGATACCTGTGAATATTCATGAAGAACTGGATGGGGTTCAAAGGATGGTTTCAACTTTAGAAGTAGTCAAACGAATCTACAAATATAGAAATAAACATCAAGAAAAATTATTTTAAACCTTTATTCATTTATTTTTGTACTCTATTTGAAAGGACCTACTTCAACTAAGACCAATTTGTTTCATTTTTTCAAGTACATCACAAAAAACTTCACATTTACCACTGAAGATTCATCTATAATTTGATTCTTCAAAAAACTTGTTTGCATTCCTCTCATTGATGGTAGCCTCAAATAGCAAATTGAAAGTGTTTTCAACACTGTTGTAAACCTGGTTTCATCTGAAAAAAAAAGAGATTTTTTAACTCTTCATAAATTTGTTTAAATATTGAGTACACAAAATAGTTGATTGAAATTATATTCATTACATATTGTTTTATAATTGTTTTTGTACATGTATATACTATACAAGATATAATAAATATACATTATTATGTAATTTAGTTTATGTTGATTTATGTTATGTACTTCTATGTATAAATTTTCATGTATTGTGCATAATTATAGTATGATTTATGTGTAGATATATTGAAGCTTGATAATTTTTCACTATGCAATCATATTTTTCAAACTTATATGATTGCTTTGAAAAAACCGGATTAACACATCATATTTGTTATTATATATTGTAGGTACTAAAAATTCAATCTTATTCTGTATTTATTTTGTTGAAACTTATTTCAATCTGGATTAAGAGTGAGAACTGGAAAAAACAGGTTGAAATTTCATGCTATTCTAAATGAATGGATGGAAAGCTGGAAAAATTACACATACCTGTTGTAAATGAGTGAAATCAGTTGCTCAGTTCAAAAGGTATGGTTAATAGGTAACTTATCCAAATGATTGAAATAGAACACTTCATGAAAGAGCATGCATGGTTTTGAACATTCTTCCTCTGGACTAGTCTGGACATAATTAGTTGGCATCATCATCAAATCATCAGCTGGTTCCTACAAAATCAAATTAAAAATGAGAAATAGTTATTAAATATAAAATACTTTGAATGCCCTAGAAACTGATATGAGAATATGTATATTATCTGCACATATGAGATCAGCTCTTAATAGGTATAAATTGAAGTGTGTAGTAAATATTTAAGGAAATATCAAGAAGTTTGTAATTAATGTAGTAGCAATCATATACATTTAGGTAAAATGTTGCCAAATAATAATATATCTATGTAAACATAATCAAGGGCTATACATAATATGTTATTTTCAAGGGTATAATCAACATCAGTTTATCACCAGTCCAAGATTCCTCACAGCAGGGGTTTCAAAAAGCAAAAATACTACTTATTATAATATCTATATCATACAAGGATGAAAAAAATAGAAGATAAAACACTCGAGAAATCAGTTCACTACCCAATACAGTACAGAAAGACTTACCTCGAACCTTTTTAAGGTATATGTTTTCCCATTTCCAGTATCAAAATGGTTAGCACAAGTGCCACAATATTCAGCAGTGATCTCTGTAGATATTCTGATGCTAAAATGAATCATGTTACCACAAAGATTCTTCAAACAAACTATATTAGTATATTTTCTTACCCATGCTTTCCAAAATTGTAGTCAACCATGTCTGGTGTGAAGAAATGAAATCCTATCACTTTATATTGTTTAGTTTCAGTAGTAGGTAGATAATGGAACGGCACAAAGTCGTGGATGCATTTTCGTGGAAATATAAAAGTATGAAAGAAACAAGAAGTATTTTGAAGGAAAAAAATACAGATGTGACATTTACATGACTCATGACTGACACGCCAGCACGCCACTGACGATGATAAGAACCTTCAAACATACATTGTTGCCGAGGCGCCCTGTGCGTATATTTTTCTCTCTTGCACTCGTTGCAAACATCCATACAATGACTGATCGGCTTGGAAACCGATTTAACAATGGAACGTTAAGTCTCCTGTATTTGAATGTCTTTGGTAAAAACTCTCAGTTAGAAACTAGTGACGTAGTCAGATTTTTAAAATGATCTGTCATTATGTAGATATAACCCAAAGTAATATTTATTTAATAGAAGACTAGATTTTTCGTTAATGAAAACATAAATTCTAAAGCATATAACACTCACGATATTTGGAGTATTACTCGGAGTATTAGTTCGGTATCCAAATAATTTTCGATTTTTATAGGTAGTCATGACGAATATTACTTATAAAATCAATCTTTTGGTGCAATAATCAAATATCAAAATAAAAGCCATGAATTGGACGAAAAATTGAAAAAATATATATAATCCAATTAAAAATATCAAACATGGTTTGAATTTAAATGCCTAGTGGACTACGAGCAGAAAACAACTACCTCGACAACTACTTTCCTGATAAATACCACGCAGAACATTTAATTCTGGTCGTAATCCATGCAACTATTCATACTGTGAATGCAGATCGAGAATGTTTCTTTAAAGTTTTGATCTTTTTTCAAATAGGTAATCAATAAATAATGTTCCGCCAAACACGGGAAGTCGAACGGCACTGTAACTACAAAGTATCTCGGGGTTTCTTTCGACACAGAAGCGAGGGCACATTTTGAATGTGTCAAAATTTAAAAATAACAATTTTTTTCATATGATGCATGATTTTCTGTCGGTCACTATATATTTGCATTACGAACATCATGATAATTATTTCACTCTACCAAATAGGTATTTCGGGAATTGATTATACAGGGTGCCCATTTTTCGAGCTTAACCATGGAAATTTGTTATTATAAGAGATACGAGGTCGGTTAAATTGGGGTAAAGTTGCGCAATTTTATGCTGAACAATTATATGAAAGAAAATTTCATTTACCTTTTTTGTAGTTTGTAGTTTTCGTTTTTATTTTTTAAAGCGAAAACATTAAGAACTGGACGTTTCTAACTAGGACGTTATCAAGGCACTTTCTTACAAGGAATCTAAATCTGTCATCGTATTTTCCAAGGAGTTCTTGATGTGAGAGATACAACAATCGACTTTGGATTTCCTTATGGGCGCCATAATGGATTTTTGTATTTTTGGAAAGTCTGTCAGTTTCTGAATACAATGATGTAACACACGATATGTTTGAATCTTACATGTTAATCAAAATTGAGAAAAAATCTTTCTTACGAAGATTGCTTTGAAAATAATGACGCAGCTGTTTTGTTTAACAAAAACTAAACTGCTGCTAAACTGTTTATAGTATGGATAATGCTCAGTTAGTCGCTAAACTAGCAAGTTTCCTGCATTTGCGAGGTGCATGTATAATATGACTATTATTAAAATATCGATCCAAAATCTCTCAATACTGTAATTAGACGACTGACACTTCAAAACATACCCTGAAGGGGGCTTTCTGGATCGATGAATTCATGTGTCAGTCATCTCATGTGTATATTCAGGAGATTACTTGCAATTTCCGAATGTATGTACCCTTTATGAAATGTTTATGACTGACAATCATAAATGTAGTTACAACGTGAGCATGTGAATGTAAAAATACATCTCTAAGTTGTTCTTAGTATGAATAAGGCCCTTAATATCGTAGAATATTGTTCAAAAGAACATGGAATTTTTATCAATTATTCCTACTGTCGCAAATAATAAGAATGAGCAATGAGCATTTTGGGTGAGTTATACACTATGCTTTTTCTACGACTATCACAAGAAGTGGCGACATCATTCCAGAACCGAAACTTGACTTTAAATGATTTTTCAGTTGGACATCGGGTCATAATGAATTAGCGTCAGCATGAGTTAAAAAAGTGTTTACAGGGTGGTCCTTAAGTAATTGTACATGCAAAAATGGTAGATTTCTTTCTTACTTCAGAATATTACGATTTGACGAGATGAAATGTTGATGATGAGGAAGATGAAGGTTAAATTTTGAGATTATTTTCAATAACTTCAACGTTCATAATCAATTCAATTCATGCATATATGCATAAATACCAATTATTCAATGCTTTTAGCGCATTCCCACTCAAATGACGCCGTTTTCAATTTTTAGCGGGCCTTTTCCACACTTTACATGATAATAGACAAATTCTTGATTAAGGTGGTACAACTAACGTTGTGTGAATTTTTTGAGAATAAACTTATAATAAAAATAAAATAATATTGAAGTATAATTGAATATTTGTGTACCTTTCCAAAGGTCCAGTACCTTTTTGCCACTTGGTACGTGACTGACGGTAATAGATTCTCGATGTATGCATTATTAATAACTTTTCCCTGAAATTTGAAATATAAGCTTATCATAAGAAAATACTTTTCCCGAAACAGGCGGGCCCAGCGCCCTTCCGCCCCATCGAAAAAGGCTGGCCTGCGAAATTTGTATTATTGACATGCTAATGGTAAGATCCCCTCCATTATCAGTTGTAAACTGAATGTTTTCTGTTGTTTTGTTTTTCTCACATATAGTTCGAGGGCTGCAGCGGGTGAACGCCCCGATGTAGGCGACTGACAATCAGCGAGCGTCGGATTATTTTCCTGAAATCTTTGCTTTTCCACTACTATCAGTCGTAAACTTACAAAAAATGTTGCTAACTTTTTTTTAACAGATCGGTAAGCCACCTACCCTAACTTCGCCTCGGAAATCATGTATGGCGAGAATCTCTGTAGCATCGTCGACATCGAAAATACAAGTTTCAGTGGTCGATGGGCGTAAACTTATAAATACCAAAAGAGGTGACACGGGCTCTTGTTCTATATGGTTCAATTGGGGATAATGAACATTTACATTTCTGTCGAGCTTACCTTTTTAAAAAAGGTTTAAAGTAACGAACGAACTTGACAGGAAAGCTAGAAGTTTTCTCTCAGCAAAACGAAACAAAATTATCAAATACATAACAAAGTTATAAAAGATTCTTGAATACTCTACCATTCTCTTCTAGACACAATTTCACTCGTTCTTCTGATGGGTACAATATCAAGAAATATTTCTTCATTCCAGTATCCAGTATTCTTTCTTCTAGAAATCTGATTATCGGAATTATTGTAAGTACCCATTGATTGAGCTATTCAGAACTTTGGGTGAAGAGTAAGATAGTGTTTAGAAGTGAATGGTGGAATATTCGAAAATCTTTTATGACTGTTTTGTTTTGCGGAGAAAAAACTTTTATAACTTTAAATATCGTTCCTAATTCAAAATAACCTTGATTTTCATGTTATTAAGATTCCCAGTTCAATTGAAACATCAGAATTTAGTTTCTAAACAAAATTTTTTCAATGTTTCCACAAAATCTTCACAAAAACGATTTTTATTTACAATTTTGACCAGCATGTAAGATTCTAACATATCGAGTGATACGTCATAGTAATCAGAAAAAAACAGACTTTTCAAAAATGTAAAAATCCAATATGGTGACCATAAGAAAAACCAAAGTTGAGTGTTATATCTCTGACATCAAGAACGCAATGGAAAATGCGATGACATGATTTAGATTCCTTGTAAAGAAGTGCCTGTAGAACGTCCTAGTTAAAAACGTCTAGTTTGCTTCGTCTTCGATTGAAAAAATAAAAACGAAAACTACAAATTTCCGTTTTTTTTTCCAATATGTCAAAAACTAAAAAAGGTAAATGAAATTTTCTTTCACATAATTATTCAGCATAAAATTACGCAACGTTGCCCCAATTTAACCGACCTCGTATCTCTTATAATAACTGAGATCCCCATGGTTAAGCTCCGAGTTAAGCTCGAAGTACGGACACCCTGTATGTTTTTCTGAAAGAACTAGTTTGACTCTCTTCTCATTTCATTCTCAGTTAGCTCAGAGGTGGAGTCCATTATGTTTGCATCTACAAAAAAGGTACTCTTGCTCAGAACATGTAGAATTGGCCATTTTTGAGAAAAATCTGCTTTTATATTGATCATTTTCAAATACTTTTTTGTTCACTAATAAAACAAATTTTATTTATACCTTAGAACTAGGAACAAACGTTAACTTCATAATAGCATAATTAAAAAAAAAACAATACATCAAACTAGTTACATTAATTGTTGAAAATGTCGGCCTTTAGCTTTAATGCACGCAGCAATTCAAAAAATTAACCATGTTTTTCGATATAAATGTTAATTTTTTTCGAAAACGGTCACCTTTGAAGCTCATGACCAAGAGTACCTTTTTTGTGTAGATAACGTTGGCGGTTCAAATGGTTGAATCAACTTTTGCCAGTGGCGTAGGAGTTGGGGAAAAACACCCACTACCCCTTCGAAATCTCCACCATCAATAATTATGATGAAAAAAATAATTTCGCACAAACCATATAACCTATTACGAAAAAGAAATGCTTACTAATGCTTTTTTCTGTGCGATGAACGGTTCCAACGATTTTTTTAAATCTCAACGCACTGTATCTCAATAAGGGTGCATATATTAAAATAACAAACTGAAAATTATATTAAAAATCTTGCCAACAATGTTTTCAAATCATCAACATATTGACACCGTTGAGCTCACACTACACACCACTCACTTGAATACATTCAGTCACAACCACTATAGGTACATCGTGAGGTTCGTCCACCCTACCTGAAAAAAAAAGAAAATTTGATTGAATCAAGATTTTTTAATGCTTGAAGCTGGCGCCTAATCGAAGTATTGTTGAGGGAGCCCGAAGGACAGAGAAGCAACCACATTTTGCTCTACAATGCTATTTTCTAGAAATCACACAGTGAATAGCATCATGTGGAAAATTGTTTATTTAATAAATTTTGACAATAATATTATATATATACACTGCCGTTTTATTATTGTATTTGGCAGGAAAATGAGAAAAAAATGTCTCAAACATATTCATCTGAAAAAATATAAAAAAAAATTGTCGGAAAAGTTGTTCCGAACATGCAATATTTTATAATTAGTAAAATGTTTGAAAAAAACCTGAGATCAATAATGAATTGATTTTTTTGCAATAAAATGAAAATTGAATTTGGAAATTCATTTGAAAAGTCCTGCTAATTTTTGGTATTCGCAAATTTGAACATATATCAGTCATACTTTCAGGATGAGTAAATGATTACACTAGAAAATTCGTCGAGAATAATTGCATTCGATCATTTTTATATTAAGCAACTAAAGGTAAACTCTCCACCATATCCGTATCATTTATCATTATATAAACTCATTTATATAAACTCAAACGAGCTTTGACTATTATTACTTTTCTATTATTATTAATCTATTATTTAATTTGCTGTCTGATTTCTTTTTGTTTTTAACCGATGTGAAAATGGCAGAAACGCAACAACTAGCAGTTAAAATTTCCGGAATCTTCCGAATACACATGGGCGGCGTAAAAAGGGGACAAAATTATCAATCAATGCTTATGAATTCGCCATGACACGACGTAGTATCAGATTAGGAAGTGAATAAAACCTCAGGTAAAAATAACATGATTGACACACTCGTAGGACATAATGAAGTACCTTATATATAAATGCATCAAAAACTGGAGGCAACAAGAACTGAACATGTGAATCTCATGAAAACTAAATGATATCGCATGTAGGAGAAGATGAAATACAAACACGGCCAAAGGGGTGAGAAACACATTATACATGAAAAATTCAATTGAACAAAAACTACACATACGATTTGCACCAAAGTAGATATGGGAACTAAATGTTATATGAGAAACTAGAACAAACACACTAGGATGGCTGAAACCTTTTCGAAAGGGGGTGGAAAACCCCATCATACATGAAAAATCCAATTGAACAAAAACTACACATACGATTTGCACCAAAATCGATTTAGGAACTCGATGTTACATGAGAAACTTGAAAAAAATTACTTAAATGGCTAACACCCTTTCGAAAGGGGGTAAAAAACCCCATCATACATGAAAAATCCAATTGAACTAAAACTACAAATACGATTTGCACCAAAATCGATATAGGAACTTAATGTTACACAGGGAACTAGAAAAAAATTACCAGAACGGCTGACACCCTTTCGGAAGGGGTGAGGAACCCCAATTTGAATAAGATGAAATAATAATAATAATAATAATAATAATAATAATAATCATTTATTTCCTTAAGACAGTTACAAACCATATGGAAAAAGTCAGTTACTTGCATTCAAAATGTATATACACTAACAATCGAGAATTTAAAATACACTAATATTAAAAAATACACTAATATTAAAAAATACACTAATATTAAAATGAAGATTTAACTATAATTTCAAAATTGGGAGATGATCTAGTGGAGTTTGACATATCCAAAACTCAAGCTCGTATTTTCTCCAAGAATTCGGACCTCACAATATTGAATAACGTATTGATGTTATGCACGACTGGTCCTATAAGATCTTACACATCCATGCTCGATATTATCATCAACAATGCCCTATTATGGTATGATCATGTGAGGTCCATTTCTAAAACTGCTCCACAAAAATTCGGTTTTCAGTTTCGTGCCAAAAGATCTTTCACACATCAACAGCTTCTCATGATCTACATAGTACAGATTCGACCTGTCATGGCATGGAGTTTTCTTCACCATGTTCGAAGTTCAGCACCCAAACATATACGCTGAGACTCATGGATTCTATCCAGAGGAGAGCTGTTCATTTGGCAGGTGATCCTGCACCAACGAACTCTTCGACCTCTTGAGAACATCGCAGAAAAGTGGGCGATCTCTCACGTTTTTATAGATATTTTCATGGCTGATGCTCATCGGAAATCACGTCTATCATTACACCACGAGCGATTGATTACGAGCAGACAGACTAGACGGGCTCAGACTGGCCACCATTTCATTGTCGGGGTCGAGACCTGTCGAACTTCTCCCCATTAAAATATTTTTCATCGAACGGTAGGGTAGTGAAACTCACTTGTGAATATTATAGGTTTTTTCTTCCGTGTAGTCAAAAGATAAAGAAGAAATATTCTTCTAGTGATCAAGCGGGTCGAAATAAAATAAAATCAAAAATTGAAAATCAAAAGAAAATAACAAGAATTGCAATCTTCTCGAGATAAAACTTTACCATGAACGATAAACTCGAAAATTATCCTATACTGGCTGAAATTCTCCAGAAAGCAGTGAGCAATTCTGTCAATCACGAAAGAATCAATGAAACAAAAACTTTATATCTCTGGAAACTGGAATCATAGTCAACTCTAGATAAGAAATCAAATACAAATTCGAAACAGCTGGCACTCTTTCGGACGACAGAAAACAATGTTTTCTTCTTTTCAATATTTATCGACAAACAAAAACTCAAGAAAAAAATCAAACAAAACGGCTGGCATACTACTTGCGGAAGTCATCAGAGAAAAAAATATATAAAAAATATAGAACAGAACAAATGAAATTAAATTCAGGGAGAAGGATTGTCCTATGGCCTGCTTTATAACTCAAAAATGAAATCAAAACAAAGTAGTTCACATTTATGCTGACGGCAGCTGTTCGCCGGAGAACAGATATAGTGAGTTCGGATTTTAATTGGCTCAGATTGAAAATTCAAATTTTAGAGGGCGCCACTCAATTTGATAGTAAGTTATAAAATATTTGGGAAATTGAGAAACCAAATACCTACCTTTTAACAATACCTGAAATTATAGAATTAAATTTTCTTAGATATCTGGGCTGGACAAATAGAAGAATAAAACCATATCACATACAAGTACATATAATCGACACCAAAAATTGACAAGGCAAATATATGTTATGGACCAGAGTAATAGATCATATTAGTACTAATTAAATCAATTAAATAATATATCATATCAAGATACATACATATGTATACCGAATGTTATACTTCTCAAAATAAGCCCAATGAAGTATATTGGTAATAAACCTGTGACTAAATCCGCTGTCACATAGTACTATGTGAGAGCTTCACAAGAGCTCTTTAGGTTACGGTTCATAATATAATCATGGTAGTATGATATGTGATATGAAAATTAAATGTCAAAAAAAATGGTGGTATGATAAATACTAATATGAATAAATCTCAAGGAAATAATACAACACAGAAGGTGTAAAAAAACCTGGTGATAAGGTCCAATGATCCATAAACGTAGCCTCTCTCCAAGGTCCACTTGATGTAGTTGGAAACAGCAACGACAGGAAGAAAACAGGAAACAGACAGGAAACAGCACAGGAAGATGACGAAGAGAAGACTAGAAGAAGGCTCACACCCCCAGGTCAGCCAGGGGTCGATGGTGTAGCTCAGCAAGGCGCCAGTCTCTACCGGCTCTACTGGTCCTCATCCGGTGGTTGTCTGTCGACTCTGGCCAAGATTTAAAAGTGACTCGATGTTGGCCCTCGTGGGAATCTTGACCAGAGTCAAGAGGTGCCACAAGAGTCGTTCGTTCGATGCCAGGAGTCTGATGAGGGCTAAGCTGTACCCTAACACCCTTCTGAGAAGGGAGGTAAAACTAGAAGATTAACAGCAAACAGGACATCAAGACAGCAGGACAAAAATGGCGGCGTTTCTACCACATGGCAGTCTCCCGGTGGTCGGCACAAATCCCCTTAAAAAGGCTCCAAAAACCACAAATGATGGGTGCGACTTGAACTCGGCCCCAACGACTCTTACACAAATTCCCCAAAAGGGTTAATTTTCGGTTAAACACACCGAAAAAAGAATATCAAAGACGAGTCATGGCCACACAGGAAAAAGCCTCGAGTCGAGGAAGAAGCCGGAAATCTGTCATCTCCTCACATCTTACGACTTCCTGCAATTCCAGGGTAACAACTTCAGCTTACTAATGTCCCTGTCGAAATTGTCTAATCCTATTGGTCAGGAAACGAAACGAGCAGGTTACACTCAGTGGCAGGACACGGCAGGACAGAACAGCATAGAACAAAAGACAGGTACAGATCACTCCGAATGTAGCCGACGAAATTCGGCATTTCGCGCTGCAAGGAATGTCAACCTATATTTAACCTTCAAAAATATATCCCAGAAAAATAAAAGGAATTTATCCTGAAAATCCTCAAGAAATGCCAGGGAACACCACGGGTAAGTCACATAACTTTCCTATTTGAAAATCCCATTCGATGATCACAATACTTTCTGATTCACAACAGGACATGATCGTATACTTACAGTATTCTCTGTTTCAGGCCTGTTTCATTGGATCAGCACAACCTGAGGCTCGACTCATTATCCTACAGGTGTACTGATTACCAGAAGAAAGATTTCCCTGTTTCAGACCTGTTTACGGTGGATCAGCACAAGCCTGAGGTTAAAATCATCATATCCCACAGGTGTACTGATTATCAGAAGATACTATAGTTCAGAAAACCATGATGGTATTTATGAATCAAAAAGCTTTATGGTCATTAAACGTTTCAGTGAGGATTGTTCTATTTTTCAATTGATCAGATGTCTTGTAAGTATATTCCCTATCTTGAGTTTATTCATAAACAAAAAAAACAGAATATTCATTGTAGCAATTTTAAATGCTACAGTCCTTTCAGATGCTCCAACAGTTTCACCGTAGAAATCGAGGTGAAAATCTTCAGTTACACGGTATGGCATATAAAATGTTCATTACATTATCTTTTTTTTCGATTTGTTGGATGAGCAATAAATTATTCTGTGATTCACCCTATTAGTATTTCCTACAAAATACACACATATTATTAACCAGATGATTGGGTGTACTCAATGACAAGCATTTTTTATGGATGAACAAAAATCGCACTGGTAACATTCACATGATATTGTTGTTTTTCCGCAGTAGAGACACATTATCGACATATCATCAGATTTCATTAGAAGTTTTTTTCCTCATCTCCACCCTATACTCATAAAAATCACAGTAATACGTCAGTTTTTCTGCTTCGAGAAATTTTTCAAAGAAATACATGATTTATACTCCGCAGTTGTACCCGTCATTATGCTCGATAAAGTTTTCCATTATGATACAAAGATCGAAATTTATGTTTGTTAAGTGGACATCATTGTAATCCTTCTCAAAACAAAATTTTTTGAGATAATCCTTACTTCTTGGATTATTGGAGCGATTTGGATCTAGAAATCGAAACTCATTTGTTTCGAAATTGATAAGATCTAAGCAAAAATGATAACCGCAAACAAGAAAGAGCATAAAAATTGTATCCTCACTGAAACGGAAGCTATCTTTTATATGATCCTTAATGCTCATGCCTTCACAAAATATGGCTGTTGATATATGTTCGGGTATCAACTCACAAACAAATCACAAAATAAGTCAACCATTGCTTGCCTGTCAGGCAATTGAAATCAAAAATCAAAAGTTCCTTATGATAGAGATCGATTGAGTATAATATAGCTACAGTATACCCACGTTCGGCTATAGTCGCATTCACATATTAGTGAATTTACTGATGACAGTCAGCAGTTAAGGAACAGATTCAGGTACACTTGGCAAACAGAAAGAGTAATAGAAGGTTTTGAGTTTTCTAAACGTACCCTGCCAAAATCTTCTATATCTTACAATTCGTTTGACAGCAATTTCTCTAGTGGTAAATATTACTGAATCACTCCAATTTCTATTCGAGATTTTCAATAATCCTTTAATTTGGTAATAGTAATTATGAGTCTATTTAAAATTACCCGGATTTGTCCAAAAACTGGAAATGGACATGATCGGGATGAACATCTCACAACTTACACGAACATTTGATTTCGATAACTCCATCATTCTCAATCAAGCCGTCTGGCGAGGCTGCTAAAAACGGATAATCTTTATGAATGATTAGACCAGATGAATGAGAATTGCTTTCGGTGATATTATCATACAATTCTAACGCCATTTTCTCATTTTTCATTCCAAACTGTATTGGCTCGGTGTACAAAATTCGTTATTGATTCAGAAGATCTTCAACTTTATTATTTTCGTAGAGATTGTACGGCATTTACAAATCCGGCCGAAATTAGATAAAGTCAATCTTTTTTTTCGTTCCTCATACCAAATATCACTTTTTCTTCCAGTTCCACAATAAGCACACTTGATGAGTTTCAAATCTCTAAGAATATGACTTGAACTATTAACAGTTTCATTCATTTGTTTTGTTTTCGATTCTTCCTCTAACTGTTTTTTCAAGAATCTGCCAAAAAAATGCGATCCAGTTGAATCTTTCGGCTTCCGATTCCATTTTTCACATGAGAGATGGTCATGTTCTTCGTTGAACTCTTGGAATAGTCTAGTCAGACCATCTTTCTTTATGCCCAGCGAGAGTTCTTCATGAATTGCTAAGATATTTTTGTATTACCCTAGGGCATCTGATATTTCTTTGAGAATTCAGCTTATCTTTTTCGTATTTCCAAAGTGAATCTCAATTGGAGCATTGATAATTCTGGATTCGAATTAACTAAAATAACTCCTGTCCATAATAAACAATAGGGTAAATATTCAACTGAAATCAAATGAGAAACACTACATTGAAGTATGGATTGATGTTCAGATTATCCGAATCATCAATTGAGATACTTTTTTGGATGTTGAGAAAATGTATGTAGAAAGAGCTATTTTTATAAATAGCATCTGACTTTTCTACCATGCTCTACATATTTACATCGGGTGAATAATCTGTTTGATTCGAAATAATATCATCCAAATCATTGATGTTACTGGATATCCTCGAAATATTATCTCGACTATGCTTTACATTTTATGTGTAGTTCAAATTGGATGATAAAATAGTTATATTCTTGAAGTAAAAATCAATTCGTTCCAAAGAATCTGCAAGATCTTTGAAAATTCTACGTTGATTTTCACTTTTGCTCAGTTCGTCTACATCTTTTGAAACCATATTCATGAAATGGGCACAACGAAGATGAACACTGACGAATTTTTCAGGTTTCTTATGTTCCAAACAAATACTCATGCAAGTATTCAAATATTCTAATGATCTGCAAATGGCATGAATATTTGCAAAACTGAAGTCTGTTACGACTCCACTGAAGAGAGGCCAATTATTATGTTCATCTAGAAAACTTCGGATATCATCAAGAAATCTCGAGATATTTTGAATAATGGTCACATAATACCATATCGAATACACTACAAATACGTTTAGTTTAGTATATCTGAATCACTGCCGTATACAAGTAAACTTTTTTTTGTCGTCTTCGAAAGGAGATTGTACAATTCCTCCACAGTAGCATCGAAATGAATTAGTGGAAGATATCTGAGCCTTTTCTGTTTTTCTAGAATCTGTATCTGCTCGATGCTATACATTTTGATTTTGAATGGTATGCATACTTCTTTGATATATCCTTTATGGTCCCTTTGCATTAAAATCAGATCCATGATGCTGTCTTTATCTCTATCTAATATCGCCATTGCTTCAGACTTGATTCTTCTAATGGTACTATCAGATTTTATATTTCTCATGTAACATCGAGTTCCCATATCGATTTTGGTGCAAATCGTATGTGTAGTTTTTGTTGGATTGGATTTTTCATGTATAATAGGGTTCTCCACCCCCTTCAGAAACTAAACACCGACAACTAAAAAAACCGATACAACTTATATCACGTGACTTCAGATTTGACGGGAATTTGAATGAAGTTATATGTGATGCCAAAAAATATCTAATTTAGCAAGGATAAATAATGCATTATTAAGTCTTTAATAATGTGCCTACAATGGGATGAGGATACGCCAGAAGGCCTCCAGAAAAAGTTTTTTCACATAGCAGCAGTAGAACTAGCTTGGAGAGGTAACGAAGCAGCTTTTTCTATGATACATTTTTTCAAAGAAGAAACATTCTCAAAAACCCATCAAGGCGGCAATAATAGTTGTGATGGTAATAAATGGCTCACTCAGAACTTGAGCAATCCCGAAATGTGTCCTGTGAGATTATATCGGAAACTGATATCAAAAAGAGGAAATATAGCGAGTGACAGACTGTTCCTGTCTGCGAATGGCAAGTGGAATAGAAATAATAATAACAGTTGGTACAAAAATTCTCCTGTGGGTATCAACACACTGTCGAAATGGACAAAACTGTCTGCAGAAAAGATAGGAGTAGATACTAAGAAAGTCAAAATAACAAACCATTCTAATCGTGCAACTGCAGTTAGTCAGTTACTAGAATGTGGCGTTGGTGAACAACAGGCAATGAAAATAACCGGACATGGAAGTTCCAACTCTATGAAACCGTATTTACAGCTTAGTGAGAAACATCATCAAAACATATTGAATACCTTCAGAAATACTGGAAGTACATCAAGTAATGAGTCCAACAATAGAATGTGTCCAAACTATTAAAAATTTCTATAATTGTACTATATATAATAATTATAGTTGAGCGTAATGTTGATTATTGTTTATGTATAAAAATAAAATAATGATACATATTAAAAAAGGTTTCGTGTTGAAATAATTATTCTGAGTTAGGTGTAGCAATATACCAACACCAACGACACCTCAGGATATGAAAGTACGAATAAGAAATGCGTTTCGTTCCATACCGCAAAATATGTTATTCAGAGTTCAGCACTCATTTCAAGAAAGAGTTCGCCTATGCATCGAGAATAATGGACACCATTTTGAGCATTTATTAAAGTAATAAACTAAGATTCTTTCGAAAAAATGACTTCAAAAATGCTTTTTTCATTACATACATTACATTTTCATTGCAATACAGTGTGTTTCATTTTTAAGATAAAAAAATTACTCATAGGTAAAATATAAAAACGCCTTTTGTGTAAAAAGCAGAAGAGATAGGTATAGGGAACCCTAATATAGTTTTGAAGGGAATCTAATTCTGCGTCGAATTACGCCACTAAATACGGGGTGTTCCATTCAACTTCAAGAAGTTATTTAATTAAATGTGTGTCCAAATTTTGAGGCAATTTTTTCGCCACTCTGTATAATATTGCATTAAAAATTTCATGTAGTAGTTGACTTTAACCTTTGAGCTAAGCAGTACATTTAATCACGAGCAGCTCGTTACACGTTACAGGGTGAAAACAATTTTCAAATTAAGGTCTGTATTTTTGAATTTCTCAAAATTTTTCAGAAACGGTCAGTTTAAAGTATGGGAAATATTATAGTAACTCACCTTTATTTTGTCTATAGTATATAAAAATATAAAAAAATATAGGGTGTTCCATAAGAAAAAATATAACTTTGGTATGTAACTTTTTTGGGGATCACCCTATATATTTCAAAATAATTTTGGAATATGCTCCTCATGGACCCACAAATAACTGTGCTAAAAGTTTTTCCCTAACTCTCTTCATTTCTCGTAGAAATACCGAGGCGAATGTGGTGGGCCACCCTGTATATATATATAGTGTTGGGGTTGTTCTAGAACTTTCTGGAACTTTCATTCTTCTGTCAACTCTCTCCATTCAATAGCTTCCAGGATATTCCATCCTTTTCTGTTCTTTCACGAACAATCGAGAATTATCTGACTTTGCCGAATTCCATAACATATTGCCCCTCCTTGAAAGACATTCCTTCTGGAATGCATCAATTTTATTGTTATTGGGTGTAGCTTTTATCTGGGAAACTATATACTTCCAGTGAAAATCACCTACCTGGCATCTCCTTTATATGACGAGAGCTAGGTCGGTGGTTTTTTCTACGAAGATGTCCAAACTAAAGCTATTTCTTCAGGAGGGTAGATTGGAACACATAACAGTTTGGAATATTCAACAACGATGATCTGATAGAGGGTTCTACTCATATAACATAACAATAAATATAAGAATGGAAAATTTACACATGGATATCAATGTTAATGAAAAAAAATGATACAAGATGTAACATAACTTATTGATAAATGTTCGAGCAACAAAATAACAAAATTATACAAGGCATACCTTAAGAAATAACTAGAATCAGCTTTTTTTAGATCACATTGATTATTCTTGATAATAACCAGATTCACAAATACAAATAGGTGCTTTTTTGACAATAAGGTTACTTTTTGAGAAGGAAAACTTAGTTGTCCGGGTTTCCTTTCTTCACCAAATGGAGGAGGAAAATCATAAAACGTGTACTCACTTTAAGTTTCAGAATGACACAAGTATTTTACTTATCTCGCTGCCTATGAAGTTTGATGCAATTTTTTTTCCTTTTCGGGAAACTTCGTAGATCTTCTGCTGACAAACCACTTGAAGAAATCTGAGGCTGCGGCTTCTGTGTTTAGGTACAGGTATCCCTCTATATTGAAAGAGATGTCCGCCCAGATTCAATACAATAGCCCGTTGTGCAGGAAACTACTGCTAAATAAATGATTGGTGCCTTGTGAGCGATATGTAACAGGGTGACAAAAAATGATGATATTACCGATTTTAGGTATTATCGAGGTTTTCCGAACACAAAACTAATCATACGTACAAATACGTCGTACCGTTTGCTCTATCTACTCAAATCGTTCTGAACTGTCGTATACACACGGCACCCAAAATCGACAAAAAATGTTTCTCGATCGAAATAAGATTGCTTTATCTCAATCCATAATGACGGTGTGCAGAGTGGCACAAAATAATCGTTACATGGGATTCCAACAACATATCAGAATTTCAACTCCGGTTAATCTGCATACAACCTCCAGCATGTTTCGGACAATCCTCCAGTTCAGGCCATCCAAACCGCAAGCCAGCTTTGGAACAGCTACTTTCTGTATTCCTTCTTTTAGTACAGCTCTTCGCAGGTCGACCAATGCATCCTAGATGTTCTTGTAAGATGATTTATGGAAGTGCCATTCCTTGGTTGATCTTTCTCCTTCGGGACTGGTATCTTCAACTTTCAGGGCTCGACCGATGGACCGAATCTTTTCCGGAACTCATTGGCTATTCAAAACGTCTGAAGGTCCTGAGCCATGCAGTGGGCTAGTATCGTCAATCCTTGCCTTCGATGAACCGCTTTATACTCCCATGAAGTCTTCGAAAGTAAGCTCCTCTTTTTCTTGAAGTTGTACCTGCTGAACTTGTTGATCCAGCGTTTCCTTGAACGGTACAAGTCTGTTGAAGTTAACGACATTTGGTTTACCATTGGGAACTTTGCTGATACGGTAGATAACGTCATTGATCTTTTTGATGCAGTAGGATTCTTCCCAAGATTTCTGCAACTTCGGACATTGTCTTCGTTTTCTCTGTGGATTGTGGAGCCACACCAAATCACTTTCTGCGTAACAATTGCCATTACCTCTGATATCATAAAGTTCCTTCATTCGTACGCTGGAGATCCGAAGATTAGAACGAACCAATTCATTTATATCGATCATCTACCTCCTCAGGTTCGCTATGTAATCTTCACCTGCGACGTCCTCGCCGGGTCTGCATCCAAATACCAGGTCACATGGAAGCCGCATCTCTCACCCAAACAGCACCTCTGCTGGAGTGTGTCCTGTAGATTACGGCACCAATATCTGACGTCATTGGTGTAGTTCACCTCTGTAAAGTCTTCTTCACTGCTAGATGTCCTCCTGGAGTCCCATCGTGTACGTATAGCGCAGTACCTCCGGAACTCTGTTCCTAGGGATGCTACATTCGATGATCTGACCCATTCTCGCTTTCAAATTTTCTTCTCAGTATCAGGGAGTCCCACTGACCCCAGTAAGCCTTCAAGGTTTGTAAAAATGGGGCTACTTCTTGCCAAATGGGACGACGATCTGCTTCCTTCCATTCTCAGAGTTCTCGAAGCTCTGGATCATTCTCAGGGCATCAAAGGCGGCTCGACATTTTATGTCCTAACAGAATGGTCGTTTTTCTTAGTTGAGGCGAGTTAGTGGCTTTGCGATATCCGAAAACATCTGGACGTAACTTCGATAGTAGGAGTAAGTCCAATGACAGTTTGTTTTTCAATTAATGGCTCTGGTGGAAGATCAGATGCAATTTATATTCTGATCTGAACTAATGGCTCATTGCTCATCATTTTCTTACATTTATAGTTATTACATCCTGCTGTAAAATATTATGGTGTGCAATAAATGTATTATTATTATATTGAAAAGTGTATTAGAGAATTAAGTTCATCATCCTGAATGATAATTTATCATCTCCCAAAAATAGCATAATAGTAGGTACATTTTTATGACGAAATATCGAAAAAAAATTCTGACATCCTCTGTTTCATTATGATGAAAATCGGTACAGGTATATGTTTCAAGTGATCCTGATTTAGAATTCATTATCATTTTTTGTGAAAAAAAATCCCTAATAAGATTTTTGAAAAATGGGTCAATAAAATTAATCATTTGTAGTGTCAGTATGGAAAACGTCAATTCCTAGAGCTAATTTCAGAACAAACATGGACGACATTTGAGTTGGTTGCAGAAAAATGTATTTTTGCTGATGGCCATGCTGCGCTTCCGTAGAAGTCTGTATCAAATTCTTGGTGCAATAATTATTTAAACTTTTGCGGGTCGAATCGACTTACTTGATGAAGCTATTGAAAAATTTACACTACACACAGCTGACGCTGATAGAGACTATAGAGAGCCGAAGACGAGATGTAAGATTAGGCATTAAAAGTGACGGCATTAGTAGGTAATGGTAGGTAGGTACCGTACCTTGAAAAACAAGTGATTCTGAGAGTTTCGTGACCGTCTCCGACCTATCCGACTTCCAGGAACTGCAAACTCGCACGAGACCCAAGTATGCGCCATCGCAATGTCAGCGTTGCCAGATCTACCCAGGAAGTTGACTAAACATCGATTACATACTCGCTACCATTTGCAAATACAAGTAAAGCATGGACTAAAATGTTTTCTTATTTAATCAATCATTCAAACGTTGGAAAAAATATGAATTACTATTGTTATAAACAAAACCACGAATACAGCATCCATACTTTGTCGAAAGTAGGACAATCAAGATTGCCAAACAAAGTTAGGAAATAAATAATACCTATCACAACATGTATAAGGTTCAAGTGATTTCTATACTCAATTGGTACTGATTTTTTCCTGTGGGTAACTGGTGGGTTAGATAGGCAGATTCAAATTTCGAAAGGATTTTCATAAATAGATATGGTTGACAAACTAAGGCCTCAAAATTGGATTTATAAAAACTTTTAAGCATTTAATATTTAACATTTATCACTCAAGAATTGATACATGACAGTGAATTATGTTAAAAATACTCAACTCAAGACTGATTTAAGTATATCCCATGTTCTCAATTAGATTAGAATAAGAAAGGAACTGGGTTGATCTGGAATTGAGTTTTCCTATGCCTATTTATAGGTATTATTTTGAATTATCGGTTTTGTTGTTTCTTTTCAGTAAGATTAAATAGATTCCACAAGCCGAAATCATAATAAAACTAATTAGAGTAATAATACCCATAGCACCAATAGAAATCCACTATGAATCCAAATCAGCAGCAATCAAATTGTTTCTATTTTCTCAATTTTCTTTTTTAATTTTGAATTGCGGGCGACAATGGTGTCATTCTCGATCACAACACATGCGCAAATAATATTTTCATTTATCCCATTTACAACCTATTTCTGTTGTTGGTCATCTTGTTAAATCTTAGATATAAAATCATGGATAAATGTTTTTATAAAATGAACAATGCTTCCCCCATATTCCATATGTCTGGAATCTTAAGTGATAAATCTAAGGTGTTCAATATTTTTATAAAGCCACCTGAATCTTACAGTACCGACTAATGTTGAAATAAGAGCTAGGTATAGGCAACCAATGTTGACATGAAAATAATATCGAGACACGAGAGCTTTTCGAATAACTTCACAAAAAAATCAAAACCAAATCACCAAATTTCGTTTTTTCTTTTCGAACATCTTCGTAAGTTAACAGCTTTGAGATTTCTCAATATTTATTTATTGACCTCTTTATTGCGCAATAACTGTTTGCACCTCTGACCTACTGTGTAACTCTTCCGTTTACCGAGATCCCCATTCTGTTCATCCCTCGGTTCATCCTTATGTTTGACACACTGTATATATTATCATCATTCGAGTTCATACGGCATCGAAGGAGTCATTAATATCATCATTTGATCTACAGGGTCAGTGAATGTTTTTTATACCGAAATTTCAACTCAAAGGTTTCAATAATATTATGTCAATGGACTATTGAACTATTCTCTAATGCTAATATTCAAGGGGGTGATTCTTTGACGCAATATAATCAAAACACTTTCCATGAACGTAATTTTGTCCTAAAAGCATAGATCTTATGAAGGTAGATCCGTCATCCTGTAGTATTTTTTTGGTATAGAGGGGTCTGAAAGAAAGTAGGTACTATGATCACGTGGTACAACACATATGTATGGCTTAGTACTTTCAACACCCCGGACCTACAAAACAAATAACCTCGATATCGGATCTAGCGTTATAAGTTCAATGCCTAAAAGTCTTAACTTTTGAGATACATGGTGATAAAGTAATAGTATTAATAATTAATAAATTTGAGCCGTTCATTTAAACTCAATTTTATAAAAGATGATAAAACTCGTTTTTGTACAAGCTGAATACTATATTTATTGAATTCTTATTTATTTTGGAACAAATCTGATCTCTTAATTTGCTTTCACTCGATGCAAAAATGTCCACAGCGCATAAGCAAAAACAATACGTCGGACAAAGAAAAACCATGAGATCTTATTTGATCAAAATTGAAAGAGGATCTTGAGAGTGATTATTATTTAAAGATAAAGCAGTAGCGTAGAATTTTTTCTCCAAAAATATTCAATGCGAAACCCGTACGTATATATACCCCACTGGTAGAGATAATAAAAATGTGTGTACATCATAAAATACAACTTGATACATAGAAGACATGTACCAAATTTCATAAAGATGTCTACAATATTATTTTAGTTATTATTGAACCCTTTATCTCAAAAGTGAAGACTTTTAGGACATAAGTTTTTCCTTAAAATGAGTCGAAGAATCAACCCCTTAGATATTGGTATATCTCTAGGAACACCCATATACCTATAGTTATTGTCATAGTTTCAATCAAAATTATTGTTGGTTAATCTATAATCTCTTGGGCCCGATTTTCAACGAGAAACGTTATATAGGTTTAATTTCTGCATATTGTTTATATTTCCTTAGGTTGGCTTATAGGTAACTTTTGAACTGATTGATGCCGTTGCTAGAATTTACCGATATTTGTTGAATTCACTCCCTCTCATCACCTGCAACCTTTCTGAAAACGGATAACCAAGAATATTGAGAATTTATTTTTGAATATTGTAGTACTTGTTATTGCACATTATATTATGATGATATATTTCCGTAACAAACTATATTTTAACTGCCTTATAATGCCTTATAATGGATGAAGATGAATTGAGTTTGACCAGTGTTGACAACTCACAAAATATTAAAATCTATTGTGGAAGTGTTCGAAACAAATTAAGAAATCACTGTTTTCCTGGATTTTTTCAGGACCTAGATTCAAGTGAATAGTATTAGGGTTGATGTTTATGCGGTTGAAAAAAACATTTCTGTCCTTAAGTCCGCGTGACACGGACCAGTTACTTTCCTCGGAAAATTATTTTTTCATATAATAATGAATAAATATTTATATTTCCTGTGCGAAAATTCAATGCTGTTTCGACACTGGTTCAGGATATGTTGACAGCATACGCTTTCGAGATTAATGAGATTAATTAGAAAGAAAAAACTTTGGTGATGGCAATATATGGAGAATTTTTCTAATTATTCATTTATATCTAGCACTTTCTGGAAAGTATAAATAAATAATATGGATAAAAAACTAGTCCGTTTCACACGGACTTTATTTTCGATGTATATTTATTTTTATACATTAGAATCATTGACAATTGATGGTGTCCGCAAGGTATTCGATTTCAAACGAGCTATGAGATGAAGATTTTAATACTGATCATTTTCATGTAGTTTTCCATGATTGATTAAACGAGATAACTATTAGTCTATACTTCGATACAAAATAAAATGAAAAGCCATAAAATTGGACGAAGTATCCGAGGAAGTATCTCTTCTCATCCAATTAAAAATCAAACACAGAATGAATGATGACTGGTAGACCACGAGCAGAAAACAACTACTTTCCTGGGCAGAACATTGAATTATATCTGCTCGTACGTAGTCTATGCAACGATTTACACAGTGAATGCAGATCGCAAATGTTTCTTTCTTCCTAAGACGTGAAAAAATTCACAGGCACGTTTGACAACCTACAGACCGGTTTCAGGCTTACTGGCCCTCATCAGTGCAGGGTAGTCAACCGAGTAGAGTGGAGTGAAGTGGAGACCTCAGGATCCCTACTCGGTTGACTAACCTGTAATGATGAGGGCCAATAAGCCCGAAACCGGTCTACAGGTTGTCAGGCGTGTCTGTCTCGTTGGTAGTATGAATGCATGTTCGAAGAAAGAAATATTAGCAGTCTTTATTCATTTATATGCATTGATGCATAGACGAAGAGTGTATATTCCAATATTCTGCGTGGTATTTGCCAGGAAAATAGTTGTTTTCTGCTGATGGTCTACCAGTCATTCAAACTGTGTTTGATTTTTAATTGGATAAGACGCGATATGTCTTTCTCTCAATCATATATTTCGATATTTTAAGGAGAGATACTTCCTGGATAATATGCATTTTTGATTTCAATAATACCATTATAATATAACAAACAAGTTGGTTAAAAGTAGTATCGATTCCAATTTACGAGGCCTAGGTATATGTCGCGTTAAAAATATACAATCATGACATAATCGCTGGAAGAGTTTTCCCTTACCAAAATAATACAAGTTTTTTCAGATTCGGAAATAATGTGATGAACATTTTCTAGTTGGGATATATGATTTGATGGCGAAAAAATCTTATACAAATTAATAAAAAATAAACGCTGGTAGGTATCAAGATATTCATAAAATACGGTAATATTCAGAGAACCTTTCAAATCTGTTATTTTTGTTTGAAATCTGGTATGAATAGCTCGTTTCTCAGCTATTATGAACTTTAAGCCAACGTGCACCGCCAATGCCATACGGAATTTAGGTCGCATATAAGTATGCTAGACTGCGTGGCTCTTGACAAGGACGGCAAACGGCAAATGATATTTAGCCAAGAGCATAAAGGAAGACAGCGACAGTTGAAGAAAATCAAGTGATAGAAATATTCATTCATATGTTTACCAGTTTGATTCGTGGGAACAAAGAATGACCGACTATGTATGTAGATATTATACGATAAAAATACTGTAGTGCTGAATTAAATGTTATAAAAAACTTAAGGAGTGTAGTATACATGGTATTCTAGTATCTGATAATATAGAAATAGTGGTAGGCGTCGTGAAAAAAAATTAAAATAGGTAGGACTCATTATTCAAGTTGACGTTGTTTTCTTGAGAAAATTCTGATAACCGAAAAAAAAAACAGAAACCCCATAGTTCGATGAAGCAATCGTTATAAAATATTTCTTCGGATATGAAGATTGAAGAATATAAACATTTTGACTGTTATCTTTCTAAAAATTTGAATTGAATATTTTTCAACTTCAATATATCCGAATACACATTCTTGAATATTTTTATTATTTTTAGATAAAAATAAAAGTAGAAATAAAATTCACCCATCAAAAAGTATCATATTGGATACAGTAGTACATATTTGTAACCTTTAAAGGCTCTTATATCACGAAACCATATACAGGTACAGGAATTTCCTTCAAAAAAATAAATGAGTTCTAGCGATTTGAAAATGGCGAAAGTCAAAAATTGTTTGCACATTTTTACAGATTCTACTTACAAATTCCAATAGTTCAAAAATGTTAGTGTTGTAGTGTAGGATACTGGAACAGGAAATGGGAATTGTAATTTTTCTTAAAAGTTCGAATAGGCATCAGGAAAAATCCAATCTGACTAGGAAGTGACTACGCACTTCCGCTGTTCGATGCACGAAATATTTTTATGGGGGAGCAGTTCGGTTCTCGAGCATGCCTTAGCTAGCGCATTAGCAGTTAATCCCACGTTAAGTTAACAGAAGGCTTGACAGGCTTTTATGCAACCGGCACTAAAAGTTTTATTTTTGATATAATGCCACGATGAAGTCGTTCAAATATATCGGTAGATATTGACAAATAATGATTAATGGATAAGTCTTGATTAGTTTCAGATTACTGACCTCTCTCAGATATGATAATGGATGCATATTTGGAATATTTGATTCATCTGAATGGGAACGAATGATAATTCGACAAATATTCATTTTAATGAAGTGTCTATAATATGATCGTGAAGTGTTTTTTTTTTGATTCAATATAAAGGGTTAGTGAGTTTTTTAGCAGGAACGGAAACTTCAATGTATATATGCAAAACTTTGCGTGAACTGGCTATTTATCGCCCGCTTTTTCGGGCGTGAAGTGGCACTTTATTGTCCACGGAGGGTGGTGGTTTGGTGATAAAGTAGGTTGGCGATAAGTAAACTATAATCCTTTGGTTTTAATTGATGGAAAATGATTCGAACATATTTACAGGCCCTGAATTAGTGTTCATTACGAGTAACCTATACAATTGGTGGGCGATGGATAAAAGGCTCCCAATATGTAACTAGTAATGAGCATTCCTGATGTATAATTCATTTCGAAATCACTGAAATTATGGCTACATATGGCTACTAGCCTATCAATTCCCATTTCGAGATATTGACTGAGTTGTCATGGCAACGTTGCTATCGTGCTCGAGATATCAAATATACTTGTCGTGTATAAAATGATGTATGTATTTCCGGTGTAACTTTCTTTTATGGACCTATACGTGTCAATTACTTGAATGCTGCGGTCCATAAAAGTCCTTGATACATAAATAAGCATTACCCAAGATTTTCAATTTGAAGAATGTGTTCTTTGAGTTGTTGAAGTCCTGCTACTCGCTCTGTATTATGAATGATACATGGGTTCACAAAATATATGATAAATAGTTCCTGATGGACCAGTGGGACCCGGTCGCTCCCAGAAATCTCGAAATCCGTAGATCCACTGATAAGTCCGTCGAATCGGCATCACCGCCCGGCGGTAGTGGGTAACAGAAATGCGAAGAGAAAGGGAGTGTCTACGGGTCCAGGCTCCCGGATGCAAGACACAAATACTCTATTTGAATGGGCGCCCGTTCGGAACATAGCTTGCGATAATATTTCTAAGAAATAGATAGATAAGAGGGCAGCTTCCTAGTTTCTCACGCAGGCGACCCGGGTTCGATCGTTGTCAGGTTTTTTCTTTCGAATCAAAACGCTCGTATTACAACTAGAATAGTGTAATATGTACAAGTTTTATAAGACGCTATTTTGTCGCACGCGTTGTTTGAAGTACGACGAGCGGATAGCGAGGTACTGCTAAGCAGTTTTTGGCTTTTGAGATACCAGCTGCAGCTGAGCAGTGGAAAATTCAATATTGTTATTGGTCAATTCGAATCAAACAACATCTCAATTTAAATTTACCAATAACCACATTGCATTTTTCACTGCTAGTAACACCAAAACGTTTAGCAATAAACTGGGTCCCACTCTTCTGACTTTCATTTGACAGTTTACGATACTCATTTGCGTTTCATAATGACTTCATTAGAAAAACAAAATATAAAAATATCTGTTTATTTGACCAGGAGCCCCGGTTTTGAACACAAATATTTATTTGACCGGGCGCCCAGAGATCACTACTGGCAATAATATTTCAAACGTTTGTTCCTGTTTTTTTCTTTCCTTCTTCTATCAAATTTTCCTTTCTCGAAAATGTACTGAAAATAGAGATATAGGCTCCTCACTGCTAGGTTAGTACGATCCGGTCATTGGGTGAATATAGCGCGACAGGGCGTTCAAACTTCCTTTTTTTTGAATCAAATTTTCCTTCCTCAGAAATTGCATGACAATTCATGTATTTTCCAGCAATATAATGCACCCGGTTGAATGAATATGTGTGTCTGGAAACCCCGGTCCAATAAATATTATAGCAGTTTTCATTGGTAAAACTTGTTTGGCACTCAGCTCAGAAGCACTCCCAATCCACGAGTTCTGACAAATAGATGCACTAGCTCAGCTCCAATAAAACATAACAATTGTAATGTTTTCATAAATGTCTGTGTTCGTTTTTGTATCTTGATATAATGATGAAAAACATTCAAAATCAGTATCTCAAAAAGTTGTAGTTTGTCTTTTGGTTGATCTAGCCAGAGTGGCCCCAAAATATAATATAGATCATATATTATCAGGTTGATTATTTGAGCCAAGTATGATGTGAAAGTAGCCGAAGTCATCAAGTAGGAGATTAGGAGACTGTGCATGGCTTGAGAATATACCACAAATGAAAATATAACGCAAAAACCACAAAATATTTCGATAATTAATTTGCCACCTTCAGTGAAAATACCAATAAAACGAGTTTCAACCTAGTTGCCAAAATACGTATTTGTTTTTATTTTTCAAATAATTTGTGTTTTTTAGGTTATATTTCCATTTGTTGTATTGCCCAAGTCTCCAACACTCTTCAATAACGATCATTGAATTAGGAACTTCTTCAATGAAATTATTGACTTTTGAGATATATTTGCGATAAAACTGCGCAAATTGTTATTCGTTACTACTTTAACTTGATGATGAAAGCAAAAATTCTGCAAAAATTCTGCAAAAATTCTGCAAAAATTCCATGAACCAACATGAACATCACTATCCGGAATATTCCATTTGTTATGAACTGAAGTCGCACGACTTTTTAGAAACAAAAAATATCTAAGATGTTTGAAAGGGTAGACTACATTACTGTTGCATCCCCAAGGAAGAAGCGAATCCAGGGATACTTCTGCAAGCATTGGATGAAGCTGAGTAACTATATTCCATTTCAGTTAAGAATACAGTGGTGGGACTGGTGGGCGTAGCCCGGTATACACCAGCAAACCCGCCAAATTCAAATATTTCAGAACTATTAAAATGTTTATTGATGAAGAAACCATTGAATATTTGTGTAGCAAAGGTATATTCCGCGATATATAAGATATCTTGAATTATTAATTTCGAAGTGAATTAACAAATCTGCAAAAATCAAGTACAACAATGGAATTTCAAGAAGCACATAAGTGAACAATAATTCGTTGACGTATTCAATCTGATGAGTATAGAATTTTAAATAAAAACTCAAGACATCATTTATTTTACTTGACGAAGATTATGCTTCAAAGGACAAAATATGAAAATGGTAGGAGGAAATATTTTGCTCAAAATAATAAATCAATAGTAATTTCAATATCACACACAAAAAATGATGAAACTCTATACATAATTATAATTTGATATCAACAATTCCATGATCTAATTTCTTCTAGGTTGAGTTTGATATGCTTGGTTGGTTTCTTCCAATAAATCGTATTTAGCATTCTCAATGACACTAAAATATTCAGTTGAATTCATTTATTTCTTCTATAATATATAATAACAATAATCACAAACAATGTTGGTATTTCATTTCTATGAACGAAAGCGTGAACTGTTGCAAGAATATAGCTTGTTACTCAGCTTTCATCCAATGCTTGTAGAAGTATCCCTTTGAATTCGCTTCTTCCTTGGGATGCAACAGTGCCTTCAGCCTGCATTTCAGCGATAACTTTCCACATGGTTGATTCCGAAAAGCTACCTCAGATGCCGCAAACTTAACACTGAGTTTCTGAGTTTTCCTGTTCTATATGTCTGATGAAAACAATTCGTACATGCATGTTTACCAGAATGACTCTTCCTGGCGCTGGCACTAACTTATGCAGATTGCACAGCCTGATTCAGGGTGGATATCTATCCAAATTTTCAATGCATACAGAAGTTAAATTATGGTGAACTAAATGGTAGATCACAATTTATTACCATTATTTTCGAAATAGTCATGACGGATTTGGTGGCTATGAAAACTGTCAGGTATTAATGAGGAACGAATTTATGTCCTGAGATTATTGAAATTTAACTCCTCGAGTAACAAAACTGACAGTGAATATAACAGAAATAAGAGTTTAACATTCAATCTCGTCAACTTTGGATTTTATTTCATTGTTTTTACACAGTCGTCGGTCAACTTCCATTATTGCGATAGCGCAATGTTTTACATTGTGTAAACTTGCCTGGCTACTAGACCAATGAGAAGCGAGGAAAAACCTTCCCAATCTCTTCAACGCTGTATTCTTAACTGAAATGAACTATAGCTATTCGTGCAACAGTTCACTCTTTCGTTCATCGAAATGAAATACCAACATTGTTTGTGATTA
This sequence comes from Chrysomela aeneicollis, assembly GCA_029955515.1. Classification (NCBI taxonomy): domain Eukaryota; kingdom Metazoa; phylum Arthropoda; class Insecta; order Coleoptera; family Chrysomelidae; genus Chrysomela; species Chrysomela aeneicollis. The sequence goes on along the minus strand of JARUHQ010000030.1, from coordinate 4,137,132 downwards.
TTGTTATTATATATAATACAAGAAATACATGAATTCAACTGAATATATTATTGTCATGGACAATGCTCAAGAGCACTGTTATTGAAAGAAACCAAACAAACACCAATCTGAACCTGGAAGAAATCAGATCATGGAATGGTTGATAACAAATCATTTTATTTTTTATATGAATCATATTTCATTCAATATCAATATTATTGAAGATAATAGAAGTTTTTGAGACCATACTCTATATATAAATCTATATTGTAATTGCAATTTAAGATTTGTTTTTTATTGTATGTACTTACATATACGGAATATTGTTGTCAAATTATAATTATCTAGTAGTTTAACCATTTTTTGAGCAAATCCGGATTGGTTAAATTCTTTGATTATTCTAAAAACATTTGCATCTACCATTTTCATATTTTTCCCTTTGAAAGCTAATCAGTCAAGTAAAATGAATAATGACTTGAATTCTTATTTTAAATCCCATACTCAACATTACATCAGATTGAATACGTAAACGAATTAACGTTCCCTTATGTGCTTCTCGAAATTCCATAATAACATTATTGTTGTACTTGATTTTTGCAGATTTATTAAATCACTCAGATGTTAATAATTCAAGACATCTTATATCCTTATATCCTGTCTTACTCCTCAAATATACAATTATTGATTCATCACTCAACATTTCCCTGAAATATTTGAAATTGGCGGGTGTGCTAGTGTACCAGGCTGCGTATTTACTAACTATACTACAGTGCAGACCCAAACTACTCTGTACAGCGGTAGACTTTGTTACATTGAAAATACAACTCTTGGCATTCCTATCCATACTCATGTACAGCGCGGCTATGCTTATATCGACTGTTTTGAAATCATTTGGGAAAGAAGTAAAATAATTTGATGAAACTTCAATTTCTTTGTTGGTTTGACATAATATGGTGATCATGTATTGAAAATACTTTGTGTCAATGTTATTTCTGACATTGAATGATAGTTTTGAATTATTATAGCTAATAGGGCCTCTTCGACAGCGCAGATGTGTTAACAAAATTTCCCGCCTTGACCTGACAATCGCACATTCCACAAAATTCATATGAACGCTAACGGTGAATTGAAATATTTAAAAATCGCTTTCTGTTTTAACTGAATATTTAGTTCTGGATATTTATTCGACAAATAGATTTTTCGTTTTAAATTTTAATTTGGTGTAGGTAAATTAAATCGTTTTTATTCTATGATCTGTGAAGATAAAAGTCGTTTTTTAAGATAATTTTCGAAAACTTTACAAAAAACCGAGTAAAGCACAAGCATTCGAATGCTTTACATCTCTGTGAAGTAATGACTTTATTTGGAAAGATGAATATTATTCGTCCTTTTGGGAATTCAACCTTTTGGCGTAACCATTACATATATCCATGTTTATATAAAGAAAAAATAGGTATTTTGTATCCACTGTATAGTGAGCTTAATTAGAATCTATTCGGCTTAGCAAGTGGATATAGCATGCAAATAGATTCAGAAATTCCAAAACGCGCGTTACACTATAACAAACTATACTAACAACCAGAGCCTAGGCGCGCTGTACATGAGTATGGATAGGAATGCCAAAAGTTGTATTTTCAATGTAACAAAGTCAACCGCTGTACAGAGTAGGTTGGGTCTGCACTGGAGTATATTTAGTGAATACGCTACCGGGCTACGCCTTTAACTGGAACAGACGTTTCACCAATAGAAACTCCTATTAGTGTCTGAGATCCGGTCGCCCGCATCCCCAGACACTCCTGATGAAGAGAAAAGTGACCTGCTCGTGTTCGATGTGGAGCCGTGCGATGCGCGATAGCGGTACGTGAAGAGGGCGCTGGAGGTCAGACGTCTTGCGCTGAGGAATGTTCGGCGCCTGAGGCGCACTCTCGCATTCCTGACGGTTGGTTCGCTTGTCGGAACCCCCGCCGGCAGCCGGCTAGTCATTTCATTCACAAGATATCAGACCTCCTACGAGGATACCTACGTGACAGTGAGGAGGCGGCAACGGTGTGAACTCTGGCTGATGAGGAAGTTACCATTATTCATTATTCATTATTCATTAACGTTTTCGACCAATCGAAAGCCTATATTTTGTATTGTTACCATAGCAACTAGAACGATTTCCGGAAATTTATTTACTTATTTTATTTATAAACGGGCAAACTCCTCCTTACAATATATAAACAATATACAATATGAGAAATAATATAAAAAATATAAAAATATACTAATACATATTACAAGGTATCACAGAGCAGCTACTCCATCAAGAGATTTTTACACAAGCTCACACCTTTTGAATGAACTAGATTACCCTTTCTCAAAATACGTGATATGCTGCTGTTGTAGCCAGTTAGGTCAGTAGCATTGAGAAATGAATTCAAAATACCCAGCTTAGAAAATAGAAGACAGGCAAGTATAGTAATAATGTGTTACAAACTTTATAAAAAATATTATAAATGCCCATATCTCAGGTCCTTACTCAAAGTAAGAATTCCTACCAGACCAACAAGACTTGTTCAGTTCTTCGAGGTACCATACGTATCAACAATTAACTGTTCGCCCATCATCACAATGATCAAAACAACAAACAACTTTCTACTATTGTCAGATCTCAACTTTGTTCTCCCTCCCAAACAAGTTTATGATAGACTAAGAACATATTTTTATAACTTGGAGTAACTTTTTCCATTCGCGTATGCATGTATTTTAGCAAAACATAATGTTATTTAATTTTATTATGAATTAATTTTAGACTGTATTGACACTAGTTGATAGAAATATTATTTTCATGTAATAAGGTTTATACCTGTTTGAAAATAAATAAATAAATAAATAGTATAGTGAAAGGGAATGCTGAAAAGTTCACAATTACGTGTTGGTATTCTATGGAATCTAAAACTGATTTGTGACAACAATTCTGGACATGATGTTATGCCATAAATTGATTTATATAATAAAATTAAATCAGATCGATTTCGGCTAGTTTCTAAGGTATTAATCGAAATATGCTCTAAGGTTTGGAAATAATTGTATGTACAGGCAATACATCTCAAAAACTTGTTTTGTATACGCTCAAGATGATGAATATGAACTTGGTAATGAGGACTTCAGTTTCCTAGAGGCATATTGAAGACAAGATTATATGAGTGACATGTATAATATTTTCGTTGAAAGAATTGACAATTTCTGTGTATTTCTAAGAACAAAACCAAGTTTTCGAGAGCTACTGCTGAAAGTTGAATTTATATGCTGAACAAATGTAATTTTTTCATCAAGTTATACTCCAACGTCCTTAACAATCGATACTCTTTTAATGATCTTATTATCACTATAATAGTCATTTAAAATTATGGAATTGGCTCTACTAAAAGTAATACATTGGCATTTATCAGGATTCAACAACATACCATTTGATTCAGACCAAGGAATTGATATCTTCTTGTAGTTTGTTACAATCAGTTGGTTTTGAGATGTTTGTGTATAATTTCAAATCATCAGCAAAAAGGAGAAATTTACAATTATTGAAAATGGTTCCTATGTCATTGATAAAAATGTTAAACAACAGGGGACCCGACCCAAGTGTGATCCCTGTGGAACTCCTGATATGACAGGGACAGAATTGGAAACAAAATTCTTAATTTAAACTAACTGATGTCTACTATAGAGATAGCTATTCAACAGTTTGTTAACCATGATGGAAAGCCAACGGCAGAGTTGTTGTTCACTTTATCAAAAGCTTTACTGAAGTCGGTATAAACCGAGTCAATTTGACTATGTTGTTCTAGTGCACTGACAATATCGTTTTGATATAGTAATAAGTTAATTTTCTTTCTTTGGAGAAGAAGCATGGTATTAAGGCTGGTTCATGCTTATACAAATTTTGCAAAATTAATGCGAATCGGAAAATAATAAATATTACATTGATATTATTTCTACTCAACAACACTAATGATTTGTTCATGCTGTAGCATCATATCATGATAACACGAAAAATCCGGAAAAAAGTTCAAATATTTCAACTTTATTGCGATATTTATTTTCAGCGGCCATTTTATAAGCAAAAATTTTCCGATATTCGTATGAGCATGAACCAGTCTTTACACTGGACGTTTATAGGTTAAATGACATTCACATTTACCTAACTTCAAATACTAAAAGCGTTTTCTATTGGTGAAAATGGTGCGCACTCAGTGTAAATATATTTCTACAAACTTTACCTCAGTGGTTCAGAGTTTTCGGTCATGATTATTCAATGTATCCAGACGGTATCGGTAAATGAGTTGTTGATCCACATTTCACGATAATATTTCAAAATAGCCGATATGGATTTGGTGGCTATAGTGGACGGGTAGCGGCTGACTATGAAAACTGTCAAGTGTTAATGAGAATCAAATTCGTTATAACTAAACTCAGGGTAAATATAATATAAATAAGACTTGAAAAGTAAATCTCGTAAACTTTGTATTTTACGGTTTATACACAGCCGTCAACTAACCACTTCCATTCACAGACCAATGAGAAGCGAGGTCGAACCTTCAACGCTGTATTCCATAGAACTTCTGTATTCTTAACTGGACCAGACTTGAAAATATTTCGGTGTGAAATTTTCTTACCGAATACCACTCTAGCTTCAATTAAAAACAGTAAATTTTTTCTCCAACAGCAATATTTTGTAGAAAATTCTACCTCGCCTTCGACTCGGGATAATTTTCAAAATATTCGCGTTGTCGAAAAAATATGCAGTAATAATTGGAGCTCTAGTAATATTATAAGTAAAAATTCCACAACTGACATTTTCGACCAATCGAAAGCCTATATTTTGTATCGTAACCATAGCAACTGCACACAACCACCTAACATATGGCATACTTTTATGGGGCCAGTTTTCACATGCAATCAAAGCCTACCGTAATAAAAAAAACAATCCGGATCATAGCCAATGTTTCTTACAGAGAACATAAAAAAGTTAAAAGTGTTTTTGACCGCCAACTTAGTTGCATAGTAACCCTCGAAGTCTCATTGAGACTTTTATAAGTAAGGAAGACGGGGACCATAGCTTTTCAAGTGCCATCCGAAGCACTACTCGGCTGGTTATCGTTGAGAGTCCGAAGGATTGAAATATAGGTACCAAGAATGTTCGGTTGGTCACCTATCTTCTCCCGCTTAAAGATAGTACAGAAATAAATAAATATTTTCAATAGCCGACGGGATTCGAACCGCGGACCCTCTGGGCCACAGACCAGCGCCTCAGCGCACTCGGCCACCAACCCAGTTGGGATTTCAAGAACTCAAAATTTAGGCGTTGCCATGTATTTTCATACTCCATAATGTTTTAGAAATACACAAAAATAATACTAAGCACCTCAGAAATCCTGACTTTCATAATTACCCACAACTGAGGCCTCAATTTAATCGACTGGATCTATCAGCTCGAAAGTCACTCAACTTACATTTATGCAATCAAATACCAACAGACATTACTGGTTTGAGTTATAACCGATTCAAGAATAGAGTTATACTCCTTCTAAGAGTATTTGAATTGTGAGACATCAATATTTTAACATACCTATTTCTGCAACTATTGTTTTTCATATTCTGTCCGTTTGACTCATAGATCATATAACGCTAGATCCGGTATCAAGGTTATTTGTTTTGTAGGTCCGGGGGGTTGAAAGTACTAAGCCATTGATTGGTCGTTTTTATTTTTGTCCATACATATGTGTTGTACCACGTGATCATAGTACCTACTTTTTTGCAGAACCCTCTAATACCAAAAAAATACTACAGGATGCCGGATCTAGCGTTATTAGATCTATGGTTTGACTGGTCACTTTTGTACATGTTGTAGTAAATGTGATGAAATTAACTTGATTACTTACTAACATTTATGGATATGTTTGTTTCCTCCTAGGGGGAAGAAGCATGGTATTAAGCGGGATTCACAACCAAACTTTTTACGTTTCGCCTTCTGATTGTTGAAGCAGAATCTGGTATCAAACTGACGCAAAAAGCTGAATTCACTCAGCTTTTAAAGTTGCGAATTGAGAAACGCGTAGTGGGAAGGTTATGTGGTGGTATTTTATTGACATGTGTATTATTGAGATTATTTGCTTTCATTCCTGATTTCATCTACTGAATGATAATGAAAAATACTCGTTCTTCCAATATGAGGACAGATTTTTCTTTTCAAGTAGGTATAAAAGAAGGATCAATTTTTGTCACCTCCAGTTAACATGGATATTACAGCATGTACGCTGAATATTATTCATTAAATTATGAAGTCAGGAAACAAACATTGGAAATCAGATTTTTTTATAAAAGTATATAGGTTATGCTAACTTTATTGATGAAGCAACGCCAAACGCTAAAACAGTTTTTTGTTGTGAATGTGCTTTTGCGTCATTTCGATTGGCGAAACGTAAAGAGCAAAACGCAAGTTTGGCTGTGAATCCCGCTTTACACTGGACATTTTTTGACGTTTATAGGTTTATACATTCAAATTCGCAGATATTAGTAACACTTCTTGTAAGAAAGTATATTTCTACCAACTTTAGTAGAAGAAAGTTGGTCAAGAATAATGATTTGAACTACCAGCAGCTACATATTGAGAAAAAATTGGGTGTAATTTCAATCAAATAAAACATAAAATCATAAGAAACACCAAATGGTTTAAATTTAATATTCTCAATGGAGCTATCATTGACGATAACGCATGAAAAACGCCTATTATATAAAATTAACACCAAGTTACACCGTGTCATATCACGATAGAATCGAGACGGTATATGAATCATCTATTATGGTGGCAATAATCATTCGTTAAGTATTGCATCCTAAAAACACCAGATTTGATATAAATTAATAAAAATATTGTATACCGTACCTGCTTTCAATATTGGGCATGATTAGGTGATTTTGATATAGATCAGTATAAATTATTGGCCTAGGCCTTAGTGCCACTGATCAGGATAAATGAGCCGAAAGAGTTCGTTATCATCCGAATTGTCCCTAGATTCTTCTGACTCTAGTTCATCATTAAATTTCGATAGGTAATCCAACTTTAAAAAACACCGGAGATGGTGAAGAAAAGCACTGATTCGCATGAACACACTCATGATATGGTGTTCTTTCACACCAGAGAAGTATTCGCATCTACCTGCTCAGTGTTTAAACGCACCAAAGATAATTTCGTTGAGGTTGGATTCAGCATCAAGAAAATCACAGAATGTGCATCACACCACTGCGGTGTCAAATCGCACTTTCGGAAATGCATTAATAACACCACGAAAGTGTTAATTCTGCTAAATGAAGTCATAATAGGAAATGCAAATGCGTACCGTGATAGCCTCTGTTTCGATACGCGTTTTTCAAAGTTGGTAAAATCGAACTGTCAAATGAAAGTTTTGACCGCTGCTAACGCAAAAGCAAAAATCGCTTAGCAGGAAACTGGGCTTTATACTCGCGCAGTATAGTCGTATAAACTGACAGCATTCGTCAAATTTTGAATATTTCATTGTTACCAATCGAAGATGTTTCTGTTATTTTTCAATAATGAATAATTTTTTTTCAAAATGCTTCAAATTATTTCAAAATAGGAAAATTCCTCGCTTCGCTCGTCGTACTGCAAACAACGCGTGCGACAAAATAGCGTCTTATAAAACTTGTATCATAATTTACTGTCTGGTGACGTAACTACGCATAGTGAAACCATGTTCACAAGAATTTATCGTATATCGCACCTTCAGACCACACAAGTAAACAAATCATCATCATATCATATACATGTGAGATTAACACAAACTTTAAACTTTCTCAAACTATCTTAAAATAACACATGAGTTGACTATACAGGGTTTTCGTCCCGTATTCCACGTGACCAAACCAAACTCTAAATTTGCCGCAAAAAATTGTCGTTCTCAGGTTGTCGCCACAGAATTTCTATTCGTGTTAATGATCGTCGTGGTAGTTCAGTGTGCTCACATTAGAATGCGTCTTAGGTATTGCTGTAAATTGAAAAACAAACTTAGAATATCATCCAATTAAAATTATCAAACACAGTTTGAAATTGAATGTCTGGTAGAGCAGGAGTAGAAAACAACTACTTTTCTGTCGCTATTTCACCGCACTGAGCCGTGCACCAAGAGTCAGAATTAGCGACACCACGCGGCGGAAGCAAGAAACACTCCAGAAACTAGACTATGTTAATGACGAGCCATGAAGTGGAACAAAAATTGATAGATAAAAGAGTCAAATTCAAGTAAACATTTCAAACACAGTTTTAATTTGAATGCCTCTGGTTCTTTGCAGATCAATCTAATTTACGAGTCATTTATGAGTTTCATCCATCATCATGTGTGAGATCAAAATATTGATTACATTTGTTTGATTTTTGATAGATCAAACTGAATTTCGAAAAATCATACAGACCATCCTTAAGTTGCAAAACATTATTCAGGTTTAAAGCAATAAAATTGCGCCAATCACTGAGCAGGAATTGACTGAGTTTTTGGAAAATTGAATTTTTGATCAAGTTATGGGGTTATTAAGGTAGGTTCATATTCAATTGTTTCTCCTACGCTCCGTCAAATAGTTAATAATTGTAGTTTATCAATGTTCAATTAAATACCACTAATATCAGACTTAAATCAAACTCCCTGTATACTTTTTTCAGTTGATCAAATAGTTCTATCTTGGGAAATCAGTAAAAAAAGGTTTCTTGTTTACGTTTTGAAGAAGGGTACAATTTAAGAAAAATACATAACGGCTTTTTCTGCTGAGAAGTGTTGAAAACAAGTAAATATATGCGTGTGTGATGTTTTGGTTCAAAGAAGGGTGAATTTTGTTTGTTTTCAATAGCAGAATTTTGGAATAATAGGTAATTTAATTGTTGTAATTCTTCCACTAAGATTACCAGGAGACATTTTATTTTCAACATCTACAAAATACGTTGTCCAATTTGTTGGGTGATGTATCTCTCCACTATTATACTACATTTTTCAGTGGATGTTAGGAATGGCTTCAATCAACAGACACATCTCATAATTTTTTTGGGAATAGGTACATAACAAGTCTACGGTTCACAAGACAGCTGTGAATAATGAACATCTATGACAACGAATCGAATAATGTGTGAAATTGATGAACATTTTCAACAATTTCCATGAGAATGTTTCAATATTTTCACTTCAGACCAGAGTATGCATTGCCATCTAAGAGGTGAACTTCGAAGTAATCGGTGAAATTTGAAGACCAAAAGTATACTAAATGATTCACCAACACCTCGCCATCTAACGTCAGTTGTTGAAAACAGTACTTCATGAATATCAGGTCTAGTGGAGACGACAACGATGGGAACTGAACAATTTCGCTATATGCGACCAAATGCTGAATCTGTTGGCTGCCCAAAGGTGGCGCTGACAGCAAGGCAAAAATAGAATAATTACTCCTATCTGAATATAGCACAAGTGATTCAAGTGGAACTTCGAAATCACCATTCTTAGTGAACATCATAATGAATATTTAATGAATCCACCATAGGTAGTTTTAGTCACATTTTTAGTCATCAATCTCGATTTTTCACACCCTTCACCTTCTTGCTAGACGTGTGATAGATCAATGAAATCAGCTCTTTAGGCAGAATCGAAAAATGCCATTAAATATAAATATGTTTCATTACGAAGAAATATAAAATTGATATGAGACAATTTGTCGAGATATCCTGTATAGTTCGAAATAATTTTAAAATTCATCAACATACAAACTACTAAAGCGACAAAAACTTTGGAAGTCTTGCCGTTTGGCTGGAGAATAAACGTACGGACTTGAATAAATAATTGTGGAATATAATCTCAATCATAAACTTCAATACATTAAAATGAAGATAAAAAACAATTAAACATAAATAAGTAACAATTTAAACTATAGATAGATACTTGCGTAAAATTTCAATATTGAAAATCGGCTTCATAAATCTTCGATAGCATATTTGAGAATATAATCTAGTCATTATTGTCTTGAATTTCAATTGAACGCAATTCAAATGACACTGTATAATACTGTATTCTTCGGACTGAATAGGCATATTAAATATTTCGTTAAAATAATAGTTAATGAAAGATAAGAGCTAATTTGTGTGCATAAATCGTGAAATGTAAATACTGAGTTCCAACATCTCTTGTGAAAACGATAGTGATTGAGAAATGACAGATAGCTGAGGTACCGAAGGACGAATATTTTCAATTTCGCCCTGTATCTCGAAAACGAAGCTGGCTATTAAAGTTTTGTTTGCAGTATCATGAGTGTCACAAAAAAGTAGTCACAACGTTCGCGAAGACCGCAAATCTATTTCTTTGAAAATTAACGAGATAGCGTGTAATAGTTTTTTTATCTTCATTCTTATGTATGGAAGTTTATGATTGATATTATATATTATTACACAATAATTATTTATGCATATCGAAGGTTTATTCTCTAAATACAGGGTGGATCAAGACTAGCCCGAAGGAAATTTATAGCGAAACAGCAAAATACTCGGCAAAATAACTATAAAAGTGTTTGTCAATTCAGTAGTTTGTATATTGATGAAGGCTACATTTTGAAATTATTTTAAACTGTATCAGGGTGGACCGAATTCAAGGCGTAACATGGGAATCTCGTAAACCGTAAGAGATACAGGGTCGGTTAAATTGTGGTAAGGTTGCGTAATTTTGTGCTCAATGGAATGTTGTCGAGAAAATTGGAAATTTCCCACTACTTCCGAAGATATCCGAAAAAAACTGATTTCGTGAAATCGTTTTGATTTTTTCCTGGTGTTATTTGAAGAAATTCTTCAAAATGAATGGTTCATCATTGCCACTTTTTTTTTTCCTACAAAATGACGTTTGTCACATTTGCAGTCCGACGTTTCGTCTTCGGCCCACCACCATCAACTTTATTTTTTCAAATACCTAGATTTTTTATTTTGGATTTGCTTTTATTTTGGTAGCGTGATGATATTGACATATCATAACCATCGGAAAAATTAGTGAATATGAGAAAAAAGCCTATTGAAATTATTGCATCTTTCCAGCTCTCTTTCATTTCATTTAATGACTCATATTCAACTATTATTGATAACCAAATAGTATTAAATCAAATGTTTGAAAATATTACCATCTTGTTGAATGTACTTGCGGAAAACAAAAACCATTCAATGAAATCGGATCATTATAGCAACAATTTTGGAAATTCTCGAAAGATGTGCCTTTCATCAACAAGTATACCTTTTTCAGATACTTGGGTATATAAATCTGAACCGATTTACTCACATCTACTTGAATTTATTTCAATGTAAACTAGAATATTTGAAGCGCTCTCAATAACGAGTGCAACTAAAACAAACCTATAACAAGGGCAATGTGTGTGAGAGAGATATATAGATGCATTTATTTTAATAGGCAATTTTTCTCATATATACTAATTTTTTCGATAGTTATATGTCATTATCATCAGGGTACGGAAAGAAAACCAAATCCAAAATAAAAAATCCAGGTCCGTATTTGAAAAAATAAAGTTGATGGTGGAGGGCCGAAGACAAAACGTCGGAATGCAAATATGACAACGTCATCTTGTAGGAAAGAAAAAGTGGCAATGATGAACTGCCATTCATTTTGAAAATTTTCTTCTAATAACACCAGGAAAAAATCAAAACCATTTCTAGAAATTTCAGTTTTTTTCGGATATCTCCGGAAGTAGTGGGAAATTTCCGATTTTCTCGACAGCATTTCATTGAGCACAAAATTACGCAACTTTGCCACCATTTAACCGACCCTGTATCTCTTACGGTTTACGAGATCCCCATGTTACGCCTCGAATTTGGTCCACTCTGTACATATCCCCAAACATTGCGGCATATCGAATTTATATATTTTTTTATTGAACATCCTATATTTAATTGCATTTTCGTACTCTTCATACTGTAAGCTGGAGAGATCTCACTCGTTCCAAAGCATTAGCATATAGTACTGTCGCGCTCATACTCACGACAAAATACAGCTGAATGTTTTTGATGCTTTGAAGCGTCTGGCGGAAGTTATGGACCGCGGAAAGTGTCTGTCAGTGTTCATTGTCAACAGAATTTAACATATGTTGATACTATTTGTTGTTACCTTTCTCACCTGGTATCTGTAATCGGCCCACTGACAACTTAGCAGGTATGCTGGTGGTCGAGTGCGTTGAATCGCTAGCTCATACCCTAGAGGGCCCGGGTTCAAATCCCGCGGCGGCTATTGGAAATATTTATTTTTTTCTATAGTATCGTTTAGCAGGAGGAGATAGGTGACCAACCGAACATTCTTAGTACCTATATTTCAATCCTTCGGACTCTCAACGATAACCAGCCGAGTAGTGCTTTGGATGACACTTTGGGCCGTTTTTATAAACGAGTATGAGCTCCGTTTAAGCTGAACTTGGTTTAGTTGCTAGAGAACCAGTGATTTGATTGGCTATTCCATAGCAACCGAACGAGTTTTAGCTTAAACAGAGTTCAAACTCGTTTAAAAAACGGCTCTTAAAAAGCTAAGGTCCCGGTCTTCCTTACCCTTACAAGTCCTAGACTTACGAGGGTTGCTTGGCAACTGAGTTGGCGGTTAAAAACACTTTTCAAACACTTTTCAATGTACAGGGTGGCTGGAATTCGGGCCTCATCATTGGGATCTTAGCAAAGCTATGCAATTTGATGCCTAACAAAATGCCGTTCTGAAATTCCCAATACTTTCGGAAATATCCGAAAAAAATCGAAATTTCATTAAACGTTTCAATTTTTTTCTTGCGTAATTTGAAGAAATTTATCGATATGAATAACACTTCATCGTGGCCACTTTTAGTTCCCTACAAGATAGCGTTTTCGAATTTGAAATCCGACGTATCGTGTTCTGTAAACCATCTTCAACTTGTTTTTTTTAATACGGACTGGATTTTTCATTAAATTTTTTGTCACCTTTGGATAGCTTAAAACCTATGACCCATTACAAATTTCGATTTTCAAATGTTTCGATAAAAATAATTGAGTTTTTCTATTTTTTTAATATACATATAATCGAGCATATAATGCTGAAAGGGCGGCCTTGATTTCAGAGATAAAAAGTCAAAACCACTCGTCGAAGTATGACAGCTCAATGTTTCAAAAAATTTGCGGGATCAGAAATGGTGTTTTTCAATTCAGAAAAACAGTCAGTTCTCAATAAGTTTGATATCATTACCGTCTCCGAAACCTGGTTGACCCAAAATATAGATGATGAAGTGGTGAAATTACAAGGTTATAAAATATGGGTGTCCCACTAAGGTCAGCGAGGTACGATATTATGGAAACCATAAACCTAAGTGCTCCGAGGAAAAAAAATCGAGGACTAAATCGGCCAAGAGAAATTGATGGAAAATATTTTAAGTTCCTAAAATGACCGCTAGAGTGCACAATTACTATGAAATAACTGAAAATTCGATTTTTCTCGGAAAATCACCAAATCAAGGTGCTGTTTCAATGACGGAAATGGAGAGTTCAGCAAACTTCGCGTCAGTTCGTTCTTATCCTTTTTTTCATATCTCGAAAGATAATGGCCGCGGAAGCTGTTTAAAAAATTATTTTTGAAATCGCTGTATCTCCTACACGCTTGCTCCAAATTCGATCAAATTGGGCTCGTTTGAAAGAAAATTTCACAATCATTCGAACGCTTCATTCGATGTTGATCTCCAGTTCACACCGCGTCTACTAGAGGGCGTTGCTCACCCAAGGTTCAGGTTTTTCAAATTTTCTCAAAAAATTCAAATGGAATGATACAAATTTATATCATTACATTTGAAGAGAATGTAATAAGCCACGTTTTGGTGGAAACCGCGATTCGATATCTTCATTCGTTTTTTAGTTTTTCGCAAATAACTAATTCAACCTGAAAAAATCAAGTTTATTGTTGAAAAAAAATATATATGATTACCGTTATCTCCAGTAAGTCTATGTTGCATGCAAAATATGTGGTAATTCAATTCTATTTGCCTGATCTAGTGATTGAAACGGTTATTATTCGAATGTTCAGCATTTTGGTGCATTTGTGCGTTGATCTAATATTCCGTACTATACGCAAAATAACAATTGATGCAAAGCCACTTAGTGGAAATGAATATGTGGATCCTACTATTCAAGAACTAAACTGCGGTATTGGAAACTCACATTTAAGAATAACAAATAAAATAATATCAAATACCCACTATATTCTGAAGCCATTTCTACTCAGCAATGTCATTACGGAAACACATTTTTATCGAAAGTTGAAACCAAAAGATGTCCCTACAGATGTTCAAGATTCATTCCATTATTTTCAATGAAACTAGCAGGATTGAAGAACGATTTCCATAGATATCGCGATGAAAATAGAGGAATAGTTTGCATCATTGTTATTTTGCGTATAGTACGGAATATTAGATCAACGCACAAATGCACCAAAATACTGAACATTTAAATAATAACCGTTTTAATCACTAGCACAGGCAAATAGGATTGAATCACCTGATATTTTGCATGCAACGCAGACTTACTGAAGATAACGGAAATCATAGAATTTTTTTTCAACGATAAACTTGATTTTTTCAGGTTGAATTTTTTTATTCGGAAATAACTCAAAAACGAATGAAGATATCGAATCGTGGTTTTCACCAAAATGTATCTTATTTTATTCTCTTCGAAAGTGTTGATATAAATTTGTAGCATTCCATTTGAATTTATTGAGAAAATTCCAAAAAACAACCTTGGGTGAACAACGCCCTCTAGTAGACACGGTGTGAACTGGATATCGAAATCGAATGAAGCGTTCGGATGATTGTGGAATTCTCTTTCAAACGAGCCCAAGTTGATCAAATTTGGAGCAAGGGTGTAGGAGATACAGCTATTTCAAAAATTATTTTTTCAACAGCTTCCCCCACCATTATTTTTCGAGATATGAAAAAAAGTATGAGAATAAACTAACGCAAATTTTGCTGAACTTTTCATTTCCTTCATTGAAACAGTACCTTGATATGGCGATTTTCCGAATAAATCGAACTTTCAGTTACTTCATAGTGATTGTACTCTCAAGCGGCCATTTTATAAACTTGAAAATATTTTCTATCGACTTCTCTTGGTCGATTTAGTTTTCAATTATTTTTCCACGAAGCCCTAAGTATTATGGTTTCCATAATATCGTACTTCGCCGACCTTAGTGGGACACCCTGTACAGGAATGATAGAAGTAGTCGTGGGGGTGGTGTTGCTGTGTACGTAAAGAATTCAATACAATCGTCTATGATCCGGAACTTAGAGGTGAGTGACACAGAACAAATATGGGTAACTTTCAACCTTGAAGGAAAAAAGTATGTGATAGGCTCTCTATATCGCGCTCCAGCATATGATGTTGAGAAGTTCACTGACACATTTGCAAATGTATTATCTGTTCTCATATTAAAATATGATTATGTTATCTGTGCGGGGATCTCAACATCGATCTGTTGGCGTATAATAAAAAGAACTGCATATTACTCAATAACATATTAGAAACATTCTGCCTCAAACAATAAATCGCCCAACACGGCATTGTTCTACGACCTCAACTCTAATTGATCTTATCATATGCCCTGAGAATCTTGTTATAAAAAATAGTTCTGTCTCAGATAATTTAAATTTTTCAGATCACAATATGGTTTCTTGCCGTATTGAAAGCTCTAAGAAAAAGTTTGGACCGTTCATACATACTTACCGAGATTATAGAACGCTTAATGAAAACAATGTTTATGAAGATATGCTCGCTAAACCATTTTTTGAAATATACCACCTAGTAAATGTTGACGATAAGGTCAATAAATTGAATGCTTTGATCCTGGAGCTTTATGATAAACATGCACCAATCAAGACTGTTAAAATCAGTAGAGAAAAGTCTCCATGGCTCACAGATAATTTGAAGATGATTATGAAACTTAGAGACAGTGCTCTGAAAAAATTCAGAAGAAGTAGAAGCGTTGAAAATTGGTCTCGTTATAAAGAATTGAGAAACCTCACAAACACCTCAGTGAATCGGGAGAAAAAAGCTTATTTTGAATATCGCGTGCAAAATTCTAAAAATCTATGGAATGAGCTGAGAGAATTAGATATTCATAACAAAAAGAAAAACAATGGCATACCAAATCATTTAAACTCTGTAACTGACATCAATAATCACTTCCTCCATGTTTCTGCTACGAATCCGAATCCAGATCAAGAATTACTAGAATACTTTGCTTCCAATGTCAAGGCCAATACAGTTAATGTCTTCAACTTTCGAAAAACCAATCCTATGGAAGTATACAAAGTGCTCTTATCAATCAAATCAAACGCCATGGGAGCTGATCAAATAAATATACTTATGATTTTGCGTGGTTGTCCTTATATTCTTGAATACATAGCACACATATACAATCATTGCATGGAAAAACATGTTAATCCAGCCATATGGAAAAAAGCATTGGTAATTCCATTACCTAGACACAACGATCCAGAAAATTATGGTGATCTTCGACCAATCAACATATTATGTACTCTGTCGAAAGGTCTAGAAAAACTTTTATATTTTCAAATGCAATCTTACGTTGAAATAAACAATATTCTACCTAGGCACCAATCTGGTTTTCGAACCAACCATAGTTGCATTACAGTATTACTAAAGGTGACAGACGACATATTTTCAGCTCTTGACAAGAAAGAAATGTGCATACTTGTATTGCTCGATTACACAAAGGCTTTCGACCGATTAAATCACAATTTAATGTCTGCTATACTTCATTATGTGGGCTTATCTCCAGGCTCTACACGTTTGATAGCAGATTATCTACATAACAGATATCAATCAGTGAAATTGGGAAATATAATATCAGAAGAAGCGCCACTCAAATGTGGAGTACCGCAGGGCTCAAACCTGGGACCCCTACTCTTCATATTGCCAATATCATTATTATGCCGATGACACACAATTATATTTTTGTTTCAAAGAGGAAGAAGTGGATATCGCATGTCAGCGCATAAATGAAGACCTGATGTCCTTACAATCTCTATCCAAAAGTCTTGCCTCGAGTTGAATCCGCGGAAAACACATCATGCTCTTCAGTAATAATAATGCTCGAAACAGAATAATTAACGATGTGAACATATGTATAGGCCACATACAAATTCTCATCACAGATAGTGTAAAGAATCTAGGAGTAATTCTTGATACATCCTTAAAATTCAAAGATCATGTTACAAAAATAATAAGAAATGGATTCGGGAATCTAAAAAAGATATATGCAAACAGAGCAGTCCTCAATAGAACGTGTAGAAAAATTTTTTGTGACGCACTTGTTCTTTCCCACCTGAATTATGCGGATATTTTGTACGGTCCAGCAATTACTAAGGTTGATTCTCAGCGGATACAGAAACTTCAAAACTCATGTGTTCGATTTGTATGTGGGCTCAACAGACGACAACGTACTTCACAATACACGCAACAATTAGGGTGGCTTTCCGCATATCAGAAAAGAATATTACATGCCAGTGTATTTTTTAACAAGGTTTTCCATACGCATAAGCCATCTTATTTATATGAAAAAATTCGCTTCAGAACTGATGTCCATAACATCAACATTAGACATAAGTTACGTCTCACCCCTCCACAACACATAATTTCTCTTTTCAAATCATAATTTTCTTATTTTATTACACGAGTGTACAACAAAATACCGTTTGAGTACAAGACTGCATCCTTCGCTACTTTCAAGCGCAAATTGAGAACTGACCTGTTAAATGGACTCATTGATTTTGATTGTTGAAATTTTGGGTGAAGGATATGTATGTATATATTAAATACGCATAAAATTAGTTTTTATTATGATTAGGTAATTGTTTTTATGTTGGTTGAGTGGAAGAGCAGCTGTCGATTTATCGACAAGTTGAACTCTGCCTATTGTCAAATTTTGAGACAATAAAAGCATTTATTATTATTTTTATTATTATACGTTCTGAATGTATCGAAGTGTTCAACAGATATTCGCAAATGAAACATTTCCCAATCAGTGGATTGGAAACCAAGGTGGTTCGCTGGCCTGTAAGGAGCCCCGATTTATCACCACTGGGTTATTAATGTTTGAAATAACACAACCCTACGAGCTAGAGAAAGAATGATCCATCGCGCGCTTACGGGCACCTGCGAAGACGCATACAAAAATGACTATAGGTGCAAGGGGGACCATTTGAGCATTCACTTCAGAATTTTATTTTGTTTTTTTAACAATTTAGGCATAGTTTTTATCAATCGATTGAGTATTATAGATATAACTTTACCAGAAGTTCAGTTTCGTAATAATTAGGCAGAGGAGGGGTCAGAATTTTCATTGAAATCTTGCCAGTGTTGAGGTGCTGATTATCGTTCCTTAGTTATTTTACTGATGAATAATAACGTTTACAAAATAGTTTCGGATGGAATATTGAAAAAAATAGAGAAACTGTCGATTTTTGTCATCGAAACATTTGAAAATCAAAATTTGTGATAGCTCATAGTTTTTGGGATATTCAAAGGTAACAAAAAATCATATACAAAATCCACTTTCGTATTTGAAAAAACAAAAATGATGATCGTTTCTAGAAGACGAAACGTCTGATTTCAAATTTTAAAATAACATCTTGTAGGGAAGAAAAATTGGCTATGACAAAGTGTTATTCATATCAATCAATTTCGTCAAATGACGCCAGAAAAAAAAAGAAACGGTATTATGAAGTTTAAATTTTTTTCGGATATCTCCGAAAGTATTCGGAATTTTCCAATTATCCGAACAGCATTTCGTTAGGCATCAAATTTCGCAACTTTGTCATGATTTAAGCGACCCTGTATCTCATACGGTTCACGAGATCACAATAATGAGGCTTGAATTTCAGCCACCCTGTACATATAAACACTACTCGAGGACCCACATTTTGTCTTTCATAAAATAACTTACGTCTGGGGGCCCTAGGCTCTTGGACTATTCCATGAAGATGGGCCGTGGCGCGGACATTACAGTACAGTTCAGAAACTTTGCATAACTAAGACAATTTTTTTTATTTTCTGAATCGATACGACAGACATAAATATTATATGTCATTTGGGTGAAAAGTGTGTTCGAAACATGAAGTTCAATTACAACGGAATTATTTTAGGCATTCATCTCGAAATCTATACAGTTTTCAATAAACCCACTAGAAAAAATTACCTACCTACGACCAGTACTACCCCAGAAGCGTATCATCCTGTAGTTATTCGAAAACGATCAATGATACATAATATTAGGTTTCAATAGTAGTACCAAATTCCAATTGATTATTTTGAAAATTGTAAGAGAAAACTTTCGAAAAAAAAAATACATAATCGAATTTCGATACCCAGTATATCGGAAACGAACCTCCTACGTACATACGTTTACATGAGAATTTCATCTTGAAAAATGTCTTCTTCAAGCTGTTGAAATCATGTTACAATTACCTCACCTTGTATATTCAGTACAAACAAGAGGACAACATCGAACTTCTGAATAGACCAAAAAATGATAGGTCATGGCTGTGACATTTACGTGACCAAGACCATCCCATTAGACAAAAAGAAAGATATTTTTCATTGATATAATAATTGCATCGCTGATATAGGTATCTATTTATAGAAACCAGTTCAAGATAAATGTAGGGAACCTTGGTTGGCTTAGAGCGGAAAGCAATATTACTTGTTAACGTATCGCTGAGTCCTAGTCCCAATGGCACTTTGCCGTTGTGTAAAAAAAGTATCTTGTGAACAACGACAATTATTATTTTTCCACAGCACTAACCTCATCTGATGATTATCGATAATTCAATCAGAGAAATTGAAAATCACAAGTTGATGCATGCTAGTCGATATCAATTATCACCCTAACTATGGTAACTCATGAGGAAATAGACCATCCGATTACACTAAGTTAAGTTGAATTCAATATTTTCTTTCAGAATTTCTAATATTTACTAACATCCAATTATAGAGTAGGAGTACGTTATAGAAATATAAAATATCTAGAATATAACAACTAAGATAAAAACTACGATAAAATATTATATAATGAGGGATTTTATCGAGGATTTTATGAAAGAGTCAACTTTTTCATGGATGCCATATATTGCAGGAGAACATAATAGGGTGTCCGAAATAACATGTAACGATTTCAGTTGCAGATTCTAGAAACAAAAATAGTAAAAAAGTTTATACTTATGAACATGGGTCCAGAAATGCCTTCCTAAGGAAGTTATAGCCATCTGAAAGTAGGTTTTTTGTTAAATATCTCTGAAACCCTTTGAAATAACCAAGTTTTGTCCATAAACCTAACTTTTTATGACAAATTCAGAAATTATGAGATTATGAAATTTTGTTCAGGGGCGTGAAAAACGGGAGGTGCTAGGAGTACTTTTCCACCCAAATTTTTGTTAACGCATTTTTTGGCTGTTTCATCAGAAAATACCCTCTTAACACTTACCTCCGATATTTTTCTCCAAAACTGTGAATGCCATCGAAAATAAATTCGTAAATAGTAGTATTATTTTTATGTAAAAATGTTGGGATTTTTACATTTTGATATCAAACAACAAAAAAATTAAACAACAAAAAAGCTGTAGTAAAAAAATACTCCCAGCACCTCCCGTTTCCCACACCCCTACATAATATTTGAAAACATTCTCAATATTCTTGAAATGGCATAAAAAGTTAGGCATAGAATTTAATTATTTTATCTTGAAGGGTTTTGAAAATATATACAAAAAACGTTCATCTGGGGCTCACCTTCATATAGCTATGACTCCTCAGGGGAACATTTCTTTTTATATTATTTTTTTACTATTTTTGTTCCTATAGAATCTGCAGCCAGCTGAAATCTTTCTATGTAATTTAGGTGCACCTTGTATAGCTAATGCGATACATGCTCATCATGTATCGTATATAAAAGCAAGAATTTCATCAGATTCAAACATTCGTATTGGTAGATGGAATGCCATATTTTGTCTACTTGTATTCCTAGGAATATGAAAGTCATATGGAGAATATTCGCATAATCAGTATATCCGTGAAGTATTTTCCATAGAAATATCTGTTGCGCAACCATTCTGCGATTTTCTAATGATCTTATTTTGCATCTCTGAATAAGGTCATTCTTGGTATATAAAATGAATGGCTGAACCCAATCTCCCTTGAAAGCAAGATATTTCAGAAATACTCTCGGTTTTTACTCGTTCTAATATTTATATATAATTAACATGATGTAGAGACCTTGGTTGAGACTAAACTACAGATTCTAGCTGAGTTATAACGTATAAAAAATAAAACAGTTAATAAACTACCATCTCCAGAATTGTCTTCTTATCTCTTTTATTTACAGAGTGACCTCAAAAAATCAATTTATTGGTTTTGTAGTCATAACTTTTTTCCTCTTCAACCGATTTTCAAAATCTCAAGACCATTTTGAAGCTGAAACGTCAGATGAACAGACATGAAGATTAGAATTGACTTAAAATAAATATTAAAGATCAAGGGTTTTTGCAAACGTGACCCAAATCTAACCCCCTCGAAATACCGAATAAAAAAGAAAAATATTCAAAACGTTGTTTGATCGAAACGAAAATATCACCACCAGAAAGACTGCAAAACATTTTTGGCCCCCTCCCCCATAATTTTTTCGGAGGTAAAATATTTGCTGGTCAAACGGTTAGATATATCGGTAAACATATTTCACCTGACCACCTCATCGGGATCGGAGATTAAAAATAATTCTTTCCCTCCCTTCCTCCCTTGGGGTACTTTGGGTTCGGATGAGGGGAACGAGATTTTTGTGATTTTTTTACATATTATTCTCGTGAGTTTCGTACAAAACTACTAAGAATCGCCCAAACTCTGGTACTCCAATTATCATAGTTTGATGTACAGGGCGAATAAAAGTTCTTTTTCAGAATAGAGACAAACGGTATCCATAGCTGTGTTCAGTGGAAGAAGTTGATCATAGAGATAAACATTTTTTTCATAGGCGTACGTATAAAATTTTTTGGGGGTGCAAAAAATTGAATTCTTTGAAAAAATCCAAAACATGATGGAAGACTTTGTATAGAGGGTGAGAAGGTTACCCTGAAATTTTGTTGTATTCAGAATTTTTTTAATATCTTCAGAAAAGAAAGACCTACGAATAATTTTTTCTGTCCTGATCTTTATTTTCACGAGAACGTAATTTTCATCCTGTCTTCTCAGTCACTCATTATGATTCTTGTTACGTTGGTCAAGGATCATGCATTTTTTGGGGCTGATTTTTTTTCGAGAACATTGCGTTTCAATTTGGTTTTCTCACGCACAATTTTTGACTACTGAAAGATAAAAGATCTGTACGTATCCAGGATGAAAGATCCTTCCGAAAACGAGTTGATTTTCATTTAATTCTCCTCCCAGTCGGGATTTACAGGGTGTTTCAGATTTGGGTCACATTTGAGGAAACCCTCGATCTTGAATGTTCATCTTGACTTAATTATGATCTTTATATCCTCTCATATAAGGTTTCAGCTTCAAAATGAGCCTGAGATTTCGAAAATCGGTTGAAGAGGAAAAAAGTTATGACTGCAAAACCAAAGAATTGATTTTTTGAGGTCACTCTGTAAATGAAAGAGATAAGAAGACAATTTTAGAGATAGCCAAAGGTAATGAGATAATCTCCATGCCTCTGCTGTTGAAGCTGAAAAAAAAACTGTTTTTCTTCATTTGGAATCCTTTTGAAAATTCCGAAATTTTTGCACAGTTTCAAGAAACATCCTGTATCAATTTTATGGAAAAAACCTCATGTATCGAAGAAGTACGAGATTAATGCTGAAGGACTAAGCTAGCGAACAGTGTAAACAGAATTCAAATTGTTCAAAGCAGAAAAAAGTTATTCGAATTTTAACAGGGACAAAATTTCTGGATGCGACGTAATTAGTGTTGTGTAGTTTATATCTTGATGTTTCTGAAGGAGCAGGAAATGTGAAATGCTAGGGCCTAGAACGATACTTCGGTGATTTTTCAATTATAATTTATGAAAGACAAAGTCTGTTCAAATGTAACGCCAAGTTCACGTAGATAGAGGATCTAATCAATTTTATAATCGAAATGTGTTCAGAGAAAATGATATCACACTGCATTTCTCAACTTTCAACAGGCGGCCATTTCATGCAGGGTAGTCAAATTTCGATGTTTGTAAAGGGTAACTTTATCTCTTTTTTCGATACAAATTCACTGATGGAAAGGTTGAGGGTTATGGGACAGCCACCATCTTGAAATTGAGGGTATAATTATTAACCTTTTTGATTCATCCCCGTAACCGTGAGCACTGAATAATCAATAAAAAAATTGAATACGTCGAATGAATGAATAACCACAAAAAAAATTAAGAAACATTTTTATTTTCAGGTTTCAAATCAATGAATGCAGCACTGAAAAAATTTTATAGGTAAAATAACAGTGATTAGCGTTGGTTATGTGATGCCATAAGAAAACGAATATTTTTACACGCTACATGTTTCAATACATTTAGCACGGAATATTACATGTTGAATGTATCTGCAATATTACAGTTTTGATGTGATATAACTTCCGGTTATTACGTGGATTACGTAATAAATGTATGTAATATTACATTTATATTGAAAAATATCTTGATAATCTTACACATTATATAAGTACTTTCACACTGAGAATATCACAGTTATTTTTACTGTTAGTATTATATTATGTGGATAAAAATGGGATGAAATAACTTCTATTCATTTTATAGATATCATTTATTGAAAATACTGATGAGTCAAAACAACATATAATATACATGAACATAACATGAACTATATTCGTAACCTATATACAACATAAAACAAAAAAAATAAAACTCAAATATCAATTCTTGATGTGAAGTACCCAATAATTATCCCAAATAGATAAGGTGATTAGTACGTAGTTACGTACAGAACATATTTCCTTCTAAAACAATGACGTACTGCTGAATCTGAAAATATAAATTGATTAGAAAATGTTCTGCAACAAAATTTACACATTGAATCGAGGGAAATGGAAAGTCGATCGATTAAGCTTTCGCCATTTTTTATCTCATCTTATTTTCGGTATAAAAACTCCCATGTTATTTGAATTATCGATTGATGAAAAATCTATTTCAGACGTATTAGCTTAGAGATGACCATGATTTCGATAAATAACCTAAATAATTGTATTGGTTGATTATATATTAAGAGAGATTTCTAATAGCCTCAACTATTTTCTTAGCTTTTTCCTCGAGATTGACAATAAGATTTTCAATTTTGATCCCTGCCAATTATTCAAAAACAGTATTTGAGTTAGAAGTGCCAGAATTGTTGTCATCAATATTTTTCACACTATTACAATTTGAATTATATGCTGTGATCTGAAAATATGATTACTCAATGAATTCACCTTATTAAATACTGTTTTTATTTTACATGGTTTGAAAGGTCATTGCAAATATGTACCAGTTTTCATATGACTATAAATATGTTCACAAACATCTTTTTTAGTACTGCAATTGAATGAACAATCTTGTTTGTTGCATATGAAATTGAAAGAATTGTTCACTTCGTGTTCATTAGTGGTATGTTTTCTCAACGGGTGACTTTTGAAAGCATTATATGATCGAAATGAACGATTACAATTAATTTCTAAATAAACAAAATACCATCACCTAAATTATTTCTGTATGATAGAATTGATGTAAATTGCATCACTTCCTTATATTCCTCTACGCACTTCTACAAATTCTACAAGTAAACATCACTTACCTCTTGCCTGCAAATTCACGTTAGGATCCTTCACAAAATCACTTCAATTTGAAATACTAAAAAGATGCACTCATTCAATCCGTGTGTGCAAGATGTATTGACGCCATTCGCCAATGGACGCCGCGGCTGCAATGAGACCGTCAAGACTATAGCAAATACACCACGTGACACATAATTGTCCTCCGATTGGATAATGATTACATGCTAAATGTAATTTTACATGCCAAACTGTATCATAACATTAACTTCTGTAACTATACGTTCTTGATGTATTGGTTCATTTCATTGTACAACATTCCATTTATTTATGTATCAATACATTGAGATTTATCCACAGTAGGATTACACGATGTTTTTACACATTATTCGCAGAAATATTACGAGTCCCTGAATTCAATACATCAGAGGAGATGTATCAGTTTATTACACTCCTGAATATCTAAAACTACATTATTGTAGCTTGAATTTCTATCTGTGATCCATAGTTGTTTTTTCAGTGAGGGCCTCTCATTTTTCATATTTTTTGTTAATAAACTTTCTCTTAACAATATTAGCGCAAAGAGTTATTGATAATAGCATAAACTACGAAACAGCTTTTCACGGAAATCAATAAAAATACTATTTCAACATTATTTTCAAGATGGCGGCCGTTCCACCAACACTAACGACCCATAAACTGAGTTTTTCACTCATGGCTAATCCCCTAATAAAGTAGAAAAAATATGAATGTTCGGCGATTAGAATTCTTGTTCGGCACACCTCATGCAATTATAACAACCAACATAACCAAATCGGCCGTTCATTTCGTTGTATTAAATATTTTTAATAATTTTTTTTTGGCTAGTTACATGAAACAGTTTCAATAATTTTTTTCGGGGGTTATATAATAACGTCTATTATACTACTATTGATTATGAAACACCATCGCCGAACAGTAAAAAATAATATTATTAACGAAAATTGGATTTAAGGCGACTACCCTACACGTACGGCAATGTCGTCTGCCCCAACTTTTTTTTCATTTACAGTAATTGCGACATACGCTGAAAGGTAAGAAATGATTCGAGACCCGTTCTAAAATTGAGCGCCATGTACCCACCGGTCGTCATCTTCGTTTCTTCCACTGGAACCACGTGCCCACCATCAGTGGACATTTGGCGAAATATATTTCAGCGCCGTGTGCCCACTCGTGAGCATGATTTATATTGGTTTCACGTATGATAGCCTTTTCTCTGGTCCCAGAGATTTTCCGAACTAACTATGGACCGTTCAGATTCGATATTGAAAGTATATCTATGTCAGGTCTATTTTAGATGGGTATAATTCCTACAATGCAACAAAAATGGCATGAAAGACTTGTCCACTGGTGGGCATCTGGCCCTCTAAATTAAATTTACTAACAAGAAACACATAACTAAAATAGTAATCGTCATGTATGTAAAAACCCAAAACATTTATTTACATGTATGAAACTTTGAAAATGAAAATTGGTCCCAGGGGTGAGTTCGTCGATTTAGCCGCGATGCTCAACTTAGCCCCCACCTTTTGGTCCACGATTTTGATTCGGCGAGCTCATATCCGTGTGGAAGGTGGAATTAGGGAGGTTCTTATACTGCTGAGTGTGACCAAATCTTTCGAAATTGTGCAAACATTATCTTACACACTGGAGAAATATAATGCAAATACAAAAAAGGATCCTTTTGGTGACAAGTGTAGTAACTGTACTGGGCTGGTGGCCGAGTGCGTTGTGTCGTGGCTTATGGGTTCGAATCCTGGCGCGGCTATTGGAAATATTAATTTATTTCTGTATCATCGCTTAGCGGGAGAAGATTCTTGGTACCTGGATATCAATCCTTCGGACTCTCAACGATAACCAACCGAGTAGTGCTTCGGATGAAACTCAAAAAGCTAAGGTCCCCGTCTTCCTAACTCATACAAGTCCTAGACTTACGAGGGTTGCTTCGCAACTAAGTTGGCGGTTAAAAATAACACTGTTTTTTCACTAACCTTGCTTTTTCCAAAGTGGCCGACGGCGAACTTCCGATAGCCCCGAAACCAACACCCACGGCCAGTCCCTCCGGTATGTTATGTACTGTTATGGCTACTACTAGCAGTAAGATTCGCTTCCACTGACCCCTCTGGATTTCTTCTAGATTGCATTCTTCCTCGATGCTCTGTGTGGAGGAAACCGCAGCTACAGTATTTTTCCGTGAATCATCTTCAGGCTTACTTACTGTGGAATATAGAAAATAAGAGTGAGTTCAATTTACCTACAGATGTACGATTCAAGATTGCCCATAAAAAACTCTCATTTCCGTATATAATAGCATTTATTCACTGATGATTGATCACAATAATTCAAATAACTCATAATGAATTCGGGATGTCAGATGCGGTCCTTTTTCATTATTTCCATATTATGATCAGTGTGAAAGCAGCCACGACTTCCAGCCACGAATTCGCGAAAAGTTTGGGTTGGACGCCTGCCCGCCATAGGTTGTTTATGGGGAATTAAAAAGCATGGCTGGCCATGAATTTTGTCCCTATCATTGCAACTTACAACATGAACAGTACCTATAATAATTCATTTTATTTTCAAATATTTTGAGTGTTTATATTCCAATACATAGAAAGGTAATAATCGGGGGGATGAAATAAAACTCATGGATGGCGAATTTTTCTGGTTAATAGAAGTTTCCGATGATGCTTTATCACTCCTATAAGTCACATGAGTTATTTTCTAACAGCAAAATGTGGGGACTCGAGTAGTGTTCATATGTACATTGAATTCCGCCATACCTGCTAAGTAGGTCAGTGGGCCGACTTGTAGATATTAGAAATATTGATCAAATCTTCTTTGTTAGCATAAATAATTTTATAGAATTGCAGTTCTACTACAGCCAATTTTTTTATCTGTGATAGACAGTTTCTCTGCAGTTCCAATAAAGCAGTTTCAGTAAAATGATCTTTTCTGAGAGAGCGAAGCAACACTACTAGGTTTGTTACTTTTTTGGCTACGACAGGTGAAAAAAATTCAGCAAAGATCTTTCTCCTGGGACTTTTCTCAGTGCAATTCTATAAAATTATTTATGCTAACAAAGAAGATTTGATCAATATTTCTAATAACCGTAATGTTCTCTGCTATCCTAGCAGAAAATATTTGCATCACGAAATATTTCTTCATAATAACTGTAATGTTCTTTGCTGGCCCAGCAAAAATTAATTGCTGAAAGCGATTCGTAAATGCCAAAAACGCACTTCGGTTGGTATCGTTTTCATTTTATCGCCAGACTTGCAACAGTTCCGTCGTTCCGTTCACTATTCCGGTGATTTTCTGTTCTCACAGAGTAACAGTAGGTATATTTACCCGTATTACCGAAATATTCGTGTTCTTTTTCTACATAGTACCTATACCTAGTTCTTAGGTGTTTTGTTCACTGTTCATTCAAATACTTCCGTGGTTTGAGTAAAACCCTTAACGAATGTTCGGTGTAAATTTTTGTGATACCTACGATTGGTATGTGAAAATCATGATGTAATGATGGGACAGTCTAAAAGGAATTTATCAGCACGTGGAAGTTGATTATTTTACAAATAGCATTATGTTTGCGGAACATCTCTTCGAAAGTGGAACCATATAATAATAATAATAATAATTTATTGTCCACCATAATATAATTATAATAACAAAAAATATATATCATCACTCAATATAATTGGCAAACAAAAGGCTTTTCTGGTTCAGAATATGAGAAAATGGTTATAACTCACGTCTGTTCTTCCACCAGCGCCTATATTTTAATGAAGGAAAATTCTTCGATGGCATAAAAGAAATGAAGAAGAGGAGACAAGAAGAATAAAATGAAAGATAGTACAAAAAAGAAAGAGAGAAAAGATAGGAAGAGAGAGAAGAGAGAAATGAGGAAGTTATGAAAAAAAAATAGTAGACTGGAACAGTGATAGCGCAAGTTGTCAATCTTATACAGTGTAAGTGAGTTGAATGAAATGAAATGAATCGAAAGTACTCTATACAATGCAAAATGAATTATGGTAAGGAGGAATTCAATAGAAATGATTTATACGAGGATTTATATTTCAACCTGAAAGTGTTCATAGATGAATTCGAAAGTGAGCTATCTCGAACATGTAAATCATTAATGAAAATAGAGATGTTATAGCTAAACGATCGTTTGAATATTTCTTTTTTATGCTTGGGTATTGTAAGAAGATTGAGGCGGCGAATATTTAGATTGTGTATATCAGTTCTATAAGAGAGCTTACGATGGAGATAAGGAGGAGTTTTAAATTTGAACACTTTGAAGAAGAGACATGCCATATGCAATTGGCGCCTTTTGTACATGTTTAACCAGCCTAGTTCTTGAAATTTGTGTGAAATAGTATTCCGTTTTCTTATACCATAAATTAGCCTAATACACGAGTTTTGAACTTTCTGGATTCTATTGGAATCGACTTATTTCAAACAAGGACCATATATAGCATCACAATGGTTAAAGTGTGACAACACCAATGAATCACATAGCATTTTTTTAGTTTTCATATTCAAAAAGGTCCTTTGCGAATAAATTAATTTCAGGGAACTGTATGCAATCTTGAGCTTTTGAGTTATATGTTCAGTGAAATGTAATTTGCTGTCAATTATCAGACCTAAATTTTTACACAAAAGGGTTTGAAAGGGATGGTACAGTTGCCGATTCTCAAATTTAAATTCGGTAAGATGTCATTTCTAATGCCATCTGAACAAAAAAGCAAGGCACAAGATTTATTAGGATTGATTTTGAGCATATGATCCGATGAAATTTTATAAAGTGCATTCAGGTCTGAATTTATTATATTGTAAGCGTCATTGATAACTGAATATTTAAAAGCAAAATAAACTTGGGTATCGTCAGCATAAAAGTGGTAGTTTACATTCTGAAGTACATTGGTAAAATTTGAGGTATACATCGTATAAAACAGTGGACCTAATATGCTACCTTGTGGTACACCAGACAAAACTGGAGATGGTGGAGAAATATGATCATACACTTTGTACTCTGTTGCGTAGATATGAAGATAGTAGGTTTCCAACAGAGTCACTGAATCCAAAATAATGGAACATAGATAATAAAATTTCATGATTGATCATATCAAATGCTTTGGAGTAGTCAAGTAGTACCAAAACACATATATTTTTGTTATCAATGGCACTTAGTATATCATCTACCACGTCTGAGAGAGCAGTTGCGCAACTGTAGCCACTTCTAAAACCGGACTGCTTGATTGGCAAGATATCATTAGTATCTGAAAAAGTAAGGATTTGTGATTCAATTATTTTTTCCAATATTTTTGAAAAGGTGGGTAAGATGCTAATACAGCGAAGGTCACTATAGGTCTCAGGATTCTTTTTTTTTAGGTAACGGTATAACTTTAGCATATTTCCATGAATTTGGAAAAATATTATTAGCTAGACATTCATTCATAATGTGAGTAATTACAGGAATCAAATATGGACAGCATAGCTGAATGATGGTAATATTAATATTGTCAGTACCCGTCGCCTTTGTATTTATATTTTGGATAATTTCTGCTATACGTTCCTCGTTAACAGGGCTGAGGTTGAATGTAGTATTTAAACCACCTTTAATGTTATGAGAGTAGAAATCGATCAATTCTTCATTGATTGTAGCATCATTATGTAGTGAATTAGTAATATAGTTATTAAATTCATCAGCATTGTGTAGGCTATCAGGAATTATATTGGTTTTACTCTTTATAATTTGTATTTTCTTCAGTTCAGACCATTTCTCCTTTGTTGAACTATTTTGCAATTTATAATTCAAATATACCTTTTTTTCAGATTTAATTGCCGATGTTGTTAAATTACGTAATGGTTTGTAATAATCAAAGTGTCTCGGTAATTGAGTTGTTCTATACTTTTGAAGAGCTCTGTCACGGAGTCGTTGCATTAACTTAATATTATCTGTTATCCAAGGAGCATAGCTATGTCTCTTATGGGGGTAAAATGATATAGTGCGTGCAACAATGAAACTAGAATACACGAACTTTAATTAAATATCATAATTTTCAAAAAGTGCTGGAAATAATTTTAATATCGATTGATGAACATTGAGAGTTTTGGTTAAACTTTGTTGATCCTAGTTTTGTTGAATGCGCTAAATGGTACCATTTTCAAGAATATTTGCAGCAAATATCTTTGCATCACACTTTGGGTCTAGCGAGAAAATGAAAATCAGTTTCGTTTACTATAGGAATGGTTTGTGTAGAAACTATTCATTAGTCAAAACGGATCACATGAATCAATCTCAACGTCTCATTTTCTAACATTTAATTAAATTACATACACGCGGTGGTTCATAATTCAGAAATCTGAACCACCCTGTATTTGTTCCTACATTAATTTTCAGTTCATGGTGAACAAACATCCTGTATATTTCAGAATAATTTCGAAATGTAGTATTTACATAGATACAAACTACCAGAGTGACAAAAACTTCCGTCGCGCTAGTCGTGAGCCACGGACTCGAACGAATAATAATTATTGTAGAATTGTATCTATTGAGTGAGTATTTAAACTATACTTGCGAAAAATATTGATATTGAAAATAGTTTCATATAAATCTTCGATAGCATATTATAAAACATTATAGAAGACTTGCAGTTATATCAAACGCAATTCGAATATATCTCACTCGCTCCAAAGCACTAAACGTTCTGCCGTCGCGCTAATACTCACGGCAGAATGTTTTTGGTACTTTAAAGCGTCTGGCGGAAGTAATGGCCCACGGGAAGTGTCTGGCAGTGTTCATTATTATTTTGTATAAATATTTTATGACATATGTATAAAAATCGGCAATCTGAAAATAACTCAGGTTGATCCTATTTTTCGTCACCTTTGTCACCTGGTATCTACAAGTCGGCCCACTGACCTACTTAGCAGGTATGGCGGAATTCAATGTACATATGAACACTACTCGAGGCCCCACATTTTGCTGTCAGAAAATAACTTATATCTGGCGGCCCTGGGCTCTTACTCCATCAGAGCATATAGGGGATGAATGATTGTCCTTAATCTCGATTGAGATGTTCATAGTAGATCTAATATAATAGTAGTAGAAGTAGTTATTGTATTGAATAGCATATTTTTGTAGGTTATATTGTGTTCTAGACGTCGATGTCATTGCTGTCACTCTGTCGCTAATAGGTTTGGTTAACCATCAGGATCTTACATTCGAATAAAAAACTAACATCCTTGAGCATTTTGTAAGTATATCATTATTTAAAAAAAGAACACTAATTATCTTTAGTTCGAGAGAGCAGTTGAGATATAAGTAATTCATAGACCAAGGAGAGTTGTGACCACACTATGATAGAATTCAGTTCGAACATAGCTCATATTATGTTCGTGCATAATCAGAGTTGTGTAGAGTAGAGAAGTATTTGCTGTTCCTTCGATAAAGTAAGACGCACATGGCGAAATATTTGATGAGGGTTGAACTCAACAATGATTATATCGTACATCAATGTTTGTGCATGATTTCGAAGAAAATCAACAAGACCATGAACGAACACAAATTCTGTAATACAATAGTCATTCTGAGTATAGATATTTCTTACATTTGCGCAACAATAGAAGTATTAAGAAACGTATTATAAAGGAGCAAATGTAAATATTAAATTGAATCATCAGATACAGTTATCACTTCACGTATAGATTAGCAACAACGTAAGGACAGGACAGAGGAAACAAAATTTCAACATCTAGAGGATATTTTTCTCCACAGGGTGTTCGATTGGAACACGATATTGAATATTTCACCATCCAGTATGTTGATACTTAGTATACCTTCTCCTTTCACTATTAATCAAGCGGTTAGTTTGAGGACAACAGTCATCAAAAATAATATAGAAATTATGATTCTAAACAATATTCAGTAAACAGGATTGAAAATCGAGAGTTCGAAATATTCCATTTTGACGAATTTTCTTAATCCTAGTGCTTCGGATGATACTCAACGGTCACCGTCTTCCTAATTTATGAAAGTCTTAATACGACTTTTTAGGATAGGAAAGGATTCAGCCTCATTTCAAATAATACGGACTACACCAAACCCACTCCGATGTTCGACCGCAATTCTCAGTGAACATCGCAACCAGAGAAAAGTGGACGGCGAACCTAGTTAAGCCAAAGGGGACGCTATTAGACACCGATGGCTCGAAACTAGAGGGGAAAGTAGGTAGTGGAGTCTTCTCAGAGTCCATACCCCTCAACCTATTACTTCGATTACCGGACTACTGCAGTATTTTCCAGGCAGAAATAGTGGCCATAAATTAAACAGCCAAATGGATACTTCAAAGCGGACTCAAATCCAATGAGATATATGATCTAGGTGACAGCCAAGCTGCCATCAAATCTCTAAACTCAGTCTACCTGACCTCAAAGACAATGCCGCAAAACCTTAAATGAGCTGGCGACTAAAGTAAGAATCAATGTTGTCTGGGTACCCGGCCACAGGGACATAACAGGTTACTGCATAGCGGACGAGTTGGCAAGGGCTGGTACGACGCTCACAACTATATCCGCCAATACTAGACCAGGATCACCTATCGCTGAACGGAGGTTACTCCTTCGGAAAGAAGTACTTCGCCTAACCAATCTCAGATGGCGGGATGAACACTCTTGTACCTCGGTAAAACAGGTATGGCCGGAGCTTAACCTGAAGCGAATCAATGATATTTTGTCTCTCTCCAGAATTTCCATTGGTAACGCAACTGCGGCCATCACTGGACACTGGCTGGGAGGGTGCCATGCTGCACGTATGGAAATCCTACAAAGGAATGCTTCTGTAGAAGCTGTCAAGACGAAGAAGAGAAAGAGACGATGGTCCACTTACTCTGTCACTGTCCTGCCTTATCCAGGAAAAGATATTCTGCTCTGGGGCAGCCCTATTTTGATAACCTGTACGATCTTCAATCGATTGGTATCAAAAGCCTTATTCTATTTATAAATAATGGCCACTGGTTCTCACGGTAGTAGTGGGGGTGGTAGCCACCTCATACGGCATCACAACGGGCCTTTGGCCTATGTGGGTTCCATTCCGGACCACCGTGTAAACCTAACCAAACCTAACCCAAGGACATTGATAATTGTTCAAGAAAATCTTACAACAGATTTCGAAATGTTCGATGGTTATTCGGAAAAATAATTTTTTGCTGATTCATACTTTATCTAACATTGCATAAACGCTTTCCATAACATTTTTCACTGTAAACAGTATTCTTTGTTATGTTTGATTCGTGACATTTTGAAATATTGAATATTTGAAATGTCGAAATTGAATTGTAGGAATCCATAGCATCATGAGTAGATGCTTTATTTATGATGAGGTGCATGAAGGAATAGGTCGACAGAGGCTGAGGTGCATGAAGGAATAGGACGACAGAGGATGAGGTGCAGAGTTGCATAGGCCTGAAATTGACAAGCCCACGTTCTCGCGCAGGTATTTCGAATAGAATATTATTTATCATATCTATTAAATTCACAAGTAATGGGCGCGAAAAATACTGTAGTGTGACGCAACAATGAACGATAAACTACGACATCTAATGTCAAAAAGAACGAGGGCCCTTCCGAAAAAATATTACCCTAATAAAATATTTGTTCAGAACCATTACCCAGCGGTACGTCGTAAATAAGAGGCACATACATAAAGCAACTACTAACATGATTGAGTGAAAATAATGTTAATTTGATTGGTTGTGTTCCATCAGATGATCACAAATTAACTGATTTCATTGGATTTCTACTTGAGCAAAATATGTTATCGGAAATTATCAATATGGTCGGAAATTGCCGATATTGCAAAAGAATAATTTTGCATTTGGTGCCACATTGTACATTATAGAAATCATATCAGAGCGCTTTCGACTAATTACTATCATTATGAGTGCTTACTTGTAAGTGAAACCTTGGTAAGGTTCAAGAGTTTCTTTTTGAAACATCAAATTGATTTCGAGATTACTTACTAGTCAGGTTTACAAGATGTCCATCTATCAAATCTGTCTCCAGTGTTGAAGCATTAAGTACAGGCAACATGTTGAAAATTGTCTTTAAATGGACGGTTGTGAGGTGGATTTCAATTTTTTTTTCGATATTTTTGTCCAACTAAACTATCGAATTGATACAATAAGACCAGGGCCATGCTTGCGTCCTGGTCGCCGCGACAAAAACTCAGCATCCATGTCGCGGGAATGTGTTGCATTGATTGTTATGTAGACGGCCAAGCTTGCGACACGCGACAACAATAGAGCATTTTAGAACACGTGACCTTGTTGGACCAAACCTTAAATCATAAATGCTTACGCTAGATCCGGCATCATGTAGTATTTGTTTGGTATTAGAGGGGTCTGTAAAAAGTACAATGATATTACGTGGTACAACATATACATATGTATGGTCAAAATTTTAAAACGATCAATCAATGGCAGTAAGTTTAAATCCCCCTGGACCTACCAAACGAATAACCTGATTACCGTATCTAGCGTAAGCATATGTGACCTAAGGACCAAACATGGCGCCAAATTATGTCAATACAAAGTAAATGTCAGTGAACAGGAAAGTTATTTGCTGATTTACCAGATATTTTCAAGATATTTTCAAGATTATATCATCCGTGGCTTGTTAAGATAAAAGTTAATATTTATTGGGTTCAGAAAATTCTTGTAGTGAAGCTGCAGAGTGATATAGGGATCGATAAAATGAGAGTCATGAATTCTGTTGATCCATATGCTATTAAAAATGATGAAGTGGAAACTGACGTGGAATTGTTTCCAAAAGTTGCCTCCTTGGACATCATCAGTATTTAGACTTTTTCGGGACCAAACATGTCTCAAGAACTGATTTTAAATACTTCCAACAAAAAAAAATCAACTCGAATGACAGCGAAAATATGTCTGGTTATGTTTGTTCTGGTCCAGCAGGTCTAATTTGACAGCATTCTAAAATACTCTATTGATTTTTAGTCGCTGCGTTCGTGTCGCGGCAGCCAGGTCGCAAGCATGGCCATGGCCTAAGTGACAGATGGCTTAAGGCTTCAGAAATGGTTGAGTTAAGTGAATCAGTGTGAATCTAGATTAGGAAGGGTGTTCTCACAGTGAAAAATGGCTTAGATCAAGGTGCTATACAGAGTCCCGCCGATTGCATAGGGATAGTATCGCTATTTCCTTAACGATAAGACACCGGACTGAAGCCCAATAGTAGTCGGTTGACCGTGGAGGTTCAACTTTCTTTGTTTCTGCTTGTTTCATGTTTTGTTTTCAAATTCGCAGTGACCTAACTGCACTACATCATGATGGACCTTAGATATGGGCGAAATGGATCATTGAAGAGGATCAAGAATCGATGTCACGATTTTTTACGCCTTGAATGTAAAAGTTGTCACAATTTTTTTATCAGATATCATCAAAATGTCAAATCTTATGTATATTTCCGTTTCCTATCGAAATAACCTATTGACCTATTGTGAAGCTCTTACATATAAGAGTTGAATGGCTATTAGATTAGACTTATTTCAAATCGATCCACTTTCCCGATATAAATTTCTTTCAATTATCTTTGAAAACAGTAAGAACTCTGAAAAAATAATCCTTAAAGAAGTCCAAAATTATTTTTTCAATTAATTTGGCATTTACTTAATCAAAATCCGTAGTAGGTAATAGTAGAATAACATTCTACAATCCATATTGTTTTTCATGTTGAATTCAAAAATTCGAATAAAATACTGAGAAAAAATATACAACTTTGATATTCCACACTGCTTTAGAAAACCATGCATATCGGTAAATATTTCCAAAATATAGTATCTCGTTTTCCCATTATAGTCCGTCCCGTTACCCTTCACTAGCACTGCATAGTTACGTTTTGATACTCTGCTGTTTGATTATTTTGATAGTAACTTGTTGAGATGAATACCCTATTTCCAAATATCACTTCCGATATCTATGATAGTATTCTCAAGTAGAAGTCCATAGAAGCTCAGAGTGGAGTAATGTATTTTTAAAAAATAGGAAAATACTTGACGTCATCATAAGCCTAACAAAATTCTTCTACAAAGACGAAAGATTTGATATAGATGATATAGAAAGTCACATAACTACTAACATGAGAATGAAAAAATATATAAACAATGTGAAAATACATGAAAATTTTAACCAGGTTGTTAGAAGGACCCTGTGTCCTAGTAGTTAGTCCATCAGGACGGAAATTTTGAGACAATAAACTTTAACATGTGGGCAACAAGTCTATCGTGCACTAACATTTTGATAACGGAATGTATGAGAATTAATTTGACCTTGTCAACAAATTCGACAGTGACATTATGACTTGTATCCAAATACCTACGCCAATGATTTTGTGAATTTGTTCCATATACATGAGGTTTTGTTTTTGACAGTAGTGCCTCTACGTTAATGTCAACTTCTCATGGTCCATACATTTTTTCGTTACATAATGTCACTCTGTCAAACTTGTTAGCAATGTCAAATTGATTTTATACATTTCCATTATCAAAATGTCGGTGCACGATAGACTTGTTGCCCACATGTCAATGTTTATTGTCTCAAAAAATGTCTGTCCTGTTGGACTAACTACTAGGACACAGGACCCTCCTAACAACCTGGTTCGTATTTTTATATCTTTTCACATTGTTGATATATTTTTTGTATTTTCATGTGAGTAGATATGTTGTTGGTCGAGTGCGTTGAAGCGCTGGTCTTCAGGCCCAGAGGGTCCGGGTTCGAATTTCAAGGCGGCTATTGGAAATTTTATTTATTTCTATAGCATCGTTTAGCGGAAGGAAATATGTGACCAACCAAGCATTCTTGGTACCTAGATTTCAATCCTTCGGACTCTCAACAATAATCAGCCGAGTAGTGCTTCGGATGACACTTTGAAAGCTAAGGTCCTGTCTTCCTTGTAGATTGTAGGAGAGGGTCGTTAAGGCTGTGCAGCCTCTCAAGCACCTTGACCTTTTATACTTTTTGTGCATTCCGTATTCCTTACTCATACAGGTCTGAATAAAACTTCGAGGGTTGCTTTGCAACTAAGTTGGCGGTCATTAGCACTAAAACACTGATATATCATATATACCAAATCCTTGTTCTTTGTAGAACAATTTAGTCAGGCTGATGATGGACGCATATGCGTCCAAAACATGTTCCTGCATCAATTAAATGTTATGGAGATGGGTTTTTTCATTGTTTTAATATGAAAATATTTCTTTACTCCAAATCCGATGTTTTGTGAAGTCAATAAGTTACTATGGTTTCAGGATATGATATGCATGTGAGACTGAATACCTATTAACTTATATTCATCTTACCATTTTTACGTCGATGAATAGCCCCTCCAATTTCATTGAAACCATCCACGGCAGTGGTGTCTGGTGATGACAAAAAAGATTCACGTCTGGCACTACTACGTCTACTGTCTTTACGGTGACTTGTGGCATGTAGAGCTGAAACAAATGCTTAAAATTCAACTCCTCCGAAAATCTCTTCATTATTGTTTCATAACATACAGTGTGTACCAGCCAAATGGAATAAATTTTATAAGGAATGAACGGGGGTGTATTCGAAAATAATACGGTCGGACAAGTCGATTGGTATTTTTTATTCAAACAAATAGATGGTGGATCAAAATTCTGAATTCTTGGTAACCCGACCCAATCATTTGAATCACAGTAATTATGTTGTTCAAGAAGTTGAGAAGATTTGAAAATTGTTTCAAAAAAATGGATATATTTTGAAATATCAGTATGATTGAACATTGTTTTAGAATTTGACGACAATATTATTATAATCACATATTGAAATAGGTAGTAATTGATAACAAATGTCGTATTCAAGAATAATCTTTGAGAAAATTGAAATGACCTGGCCCACCACCATTCCATTAAAAAAAGAGAAGTTATTCTGGAAACATCACTTATGGTTACTTGGAACATCAATAACAGGCGAGATAATTGTGGAGTATAATTTGAATTTTCCGTGAAAAAAAATGAAACAATAATGTTTATAGCAGTCACAGCCACGTAGCAAATAAAATTGTTGAATGATCTCCAAAATCCGAAAATGTGAAAATATACCATTTGAAAATCGTAAAATCAGGTCATTTTCAGTGAAACCGGAAGTAACGCGAAGGACATAAAAGCGAAATAAAAAGTTATATAAACCCTTTAAATTTCAAAATTTCAGCTCTAACGACTCTAGAGTTACAGGGGCGACTCGGTTCTCGTGGCCACCCAGAAACTATCCACCATTTCAAATCTGTCATTTTGATAACGAATCATGATTCCGTAAATAAAAACATAAATCAGATTACAATTCAATAAACACTTTACCATATGATTGTTCAAAACTGACTTATCTACATAATAACTTTATATTCCCTTTTTAACAAGAAATCTATTCGACGTCAGAGATTCCGAGACATCGTGCAGAGTTGATCAGTTTCCTGGGAGCAAGTTTCCTGACATCAGAGGGCTTTAAGAAGACCTCTCCCAGGAACATTGAGCCTCGTGAAGAAAAACACTGGCCATTCGCAAAGCAAATATTCCGCAGTTTCAGCAAATTTCTCGCAGTAACTGCAATTGATGTGTGATTTCTCAGAAGGCATTGTCCAGTGAGGAATCTCGTCACCAGATACAAGACTTTTTTGTCCAACTCGAGAAGCTGTTGAGCTATCCTTGGCGGAAGGCAAACTAGAGAGCTAACAATAGAGGATATCTGTCACCAACTGGAAAATCTGCTAGAAACCGACTGATAATAACAACTTCTATACACTGGGTATAATAGGCTATCGCGAGTGCCCTGAAAATAGAGTTTGTAACGTATTGATTAAAAACTAATATTCTGAAAAATTGTATGAATCTTAAAGGTCGGAAAACTAAACTCATCAACAGAGGAAAGAAACTAAAATCCTGCGAAAACACTACTAGCTGAATTGAACAAATCTAATGATTGCTATATAAATAATAACAAGATGTTTGTGAACGACAAGGTCTTCGAATTTGCTGACCTGATTCAGAAAGACGAAGATTCGAATACGAAAGCAACTACGAAACAAATTAGTTATCCCTCTGAACCATCAAGCTCGAAGGAAAGGATTAACGAATATTGCATAGGAAAATCTCTGTAGTCAGAAGATTCTCACAGAAAAAAATAGATCAGAGTTTGTTGAACGTAACATCTGAAAGAGATAATTTTGATTTTCATTCATTTCCCTTACAATCATTTTTTCTCTATTAATAATAATAATAATAATAATAATAATAATAATAATAATAATAATAATAATAATATTTATTCAATTTCATTCTAGTAAAACAACAAAAAAAACATGGACATATTTTTGTGAATAAATATCGGGTAGGTATTTCAAAATGACCTTTTTTCTCTTTTTTTTTGTTTTAGTATTGTGTCATGTTCAGGTTCACTTTAGCCAAAAGCTAGACTGTGTTCCCAAACGTGAA
Organism: Chrysomela aeneicollis; assembly: GCA_029955515.1. Taxonomy (NCBI): domain Eukaryota; kingdom Metazoa; phylum Arthropoda; class Insecta; order Coleoptera; family Chrysomelidae; genus Chrysomela; species Chrysomela aeneicollis. The sequence continues at coordinate 4,096,693 of JARUHQ010000030.1, read as the reverse complement.
ATAACTTAGGTCATTTTGAGATATTAAAAAACAAAAATTTAAATCAATAAAATTCAAGAAAATTGAAAAAATTAAAAAACATCACATTGAGAAAATTTAGAAACTGAACACTAAAAAAAAAAAAAAAAAAAAAAAAATCAATTTATAATCTTAATTACCGCCAACTCAGTTGCTCAACAACCCTCGTAAGTCTAGGACTTGCATGAGTTAGGAGGACGGGTACCTTAAAAGTATCATTCGAAGCACTACTCGGCTGGTTATCGTTGAGAGTCCGAAGGATTGAAATCTAGGTACCAAGAATGTTCGGTCGGTCACCTATCTCTTTCCGCTAAACGATACTATTGAAATGAATGTTTTCAATAGCCGCCGGAATTCGAACCGTGGACCATAGACCAGTGCCTCAGTGCACTCGGCCACCAACCCAGTTTAATTAATTTAAATAATTCTTTAAATTTTTCCTTATTTCCAAAGATTTCAATACCTAAGAAAATATCTATTCGAAGCAATATTCAGAATATTCAATAAATAACAGTCACTGGGCTGGTGATCGAGTGCGTTGAATCGCTGGCTTATAGTCTAGAGGGCCCGGGTTCGAATCCCACGGCGGCTATTGGAAATATTCATTTATTTCTATAGTACCGTTTAGCGGGAGGAGATATGTGACCAACCGAACATTCTTGGTACCTAGATTCCAATCCTTCGGACTCTCAAACCAGTCCAGTAGTGCTTCGCATGACACTTAAAAAGCTAAGGTCCCGTCTTCCTTACTCATACAAGTCTCAATGAGACTTCGAGGGTTGCTTTGCAACTAAGTTGGTGGTTAAAAACACTTTTCAAACACTTTAAAACACAAACTACTTAGTGCGAAATAGAAAGCTTTCTCTGCGCCGACGCAAGAGAAAGAAGAGGCATACCTGGACTGATCAGGCCATTCTGATTTTTGGATCATTGAAGATAGTACGCAAGTGAAATTTGTCTCATGCAAGCCTTTTGACCGCATCCAAAATATTACGTCACTTCATATAAATCTAAATGCGCGGGTGCCTGCATAGCATTATCGCCAAGAAAAAATACTGGTTCAATTCTACAAGACCAACCTACTACAGCCTAACCAATATCAACGTACATGAGATAAGTGGAAGTCCTTCTCGACGATACCATCGTCGTTAAATCTTTCTTTTTTTCTTATAATTAATATAATTCGTACACAAACCATAGCCAAGTATGAACAAATAAAACTGAATGCCATAACTCGAAATTGAACTTTTTTGAATTTCCTCGACGCCTCGATGACAAAGTTTGCGTCCCGAGGGCTCTTGCAATTGCCTGAGGTTATTGAGGCTCATTGATTCCCGTGGTAGATAGATGATTTTATTTATGACCGATTTTAACGAAATAAATGGTTTGATTTATTATAAATATATCCAGAGTAAATTTGAATCAGTAATTTTGTTGTTGCTAGATTGTTGCTCTATGATATTTGTTCATAGACGGAGTTATAGCGTCTCTAACATCCCAAGGGAGTTATGACTCTCTCTATTGATATAGTAACTAAGACGATTTAAGCATATAATGCTTATGCCGGTCAGAAATAAATGTAATTTTCAAGCTCAAAAATAATAATCAGTAGATAAGTTTCAAATGTTCTGAAAGCATAATATTTGAAAATACCCTCAGAACATCTCAAACTACCACTACCAATTATTCACTTATGATATGTGTACATGTGTGTTCAATTTATAATATAACCTAACCTAACCTAGTTCAACAACAAAAAATTACAATTACGCATAAATATGTGGATAAATGAGGCGAAGTTTAGCTATAGCTTTTCTACCACTCGACCTCAATTGCATGTAGGTATGTGTATATGTATGTATATCATCAATGTGTTAATGATTTTTCAAACTTGTTTCTGAATTGTAATAGTAATTTACGTAACAAGTCCGGCAAAATACTGTTTTTTTGGAAGAGTGGACAAAATTCTAGGACGAGCGTAGCGAGTCCTGGAAGTCTGCGAGTCCAAAAAAACTGTTTTCGGGCGTGTTGCGTACACAATTTTTTCGGCAACCGTGTAGAATAACAAATCAAAGAAACACATTTCTTTCAAAAATGGAAATGTTAGCTAATTTTATGTCAGATAGCTGTCAGTCGTTATTTTGCTGCTATGGTAATGATCAACTGCATTTATCAAAACCATACTACCAAGATTTTCATATTTACAATGACAACAACGATGTGATTCTTCCCGGCCTAGTCCGGGAAGTACGTACTTCCCGGACTAGGCCGGAAAAATGCCACTTTCTCAAAAAAAATCGTCTGGAAAGTACGTACTTTCCGGACGGTTGCCGAAAATAGATTTTGGATATTTTTTGTATTGATTGATTTTGCCATTATATTTTGTATAACAAAACAAGTAATTCGCCTGAATAAGTATGCAACTATCAGTACTGCTTCACTGTATCAGTAGGACCTTCACCTGATGGCTGATGCTGCCATCACTGGTAACATGTACAATCTTTTTTTTTTTGAGATGTCAACATTTGAGCATAGGAGCAGATAGATACAAAATGGGCTGATATCCTAAGCATTGCATTTTTCGAGGGATTTTGTGTAATCTTTTTACGCTATAGGCGGATTGAATCCATAATATTTTTTTGTTCGACAGTGAGATTCGATAACTCCATAGTTTAGTGTAGTCCACTGTCCATCAATACCGCAATGAGAGGATTTTTGATATCAACAGTTTGTGAAATGATATAATCAAAGTCTCGCGACAATCGGAGGAGAATTTTTCATTACTGTTTTGTTTCCCTCAATCAAGTTGGTATTATTCTGCATTTCAGCTCTGGATTATATTATTCTCTTGATAAATAGCTCGAGAAATAATCACGTAAATAATTTCAAGGCATAGGCGGATCTAAAAGTTGCAGTCCGGTTGATATGGTGATGTAGCTTGATATCTCTCTTTATACAATGGTTGATATCTCTCTTTATACAATGGTTGATATGTCTCTTTATACAATGGTTGAACCGAGCGAAGGCTAAGAACCGCATAGCGGTTTTGGTTATTCAATAATCTTATTTACCGCCCCATCTTCTATGTTCTGAGTATCTATGAGCCAGCATCATCGTGCCACGAAACAATATCTTCATTCAATGTTTGAATTCATTTTTATTTCGGCATTGATATAATATTAAAATAATTGTATTTTATGTTAAGAGTATAGGAGACTGAAGAAATGCCGACTTTTATCGGGATCTTAACCACTCTTCTCTCCTCTCGCGAGATCGTACACGATAAAGATAGTATCATGACCATTTATAAGTAGGTACTTATAAATGGAAGCTATCGGATCTGTCGATATCTGTTTTTTCTTTCTTTCAACGGTTAGTTGAGTCGAGTCAATTGCTTCTGGACTTACCCTCCTTTCCTGTTTCGAAGCTAGTGATGAGCAAAACCCTATTTCAACTTTGTTAACGTGACCACGTGATTTTATAAATAAATAAGAATGATGGTAGATGGTAGAGCAGATGTATGTTAATTGCCAAATATATATTCCATATTATACATTAATTATAATTGCATACAAACTGAATCTCGCCCTAACAATATATGAACAATTTGTATTTTTTTTTAGTTTGGTAATAAAGACATTTATTATTATTATTATTATCAGTATTGATAGTACTTATACGTAACAAAATACATATGTATTTATCGTTTTTTAACTCGGATTTTTCTTGTAGTTTTTTTGTATTACCAAAATTGATCTACTACTCATACCAAACAATCATCAAACCTATGGTCACCTATGCTTCATTGGATTCGAAAATGCAACAAATTCGGCACAAGTCAAGCTGCAGGAAGTGCAGCGGCTAGCTTGTCTGGTAATGACACGAGAAATATTCATGTGCCCTACTGCAGCCTTGAAGGTTATGTTTCACCTATGTGTAATGAAAGAAGCGGCAAGCAGTGCCTTCATACTGAGCCAGAAATCTCAAAGCAGGAAATTGTATTGGACATTCCAAGAATTTGGAAAATATATCCCTAAATGACTTCGAACCTTCGACGTAATCATAAATGAATATATTACGGGGGTGGGTTGAAAATGCACGAAAGTCAAAACGGTTCAAGATATCGAGATGCGGTTTTCGGAAATTGTTTTCTCATGGAAATCGAGTTTGTGACATGTAAGTTAGTTTTCTTTTAACTCCTCTATAGAGAAGGTGTTTCCTATCAAAAGTGACCCTGTATACTGATGGATCCAAGATGGATAAAAGGGTTGGACCGCATTACAGGCTATCAAAATACACCACAATCATCTTCAAAGCAGAAGTACATGCTGTAGAGATATGTGCCCAGGAGTGCCTCTAAAGGCCTCAGATAGCCAAACAACACTAAAATCTCTGCAGTCAGTCTAAGCTGACTTGGGACTGTAAACAGTCCCTGACACAACTGGCAGCAAACAACCAGGTCACTTTGATGTGGGATTAAGAGGCCAAGTTGGGGCAGATAAACAATTTTCTGGCCCGGAACCCTTCTGTGGACTCTCAAAGGCACGCTTGGAAAAATATGTTCGACGCCGGGAAACAAGGACAAAGTGTGCTGGGCACGGATATAATGCATCATTATTGTGAAAAGTAATCAAAGATCAAATGTCAAATACAGATAAACTAATCACGCCCAAAGAAGAATTATTACTGCAGGTGGCCTATATCAAGTCATAAACAGATGAATCTCAAAAGCGCCGAAAATATAAGTTATGGTCAACTTCGTTTATGAACTAGAATGATAAAGCCAAGAATTTATGTACAAATGACCCAAAAGGGCACTGATAAAAGGAGTAAATAGCTTAAAATTTGATATCACAGAGAAAAACAAAGCCATAAATTTGGAACTTAATGACAAAATATGGTGCACGTGTTCTTTTGTCGAATTGCCGCTTTGATAGAAACAAAGGGTACATTTTTATATAAAAATGATGACCGAAATGAAAGCAGTCAGTAGTCAGCAGTAACAATCATGGCTCGGAGGAGCTAAGTTCTTTAATACCGTGGTCACCACGGTTTGTTTTGAAGCTAACGGACTTTTAAGTTAAGTAGCTGATTCTTTGTCGACAGACATCAGAACATACTTTGTCCGTTTTGCAAGTTGTCGCTAGACATTGCAAAAGTTAGTCTTCAGGCTGAAAGTGAAGCTCAATAGTTTTTGTAAAATTAAATTGTACAGTTGAAAATTATCTTAGTTTAAACCAGTCAGTTCACAAGTGTCGCGAATTTCCAAACGAAGTGAAAAGTGAACCAGATACAAAATATGTAAGTTGCCCAAAACCAGTCTATATAAATGCCTGTAGGAAAAGATTTCAGATCATTGACCCAAAAGTTTAAAAGGCACATGTAAGGGAATTATGCCATTCATATCAGAGGGTGTCGTTTGTCGGATAGTATTGCCAGGGTTGTACTTGAATATATATTAGAGTATTTGACGTAGGATTTCTGATTACAACGGTGAATAATTTGTATTGAACTTGATGGGATAATTACCTGTATGATTCTAAATTCGATCTTTTATGTGAATTTATATGGTTCTTTCAGGAGTACTCATAAATCTTGATAATATTTCTATATGTCAGTAGGCCACCATATATATTTTTTGAATAAATACTTCATGTTCATATTAAGTTAATCGATGCCATTGTTATTTCATCCGCCTGTAAAACCGAACCCTAAAAACATCTGTAGCTTACCACCTCACATATAGGACAAATCCGCTCGGCCTATCCAAAAATAATTTAACATCTTATCAACTAGTGAGGTGTACAGCACAAATGGTGTCAGGTGTGGGGTATTACTAAGCCTTATGGGCAGCACAAATGGTGTCAGGTGTGGGGTATTACACAGCCTTATGGGCAGCACAATTGGTGTCAGGTATATTACGAGTTTTATGGTAAATATAGGCGATCCCTATACCGTCGGGTGAAATAACAGGCATAGAAACGAAGTTAGATTTTGAAGAAGAAGGTTCAGAGTTGAGATAAAATTTGTGTCAAATAATTTAGTAGTAGAAAACCAAAGAGAAACTGAAATGGCTCGTGAAATATTGCTAACAGTATCAGTAAATTTAGATTCTATTCCCTTTTATGCAGGACAATCGAATATAAACGATTTTATCCAAACTATCGATGAAACGGCTATTATTGCAAATTGGACGGAGAAACAAAAAGTAGCAATTGCACGAATAAAATTAAGGGGACTGGCGAAACAATTTATTGAATCAGAATTAAGTTTGAAAATCACTGAAGACTGGAATCTTTTGAAAACCAAGTTGAGAGAGCATTTTGCAGTAAGTCAGATACCAGGACAAGCTTTGAGAAATTTTTTGGAATGTAATCAAAGGCAGGGAGAAACTTGTAGACAATTTTTGGTTAGATTGAAATTATTAGCGTTGAAAACTCTCACGACTACAGGAGACGAAACGGTGGATACGGTCCTGAAACAGCAACTCGATAGAGACATAACCACCCAATTTGTTATGGGACTAATGAACCCTGTCCGAAAGCGAGTCTTATCTATTCAGCCTACTATTATCGGAGAGGCCTTGAAAATCGCCGAACGGGAAGAGACAATTGAAAAGATTACGGAAAAATCAAGAACGCGTTGCCCCTGAAGTAAGAACTACGATATCATTTAGGGAAAGAAAGTGTTATGAATGTCACAGGATGGGCCATAAAGCGAATAATTGTAGAAATGGTTTTAGAATTGGAATTGAGGATAATATTAGAGATGACAACTGGAATGAGAGGGTGATATGCTATGGTTGCAGAAAGAAAGGTCATATTATGAAGAATTGTCCGAATAATAGCGTGATTTGTTATAACTGCAAAAATAATGGGCATTACGCAAAAACCTCGGCAAAAACATACATTGTGAAAGATCTTTGGCCAGTAACCGACACAAGAGGAAATTTAAACGGGAATGCAGTGGGTCAATCTACCTGTAGAACCACTGCAGAACATGTAGCACAGTAGCAATAGATAGGGATGAAACGATACAGCTTTACACGTGCGAGATTGAAAGGCTAAGGAATAATAATTTTTAGGCATCTGTATCGTTATTAAAGATAGCGATGTCTGAGGGATTTGAAAAGATTAATGATATAGAAACGAAAGTAAAGAAAAAGTTTTGATACCTTTGAGGTTAGGCAAAGATATAGTAATAGAGAATGAGTTTATTGTTTTGGAAAATGAAAATTTTCAGAAAAATTTCTTGATAGGGTTAGATTTTCTTCAGAAGTATGAAGTTAAATAATTGATTGGGGACAAGGACGGTTGTTTATAGGAGAACTAGAGATAGAATTGATGAAAGAACATGAATTGAATAAGGTAGACAGGTGCGAAGATGATATGAAACAGATGAGATTGAGAAGCATGGAAAGTCAGATTCAAGAACTCAAGGAGATTATAGTTCGCCAAAATGAAGTAGCTTCTAGAAATATCCAAGAAGACGTTGAAACCTTGTCGTTTGCCGCGACAAATGGTTTCTCTGTACAGACAACGGCAAATTGTTTGACAGACAGCAGGACAGTCTATCAGGAAAATTCGAAAAAAAGTTACGACCTGAAGATAGGACAAAGAGCCGATCAGGTACAAAAAAGGTGAATGATATCAGAATTGAGTATTCTGCTAACAAGAAATCTCCTGACAGAGTACACGAGAATCGTAGGAGAAATAAGTGTGTACAGGCGTGTCCGATAAAAACGGAACGTAGTACAGGTAGGTGAAATCAGCTTGAAAAGGGAGCTGAGACTCGAGATAGAAAAAGTAATCTGAGTTTGGAAGGACGGAAGCAGATCGAAAAAGTTTCGAGAGATGAGGTTGAAGTGATGCGAAATATGAATAAGAAGAAAAATGATATTTCGAGAGCAAATGGACGAACCGTAGAGGATTCGGAAAATGTGTTGGAAATGAGGAATTTCGAGGAAATTATCAAGAAGCAGAGTAAGAAAGTTGAGAGAGTATCAACAGATGAGTTGGGAAGAGAGAGAAATGATGGTTCAAAAGAAAAAGATGATACAGGAAGGAGTCTTGAAAAATTTTCGAATCGAATAACTTACGATGAATTGTACTTTAAGGCAACAAATCGTCGTAATGAGCAAATCTCGAAATCCGCAACAAATACGAATATCGTTACGAGACAGAATGCAATGGAAAATAGGAAAAATTCGGAAAACTCTTCCAAGGAAGAACTTCGAAACCAAGTACTACCTTCAGTTCAGCTGTGTACTTATCTAGGGATATTACACTATGTCCGAGAACGATGTTTATTTGTACAGGAAATATGAGATATTTCGAGAGTATGACGTCTGAAAATGTAGTTTCAGAAGGAGATGTCGGAGTTCACGGTCAATGTTCGATAAAACACTTTGTGGACGACAAAAGAGAGTACCGATTCGATAAGTAAATTTCCTGAATTGAAATTTCGAAAGGGAAATTTGTTAGCCCTTGTGAAAAGGTGAGGTTTTGAAGGCTCGAGAAGAAGAGCTGTGTTTTTTTTTTGAGGAGAATTTGTCTGCCCTTTTGAGAAAGGAAAGTTTGAGGGCTCGGAAAGACGAAGTTTATCGTCTTTGGAAATGCTTCGTTGATGTTCTTTATGAGAAGGACATCCTGAAAGGAGTGTACCTATTGGTGCGTTGGAGCGTTTTAGACGCCACATGCGAATTTTGAGACCAGTTGAGGTCTAGTTTTGATGTCAGGTGATTTTGATGTTTCAGCGGAGACGACGCTGCGGACACAAGAGAGTGTTTTAGACCATTGTTGGGTCGAGTTTCGATGTCAGGTAATTTTGATATTTACAGCGGAGATGACGATGTGTTGCTAGGAGAAGCAGATGGAGTTTTGTGTTTTTGAGGCCGGATGGTCGAGTTTTGTATGATGATTACATAATGCGAGTTATTTATGGCGATATGGTGAACTTGTGATTCGCCAGAAAAATTTTGAGCGATTCAGCCTCGCAAGTTGGGTGTATATTATTATATGCATTTTGTCTTATGATCAAAGATTTTTTTTCGCTCTGTGGAAGGGGCTGCAGAATACTTCTACCAGGGAGGGCACCAGCTGGTGAGTAAGAGTCTCACAACTTGGGAGTGCCAATTTTCATGTTTGCGAAACATGGAATTTTGAATTACGTACAGCAAGTCGAGAAAGATGAATTTGAGAAAATGAATGCACACGTAGAATATCGTGGGTTTGATGATCACGTGATGAAACTTGAAGGAAAAAGATCTGATACATATAGATGCGCATGAGAAATCAGGAAGATGAAATGATGAATAGATGGAAATAAATATTAGGTTATGGGGAGAAGGAATTAATTCGCTTTGCTTCAAAATCTAGCGTGTCAAATACATTTTGAACGGTAAAATGGAATTTTGGCAGACCTACTGATATTGAGTGAAAAATATTTCAGATGAGGCCAAAATATGCGATAGTAAAAATCACACTGAAAGAACTATGAATTTTAACCATATCATAATATAGGGACCATTGACAGTATGTATAGTAGATAGGGAATTAGTTATTGTGAGATTAGGAGAAAAATTAGTAAAAAAAAAGAGAGTAATGAAATGGTGAATTGATAGTAAGATAGAGATGAAAATTTTAATGTAGTGCCGAAAACATTGTAACTTATAAAATGAGCTATATTGTAGAAATAAGTTCAGATAAGGGCAGACAGACGTTTTGGTTTATGGGCAATGGACTTTTCAAATGAATAACCTAGCGAGAGAATACCTCACGCTGATCGACGTGGTGGTGCAGAGCAGATACCTCAACCAGCGTCTGAGTATCGACAGATGCTACAATCTGTTGTACCTGTCAGTGTTCCATGCGGAACACCTAAGGACGTCGCAGTACATGGGTCTGTGGACGTGCACTTGTAACTGGTGCATAACTTAGATCATGCAACCGCCCCCACGAGTCGAGGGAATTCCGTGCGAATGCCATTGGTGCCAAGGCATTCCCAACCAAGACCTGCCCTTCGATGACCTCAGCCCGGTCATCGAGATGACATCAGTGAGTTTCACTGAGAGCGACTGGGACGACGGGTTCTCAGCACAAACTACGGCCGCCCTGCAGCTGTTTCCTGCAGAGAGGTGGAAGATGGAATCTTCCACCCCCTAAATCAACCCCGAAGCGGATCTTCCGGACTCACCTGAGTCCACCTCTGTGGATGCTAATGGACCACCAGGACGAGCCTGGTGATTACCAGGTTTTGGAACCGCCCCGTGAGTGTGAGATGTGGTTAGGTACCTTGTGTTTTGTTTGTTTTTATATTTGAAAGAAACGCTTGAAGTTAAGTTCAAGGTGTTAAGGTAGTATTTTAATTAGTATTGGATTATATGTATAAGATTTCGCTATGTTAATTTAGATTTACTTTTCCTTTCTTTATATGAGATTTTATTTATTTTATTGTGAGTACGTTTCGATACATGTATATTGTTCAGGTTCGAAATTAATACTTTTGTGAGTATCAATTTCTTAAAAGGGCTAGGGTGGAATGTGCTGGGCACGGATATAATGCATCATTATTGTGAAAAGTAATCAAAGATCAAATGTCAAATACAGATAAACTAATCACGCCCAAAGAAGAATTATTACTGCAGGTGGCCTATATCAAGTCATAAACAGATGAATCTCAAAAGCGCCGAAAATATAAGTTATGGTCAACTTCGTTTATGAACTAGAATGATAAAGCCAAGAATTTATGTACAAATGACCCAAAAGGGCACTGATAAAAGGAGTAAATAGCTTAAAATTTGATATCACAGAGAAAAACAAAGCCATAAATTTGGAACTTAATGACAAAATATGGTGCACGTGTTCTTTTGTCGAATTGCCGCTTTGATAGAAACAAAGGGTACATTTTTATATAAAAATGATGACCGAAATGAAAGCAGTCAGTAGTCAGCAGTAACAATCATGGCTCGGAGGAGCTAAGTTCTTTAATACCGTGGTCACCACGGTTTGTTTTGAAGCTAACGGACTTTTAAGTTAAGTAGCTGATTCTTTGTCGACAGACATCAGAACATACTTTGTCCGTTTTGCAAGTTGTCGCTAGACATTGCAAAAGTTAGTCTTCGGGCTGAAAGTGAAGCTCAATAGTTTTTGTAAAATTAAATTGTACAGTTGAAAATTATCTTAGTTTAAACCAGTCAGTTCACAAGTGTCGCGAATTTCCAAACGAAGTGAAAAGTGAACCAGATACAAAATATGTAAGTTGCCCGAAACCAGTCTATATAAATGCCTGTAGGAAAAGATTTCAGATCATTGACCCAAAAGTTTAAAAGGCACATGTTAGGGAATTATGCCATTCATATCAGAGGGTGTCGTTTGTCGGATAGTATTGCCAGGGTTGTACTTGAATATATATTAGAGTATTTGACGTAGGATTTCTGATTACAACGGTGAATAATTTGTATTGAACTTGATGGGATAATTACCTGTATGATTCTAGATTCGCTCTTTTATGTGAGTTTATATGGTTCTTTCAGGAGTACTCATAAATCTTGATAATATTTCTATATGTCAGTAGGCCACCATATATATTTTTTGAATAAATACTTCATGTTTATATTAAGTTAATCGATGCCATTGTTATTTCATCCGCCTGTAAAACCGAACCCTAAAAACATCTGTAGCTTACACATATAGGACAAATCCGCTCGGCCTATCCAAAAATAATTTAACATCTTATCAACTAGTGAGGTGTACAGCACAAAAGACGACCGAAGAGGCTAGTGCCAAGAAAAGGTCAGCTTCTCAAGTTGGACAAGGAAGTTTTGAAACTGGTGAAGGGACTCCTCACAGGCTCACTGCCTTCTGAGGTATCACCTCAAAAATATGGACAAATCAGAGAGTGATAGTTGCCGCTACTGCGAGAACTTCGCTGAAACTGGAGAACAATTGCTTTGCGAATTCTCAGCGTTTTTCAGCAAGAGGTTCAAGTTCCTGGAAGGGGCCTTCTTAAAGCCCTCCGACTTCCGAGGTCAGAAACTTGGCTACCAGGAAACTGATTAACTTCGTGTGAATAGATTAAGGTTTATGCGTTAAAACCTTGTCATAGAGAAGACACCCACCCACTTGAAGTTAATTAAAAAAACGCAAAAAGTAATCTAGTAAAATATTATTACCTCTAGTACGGCGCGTTCACATCACAGCTTTCGCCTATCGCGGAAAACATTACTACGCAATACCTGAAAAGTGAACAACCTGAAAATCTGACTTCATTTCAGGCAAAAGTCACACTGTAATTGAATTTCTGGCAGATGACCTTGATGCACGCTCACAAAAATCGGCCAATGGAATCACAATACGCCATAAGCCAAAACGCGAAAAGCCAGCATGTGAACGCACCGTTAGACATCAAAAGCGACCCGACATGGTTGGAAAGGGAAAAAGTCAAAACGATAGACAACTAGAATTCCTATTTGAAAAAATAAAACTTTTCTTTGCCCATGAACGCGAGCTGGATCATTCTTCCTCTAGCTCGTAGGGTTGTTATTTCAAACATTAAATTTTGGGGTGAAGATATTTATGTCCCGTGGAATATCTTCAAATAAACGGTCTGTTTTTTAATATCCTCATGAAAAATATTCCAGCGCGGATGAATCGGGGCTCCTTGCAGGCCAGTGCACCACTCCTTGGTTTCCAATCCACTAATTGGGAAATGTTCTCGGAATGTTTAATTTGCGAGCTTCTATCAAACACTTTGACCAATTCAGATGATATAACGTTTTTCTGAATTGGAAAACACCATATTTGATTCCGCAGATTTTTCGAAACATTGAAATGACATACTTTGACGAGTGCTGGTGACTTTTCATCTCTAAAATCAAGGCCGCATGGATAAAGCAATTGCTTTATCCATTTATGAAAATAGAGAAACTGTAAATTTTTGTCATCGAAACATTTGAAAATCAGATTTATGTTAGCTCAGTGTTTGGGCTGTCCAAAGGTAACAAAAAATCGAGCAAAAAATTAAATGAAAAATCCAGGTCCATATTAAAAAAAATTAGTTGAGGATGGTTTCTGTACGACGAAACGTCGGATATCAAATTTGAAAACACTATCTTTTAGTTTTAGGGAAGAAAAAGTCGCCATGATGAAGTGTTATTCACTCGGTTATTCATATCGATTATTTTCTTCAAATAACGCCAGAAAAAATAATTTTTTTCGGATATCTCCGACAGTATTCGGAAGTTTCCGAACAGCATTTTGTTAGGCATCAAATGGCGCAACTTTGCCATAATTCAACCCACCCTGTATTTTTTACGGTTTACGAAATCCCAATGATGAGGCTCGAATTCCAGCTACCCTGTACCTACCTCACAATAAGTAGGTATTTTGAGTTCTGGAAATGCGAATCATGTGAAGATTAACATAGTGATATGCCGAGGGTTCAACTCTTGCTCTATCCTATTTCTGAATTACATTTTTGGTTTCTCAAGTTTTATTACGATAATGATAGAGATAATCATCACTATATTATTCGTTTTTGAATACCTACTCAATTGGACTTTTTATAATTTTCTTGTAAAAATTGAAAATTCTATAACTCTTTGATTTTCAAAATAATCCTCCTGCATTTTAAATTTTAATGTTTAGCAAGGTTATGTATTTTTTCTATATTCATCATTTATAAGAGCAATAAAGAAATTTGATCTCAGATTAGAGCTCAGATTAGAGCTCGGATTAGAGTATATATATATATATGTGAAAATTCAAATATCTCTAACAAAAGTGTATACAGGGTTATTCAACTTCAAAGCTGAAAATGAAGTAGTTCAAATTGAAACAAGGTTGCAGAATTTTATGCACATTATTATAATGAAAGAAAATCCACCATAACACTTTCCATTTTCAAAATACTTAAATAAAAAAAAACGAAATTATCATTTTCCGTATTTCCTTGCTTCATTTGTAAAGACCAAAATTGACACATTTTGCGACGAGGGGGAAACCGCTGAGGAAGTTTGGTGTACAGGGTGGCTGGAATTCGAGCCTCATCATTGGGATCTCGTAAACCGTAAGAGATACAGGGTCGGTTAAATTATGGCAAAGTTGCGCAATTTGATGCCTAACAAAATGCCGTTCTGAAACTTGCAAAATTCCGGTTACTTTCGGATATATCCGAAAAAATATGAAATTTATTAAAACTGTTTTTATTTTTTTATTTCGTTATTCGAGGAAATCAATCGATATAAATAACACTTCATTGTGGCCACTTTTTCTTCTCCATAAGATAGCGTTATCAAGTTTGAAATCCGACGTTTCGTCTTCTAGAAACCATCATCAACTTTTTTTTTCAAATACGGACCTGGATTTTTTATTTAATTTTTTGTTACCTTTCGATAGCCCAAAAACTATGAACGATCACAAATTTTCAAATGTTTCGATGACAAATATTTATGATGGTTCCTCTATTTTTTTCAAATATATAATGCAATTACTAGAATTAAAAGAAACGGAATTGATTGTAGCGATAAAAAGTCACAACCAATCGTCAATGTATGACAGTTCAATATTTAGAAAACTTTGCGGGATCAAAAATGGTGTTTTTCAATTAAGAAAAACGTGATATGGTCTAAATTTATCATCGTATTTAATAGAAACTCGCAGATGAAACATTACCCAATCAATTGATGTTGGCGGTGTTACGCTGACCTGCAAGGACCCCCGATTTATCCCCGCTGGATTATTTTTTATTGGGATATCAACAATGAACCGTTTATTTCAAGATATTCCACGGAATATCTTACATCAAAATTTAATGTTTGAAAAAACAACCATACGCGCTGGAGGAAGAATGATCCATCGCGCGCTTACGGGAAACCTGCGAAGACGCCTACGAAAATGCCTATAGGTGCAAGGGGGATCATTCGAGCATAGTTTTCATCAACTGACTGTTATGTTATTTTTCCAGAAGTTAAATTTCGTAATAATTAGGCAGTGGATGGGTTAGGGGTTTCATTAAAATATAAATATTTATATTTTAAAAATGGTTTCGGATAGGATACTTGAAGAAATAAAGAAACTGTCAATATTTGTCATCGAAACATTTGACAATCAGAATTTGTAATCGCTAATAGTTTTTGGGCTATCGAAAGGTAACAAAAAATGAAATAAAAAATCCAGGTCCGTATTCAAAAAAATTAAGTTGATGATGGTTTCTAGAAGACGAAACGTCAGATTTCAAATTTGATAACGCTTTCTTGCAGAAAAGAAAAAGTGGTCATGATGAAGTGTTATTCATATCGATAGATTTCCTCAAATAACGCCAGAAAAAAATGAAAACGGTTTTAAGATATTTCGATTTTTTTCGGATATCTCCGAAAGTATTCCGAATTTTCCAAGTTTCAGAACGGCATTTTGTTAGGCATCAAATTGCGCAACTTTGCCATAATTCAACCGACCCTGTATCTCTTACGGTTTACGAGATCCCAATGATGAGGCTCGAATTCCAGCCACCCTGTACAGCCCTAGGAAAGTACGGGGAAGTACGGGGAAGTACGAGGAAGTACGAGGAAGTACGAGGAAGTGCGGGGAAGTGCGAGGAAGTACGAGGAAGTAGAAGGAAGTATGAGGAAGTATGAGGAAGTACGAGGAAGTATGAGGAAGTATATAGTTCTCGAAATGCCCACGGTGACTTTTTCGTGGCTTTGATGTCCATTCCTGTGCTTTTTATCACTTGAATTAGTATATACCGACTTGAGAGGCATTCCCTTGCTGCTGCCACGAGTGAATTCAACGTTCAACGCCATTTATGGCCCCGTATATTTTTCTTAATTGACTCGTATTTCCCATTATCATCCCGTATTTCCCTTTATTGTGCTGAATTTCACTTTCTTGACCCGCATTTTCCTGTTTTTCTTTGTATATTTTCGATATTGCTCCCCTCTTGTCCTAAGTATGTGAGTACATACTTCGTTTCAACATTTTTAACTACTTTCAATTAATTGTAACTGATTTTCAATTGAATATATACATGGGAATGTTCTACTTGAATCTCCTATATATCTGACATGTCACAAACAATATGTATTGTAAGGCAAAGGTGATCAAATAAATTTCTTTCTTTCTTCTTTCTTTCATTTTCGTGAGTGCTCTTGATGAACCTCTATATAGTCTTTATCATATTACTAATAATTCTAACTTTTAATATTTAATATATAACTGGATGGCTATAGTTACTTCGAAGGTGGCACTAAAAAGTCAATAAAAATGTGCTAGCCAATTGCCGCAGTAACAGATCGAGGCCATAGAAGAAACAACAAAATATTTAAAGTACCTCGTTTTTGAATCCTAGGATTTGAAAATCAACTTTATCGCCTATACACTAAAAGTGTTGCTAAGCAACATACACATCAATCATTTTATTTTGTCAGTGAGGGAAACGTCAAATTCAAGAGCTGAAAAAATTTACGACTTTTTAGTCGGTTGCAGAAATAATTTTCAATTATTGGTTAACAATATATTTCTGTGATAATTTATTAATTGCCCATGAAATTCTGTGACTTCATCGAACTCATTATAATATTCCACTTAGGAGTCAATAATACCAATTATCGCAATGTTGCCAGATTAATATTTTTCATTTAAACTTCGGCGAAAACGGTACTTTAAGAAACCATAATCATTGGCGTGCCATCGAGGGGGTTTCGGGGTCCAAGCCCCCCAGCCAGAAATTCATCAATAAGTCTTATTTTGTAGGAATTTTCGAGTAACGTTACCCCCAAACCCTCCACAGGAAAATTTAAACGGCACGCCACTGGCCATGATTGAAATATCAAAATTGCTTGTTTCACATGAACTTTGGACATGACTATGGATCATTCAGTCAGAAAAAAGTATTTTCAAGATGTACAGAGTTATCTTCACACTGTCAATATGACAATTTTCAAAACACTTGCATCCAATTGTTTCGAATAAAACATCCTGTATACTTTCACTTGGTTGATTAGGTAGGTATTTATATTCTCTTCAATATTCTGTATTATTACTTCACCTAGAACTCACGTCTCTTCCGAATATTTTCACTTTTACCGAATAATGTATGAAACATGTGACAAATATATAGTTCTATGATTTTTTTTTAGTTTTGTCGTTTCATCTATGTCAGGTTGGTTTTCTGTTGATTGTTTTTCTTAAATTTTTTATCTGTCATCAGGTTTATGGTGATGAATGATGATGGTGGCTGAGAATTTTGATTTCTGAACTACCCTGTACATAATTCAATTAAATGACATTAGATAGTTGATCAAAAGTTGAAGCAGGAATTTGTGAGCCGTTTTGACCAATTATGACAACTCATAATGTCACACCCAATATCTCTATAATTCTTCCAGAGAGACCCCAAGTGTGATAGATGGATTAAACATAAATTTGATGTACCACGATTTCTTGCGACACCATGTATCAATAAAACTATTTTATAAATGTGGTACAGATTGATGTACCTACAGGGTGGCTGGAATTCGAGCCTCATCATTGGGATCTCGTAGACCGTAAAAGATACAGGGTTGGTTAAATTATGGCAAAGTTGCGCAATTTGATGCCTAACAAAATGCTCTGTATCCGAAAAAAATCTAAATTTCATAAAACCGTCATAATTTTTTTGTGGCGTTATTCGAAGAAATTAATGGTCACTTTATCTTCCCTACAAGATAGCGTTTTCGAAATTGAAATCTGACGTTTCGTCTTCGAGAAACCATCATCAAGTTATTTTTTTTAAATACGGACCTGGAATTTTTATGTCATTTTTTGTTACCTTCGGACAGTCCAAAAACTATGAGCCATAACAAATTTTGATTTTCAGATGTTTCTATGAAAGAAATTGACAGTTTCTCTATTTTCTTCAATAAATAAATTGCAATTGCTGAAAATTGAAAATGCAGCTTCGACTTTAGAGATAAAAAGTCACAACCACTCGTCCAAGTATGACAGTTCAATGTTTCCAAAAATTTGCGGGATCAAAAATGGTGTTTTCCAATTTAGAAAGTATTCGGAATTTTCCAAGTTTCAGAATAGCATTTTGTTAGGCATCAAATTGCGCAACTTTGCTATAATTTAACCGACCCTGTATCTCTTACGGTTTACGAGATCCCAATGATGAGGCTCGAATTCCAGCCACCCTGTACTATTCCCATTAAAAAAACATCAGCAAACTCACCATTCGCCCATATAAGTCTTTACTCACACTTTATAATTACTTCAAAATTGATGAGTTGAAAAATTCTCTATTTTCGACCCTATTGGTATAGGGAGTACGTAAATGAAGTACGGGAAGTAAGTAGGAAGTACAGGAAGTACGTAGGAAGTACAGGAAGTACGTAGGAAGTACGTAGGAAGTACATAGGAAGTACGGGAAGTACAGAGGAAGTACGGGAAGTACAGGAAGTATAGAGGAAGTAAAGGAAGTATGAAGGAAGTTCAGCGTACTTCCCGGAAAGTACAAGGAAGTAAGCCATTTGAAGGAAGTAGTGTACACAATTTTGGTCAGCGGTTTCCCCCTCGTTTTGCGATCTACAAAATGGCATTCTAAGTTATTGAGTTCGACGTTTCGACTTCTGGTGGTCATCATCAACTTTTTCCATATTTTTCACTATAATTCGACCCCAAGAATACAACATTACCAATTGTTATATAATTAACACCATTTTGGTCATTTGTATCTATTTATTGTTAATTACAAATAAATCGATATTCTTTGAATACTGTTCTGACATTTTCAAGCTCGCTTTTAATTATCACAAGCAAAATTATAGAGCATTACAGGAGGCATTACACAATGAGTTTCCTGAACAAGGGTTAGGTTAGGTTTCCAGTCCATATAACAGGGAAATGAAGATAAATTCGAGCACACTTGTTAAAAATAACATAATCAACCTGGAACTGAATTAATCATATTTTTCCTTGATCATTAAAAAAATATACTACTTTTTGCACTACTTATAGCGAATCCCATTGGTAAAACTAGTGCGCACTAAGTGCAAATCGCGCGTCCTATCGGTATAATCAGTTGTAGTTCTTTTATCCCATTGAAAAACCGGTGTAACCAGTTTTGCACTCAGTGCAAGAATTTTCGCACGAGCTCAAGGAGGTCGTGCGCGATTCAGTGCACTGAAAAAATTGCGGAGTCTATTAATTTCGAATTAGGCAATTTATTGTAATTTTTTATCAACATCCTCCTCCAGTTCTGATTATGAAGAATGAATTCAATTAATGGAGAAGAGACCCAGTCCAAAAATCAACAATTTTATTGGAGATTTTGTCCATTAACAAAATGATGATCGAGGAGGTGGGAAAGACATTTAACTAGAGAATAGAATTTTGCAAATCGGTATATTGCAGTTTAGAAATTTCAGAATGCGAAAGACAAAGCCTGATTCCAGAAATTCAAAATTTCACCCTACAGAATGAGAAGACGATATCATAGGTCGAAGTAGATGAACATCTCCACTGGTATGGTTCAAATAATCAATTTTCATCAAATTGAAGAAAACATCATAATTGACAAATTGAAGAATTAAAATCAAAATTCTAAAACCTAACCTAACTAATCTGACCTGACATTCTAACCAGTCCGAAGTCGTCGTCCCATTGAGATTGCATCAGTTCAAAACAAAGGCAGTGTCAGTGCAAAACTAGTTCAAAATTAGAGCAACACTGGTTTTACCAATGGGATTCGCTATTAGTGAAAAAAGTGATTTACTATCATTTGGACTACACCTTTTCCAATTGTAGTTCAAAAAGCATCGAGTTGATTTCAATATGTATCAATTGTATTTCAAATTAGTAAATTTATTTTCAAAAAGTATCAAACGTATTTCAGGATCATCAATTCAATTTCAAAATGCGTCAATTGTATTTCAAATTAATAAATTCAATTTCAAAATATTTCATTTCAATTTCAAAACCAATCATTATTATTTCAAAATCAGTATACTAGAATCTAATATGTGATTTTTGACAGGAGCCAGAAACAATAACACCCATTCAAACTCTGCCTGAGCTTTTTCAGTTCCGAAATTTAAATGATGCATTACAAAATACATTTTATATTTTTGGAAATAAAAATCACTATTTTGGAACTTGAACTGTTAATTTTTGAAATTAATCTGATAATTGTATAATACAATTGAAATTCAATTGATGCTTTTTGAAATTAAATTGACCAATTTGAAACATAAACAATGCTTATTGAAATCCAAATGACTATTTGGAAATATAATTGACCATTTTTTAATTAAAATTGGACAAGGTATGGTTGAAAAAATATTTTGATTATCTATTATAATTGATAATGGATTTTATCTAAAGATGGCTTTACTTATGAGGAAAATAAAAAGAAAATTGAAAAAAAAAACTGAAAATACAGTGTGTGGAAAAGATTTTATTGTGATATTAAGATGTAAATTATCTTGAACAAATGAATAACCAGTTATATGAAAACCTATTGTAAGAATAAGTGATATTTCTTCTATTGCAAAATACTCTCCAATGAAATTTAAGAAAAAAAATTTAATTCCGTCTTGAAAAGAATGTTTTGTGCAATTTTTGTTTCACTCATTCTCTGGAGCAGTAAACTTCATAAATTGATATTCGATTTATATACACTGTGTCCAAGATAAGAATGAACAGCATGGGGATATCGGAAATGGTAAGTGATACGGGGTCGATTAAATTAGAGAAAAGTAGCGCATTTATGTGACAAATAATATGACATGCAGAAAGTTTTAATATTCGAAGTGGTTTCGGAGATATCCGAGAAAAACCGAAATTTGAGAATTTCGTTCTTATTTTCTCCTACCTTTATTTTCAAAGGAAATGTAAAACAAATAGCACTTCGCCATGGCCATTTTTTAAGGACTACATGATAACATAAGCAGAATTTTTCTGCGACGTTTCGTTTTTTATAAAACATCATCAACTTTGTAATTTTATATGGGCCGAAACTAAAGTTTTCCCTGTATATGACTCCATTTTTCATTGTGAATACAGCAATGTATCACACAATATGATTTCGGAAGCATTTCTCGTGCAAAATGTAATTTACCTAACACCCATCTTACCTTTCCCTGTGCTTTTTTAATTTTGAAATTCAAATGATGCATTATGAAATACATTTTATATTTTTGGAGATACAAACATTTATTTTGGAACTTGTGAAATGTTAGTTTTTAAAATTAAATTGAAAGTTTCAAAATACAATTGATGTTATTTGAAATTATAATGGCTATTTTGAAATACATAAACTTATTTTGCAATTGAATCAAAAACTTTGAAATTCAATTGATGCTTTTTGAAATTAAATTGACTGATTTGAAATACAATGGTTTTTGAAATTCAAATGACTATTTGAAACTACAATAGACCATTTTGGAAGTGAAATTGGAAAAGGTGTACTTACACAAATAACTATTTGTAATATTATGTGTAAGTATATTTTTCCACCAGTAGTGATGTTTTCATTTCTATTAATTTTATAAATTTCATTTTATACTGAATCCGAAGAAATAGGTACATTGGTTGAGAAAAATCACCTCATGCCTCTGTTAATCATGTATCCTGACAAGAAAGTGAATATCTACTAGGTACCTGCTGTAATGATGAGCTGAAAGTATGATACAAACAGCATTCTTGAAATTGTACTGTGGACCCATTTAATAAAAAAATGCATCCTTACCTAGCATCATATTGGGAGAATGAATTCCTAATACTGTTATCAGCCTATCTGCTCCAAATACAAATAAGGCACCAAGTGAGAACCCAAAGGCTACAGGTAAAAAGGCATATTCTCCATTATCTCCATAGAGCTTAGATTCAGAAGCTTGTTCAATAGCAGGAGCAAGAAGGGACCAAAATGATGCTGCAGTCATTACACCAGCAGCAAAGCCCAAGCTTGCATCCAATAATTTTCTCTGAAATAAGGAATGTTTTGAATATCTTCCTATTTGTTGACATGTTGAGGTTATGTTCGAACCTGAGATCCTTTAATGAAGATAACTAGAGCTGCACCTGCTGCTGTGAGGCCCCATGTTATGAGGGTACCAAAAAAGGCTTGCATTACTGGTCCATATCCCTCAATCATTTTGTCTTTTTGCCGTTCGGGAAATAAATAAATGCCACAAGTCACAACAAATCCGCGCACCAACACCGACTGCCATTAATAGCGGGGATTCTTGAATATATAATTTCAAGCTATTAGCACATTAGGTTCTTTTACCATGCGCGAATGATTAAAAGATTATGGGGATAGGTAAAATGATCCATAAGACTATATCAAGATACCATAATTATTAATTATATAGATGTAGATTATTATCATTATCAACGAGCTTATCATATTGTTCACAGCAAATTATGTTCATTGATGACTTAAATATTGATATTGTGCGTGTATTCAGATTAATTTGATATATTCTGACTGCTGTTCCTGATGACTGCTGATTTTTTAAATCTCAAACAGAAATGCATTTGTATCATCTGACCGAATTGAAAGTAAATCAATTTCGAAATTCAAATTAATATCTGCCGATAAACTTATTTCTATTTTGATCACTGATGTGAACTTGGCTGCAGGGTTGCCAACTGTAAATTTTTTTGCGTAATAGATATGTGAAAAAATAGTAATAGATTCTGGTCGTTGAGTAATAGATTGAAAAAAAAAATAGATGTCTGCTCAAATTATTGAAAATCGTGAGTTATATGTTGTCTTTTGAGCTTGATCAGTGATGAATCACGTTCACAACAATTTTCTTGAATAGCAGTCAATATATAGAGAATAATATGGTGATGATAATAGTTGCAAAAAATCTTTTATTGAAAAAAGTATTATAAATTCTTTCAAATCTATGAATAATGCAAATACATTATTCTACATCACAGAAAAATATCTTGAGAGTGAATCATATTTTTCTTTTTCAACAAATGGAATATAAAGTTGCTCTTCAGCTTCAATACTCATTATTGTTTGCAAAATGTAATAAAAAAGTTGAAGAAATTGTGAATAGTAACAGATTTCGCATCGAGGGTAATTGCGTAATAGACGCAGATTGAAAGTAATAGATCTATTACTATAGTAATAGCATTGGCAACCCTGCTTGGCTGAGACCATTCCAGAAGCTAGGAATTCCGAAGTCACCCGAACGATCAGTAGCGTCTCTTCGCCCATCACTGATGTGAACTTGGCAGACCATTCCAGAAGCTGGAAATTTCGAAGTCACCCGAACGATCAGTAGCGTTTCCGTAGCTTTTTTTTTCGGCGAATCAAGGCCAAATAACAAATGACGGTGGCTTTATGCAGAGGTTAACCATGAATAAGTCGTAAGTTTTAAAAAGTTCATCTATTGGTTTTCAATATAACCATTTATACAACGTCTTCAAAAAATTATCTCAAAATAACACTCCAACGGCATCGCTCTAATCAAAAAACCTTAAAGAAAGCTTTAGTGTTCTCCTGCAGACACACTTTTCTGGTTCCGAATCGGTTGTGGAGAACGAACAGCAAAGCGCTCACCTGGAAGGGGTTGTCCACAACCCCAGCAGATTTAGTAGAAGCCTAGCTGGGAAGATCTTCACAACTAAAAGAATCAAATGGGCTATCAAAAACTTCAAACCTTTCAAGTCGCCAGAAAAGGACAGAATATTTCCCGCCTTACTACCACATCCCAGATAACACACATTCGCCTAAGGACGTCCTCTAATAGTCGCCAAAAGACTTTAGAGGATGTTCTATATTCTACATCCTGAGAACGTCACAAGGCTCAGAATTTTCGACATAATTGTCGCACATTAGTCCTCCGAGCGGCAGCCTGAGGATGTAGATATGTGTGGGCCTAAGGACGTCCTCTAATAGTCGCCAAAAGACTGTAGGAGGATGTTTCTATATTCTACATCCTGATAACGTCACTATGCTCAGAATTTTCGACATAATTGTCCCACATTAGTCTTTTCAGCGGCAGCCTGGGGATGTGGATATGTGTATTGTGTGGGCCTATATATGGATGTATTCTGATGATATTTTCGTCTTTAAATATGTATAGGTACTCATGTGAAGTTAAGAGCAATTAACCGGAGTATGTTCTACTCATAAAAATAATTGAAAAAGGTAAATATTTTTATTTAAATTTCATCTCTTACAAGTCACGAGATAGATATACATATATATTTTTTAAAATCGAGTTACAAATCATCAAAGTCGGACGAAGCGTTCTTTATTATTGAATTAATTTTTAATTATTCGATATTGGTTGGTTCTCCACTCCATATGAATTTTCCAATTTAGAAGTGAGCTATATATATCAAAATTATCTTATCCATTATTATTGAAAAAAAAGTATTCCAATTTTGGTAATAAAAATCCTTGAAGATAATTGTTGTTCAAATCACATTGAAAGTTAAACATTTATAAGTTCACGGAATAGCGACATTGCAATGAGAAGGTAAGTTGAATCACAGAAGTCAAGCAACGATAGCAGTGGCTAGGATTTGGATGGGTGACCATGATAGCGCTGATTTTTTTAATTTTTTTAATTTTTTTAATTTTTTTTCATTTTCATTAGTTCTCAGATATGCTCAAAAGTCATTCTGAGAATAATAAGAACTCAAAAAAGGCATAACTGGAGTGAATAAAAAAAGTAAGACCTCGTGAGACGTTATTTGAACATGGAAAATGGTAACAGGAGGACTTCCTAGGGACGTTCTTTGAAAGCCTGTCGACGTATTGAGGACGTTAATGTGACCGCCTCAGAAGATCCTCAAAAGGTTTTTGTGTTATCTGGGATGGCATTGAAATAATAGAGCCTTATTCTTTGAAAAGGCTGTTCAAGGCCAGCTTAATCTTCGGTTATATACCGCAAGCTTGGAGAGAGGCCGTGGCGTTTATACCAAAGGCTGCAAGACGTCCAATGGACGAACCAAAGTCTTACCGCCCTATCAGTCTCACCTTTTTTCTCCTTAAAGCAATGGAGGAAATAATAGACTGCTGTTACATCAGAAGCGAACTCCTTGAGTTGAGACCGCTCCACAAGAAACAGTTTGCTTATCAAGCAGGTAAATCCACGATCAATGCTCTACAATGTCTAGTTGAAGACATTGAAAAGACATTAGTGGAAAAAGAAATTGCTCTTTGTGCCTTCATTGACATAGAGGGCGCTTTTGATAACACCTCGCATGCCTCCATATCTATAGATCACTAGAGGAAAGGGATATAAACGCCTCACTGATTAGATGGATAAAATCAATGCTGAAAAGCAGAATCATTGTGGCGACTCTCAGGGAAGAGACAGTCAGGATGACAGCAGAAGAAGGTTGTCCCCAAGGAGTTTCATCGCCTTTGCTGTGGTCACTGGTCGTCGACAACCTGATAGTCGAGCTGCATGATTCTGGTTTCACGACTCAAGTTTACGCCGATGACCTGGTTGTCACACATATGAAGGGATAATTTCCAATCTCATGGAAGTAGCCCTAAACATCACAATCAGAATATGGTGTGCAGAGGAAGGACTAAATGCCAATCCTAGCAAAACAGTGCTGGTTCCATTTACCAAGAGGCGAAATTATGAACTTAAAGCCCCAACTCCAAATGGAATTCAGCTCACTTTTTCCAAAGAAGTTAAATATTTGGGCGTTATAACCCAGTCAGCACAAGTACGTCTTAAAGACGTTTTAAAAACGTCCACTCTGGACATTCGAGACGTCTTAAAAACGTCCATTTCCGGACGACCGACGTCTTATGGACGTTTTGGGGACGTCCAATGTTACTAATCAGGATGTCTTGGGGACGTCCATAATAGGTCCAAGTAAAATAAAAAGAGCCATTCGATCTATACGGTCACCCATCCAATTCTTTCCTCGCCTGACGTTGCTTGACTCTAGTTATCGAATGTCAATCTGCCTAGTATGGTAGCTGCTGTCTTCTTATTGATTTATTATATATGTATCTCGATTCGTATAAATCAATGAGATTTGAACAACAATAATTCTGAATGATTTATATTACTTATATCATTCCCAGATAACACAAAAACCTTTTGAGGATCTTCTGAGGCGGTCACATCAACGTCCTCAATACGTCGAGAGGCTTTCAAAGAACGTCCCTAGGACGTCCTCCTGTTACCATTTTCCACGTTCAAATAACGTCTCAAAAGATCTGTAACAGGACGTCTTTGAAAGACGCCGTTACCATTTTTATTAAGAATTTTAGATAATAGTATTACACTAGGTATTGGAATAATTTCGACATGCGGAATCAATCCAATACAAGTTCGATACCCACGGTCCGAAACTGAAGTTCACACGATTCAAAACAAAGAGGCATTCATTTAGGCAGCTAAGAGTGATAACAACTTAAAATTAATGATAAATAAGTCGGATAAATGAATGGGTTAGTTCAGCATTACTCGTACGTGGGAAGCTGAATCAGTGGGAAAGTCAGAATAAGACGATCACACTCACAGGGTGCAAATTATGCATTTTTTGATGTGAACTGAATAGCGCCAACCTCGCAAGAAAAGCATCAATTCGAAAAAACGAGGAGAGATCGAGAGGCAGTGGGTCGCCGGTTTTTGAGTTGTACGGAAGGCTCGGTTCCGTGCAATAACCCACAAGTGTTTTGGTTGAAATTTTTTTTTTCTTGTGTTATATTTGTTGGGAAATAGATTTTAATTCGGGAAAAAACCGAGAAGCGAATTTTGATACAGAAAACTGGAGAGTAGATCTGTGTAATTGGGGAATTTTGAAAAATTCAGTTCGTTAAAGAAAAACCGAGCGATACGCGTAAATTTCGCGGTGGATCATAGTGCGTTTTGGGAAGATTCAATTTCGGACAAAAGTATCTTCTATGTACCGTCTCGACGGACGAATAGGAATAGCCGTCACCTTCCAAGGAGCTAGAAGTCACAACGACTAAGGGGTGAGAATACTTGGTATTTTTGTTCTTTTCTTTTACCTAACATCCTATAAATAATTTCGTGGGTGAACTTCAGTTTCGCTTGTGCTTGGACGGAATGCATAGTCGCAGTTATTGTTTTTCTTCAAGTTATACCTTGTATATTCTTTCGAATTTTATTTACAAGTATTAGAAAATATTCAACCATCTCATCTGATGATTCGTTTGATGATATCCATATACTTATTTTATTAATTTTTCAAATATTTTTGTTTATTTCTCTTTATTTCGTTGAATATATTTAATCATTTACTACCACGGCGTATTATTGCTGGTTATTGAACTGGCAGGGATAGCTAGGGGGGCGAAAATTATGTTCAATATTCTCTGTTTTTCAAGCAAACATAATTCACAGAGAAGAAAATCCTAGGAAAATCTAGCACTAATAAGCCTAGACGGCACACGCTCAGTTGAGGACTTAAGTGATTGATTTTCAAACCTAAACCAGTTGCCTCGAGAAAGATTTTCATAATATTTGGTTAAATTCTGTTTTCGAGAAAACAATCGTCAGTAGATGACATAATTTAAAAATAACAAACATCTGGAATTGTTACAAATGGTGACAGCGGTGGGATTATTTCTTGAGGATTTTTTTTTCTAAGATAGGTTTCAACGAGAAGGTGTTTTCATCCAGAACAAATGAATAGTTTATGCCCTATTTTTTTTTTGTAAAATACAGATTGGTATAAACACAGCGGGTCTATAATGTTATGGTCATGAGATGTCGAATTGGTTTTGAATTGCGAAAAACATCCAATATTATCTTAGGTTGATTGCAATATCGTTATCTATTAGGGATTATTGAATCGCTTCAGGGTTCAGAATATCATGTAAGGGTTGTATCGATTTTCTTCAGATCAATAAAGTTGATATAAGTAAATTTCATGAATCAAAAAAGAAATTAAATATATTTTGGTTGAATGAATCTCTCTGTAAAATGTTAAAATGTTTTTACTGAAACATCTTGAAATCAAAATAAAAGTTCAATTGAATTTTAATTAGACAAACAATTGAGTTCAGTCAACGCATTGTAATTTTCATTGTAAGTCGATCGGATTTTTTTTTTATTTTTTTTTTATGAGTTGACATTCACGAAAACGAAAAGTTATTTGAGTCAAGTTGATTTCATCTGAAGATTTTGATTTAGTTTCATGTCATTTCCCAAAATACCAGTCGAAATTTGATCTGTCGATTGAGATTCGAATATAATAAATAATTTTTGACATGAATATACCTGTAAAGTCGATTGAATAATCAAGTAGGGATTTTCAGAATAGTATCGTCGGAGAAGAAGCCATAACGATTGGTAGGTTTATGCTTTGGCTATTATTTTAATTAGTGCATGCTCATTTCACCCACTTATACTAACATCTAAATATGACTACGACAGGAGCCGCGAGTACTACTGCTACTCCACCAGTATATACGTCAGCACAAATGATGATTCCAATGGCGTACTCATTGGGAATGGTTGCGGCAACCCTAGATTCTTTTTCAGGAAAGGATGTCGTTCGTTATTTCGAAAAATTAGAGCAAAGGTCTAATTTAGATGGATGGTCTGAGGATCAAACCCTCAAACTATTGAAATTTAAATTGGTAGGTGAAGCTTACAATTATTTCAAGTCTGATCAAAATCTAGATACATTATCTTTTATTGATTTTAAAGCACGTTTCATTGAAAAATTTTTGCCTATCAAATTGCCGGGGGAAAATCAATTGATTTTGAGTAGGTGTTACCAGCGCCATGAAGAAGATGTTTCTACATTCTGTACGCGTTTACGAATTTTGGGGGCGAAACTATTGAATGAAGATCTTGAAAGAGCCGCAGATGACGAAGTGGCAGGATTAAAAAAGAAAAATAAGGAGATAATGATGAACCAATTCAAATTAGGACTTCGCAAGGATTTGTTGAAAGAAGTTGGGATTTTGATGTTGAAAGAACCGGATTTGGATTTGGAAAAGGCAGAAAAATTAGTAAAGCTGCAAGAGACGACCCTGATGATGATTCAAGGAAAGGGAAATTTTACGAAAGTTTCACAGATAAATCAAGAAAAGACATGCTATACCTGCGGAAAACCGGGACACCTGTCGGCGGTTTGTAGAAATAGGCAAGGACAATTTCGAGGCAACATATCGAGTTGTCACAAATGCGGGAATATGGGACATTTTGCAAGAGAATGCCGAAGTGAAGGCGTCATCAAGAAAACTATTTGTTTTCGGTGCAACAAGGATGGACATTATGCGAATGTATGTCCGGAAAAACTAGAGCAACGGAATCCACCAGTAAACGGAGATGCTAACAGGCGATATAAATCTCGCGAGATAAGGCAGAATGAAAATCCAAGGAGGGGATTCACACCACGGGATGGTGATATAAGGAATCAATCAAATTCGAGGAATTTTGGAAATGGGGCACCACGAAGTAACCACAATGGGGCGATTCCTAAACCACAGGGTTATAATGAGCGGAATACGTCAAGAAATTCGGAGAATGATTTAAACTAAATAGGCCGATTTCACGTCCCCGAGAAACCGGCCGATACGGAAGACTATACAGGGGAAAAAGAAACATGAAGAAATATTTGCAGAACTCGGAACAACGAAATTGGAAATGGATGCACGATAGAAATTACCACTCCGGAGTAGGAAATTTGGTGAATGAACCGAAAAGAAGAAAGTCAATTAAAAAGATGAGAGTTCAAAAAGGAAAAGAAATTTTAAGAATCCCTCAGGTAGAAAGACATGAAATCCCGTATATAGTAGTTATGCAAGTGAACGGTGAACCTTGTAACTGTTTAGTGGATACTGGAGCAGCGGTGACATTGATACGAAAAAATATGGTGCAAGAATCGGATATTGATTCCAAACGAATAAACGATGTTTATTTGGTTAGCGTTACGGGACATCCGCTGAAGATTTTTGGAACGACAAAAGTTAATTTCGGGATTAATCTAGGTATGGTTGAAGCCAACTTCGAAGCGTATGTATGTGAAAATCAAACTACCCGAATAACTCCAGTTATTTTAGGAAGAGATTTTTTGGTTACGAATAATGTTCAACTATCGTATGGACCGAACCCAGTAATGATTGTATGGGGACACGAAGTAAAATTCCATTTCAAACAAGAAGTAGGAGAGGACATATGGGAAATTGAAAAAGGAATGAGAAAATTTCATTGGAATGGAATACGTACATCAGACACAAATGAAAGAAACATTAGAAATAGAAAAATTGTGTGGAAACATCCGGGATCTCGAGGAGAGAGACGAAGATATCCAATTGGATGGAATTTATGGCTTGAACATATCAAAAACTTTTATAAAAACCCGATGTGGAATAAACTGAACTCCTTAGAAAAAAGCCGAGAAAATCTGGAGCCGAGAGTCGTGGAAGAAAAAGCGGAACGAGTGGAAATGAAAGTGGTCCACGAGACAGGGACACAAACATGTGAAAAATGCCCTAAAGAAACACGTGAAGAAAAGAATAGTGGGGAAATGAAAGAGGAATTGCCGGTCTTGGTAAACGTAGAAATTCAAGAATATGGGGAACTGAGTGAGGATGACTCAGACTATGAAGGGTACAATGAAAATATGATTCGGCCTAGGTATCCAACAAAAAAGAAACAAGCCCAGGAACAACTCCATGAAAAGGAGTCAACAAACGAAAAGGAAGTTCCACAGGAACGAGAAGACGAACGGAAATCACAGATTCAAGAAAGGGAAGTAGAAATAAAACCTTTCAGGAGTTCCAGTATTAAGATGAACCACACAAAGAAAAATATATCATGGGAAATGGATATAATAAAAATGGAAAAGAGCGACGTACAGCGAAAGGAAGAAGAACCTACATTAGAAATAAAACATCGATGGGAAACGGATGTAGTAGCCGAATGTGATTTGGATATTCCTGCGAGATCAGAAATGATAGTAATGGGAAACTTGAGAAAGGATATAATTGGTGAATTTGTAGTATGTGAACCAGGAGAAATAGAAAACTCCCACATAATTACAGCGAAAAGCTTGGCAAAAAATGATAGTCAAGTACCGATAAGGCTGCTGAATATATCGTGGAAAAATGTAATCATAAAAAGAAATCAGAAAATTGCCCATGCCATCGCCTGCGAAGAAGAGGAGAGAAAAATTGAAGAAGTTATGAAAGTCCAAAGTTTTGATTTCTCAGATAAAAAGTGGATCGAAGAAGGATTTCAACTAGATCACTTAAAAAAGGACACACGAGAAAAACTGGGAGAATTATTAAGACAATATAAGGATTTATTCAGAGACGACGGGGATGAACTTACTAGTACCACGAAAGTTAAGCACAGTATTACCTTGGAACCAGGGGCACAACCTATATGCCAGGCACCATATAGAATTCCGTATGAACAGAGGGATGTTCTACAACAGGAAATCGATAGATTATTGAAGGAGAAAATCATACAACCATCTTATAGCCCGTGGTCAGCACCAGTAGTATTAGTTACAAAAAAATCACCTACGGGAGAAGAAAAAGTGAGGATGTGCATCGACTATAGGAAACTCAACAGCGTCACTAAAAAAGAATATTACCCACTACCAAACATATCCGACTTGATACAAGGATATAGTACGGGAAACAAAGTCTTATTTTCAGTTATTGATGTAGCGGAAGCTTATCATCAAATTGACATGGAGGAAAAAGATATACCTCTAACTGGGTTTAGTACATTCCAAGGACACTATGAGTATAGGAAAATGCCGTTCGGTTTGGTGAATGCGCCGAGTACATTCCAGAGATTTATGAATATGACACTTTCCGGACTAACAGGACAAAGTTGTATGGTATATTTGGACGACATTATTATATTCAACGCCGATGGAGAAGAGGATCATCTATGCAAAATAGCGCAAATCTTTGAAAAATTGAGAGAGGTTAATATCAAACTGAAGCCGAAAAAATGTAACTTTCTTTTAAAAAAGGTAAAATATTTGGGACATATGATCACACAGGAAGGCGTACTTCCAGATCCAGAGAAAATCGAGGCTATCAAAAAGTTTCCAATACCAAGAAATGTAAAAGGAGTCAGAGCTTTTATGGGAATTGTGAATTGGTATCGACGGTTTATACCAAATGTTGCAGAGATATCAGCGCCACTTGTTAACCTAACGAAAAAGAACGTAAAATTCGAACTGTCCCAAGAAGTGTTGGAATCTATAGACAAACTAAAGCAAAGCTTGACAGCCGAGTCTGTTTTAATTTTTCCAGACTTTGATCATCCATTCATCGTAGCTACTGATGCTTCAGGGCTGGGGGTGGGGGCAGTGTTGAGTCAACTAAGGGATGGGTACGAAAAACCAATAGCTTACGCAAGTCGTAAATTTAAGAAAGCGGAACTAAACTACTCGACTACTGAAAAGGAGCTTCTGGGGGTGATATTTGGAATTCAGACTTTCCGATGTTATCTTTATGGAAGGAAATTCTCAGTTATTTCAGATCATAGACCTCTCAAATAGCTACTTTCAATGACGGATCCGGGATCAAGATTAACTCGATGGGCTTTGACACTAGCGGAGTACGACTTCGAAATTATACACAGACGAGGGAGACTTCATGGAAACGCCGACGCACTCAGTAGAATGTATAACGAAGAAGACCAGTATTATGATATAGAGTTTGAAGACTACGAAGAGTATTTGAAGATTTTTCCAAAATTGAAGATGAAAGATTTGACTATAAGACAAGGGGATTTATTTTCAACTCCCGAACACTATGCTTTGGCACATTGCGTATCTCAAGATTTTGCTATGGGAAAAGGAATCGCAGCACAATTTAAAAAACTATTCGGGTCAGTGAATTTATTAATGGAGCAGAAGAAAATGGTGGGGGAAGTAGCAGAGTTAAAACTTCCCGAGAGAAATATTTACTATATGGTAACGAAATTTAAATACTACGATAAACCCTCATATCGAAATATCTGGAATGCTTTACGAAATTTGAAGAAGCAATGTGAAGATAATCAGGATAAAAAATTAGCGATGCCAAAAATAGCATGTGGTCTAGATGGATTGAGCTGGGAAAAGGTTCAAGCAATGATTGAGTTCATTTTCTACAACTCAGATATAGAAGTTTTTATTTACACTGTGCCGAAAGAAAAAATGTCAATTTCACTAATAAAAGAAGATGAAATGATAGAACCAGAATGGGATAGGGAGCTACTGAGAAAAGCGCAAGAACAAGATCTGTTTTGCAAGTCAGTCATAGAACAATTAGAACAAGTACAGGAAAGGATGGACGACGGATACTATTTGTCTAAAGATGGCATATTATATCGAATTGAGGATGATGCTGATAAATTGATAGTTCCAAAAATATACGTGAACAAAGTATTGGAAGATTTCCACGACTCCCCTTTTGCAGGACATCAGGGACAACAAAAAACTTTACTGAACGTAAAGAGAAGATTTTATTGGATGGGCATGAGGACAGACATTATAAATTATTGCACGAAATGTGACGCTTGTAATCGAAGAAAGACTTCGCCTCATCATAAGAAAGCACCTTTACAAAGATTTACCCCTACGCAAGAACCTTGGGAGTTAACGTCAATGGATATAGTGGGACCTTTAGTCACATCTATGAGTGGAAACAGATATTTATTAACGTTTCAAGACTATTTCACGAAATACCCCGAAGCCATACCCATACCAGATCAAAAAGCTGATACGATAGCTAGGGCATTTGTGGAACAAATCATAGTGAGACATGGAACCCCGAAAAAACTATTAACAGATCGAGGCGCAAATTTCACATCTAGTCTGTTTAAAGAAGTTTGCGAAATATTGAGGATAGAAAAAATTCAAACTGCTAGTTACGCTCCAACGTCGAATGGTCAAATTGAGCGACTGCACCGAGTTTTTAAAGATATGTTGTCACAATATATCTGTGAAAGTCAGAGAGACTGGGACAATTGGATACCGTTTGTCCTAATGGCATATCGAGGGAGTATACATAGCTCAACAGGGTATAGCCCATATTTCCTATTACATGGTCGAGATCAGGTACTACCTATTGATAGTTTCATTAAGTCTCAAAGGATAAGATACGATTACGATGAAAATTACGCATCGGAACTTCTGACGAGATTGAATCGGGTGTATACGGAAGTTTATTGCAATACCGAAAAGGTGAAAGATAAAAGAATCCAAAAATTCAACAAGAAATCAGAAGAGAAAACTTACGAGTTAGGAGACTTGGTATATCTGAAGAATCTATCCACTAAAATTGGAATTTCAAAAAAATTGACAAGACCATGGGTAGGACCATACCGAATTATAAAGTGTCTAGGCCCTGTAACCTATGAAATAAGGAAAGTTGGGACAAGACAGGATCAGATCGTACATGTGAATAGACTGAAAGCATATCTGGAAAATGTTGCAAAATACCCAGAAGACGAATATGAACAACCAGAACGTACGAGGAAGGAAAGACAAGTAGAAGAGGAAGATGAAGATGTAGCAGACACCCCAAAATTCAATCCTGCTTTGATTCCACCTTACTGGGCTGCTGAAGAAAGACAAGATGAGGACATGAGTGAAAATAGTGACGAAGCTGTATCAGAGGAAGAGTCCGAAGACAATTTACTTGATGAACCAGAACCGGTTCTGAGACGTTCGACAAGAGTGCGAAACCCTCCTAACCGGTATACACCGTAAAAAACATTCACCACAAATATTTTTTATGCCTCTGTAGAGGGGGGCAAAGACTAGCCTCTACCTGGATAGTGCACTACCAGTTGGGTAAGATTCCCATGACTAGTGCCAATTTTTCTTGGATTTTTTTTTTAATTGGGGTAATATTTTTTTTATTTTTGCGTAATCATGTAGTCGATACTTTAATTCACGAGGTATATGTTCCTGGCTACTGCCAGAAAAAAAAATCACTTAGAAAATATTTTGAGTTATTTTTATACCAGGAGATCAGAACGGAAATTTTGAATGATTCAGAAACAATACCGGATCAGATATAACTGATCTGAATATTTTTCAGCTCTGACACTTTCCTGAAAAATACTTAGTTTAAAAGATGTATTATTGTATATTGTTATGAATTATAGGGCACGTAGCTGTATAGTGGATGATTCATTGTGAAACTATAAAATGTAAATCATACAGTATAAAATTTCATGAGGTCTAAACTCATTCGAGAACGAGTTCTGTAATTACAAGAAATGAACTGACATTATTGTTATGATGGGCTTGATATTTTTTTTTGTTATTGCTTCGTATTCTTTCGTTGTTAACAATGTATAGAATGAATCTTGACGAATTTGTGTGCATATTCAATAAAAATAATAATAATTTGTGTAATTTCATGGTTGATTAGATGATTATTTAATCTAGATAGATATGAAAAGAAATGGGAAAACAAAAAAAAAAAAATTTCAAGGAATGTACTGATTTCAATGATATCTTTCGAATTTGTGAGAAACAAAAGTATTGATTTGACTATCAAAATAATAACGCATAAGCGCATAGGTTGATTAGATAATGTTTAGAAAAATTATGTAGGGACTCATTGTACACGAAATTACTCATTATTGTAATTTGTGCTTAGGTAGTTCGCGAACCAGGAAAAGAAAATTTATAAATAAACAGGGCCACACCATGGGTCATCACTTCAGGTCAAGGGCATGCAGCACCGAGATCTACAACAAGGCAATTACCTCTCTGCTGACCTTTCTTATAATTTCGGAATGTCGCGGAGTCATCGTTTATGACTGCAGTGATCATAACACGGACATTACGATGGTGTCAATAAGGGACGTTGCGAAATGCCCGGAACCGGAATCGCAATACTCGAGTGTCGAATCTCAGTTAAAAGTAATTCAGCGAAACGAAATGAACGTGATACAGGTCTGGACTTGCTTAATCGAAATAACGCGGCTGATAACCCATTGCGGCATGCATAGCCACAGTTCGGTAGTGGCCGGAGGACTCTCAAATTTAGTATATCGACTCGGGGCAGACGAATGCTTATCACTACACCGGTATCATAGTATTCGTTTGTATCACCAGGAAATAGGAGATATAACCATGAACGGAACTACTACAACGTCGCTGACGATAGCAGGATCCGCGGACGTCGAGGGATCATGCAAGGGTACCACCTACCACGAAGGAGGTCGTACCTGGGAAGATGTAGTTATAACAGCCTCAATAAAAATAGAAGCAAGAGATTACCTAGCTCGAATAAAGATTGAAGAGAATCAGATACAATTGTTGGGAGGAGTGACTTGTCCTTTTTTAACAGGATATTGTTTTGACACCACGTTAGGGGAAAATGTTTGGAAAAGTAATACTCAAGTATCATGTGAAGATAAATTGAGTCTACTTTATCAAGGAAAGGCAGAAGTGGTAACTAATGAGGTCAACCGAGAACTTTACGTTGTAGTGGAGAGCGGAGATAAGATATTTGCTCTTACTTTATTGAAGAAGGGAATTATGTGTCACTCACAAATCTGGATAACTGAGCACCCTAGGATAGTGATTTGGATTGAAGAATCTGGAAACATGTTGAATCCACAGATGGAAATATTACCATATAATACGGACTTAATGAGCTATGTCAATAGTAAATTCCTGTACGTAGAACAAGCTTATAAAAGAAATTTGGAAAAACTCTATCTGGACACCATCCACCGTAGATGTTTGGTACATCGTGAGGTCCTCAAAAACCGTTTATTGATGGCACCCATGATACCAACCCTGATTAGTCAAATAGTTCAGGAAGAAGGAGGACACGTGGGACGCGTGTTGGGCGAAGTTCTCTACATCATGAGATGTTTGCCAAAATCAGCCAATATTCGCCGAACAAACAAATGTTATCACGAACTGCCAATAGAAGTGAATAATCAATCCAAGTTTATGGCTCCGGTAACCCGGATCATTCAGGACCATGCGGAAGAAATAGACTGCAACGGACTTACACCGCCTCTATATTTCATTAATAATGAATGGATAGGACTTGCACCCTACCCCACTGTCAAAAAAGCACCCAAAGAATTGGAAGTGAAAACGTCACCGAAACTGAATTTTTCGCCTATATTACCAATAGGTTCAGCAGGACTATATACCCAAGAGGAAGTCCATAAGGCACAGCAAATATTAATGTTTGGATCACAAAGGAGAGCAGTAGAAAATATAATAGCTCGACGAGTTGTGGGATTGGAGACAGCAGGACAAGGATTTTCAACATTGAATATATTCAACCCAGAAGAAATGAAAAAACTAGCTCATTCTACGATGAGACAGGTATGGGGCTGGTTCACCGACGTTGGTATGTTTATGAGCGGACTCATAGGATTCTACACCATATTCAGAGTAATCAAATAAGCCATTGGAGTGATACTGAATGGATTCCATCTATACAGAACAGCAGGCTGTGGCATCACGCTACTGGCAAGCTTATGGAATACCCTGACGATGTGGATAGTGTATCGCCAACGAGAAACGACACAAACTATCAACCCACGCGAGACCCCTAGTGCGGTAGTAACGGACACTGAAAAAGTTGAATCCCGTACGGAAAGTTCTGCACCACAAGCGAACTTGTACCCGGAACTTTCGAACGAAAGACATTGGACCGATAATCTTAAAAATCGCGAAACATAGATTGAGGAAGTACCTCGAAAGACTTTTGTCGCGTAAAGACTTTAACAAGTGCGGTCCCGAAAAAAAAAAAAAATCTGTCTCGTACACCGAATACGATTATTATTATATGAAGGTCGGTAGAGGTAGCCTTGCAACTTGCTTACGACGCATCACTCATCAGCAACTAAAATGCAACGTCAGTGCTTATGTCCGTAGTGCCGTAGTAAAGTCGGTAGTGCAGGAGTGAAAAGCTTTCATGTCGAGAAGGATGTTTAATAAACGAAACACTGTACCTACTATATAAGGAAAAAAAATGCAAACCTCCAATATTGAACAGGACCGGACTTAAAGTGACTAGAGTTTGATCTGGGACTCAAAATTTTCAATGAAATATTTACTGGTCCTTATCGATAACAGTTTTGAGAAAAAGTCAAGGCAGTGTGTTGCCTTAGACTTTTTTCTCGGAGGGGAGCATTGTAACAGGACTTCTTTGAAAGACGCCGTTACCATTTTTATTAAGAATTTTAGATAATAGTATTACACTAGGTATTGGAATAATTTCGACATGCGGAATCAATCCAATACAAGTTCGATACCCACGGTCCGAAACTGAAGTTCACACGATTCAAAACAAAGAGGCATTCATTTAGGCAGCTAAGAGTGATAACAACTTAAAATTAATGATATATAAGTCGGATAAATGAATGGGTTAGTTCAGCATTACTCGTACGTGGGAAGCTGAATCAGTGGGAAAGTCAGAATAAGACGATCACACTCACAGGGTGCAAATTATGCATTTTTTGATGTGAACTGAATAGCGCCAACCTCGCAAGAAAAGCATCAATTCGAAAAAACGAGGAGAGATCGAGAGGCAGTGGGTCGCCGGTTTTTGAGTTGTACGGAAGGCTCGGTTCCGTGCAATAACCCACAAGTGTTTTGGTTGAGATTTTTTTTTTCTTGTGTTATATTTGTTGGGAAATAGATTTTAATTCGGGAAAAAACCGAGAAGCGAATTTTGATACAGAAAACTGGAGAGTAGATCTGTGTAATTGGGGAATTTTGAAAAATTCAGTTCGTTAAAGAAAAACCGAGCGATACGCGTAAATTTCGCGGTGGATCATAGTGCGTTTTGGGAAGATTCAATTTCGGACAAAAGTATCTTCTATGTACCGTCTCGACGGACGAATAGGAATAGCCGTCACCTTCCAAGGAGCTAGAAGTCACAACGACTAAGGGGTGAGAATACTTGGTATTTTTGTTCTTTTCTTTTACCTAACATCCTATAAATAATTTCGTGGGTGAACTTCAGTTTCGCTTGTGCTTGGACGGAATGCATAGTCGCAGTTATTGTTTTTCTTCAAGTTATACCTTGTATGTTCTTTTGAATTTTATTTACAAGTATTAGAAAATATTCAACCATCTCATCTGATGATTCGTTTGATGATATCCATATACTTATTTTATTAATTTTTCAAATATTTTTGTTTATTTCTCTTTATTTCGTTGAATATATTTAATCATTTACTACCACGGCGTATTATTGCTGGTTATTGAACTGGCAGGGATAGCTAGGGGGGCGAAAATTATGTTCAATATTCTCTGTTTTTCAAGCAAACATAATTCACAGAGAAGAAAATCCTAGGAAAATCTAGCACTAATAAGCCTAGACGGCACACGCTCAGTTGAGGACTTAAGTGATTGATTTTCAAACCTAAACCAGTTGCCTTGAGAAAGATTTTCATAATATTTGGTTAAATTCTGTTTTCGAGAAAACAATCGTCAGTAGATGACATAATTTAAAAATAACAAACATCTGGAATTGTTACAGATCCCCACGAGGTCTTACTTTTTTTATTCACTCCAGTTATGCCTTTTTTGAGTTTTTATTATTCTCAGAATGACTTTTGAGCATATCTGAGAACTAATGAAAATGAAAAAAAAAAATAAAAAAAATCAGCGCTATCATGGTCACCCATCCAAATCCTAGCCACTGCTGTCGTTGCTTGACTTCTGTGATTCAACTTACCTCCTCATTGCAATGTCGCTATTCCGTGAACTTATAAATGTTTAACTTTCAATGTGATTTGAACAACAATTATTTTCAAGGATTTTTATTACTAAAATTGGAATACTTATTTTTTGTCAATAATAATAATGGACAAGATAATTTTTCTTGATATATATAGCTCACTTCTGAATTGGGAAATTCATATGGAGTGGAGAACCAACCAATATCGAATAATCAAAAATTAATTCAATAATAAAGAACGCTTCGTCCGATTTTGATAATTTGTAACTCGATTTAAAAATATATATATGTATATCTATCTCGTGACTTGGAAGAGATGAAATTTACATGAAAATATGTACCTTTTTCAATTATTTTTATGAGTAGAACATACTCCGGTCAATTGCTCCTAACTTCACATGAGTACCTATACATATTTAAAGACGAAAATATAATCAGAATACATATAGGCCCACACGGCACACATATCCACATCCCCAGGCTGCCGCTAAAAAGACTAATGTGGGACAATTATGTCGAAAATTCTGAGCCTAATGACGTTATCAGGATGTAGAATATAGAACATCCTCCTACAGTCTTTTGGCGACTATTAGAGGACGTCCTTAGGCCCACACATATCTACATCCTCAGGCTGCCGCTCGGAAGACTAATGTGCGACAATTATGTCGAAAATTCTGAGCCTTGTGACGTTCTCAGGATGTAGAATATAGAACATCCTCTAAAGTCTTTTGGCGACTATTAGAGGACGTCCTTAGGCGAATGTGTGTTATCTGGGTTTATATTTGTCAATTTGACATAATATACCTATATATATATATATAAACAAAACTACTAATATTGGGGCTTGCAGCAATGTCAGTGAGTTACTCTTTTATATTAATCCAAGCTTTCGGAAATGTTTATTTCCATCATCAGGGAGACTACAAAAGTTATTAAAATGGTAAAATGTAACAGATTAAAATTCATGAAAATGGTTACTTACAACAAATACGAGATTGACGACAAACAGGTTGTTATAAAATATGACAAACAGTAAATAACATTGTGAAGAACAATTGTACATGGATAAATTACATCCTAATTTTATTTAGGTTTGAAAAAACTCAATGTAAAACATCGAAATTGCAACAAGTATTATTTCATCATTACGATGTGCACAAATGGAGGGAAAACGACTAACAGTGAGGTTAAATGTTCTCTTCTTCCTCTCACTCTCGCCATTCAAGCTACGTCAGTACCATATTTCAAAAGGTTGTTAGACTTTATGGTCCAGATGTTATATTCTGATTTAGCAAGAATAAATGAGAATGAGAAACGGAAGCGGAGTCCACTGTTAACCTCAGCTAAATTTGGAAACCAAGATCATTGCCGTCTCAATGAATTGGGGGTTGACGATTATTCCTACATTCAGCATCCATCATGAGAAGGTAAGAATAAATCTCACTTAAATGTTTAATGTCTGTTTTTTTATTTCATGTTATTTTCTTCCAGATAGATAAAGGACATCTCCAGAAAAGACCTCTTAGCAAAATTCGGTTCCGTTGCTAAAATTCTCACAGATTGGAAATCCATTTTATGGTCAAGACGGTTAACATGGTCTGCCAGAGCACATCTCTCTGGGTGAAGTCTACAATCACTCCTATGCAAGGTAATTCGGTTTTCAATCGATCTTTTGGATTGTCCAATGTATTTTTTATTACAGTTTGCACAGGGGATACTGTAGACCACTCCCGAGAGAGACATCAGGGGCACTAAGTCTTTAACCTTAGAATAAATGGATTTTATTGATAGGACTGTTTTATTTGCTATTTTAGTGTTTGAAAATCTATTAAATATTCTTTCAAGATTAGGTGTAATTTCCTTGATGTAAGGAAGAGATGTATATAGAGTTTGACTTGGAACAACCTCAGGTATGGAATTATTCATAATCATTTGTTGAGTGTTAACTCTCCTACGTTCAACATCATCTGTCATGGGAGTATGAAACAAAATTTTATTAACTAATTTAATGGGATATGAATTATTTATAAATAAAGATTGTAATATTTTTAAGTTCTTTTGTTGGAAAGAGATATCCAAAAGTTGTAAGACTCTGTTCCTCATTTGCTTGATAAGATTAATTTTCATCCTGTGTTTATGGTAAGAGTTGTAGTTAAGATATCTACCTGAACTACAGGGTTTTCTGTACCAATCCACTAATAAGGTGTTTTCCTC
Source organism: Chrysomela aeneicollis (assembly GCA_029955515.1). Taxonomy (NCBI): domain Eukaryota; kingdom Metazoa; phylum Arthropoda; class Insecta; order Coleoptera; family Chrysomelidae; genus Chrysomela; species Chrysomela aeneicollis. Next base: position 4,054,813 of record JARUHQ010000030.1, on the reverse strand, counting down.
TGTTCTTTGGAGTATTGTATCTAAGAATGGAACTTGCTTATGTTCATTTTCCTTTTCTATTGTGAACTGGATATACTCCAAAGAACAGAGGAAAACACCTTATTAGTGGATTGGTACAGAAAACCCTGTAGTTCAGGTAGATATCTTAACTACAACTCTTACCATAAACACAGGATGAAAATTAATCTTATCAAGCAAATGAGGAACAGAGTCTTACAACTTTCGAATATCTCTTTCCAACAAGAGAACTTAAAAATATTACAATCTTTATTTATAAATAATTCATATCCCATTAAATTAGTTAATAAAATTTTGTTTCATACTCCCATGACAGATGATGTTGAACGTAGGAGAGTTAACACTCAACAAATGATTATGAATAATTCCATACCTGAGGTTGTTCCAAGTCAAACTCTATATACATCTCTTCCTTACATCAAGGAAATTACACCTAATCTTGAAAGAATATTTAATAGATTTTCAAACACTAAAATAGCAAATAAAACAGTCCTATCAATAAAATCCATTTATTCTAAGGTTAAAGACTTAGTGCCCCTGATGTCTCGCTCGGGAGTGGTCTACAGTATCCCCTGTGCAAACTGTAATAAAAAATACATTGGACAATCCAAAAGATCGATTGAAAACCGAATTACCTTGCAAAGGAGTGATTGTAGACTTCACCCAGAGAGATGTGCTCTGGCAGACCATGTTAACCGTCTTGACCATAAAATGGATTTCCAATCTGTGAGAATTTTAGCAACGGAACCGAATTTTGCTAAGAGGTCTTTTCTGGAGATGTCCTTTATCTATCAGGAAGAAAATAACATGAATAAAAAAACAGACATTAAACATTTAAGTGAGATTTATTCTTACCTTCTCATGATGGATGCTGAATGTAGGAATAATCGTCAACCCCCAATTCATTGAGACGGCAATGATCTTGGTTTCCAAATTTAGCTGAGGTTAACAGTGGACTCCGCTTCCGTTTCTCATTCTCATTTATTCTTGCTAAATCAGAATATAACATCTGGACCATAAAGTCTAACAACCTTTTGAAATATGGTACTGACGTAGCTTGAATGGCGAGAGTGAGAGGAAGAAGAGAACATTTAACCTCACTGTTAGTCGTTTTCCCTCCATTTGTGCACATCGTAATGATGAAATAATACTTGTTGCAATTTCGATGTTTTACATTGAGTTTTTTCAAACCTAAATAAAATTAGGATGTAATTTATCCATGTACAATTGTTCTTCACAATGTTATTTACTGTTTGTCATATTTTTAACAACCTGTTTGTCGTCAATCTCGTATTTATTGTAAGTAACCATTTTCATGAATTTTAATCTGTTACATTTTACCATTTTAATAACTTTTGTAGTCTCCCTGATGATGGAAATAAACATTTCCGAAAACTTGGATTAATATAAGAGAGTAACTCACTGACATTGCTGCAAGCCCCAATATTAGTAGTTTTGTTCCTCACTGGTCAGCAAAGACTTCCCTCCCATCTCATCCATATATATATATATATATTTGTTTCATTATTACATGAATTATTATTGTCTAATATTTATAATATATGTATTTATATATCGCAATTTCGAGTTTTGGAATTCCCCATAAGTCAAATTCTTACGGGTGGAAGAAGCGAGACCAACATCAGCTCATGCTGGAATCCGAACCTCTTCTAGGGGAGTCATGCGGTTTCCAACAGGATTTCGAATGTTATATATTTTTTCAACATTGAGGTTTTTCGAGTTCTTATTTCGACATACTCATTCATGTATCTCAAATTTATATGGAATTTGATGGAGCGATTTTTTTTATATCGCATATCTTCGAAGTTGGTAACTTTTTATGTATGAGCAGTTATGAGGAAAACGATACCAACAGCTGATATTTACCATTTATTTTATTGATATCGCATTTGTATCTCAAAGGAGAAATGAATCACTTTATATCTGGAGAAAACAAAATTTTCCTAGAAACGTCCATGCATGTACGTCCCCAAAACGTCCAAATTAGGTCCTGGACGTTCGGAGCCAAAATGGACACAAAATGGACCTCCCTGGGGCGTCCAGTGCTATCTGGGAATCGACCAAAAACTGACATGGAACAGCCAACTCAACCACATTCTTTCCAGAGCTATAGCGGCAAGCTGGACATGCCGCAGAGTCTTTGACAAGACATGGGGTCTGAAACCAAAAATGATCTATTGGTCATAGCAAACGATCATCAAACCCATGGTCATCTCCGCTTCATTGATATGGTGGCCAAAAATGCAACAAATTTCGGCACAAGTCAAGCTGCAGAAAGTGCAGCGGCTAGCTTGTCTGGGAATCACAGGGGCAATATTCACGTGCCCGACTGCAGCCTTAGAGGTTATGCTGAACTTTCAAACGGACCTCAACTGGGAAGGGATGCATCAGTATGGTAGACTGATGGATCCAAGATGGATTCTTTGCTCTTTAGATTGTAAAGCGGCAAGAAGTTATTACTTATGCCTTTGGGCTGCTCAGATTGATGCGGTAGGTCGTGAATTCTATAAGAAGTTATTAAGAAAATTTGCTGTCAGAGAGAATTTGGGCGCCAGACTTGCAAAAGGCAAAAGTCGAAGAGATAAGATACCTTTTAAACAACCTTGCTCGTGTGGGAAGAAAGAAAAAAATATAGATATAAAACAAATTAACAATTTATTTCCTTTAACCAACATAAAAGCTGAAGGCTGAAAATATGAGCTGAAGGCTTTACAAAATATACAGAATTTGTAGCGGAAGGCTGGAAATATACGTTGAAGAAAAAATCTGAATCAATAAACCAGAATCAAAATGTCCAGAACATTTCACTTCACAATGAAATTTGTTTACTGATTCTTATCTGGAGGCCTTGGCACTTAGATGGATAATACCTGGGATGACTGGCGTTCTTTTGATGAACCTGGTCCTGATCAAACCTCAATAAATTCACACAGCCTGGGTAGCTTCGTCACCTTTCCTCAGCCAAAAATGGTACTTTATTACAGCTGGTGTGGAGACGATGGGTGGATAAGCTGTAGGTCTCAGGGGTGCAGAATCAGAGGTGGTATTAGGCTGCTATAGACCATCAATTATCCAATGAAGAACCTCCTTGTTCATCAGTCAATCCTCAGTGGTGCTCGAATAGATGGTGAATAGGAAGAAACTAAACAGAATCAGGAAAATGTCGACAAAAATTGGCAGGGACGAAGGATATCCTTGATCCGCGATTTAGCTCAATGTTCTGGGTATTAAAATTTAATGCATGATATATGATCAAAAATACTCAAATTCTCAGGAAAGTATTAAGCTCACAAATACTAGAATTGTAGAAGCTGATGTTATGCGAGATTACAGGAAATTAATTTATCAAGAACTTTCGGAATATTCCTGTTTATTCGATGGTCGTCAAATCAAAGAACTTAATAGGTTTCAGCTGATTCAAGTCAACGGGATCCAAATGAAGGTATTTCCATCCTTCTCCAGAATTATTTTCAATTTAAAGAACTTAATTAATTAAATTAATTAAAGATGAAGATATGATAATAATATCATATAGGTATTATGAAATTTATAGGAAAAATAGGGTAGCAAGTCCTATAAAGCTAATGTCAGATAATTCCCCTAGTTCTCTCCAAGGTGAAAAAAGGAACCAACATCTGATAGACCTTATATAACTCGGCAATCTTCGACAAAATGGTTGACTCAAATTGATTGTCAAGAATTGTTAAACTAATAATCGATGTACTCGAAACTAAACGAGACAATGCCGGCGAAAACAACCGTATCCCAGGCAGCATTCATTTCCCAGAAGGAAAATTAATTTTCTCACATGAAACAAGTATGAATACAGAAATAAATGCTTACCTGAGATAGAGTGTCCGGCTGATCAACCACCAGAACGTCTCCTCAAATTTCAAGCTCCATAGGCAGGGATCACAGATCAAACCTCCTGTATATCAAGCTATATAATATATGAATTTCCCTTCTCGGACAGGTACGGCACTGGGTATCCAAATATCTAAAAAAAATTCACAGAGAGTAGATACTGATATAAACCTACTAACTACAAAGCTGCGGTGAGAAAACAAGATTCGCAATAATTGATTTTTATTTGATATTGATCGGATCAGATTATTAAAATTTAATATTATACGAAATATCAGGAAATACACGTGACCCAAAATAGCCCGATATACCTACATATTTCAAAAGGTAATCTCTCTCAGAATGAAAGTAAGTAGGAAAAATATAACAAGGAACAATTAATTTATTATTCAAAAAATCATTTGAGCCAACCAAATATCGTCGATTCCTCGTTATTCCCGAAAAATTTCCAGATTCAAAAAGGAAAAAAAAGAAAAGGTCAGACCTACCAGATATCAGTTCACCTGCTCACCTCGGAAGCTCGAACCAGAAGAGAGAAATCAAAAACCTATCCATCCTCATCAAATACCCAACTTCCATCTCTCTCGCTGTCACCTATAAGTTTTTTATCAAGATTATGCGTGACCACAGGATTCGCATTCAGCAGTGTCTAGTGATACGATACAGCGGAGAAATGAAAAAAGTGTACAAAAGTTTTTCAAATTAAAAACAATTCCGTAGATTGAACGAAATGATATGTTATTTCAATTGATATCAACTTTTATCTGGCAACACTGAATTCAACCCGGACTCTCTACATGTGTTATGTTTATGTATTCAGTATTCAGAAGTATATGTTGTATGTGAGACGAGACTATACATTAGTAAACAAAATTAAGTACGTTCTCCCTTATTTGCACCCTACCACGATATTCTGTATAAGCACTCAGTATAGAGTTCAAAACATCAGGCTATGGGCCCAGGACCTTCAGTGCTCAGTTATTAGGTTTCGTGGTAGTTCAAGGAGTCCGCAAATACAGCAAAATCCCTTGGTAACACCCCAACCATCTTTCAAGCAGAGGTACATGCTATAGAGATATGTGCCCAGGAGAGCCTCGAAAAGGGACACTCGAAGGCAAAAAAAATATATTCTATCAGATAGCCAAGCAGCACTAAAAGCTCTGAAGTCATACACTTGTGAGTCTAAGCTGACTTGGGACTGTAAACAATCCCTAAGACAACTGGCAACGAACAACCAGGTCACTTTGATGTTGGTGCCAGTTCATAAGGGAGTTAAAAGGCAACGAGGAAGCAGACTGCCTTGCCAAAGAAGGGACAATTACACAATTTCTCGACCCAGAACCCTTCTGTGGGCTTTCCAAAGCCCACTTGAGAGAGGAGTTCCGACGATGAAATGAAATCTCACTGGAATAAAGTGCCAGGATAAAGATAAGCGAAAAGGCTATAGTGAGCCTCTCGCCAAGGAAAAGCTAAACAGCTTCTCGAGTTGGACAAAAAAGACTTGAAACTGGTAACGGTACTCCTCACTGGACATTGCCCTCTGAGGTACCACCTCAAAAAGATGGGTAAAACAGAGAGTGCTAGTTGCCGCTACTGCGAGAACTTCGCTGTTACTGCAAAACATTTGCTATGCGAATGCCCAGCACTCTTCTGCAAGAGGCTCAAGTTCCTGGAAGGGGCTTTTTTAGAGCCCTCCGACATCATCCCAGGAACTTGATAAACTTCACACGAAGCCTCGGAATCCCGGGCCTCGAATAGATTGAGGGTAATGCACAAAAGATCCAATAGGTCGAGGTGCTTGAGAGGCTGCAAAGCCTTTACGACCCCTCCTACAATTTACAATCTACAACCATTAATATACAGTAGTCATAAGTTTTAAGTCCTTAGAAAAGTTGGCCAACATTATTATATATTATATAAACTGTGTCCAAGATAAGAATGAACAGTATACGACTCCATTTTATTTATCACACAATATGATTTCGGAATAAGCATTTCTCGCGCAAAATGTAATTTATTGATTAGGTACTTAATTTGCTTTTCTTCAATTTTAGATATTGCTTATATTTTTGTAGTAAATCTATAATCAAGATTATTGAAATACTATCAGGAAGATCCAGAAAGATAGCCTTTTCAACTGAGGTTGTACTTTCAATTGATAGCCCATATAACACACATTCGCCTAAAGACGTCCTCTAATACTCGCCAAAAGACTGTAGAGGATGTTCTATATTCTACATCCTGAGAACGTCACTAGGCTCAGAATTTTCGACATAATTGTCGCACATTAGTCCTCTGAGCGGCAGCCTGAGGATGTAGATATGTGTGGGCCTAAGGACGTCCTCTAATAGTCGCCAAAATACTCTAGAGGATGTCTATATTCTACATCCTGAGAATGTCACTAGGCTCAGAATTTTCGACATAATTGTTCCACATTAGTCTTTTCAGCGGCAGCCTGGGGATGTGGATATGTGTGGGCCTATATGGATGTATTCTGATGATATTTTCGTCTTTGAATATGTATAGGTACTCATGTGAAGTTATGAGCAATTGACCGGAGTATGTTCTACTCATAAAAATAATTGAAAAAGGTAAATATTTTTATGCGAATTTCATCTCTTTCAAGTCACATATATATTTTTTAAAATCGCGTTACAAATTATCAAAATGGGACGAAGCGTTCTTTATTATTAAATTAATTTTCAATCAAATATTGATTGGTTCTCCACTCCATATGAACTTCCCAATTCAGATCAAATCAATTCAATCAAAAAAAAATTATCTTGTCCATTATTATTGAAAAAAAAATTATTCCAATGTAAGTAATGAAAATCCTTGAAAATAATTGTTCAAATCACATTGAAAGTTAACTATTAATGAGTTCACGGAATAGCGACATTGCAATGAAGAGGTAAGTTAAATCACAGAAGTCAAGCAACGACAGCAGTGGCTATAGGATTTGGATGGGTGATCACATCATGATAGCGCTGATTTTTTTTTAAATTTTTTTTATTTATTTTCATTAGTTCTCAGATATGCTCAAAAGTCATTCTGAGGATAATAAAAACTCAAAAAAGGCATAACTGGAGTGAATAAAAAAAGTAAGACCTCGTGGGGATCTTCTGGGACGTTATTTAAACGTGGAAAATGCTAACAGGAGGACGTCCTAGGGACGTTCTTTGAAAGACACTCGACGTATCGAGGACATTGATGTGACCGCCTCAGAAGATCCTCGAAAGGTTTTTGTGTTATCTGGGAGGTATCCAGAAAAACATAAAACACAACCATACATGCACAAAACTGCTTCGAAGAGTAGAAACTACATAATATGAAAACACGACGAGACGAAAAAAACTTCATAGCCAAGCAAACAATTTTAAATAGTGAGAGGAAAATAAATAATTATATTCTTCCAGACAATGTAAACAAACTGGAATGGCCTATAGAGTTGTTTTGTTCTGATTTTCTCCGTTCTGACGTGTACTGGGCACGGATATAATGCATCATGATTGTGAAAAGTAATCAAAGATCAAATGTCAAATACAGATAAACTAATCACGCCCAAAGAAGAATTATTACTGCAGGTGGCCTATATCAAGTCATAAATAGATGAATCTTAAAAGCGCCGAAAATATAAGTTATGGTCAACTTCGTTTATCAACTAGAATGATAAAGCCAAGAATTTATGTACAAATGACCCAAAAGGGCACTTGTTAAGTATTTGATGATATTATAGAAGTAAACCAGCTTTTCTGACTTAAAAACTGTCTTCACAAATACAAATTGACTTTTATTGACAAAAATATCGTAGTTAATTACAAAGTCGTTAACATTTTGTTTTATATATACAACATTTCTTCCCCTCATTGAAAAACATTTTTTTTTAATACTATGAACACTTCGAAACATCCAATAAACAAAGTTTCGCTACCGGTCTTCTATATGTGCCCATTTTTGTCTTCACATCTGCACTCCGGACGCAACCATCTTTTTCAAGGTGAACAGTTGTGACGATTCCTTTCAACCAGCAGTTTCTTGGTAAACTTGGATCTATGATGATAACCACATCATCATTCTTCAAATTTTCGTTGCTTTGGTACCACTTAGTTCGCTTCGTGAGAGTAGGTAAGTATTCTCGTACCCAACGTTTCCAAAAATGATCTGCTAAAAATTGGGAAATTTTCCATTGTTTCCTCGTAACCATATCATTCTCTGTTAAGAGACATGGTATGTGAGCTGCACTAGAAGTTCCCATCAAAAAGTGATTGGGTGTGAGGGCTTCTTCATCTTGAGCATCTAGAGATACATGAACTAAGGGTCTGCTGTTTATCATATTCCCTGCTTCTACCATTAAGGTCGATAAAACTTCATCTCTTGGAGCTTGTTCATTTAAAGTTGATTTCAGGGCTATTTTGACACTCTTTACCAGTCTTTCCCAACTTCCACCCATGTGTGGACTTGCTGGGGGTAGAAAAGACCATTCTATACCTTCAATGGCTAATTTTTTGATCATGGTATCTTGACACATTTGTTCCAAATATTCTTTCATTTCATTATCTGCACCTTTCAAATTGGTTCCATTATCTGAAAATATTTTTTGTGGTTTTCCTCTCCTTCCAATCATCCGTCTTATTGCCATGACAGCAGAGTCTGTATTCAAGGAGTTAGCTATTTCCAAATGGATTGCTCTTGTAGATAAACAGGTGAATAAGACGCCATACCTCTTTTCTCTCCTTCTACCAACAGTAACATTCATTGGACCAAATTAGTCCATTCCAGTGTATGTGAAGGGTCTGACAAATCCACTCAATCTGCATTTGGGCAAAGGAGACATTTCAGGTACAATCGGCTTCGTTCTTGAGATTTTGCATTTCTGACATGCACTCCAACAGCTTCTCACTGCAGCTCGAGCTCGAATTATCCAATACTTCTGTCGAATTTCATTTAACACATACTCTTGACCTATATGACCTGCTTTTTCATGATAGTATTGAATGAGTAAACATGAAAATTTATTTTTTGGGTCTAAAATTATTGGATATTTCACGACTTCTTCTATTTCTGCTTGAACCAACCTACCTCTAACTCTCAAAATATCTTCATCATCCAACATTGGAGATAATTGAAATAGTCTGCTTGATTGACAAATTGGTTATTTGTTCTTGAAACATATAATTTCTTGTTTGAAATCTTCATACTGAATTAATCGAATCCAAGTTTTTTCAGCTCTCCACATTTCTTGAGTAGTCAATTCTGAGGGAAGTTCAAGGTTTTCTTTCTCAAAACTCGATAAATCCATGTAGTAGACCTAATTAGTTTCAACCACGATGAAAATCTATTTATTTTTGGAAGTGATTCTAAAAGATTCTCCGTTTCAATCGTTAATGCCACATAATCATTTTCATTTTGTGAAAATTCTTTTTTAATTCCTTGATCGAATTCTTCTTTGGGGTCTTCATCAATGTTTTCGAAATTCCATTGGTTCTCAGAAAGTTGGAGAAATTTTGGGCCATTTATCCACCTGCTCGTTTCACTCCAGTCAGTTTTTATATTTTCCCTAGTTCCTTCATCTGCAACATTCTGAGCGGTGGGAACCCAATGCCAATTTGAGGGTTCTGTGAGATCTAATATCTCGCTTACTCGGTGAGCCACAAATGGTTTTAATTTCCTCGTTTCAGTTTTCAGCCAGTCCAGTACTGTACGAGAATCTGACCAATAATAAATTTCTGAAATATGTATTGAACTGTTCTCTATTATACATTTAGACAATCTACTACCCATAACTGCTGCCTGCAGTTCAAGTCGTGGAATGGAAACTGTTTTCAAAGGTGATACTCTGGACCTTGCTATGACAAAACTGATACGAATTCCAGACTGACTTCTGAAACGAAAATAAGCTACAGAAGAGAATGCTTTTACACTAGAATCACAAAATATATGAAGTTGTATATTTTCTGAAAGTGATGAATTTCCATGATAACATCTCGGAATCTTCCATTCTGTGATGCCAGACATTTCTCGCAACCAGTTTCGCCACACATCGTTTGTTTTCTTATCCACCTCATCATCCCATCCTAATCCTTGTCTCCATATGTCATGAAGAAGTATTTTTGCCTTGATAATAAAATTACTCAAAAATCCAAATGGGTCAAATACTGACATTACTATTTTCAGAATATTCCTTTTTGTACTTCTTTGGCTACTTTCTTCCGTTTTTGTTATATCTTTTATATTTAGTTTGAACATAAACTGATCATAATTTGGATCCCAATAAAGTCCTAAAACACGCTCTACAGGAAGTTCTTCATCTATATTCATTTCTTTAATTTCTCCTGCCCTAAGTTCTTCGGGTATTTGTTTCAAAACATTCCTCGAATTACTTGTCCAGTTCCTTATTTTGAAACCACCTCGTCTATGAACTTCAATCACAGAATGAATCAATTTCAAAGCCTCTTCTTCAGTGTCAACACTATCCAAGTAATCATCTACATAGTGTTGATCACAAATAGCTCGGACTGCTAAAGGAAATTCTTTTTCGAATTCTTGTGCATTTTTCCTCATTATGTATTGCGCACATGTTGGTGAAGATTTGGCTCCAAAGATCATAACATTCATTTCATATTCTTCAATCCTATTTTTCTTATTTCTCCAAAGGAATCTTTGTGCTTTTCTATCTTCTTGCCTAATGTTAACTCGATGAAACATATCCTGAATATCTCCTGTAAAAGCAACTTTTTTCAAGCGGAATTTGAAGAACATTCAGTAAAGGATTCAGCAGATCTGGACCTTTCAGAAGTACATCATTAAGACTCACTCCATTTATTTTAGATGCAGCGTCGAAAACAAAACGAAGTTTACCAGGCTTCTTGGGATGACTTACTCCAAAATGGGGTAAATACCATTTCTTTCCATTTTCGACAATTTCTTCTACTTCATTCACTTTACTTGCATATCCTTTACTCAAATACTCTTCTATCTTCTGTGGATATTTTTCTGCGAATATTGGGTTTCTCACCATTTTTCTTTCAAGGAAATGTAATCTTCGGACTGCTGTAGGTTTCGAGTTTGGAAGATTTATTTCTTCTTTTTTCCATAATAAACCGATCTCCCATTTCTCTTCTTCAACCCTTCTAGCTGTTTCTTCCATGATTTTCAATGCCCTTTGATTTTCTTTAGATTCTATTTCTTTTTCCATCAACTTCACTCCCATATTCTCGATATCTAAAAAACAGAAAGCAAATAGTAGAACTCAATCAAAAAGATAATACCGCTAGATCAGAGGCTTTGTGTGTGTCTCTGGGGGTCCCACAGGGTAGTATTCTCGGTCCAATATTGTTTATTATATTTATCAATTACATTAATAAAGTTATAGCAGACAAAAACACTGCTCACATGATTAACTATGCTGATGATACCAATCTTTTATTAACTGGTGCAACCTTACCAGATATCATAAAAAATGGCAGCAAAATAATAGAACAATCCAAAGATTATTTTCTAGAGAATAAGTTAGTCTTGAATGATGGAAAAACAGATTGTATCATGTTCAAAACCAATAACAGTATAGAAACACCACAAAACATAATTATGGACAATCAAAAAATTATTTGTAACACTTCAGTCAAGTTTCTGGGTATACACATTGATGACACATTAAGCTGGACTAGTCAGATAGACAATCTATGCAATAAACTATCCTCGGTAACATACGCCATGAGAGTTCTAAAAAAAAAATGTTGACTTATATGCACTAATAACAGTATATTATGCTAATTTTTACTCTTATCTGAGACTAGGAATAATAATCTGGGGTTCAAGTCATGGATTGAATAGAGTTTTCCTATGTCAAAAAAAATAATCAGAATACTTTTCAATATAAATAAAAGAGACTCCTGCAGAGGAAGTTTCAAGTTGAATAAAATACTGACTGTGTCAGCAATCTATATATATGAATTGATTAAATTTGTTGTCAATCATCCAGGCCTTTTTGACACACATCGCAAAACGCATATTTACGAGACACGACGGAAAGAAGATTTCTCATATCCCATTCACGCAAAATCCTTATATGAACGTAGCACTATCTGTAACGTATATAGAACACAGTATCTGGTTCTTAGTCACTGCCACTTAGACGGAACCAGACGGAACTGACACATGTCAGACATGGACAGATTGGAAGTTCAATAAACCAGTTTACAACCAGAGCTCGAGCTGGGAAGTTGTGTATTTATTCCTTTCCTCCTAAAACCCCAAATACACAACATGGCGCAGTCGCAGTAGAAGAAGCCGGGTAGAACGTTATAAAAAAAATCGCCATTTTGAAAAAATTGTAGAAAATTGGGATTCCACCCTTATTACAAGTGTTGAAATATAAAAAATGGAGTTTAGAGGTGTACCACCGATGAGGATGATAAACAATGTATCGGAAAATTGGAAATTTTGGCGACAACGTTTCGAGATGTATTTAATGGCCACTGAGATTTCCAAGAAAGAAGAGACAACACAGTGTGCCCAATTGCTAACTTTGATTGGGGACGAGGGTATAAGAATCTACAACACATTCACCTTCACAGAAGATGAAGTAAATAAGATCAAACCACTTTTGGAAAGGTTTGAAAAACATTTCAGTCCTAGAAGTAACCTGACATATCAACGTCACAAACTTCTCACTTGCAAACAGAAAAATAAACAGTCTGTTGAGCAATACATAACAGAACTGAAAAATCTGGCTCTAGCTTGTGAATTAGGAGATTTGAGGGAGTCACTTGTGAAAGACATACTTATCTGTGGATTGTACTCTGAAACTTTGAGGGAAAAGTTGCTGCAAGAAGATCACAAAAATCTTGATGATGCTGTGAGAATGTGTGTCAATATGGAGAAAACCAAGGAGCGTAACAAAGAAATCACAGGAACCAGAGAATATTCTCAAGTGGATGTGGTAAGAAGAACAAACCTAGCAGTCGGAAAATTTCAAGAGAGCAGATTCAAGAGGAACAACATGCAATTGAAATGCAAGAAATGTGGACGAAGTCATGGGTATGGTAAATGTCCAGCCTATGGAAAAAAATGTGACAACTGTGGAAATCTGAACCACTTCGCCTTAGTATGTAGGAATAGAAAGGATGGTAATGTAGGAAATCTCAATAAGGTTAGAGGTAATAATTACAGACAAAAAAATGAAGGTAGAAAATACCAGGCTAATGTGCACGTAGTAGAAAATGATCCAACAGAAAATATTGAGAATTATCATGATGGTGATGAAACTGATAATAATTATCTTTTCATAGGTAGCATAGAGGCAAGGAGGATTTGTGGCCTTGAGGAGGAATCATGGGTTGAACCCAAGGTGGATATAGGATGGTGAAACAGCTCTTCAATTGTTTCTGCGAAAAACTTGTAGACCGTTTGAGAAGGTACTAATATTTCCACGACTTGAATGAAGATGGCGGTGAGATCGATTATCGAAGAAGATTTCTGTTGCTCATGTATTTCTGTGGTTCGCATCTGACAGACATGAGTTGAAATGACATCAAAACACAATAATTTCAGTGAATCTGGAATTATTATCGATATCTTGACTCTTCTCAGTCATTTTTCATCTAGAATAGATGAAACTGATAAAAAGGTGACAGATGCACATATTCTATTTTACCGACACAAGGTATGTCGCCATCTCTGATAACTTCAGGAAATATTACTACGCTATGAAATCAAGTAGGCAAAGGTCTACAGTTTATTCTAGTGCTTGTTAATAGGAAGCTGTTTCACCATCCTATATCCACCTTGGTTGAACCAGTAGAAATTGAAGGACAAAAAGTCATGATGAAGCTTGACAGTGGAGCCCAGGCCAATGTCATTCCTGTAGATGTTTTACGTAAGATTAATTATGATATAAGTAATTTAACACAAACTAGAACAAAACTGACCTCTTATACAAAAGATTGTCTGCCTATAGTAGGAGAATGCATTTTACAGTGTAAACATAAAAATAGGGAAGGAAAATTCTTGTTCTATGCAGTAGATATGAATAGTTGTAGTATATTAGGCCTAAAAGCTTGTGTAGAACTAGGAATGATCAAAAAGATAGGGAACATAGAAAAAGAAAGCAAGGAGTCAAGATCTAAAATACTTTTGGAGAAATATGCTGAGTTATTTCAAGGAATAGGATGCCTACCAAAAACTTATCACATAGAACTTAAAGAAAACACTAAACCAGTAGTAAGCAGGCCTAAAAAAGTACCATTTGCTATAGAAGAAAAATTTAAAGAAAGTTTAGATCAATTAGTTAAAGATCAAATAATAGCTAAAGATGACTCAAGTACAGAGTGGGTTAATCCGGTTGTCCTTGTTAGGAAGCCCAACGGCTCAATAAGAATATGTTTAGATCCAAAATATTTAATTGAAGCAGTCAAAAGACACTATTACCAAATACCAACTTTAGAAGAGCTAACAGTGAAGATGAGGGGTGCAAAAGTATTCAGTACTTTAGATGCCACACAGGGATTTTTACAAATCAAACTAGATGAAATGAGCTCTAAAATATGTACTTTTGCAACTCCTTTTGGAAGGTATAGGTTCTTAAGATTACCATATGGCTTAGCCAGCTCACCAGAAGTGTTTCAAGGGCAGATGTTTGAAATTTTCGGAAATTTAGAGGGTTGTAATATTTACATCGATGACATAATAGTATATGGAAGAAATCAGAAAGAACATGATGATAGGTTAGAAAATGTTTTTAAAAAAGCAAAAGAATGTAATTTAAAATTGAATCGAAGCAAATGCAAGTTTTCTCTAAAGGAAGTTAGGTATATGGGTCACATCATTTCAGAAAAAGGGTTAAGGCCTGATGAAAGCAAAATAACAGCAATTCAAAATATGAAAAGTCCCGAAAATGTGAATGATTTACAAAAGGTTTCTTGGACTTGTGAACTATGTTGGTAAATTTGTGAGTAATTTATCAGAAGAAACAGCCCCTTTAAGAGAACTATTTAAAAAGGAAATACATTTTATTTGGGAAGAAACTCATAAAAAAGCATTTGAGAGATTAAAAAATATCATTAGCAGAGCACCATGTTTGAAATTTTTTGATACTAGAGAACCTGTCACTTTATCAGTTGATGCTTCACAGAACGGTATGGGAGCTTCATTATTTCAAAATAATATGCCATGCGCACATGCTTCACGTGCATTCACAGATGCTCAGAAGAATTATGCTCAGATTGAGAAAGAATTATTGAGTATATGGTTTGGGTGTGTAAAATTTCATCAATATATCTTTGGCAAACATTTCACTATAGAAAATGATCATAAACCACTTCTGGCGATATTGAAAAAACCTCTTAATATATGTCCTAGATTACAGCGTATTTTAATGCAGCTTAGAAAATATGACTTTGAACTAGTTTATAGACCAGGCAAGAAATTAATAGTTGCTGACACATTATCAAGAGCATATGAAGACATTATATTCGATGAAAACATAGACTTAGAGTTAGATGCTCAAATTTGTTTGATATCAAAAAATATAAATGCCTCAGAAGAGAAAATTGAGCAGATCAAAAAACTAACAGAGGTTGATGAAGAATTGAAAATTCTAAAAGAACAATTAAATAAAGGTTGGCCCAATAAAATCATAAATGTACCCAATGAGATAAAATTTTACTATAGATTCAGAGACGAAATAACAGTGGCAGACAAACTTCTGTATAAGGGTACAAAGTTGATAGTTCCTAGAAAATTAAGACAGGAGATTTTGAACAAATTACACGTAGGCCATCTAGGAATTCAAAAGTGTATAAACAAAGCTAATTATTCATATTACTGGCCATTCATGAATAAGCACATACAGGATATGGTGCTGGCTTGTGGCATTTGTCAACAGCATCAAAAATCAAGTAGACCAGAGCCTATGATTTCTCACGAGGTTCCGGGTCTTCCCTGGTTCAAACTTGCTGCAGACATTTTTCATTTTGATGGAGAAGACTTTTTACTGGTAGTAGACTATTACTCCAAATTTATAGAAATATGTAATCTTCAAAAGGACATGACTAGTGAACATGTAATTTTGAGTCTCAAATCAATTTTCGCTAGGCATGGTATACCTAGAATTTTAGTAACTGACAATGGGCCTGAGTTTTCAAGCCTACTATTCAAAAAATTTGAAAAACAATGGGAATTCAAACATGTTAACTCTTCACCGAGGTACCCACAATCTAATGGGACAGCGGAAGGAGCCATTCAAAGTGTAAAATCAATTTTTAAAAAATGTAAAACTGATAGTTCAGATTCTTTCTTAGCACTGTTATCACTAAGGAATACGCCTATTAATAACGGAAACTCACCTGCAAATATCTTATATAATAGACATTTGAGAGACTTGTTGCCTAAAGCCAATGCATTTTATAAACCAAAACTTATTAACAAAAAGCAACAAGATAGTTATATTGAGAAATCACAAATGAAACAGAAAATGTATTACGACAAAAGAGGAACAAAAACTCTGCCAGATTTAGAAAATTAAATGAATGTTTTAGTACAAAATCCTATTGAAAAAATATGGGAAAAAGGAATCATTATGGAGAAAATGGGTATTAGGTGTTATAAAATAAAATTGGAAAAAGGTACAAATGTCATAAGAAATAGAAGGTTTATAAAAATTTTCAGAGGTAATAACACAACTGCACTTTTTTCCAATGACAAGTTGGAAAGCAATCCAGTTAACATGAGTGATTATGTATATTTACCTGTAATAAGTGAAAATATAGATGAACATACTGTGCAAAGAGAAACTGACAGTAGTAATGATAGTTTTGAGAGTGTAATTGAAAATGAGGATCATAATACAGATTATGTTCATGAAAATTCTGAAACTCTAACAGAAGCTAACAAAAGTTCATTTAACATACAGTTAAAAACTAACATTACAACTAATAGTCCCAGCAATTGCAACAGTTATAGTGAAGACTATGTAGATTGTAATAATCAAATTGAAATCACTACAAAGTGTGGTAGAAAAATCAAGAAACCTAGAAAATATCAGGAATTTGCACTTTTCAAATAAGAGCATGTAGGGACACTGATTAACTTGTCTACTCTGTGGTATGGATAGGAAAATAATTGTGGAACAAAACAAGGATTCAATTATATAACTTGGAGAGGAAAGGAAGGTGCAGTAAGGAAATTAAAATATAATACAGATTGTAAGGTATTGAGGAATGTATTACAGATGAGATTTATATTGTATATTATAAGTGTCTATTGTTAGGTATAAGCATTTTGAAAGGGAAGATGTAACGTATATAGAACACAGTATCTGGTTCTTAGTCACTGCCACTTAGACGGAACCAGACGGAACTGACACATGTCAGACATGGACAGATTGGAAGTTCAATAAACCAGTTTACAACCAGAGCTCGAGCTGGGAAGTTGTGTATTTATTCCTTTCCTCCTAAAACCCCAAATACACAACACTATCTACAGCGCAATAAAATTTTATAATAACCTCCCACAAGATATCAGAGATATTGTTGTTGCTAACAGATTTCTGAAGTCTGTGAGAGAATTTTTATGTAATCTAGAGCCTTATAATACTGAGGAATATTTTCTGGCCTGCAGAAATATATGAATCAAATTTTATTTAAATTGTGCTGTGCATGTATATATATATTTATTGAAAAATTATGTATTTTTTTTAAAACATGTGAAATATGTCCCATATTTTAAATTGTTTCTAATCGTGTTTGAAACATGAATCTATTCATTTTGACTGTTTCTATGTATCTTTATAATTTTTATGTAAAGCTAGTTTTTTGACGTTTTTCTCAGACAAAAATATTCTGCCACTCTTGTGAATGACTATAAAATACTCTGTTGAAATAAATAAATATCTATCTATCTATCTATCTAAATGATTGTTTCACCAGTTCATGTAGATCTTCATGGTTTTTTCCGTGTATCATGTGGAAAGTAAATTCATCATCAACTCGATTCCGAAATTGTGCTACATTACCGTGAATGACCCAACCGAGTTTGGTTTTAGAAAGAACAGGCGCATTTCTTCCGTCTTCAATCACTTCCCGAGCAATTATTAAATCGATATTATCTTGACCAATTAAAAGTCTTGGCTTAATATTGTTCATGAGAGGTATTTCTACTGTTGCTAAATGTTTCCATTTTTTTGACAAAATCTTATGATTTACTGATTGAACTGGCAAATTCAGATTGCTCACTGTTCTAATATTTGATAAGAAATATGATATTTTCTCATTTTCGCCTCTTATGTCTAGTTTTACCCTACGAGAACTATTCTCACTATTTGTGATAGAATTAGTCCATCTTAATGTCAGAGGATCAATAGGCCCCTTCACTCCTAACTGATCAGCCAAAGCGTTATCTATCAATGTTACTGTCGACGCTTCATCAAAAAGTGCGTGAGTATGGATTTCGCCATAAGGGCCAGACAAAACTACAGGGGCTATCCTTAAAAGTACTTGATTTTCAGTAATAAATGAATGACATGTTGTTTCTGGATTAGACTTGGATAAAGGAGCTTGCTCACCTGTAGAATCCCTGTGAAGTAGTGGATTATGGAAACTTTTGCATTCATTCTTGTTGCACATCTTTTTTCTTCTACATGTTTTCATGGTATGATTATTCAATCCAATACAGTAAAAGCAAACCTTCTTGTTTCTCACCCATTCCCATCTCTTGTCAATACTGAGTTGTTTAAAGATGTGACAATGATCTATTTTGTGATTATCCTTCTTGCAGTAGTGTGCTGGGCACGGATATAATGCATCATTATTGTGAAAAGTAATCAAAGATCAAATGTCAAATACAGATAAACTAATCACGTCCAAAGAAGAATTATTACTGCAGGTGGCCTATATCAAGTCATAAACAGATGAATCTCAAAAGCGCCGAAAATATAAGTTATGGTCAACTTCGTTTATCAACTAGAATGATAAAGACAAGAATTTATGTACAAATGACCTCAAAAGGGCACTGATAAAAGGAGTAAATATCTTAAAATTTGATATCACAGAGAAAAACAAAGCCATAAATTTGGAACTTAATGACAAAATATGGTGCACGTGTTCTTTTGTCGAATTGCCGCTTTGATAGAAACAAAGGGTGAATTTTTATATAAAAATGATGACCGAAAGTCAATCGAGAGCAGTCAGTAGTCAGCAGTCACAATCATGGCTCGGAGGAGCTAAGTTCCTTAATACCGTGGTCACCATGGTTTGTGATGAAGCTAACGAACTTTCAAGTAGCTGATTCTTTGTCGACAGACATCAGAACATACTGCTTTGTCCGTTTTGCAAGTTGTCGCTAGACATTGCAAAATTTAGTCTTCAGGCTGAAAGTGAAGCTCAATAGTTTTTGTAAAATTAAATTGTACAGTTGAAAGTTTTCTCAGTTTAAACCAGTCAGTTTGCAAGTGTCGCGAATTTCCAAACGAAGTGAAAAGTGAACCAGATACAAAATATGTAAGTTGCCCAAAACCAGTCTATATAAATGCCCGTAGGAAAATATTTCAGATCATTGACCCAAAAGTTTAAAAGGCACATGTTAGGGGATTATGCCATTCATATCAGAGGGTGTCGTTTGTCGGATAGATAGAAGCCAGGGTTGTATTCAAAAATATTAAAGTATTTGACGTAGGATTTTCTGATTACAAAGGTGACTAATTAAATAGCTTTGTGTATTGAACTTGACGGGATAATTACCTGTATAATTGTAAATTCGATGTTGTATTCTTTTATGTAAATTAATATGGTTTTTTCAGGATTACTTATAAATCTTGATTATATTCCTATATATCAGTAGACCACCATAAACATTTTTTGAATAAATACTTCATGTTTATATTAAGTTAATCGATGCCATAGTTATTTCATCCGCCTGTAAAACCGAACCCTAAAAACATCTGTAGCTTACCACCTCACATATAGGACAAATCCGCGCGGCCTATCCAAAAATAATTTAACATCTTATTAACTAGTGAGGTGTACAGCACAATTGGTGTCAGGTGTGGGGTATTACAAAGCCTTATGTGCAGCACAAATGATGTGGGGTATTACAAAGCCTTATGGGCAGCACAATTGGTGTCAGGTATATTACAAAGCCTTATGGTAAATATAGGCGATCCCTATACCGCTGAGTGAAATAACAGGCATAGAACAAAGTTAGATTTCAAAAAAAAAGTAGGTTCAGAGTTGAGATAAAATTTGTGTTAAATAAGTCAAAAGTCATAAGTCATCATGCCACAAACTCCGCCAACACTTCCAATAGTAGAAAACCAAGGGGAAAATGAAAGAGTTCGTGAAATATTGCTACCGGTATCTGTAAATTTAGATTCTATACCCTTTTATGCGGGACAATCAAATATCAACGACTTTATCCAATCCATCGATGAAACGGCTATTATTGCGCATTGGACAGAAAAACAAAAAGTAGCAATTGCGCGAATAAAATTTAGGGGACTGGCAAAACAATTTCTTGATTCAGAAGATAGTATAAAAATCACTGAAGACTGGGATCTCTTAAAGACTCAGTTAAGAGATCATTTTGCAGTTAGTCAGATACCAGGACAAGCGCTTCGAAATTTCATGGAATGTAAACAAAGACATGGAGAAACATGTAGACAATTTTTGGCAAGGTTGAAATTGCTAGCTTTCAAAACACTCACTACGACTGGAGATCATGCAGTAGATACGGTTTTACGACAAAAATTGGACAGAGATATAACTACTCAATTTGTGATGGGTTTATTAAATCCAGTACGTAAACGTGTATTATCCGCGCAACCTACGGCTATCGAAGAGGCACTAAAAATAGCAGAGAGGGGAGAAACAATTGAAATGATTACAAAAGGGACGGAACGTGCTACACCCGAAGTAAGATTGACAAAGAAGAAAAAAACCTGTTACAAATGTCAAAAAACAGGACATTACGCGAATGAATGTAAAACAAATCAACCTTCAAATGCCAGAATAGTATGCTACAAGTGCAGAAAAGAAGGTCATGTTCAAAGGGATTGCAGAAGCAATAGAGATGTTAATAATGTGGTCTGCTATAATTGCAATATGAAGGGCCATTTGGCTCGAGCCTGTCCAGGAAAAAGAAGATTCAGAGACACAAGACAGGGCGCTTTGAACGAACAGGCAGTGAGTCATTCACCCCGTCGATTCACTGCTCAAAATGTAGGTCAACCTCAATAAAAGTAAAGAAAGAAGAAATAAAGATCTATACATGTGACAATGACCAACCCCGGAATACTGCAATATTAGATATAGAAGGTCATTGGCACACGGCATTGATTGATAGCGGAGCTTCCGTTTCTCTAATTAAAATGACTTTAGCTAAGGGGTATAGGAAAATAATTGAAAAACATAATGTAGATAGCTATTTAGTGGATATCCAAGGTAATAGGATACCTAGTATAGGTAAGGTAATAGTACCGATTAGGTTGAATGAATATATTGAATTGAATCATGAGTTTATAATCATAGAAGACGAAAATTTTCAAACAAATCTGCTTCTAGGGTTAGATTTTCTCAAAAAGTATGAAGTGAAAATTGATTGGGGATTAGGAAAAATGTTTATAGGAGAAATAGAGATAGAATTGATGGAAGAAAAGGGATTAAATGAATTAGGACAGTATAATAAAGATACAAATGAGCGATTAAGGAACGTGGAATCACAACTGAGAGAAATCAGGAGTATTTTGATGAACCTGAATAAAGTAGCCTTGAGTAAATCAGAAGAGGACGAGAATCTTTCATCGTTGGCCGCGACAAAAGGTTCCTCTGTTAAAACGACGGCCAATCGTTTTACAGAGAATGTTAACAACGTAAAGGTCCCTAAAGAGGAAACAAAAAGGTTACAACCTGCGAGGACAAAGAGCCGATCAGGTACAAAAAGGGTGAATGATATCAGAATTGAGTATTCTGATAACAAGAAATCTCCTGACAGAGTTCACGAAAATCGTAGAAGAAATGAGTGTGTACAGGCGTGTCCGATAAAAACGGAACGTATTACAGGTAGGCGTAATCAGTTTGAGAGAAAAACTGAGACTCGAGATAGAAAAAGTAATCTGAGTTTGGAAAGGCAGAAGCAAGTCGAAAGAGTTTCGAGAGATGAGGTTAAGTTAATGAGAAATATGAAGGAGAAGAAAAAGGGTATTTCGAGAGAAAATGAGCGAACCGTAGAGATTTCGGAAAATGTGTTGGAAATGAGGAATTTCGAGGAAAATTGCGAGAAGCAGAGTAAGAAAGTTGATAGATAATCATGAGATAAGTTGAACCAAGAGAGGAATGAAAATTCAGTAGAAAAAGATGAGACAGGAAGGAATCTTGAAAAAATTTCGAAACGAATTACATACGATGAATTGCACGCTAAGGCAAATAATCGTTGTAATGAGCGAATATCAAAATCCGCAACGAATACGAATATCGTTACGAGACAGAATGCAATGGAAGATAGGAAAAATTCGGAAAACTCTTCCAAGGAAGAACTTCGAAACCAAAGTACTACCTTGCAGTTCAGCTGTGTACTTATCTAAGGATATTACACTATGTCCGAGAACGATGGTTATTTGTACAGGAAATATGAGATATTTCGAGAAAATGACGTCTGAAAATGTAGTTTCAGAAGGAGATGACGGAGTTCACAGTTTAATTTTCGATAGAACACTTTGTGGACGACAAAAGAGAGTACCGATTCGATAAGTAAATTTTCTGAATTGAAATTTCGAAAGGAAAATTTGTTAGCCCTTGTGAAAAGGTGAGGTTTTGGAGGCTCGAGAAGAAGAGCTGTGTTGTTTTTTTTGAGGAGAATTTGTCTGCCCTTTTGAGAAAGGAAAGTTTGAGGGCTCGAAAAGACGAAGTTTATCGTATTTGGAAATGCTTCGTTGATGGTCTTTATGAGGACATCCTGAAAAGAGTGTACCTATTGGTGCGTTGGAGCGTTCTAGACGCCACATGCGAATTTTGAGACCAGTTGAGGTCTAGTTTTGATGTCAGGTGATTTTGATGTTTCAGCGGAGACGACGCTGCGGACAAGAGAGTTTTTTAGACCATTGTTGGGTCGAGTTTCGATGTCAGGTGATTTTGATATTTACAGCGAAGATGACGCTGTGTTGCTAGGAGAAGCAGATGTAGTTTTGTGTTTTTGAGGCCGGATGGTCGAGTTTTGTATGATGATTACATAATGCGAGTTATTTATGGCGATATGGTTAACTTGTGATTCGCCAGAAAAATTTTGAGCGATTCAGCCTCGCAAGTTGGGTGTATATTATTATATGCATTTTGTCTTATGATCAAAGAGTTTTTTTTGCTCTGTGGAAGAGGCTGCAGAATACTTCTACCAGGGAGGGCACCAGCTGGTGAGTAAGAGTCTCACAACTTGGGAGTGCCAATTTTCATGTACAATTGCGAAACATGGAATTTTGAATTACGTACAGCAAGTCGAGAAAGATGAATTTGAGTAAATGAATGCACACGTAGAATATCGTGGATTTGATAATCACGTGATGAAACTTGAAAGAAATAGATCTGATACATATAGATGCGCATGAGAAATCAGGAAGATGAAATGATGAATAGATGGAAATAAATATTAGGTTATGGGGAAAACAAACAAATACACTATGCTTCTATCAAAATCTTACGAGTTAAATACCTTGAAACGGTAAAATGGAATTTTGGCAGACCTACTGATATTGAGTGAAAAATATTTCAGATGAGGCCAAAATATGCGATAGTAAAAATCACACTGAAAGAACTATGAATTTTACCCATATCATAATATAGGGACCATTGACAGTATGTATAGTAGATAGGGAATTAGTTATTGTGAGATTGGGAGAAAAATTATTAAAAAAAAAAGATAGTAATAAAATGGTGAATTGATAGTAAGATAGAGATAAAAATTTTAATGTAGTGCCAAAAACATGTAAGTCATAAAATGAGCTATATTGTAGGAATAAGTTCAGATAAGGGCAAACAGACGTTTTGGTTTATGGGCACATGTATTTTTGAATGAATAACTTAGCGAGGGAATACCTCACGCTGATCGACGTGGTGGTGCAAAGCAGATACCTCAACCAGCGTCTGAGTATCGACAAATGCTACAATCTGTTGTACCTGTCAGTGTTCCATGCGGAACACCTAAGGACGTCGCAGTACATGGGTCAGTGGACGTGCACTTGTAATTAGTGCATACCTGAGAACTTGCAACGAGTCAAGGGAATTCCATGCGAATGCCATAGGTGCCAAGGCATAACCAACCAAGAGATGACATCAGTGAGTTTCACTGAGAGCGACTGGGACGACGGGTTCTCAGCACAAACTACGGCCGCCCTGCAGCTGTTTCCTGCAGAGAGGTGGAAGATGGAATCTTCCACCCCCTAAATCAACCCCGAAGTGGATCTTCCGGACTCACCTGAGTCCACCTCTGTGGATGCTAATATACCACCAGGACGAGCCTGGTGATTACCAGGTTTTTTTAACCGCCCCGTGAGTGTGATGTGGTTAGGTACCTTGTGTTTTGTTTGTTTTTATTTTTGAAAGAAACGCTTGAAGTTAAGTTCAAGGTGTTAAGGTAGTATTTTAATTAGTATTGGATTATATGTATGAGATTTCGCTATGTTAATTTAGATTTACTTTTCCTTTCTTTATATGAGATTTTTTTTATTTTATTGTGAGTACGTTTCGATACATGTATATTGTTCAGGTTCGAAATTAATACTTTTGTGAGTATCAATTTCTTAAAAGGGTGAGGGAGGAATGTGCTGGGCACGGATATAATGCATCATTATTGTGAAAAGTAATCAAAGATCAAATGTCAAATACAGATAAAGTAATCACGTCCAAAGAAGAATTATTACTGCAGGTGGCCTATATCAAGTCATAAACAGATGAATCTCAAAAGCGCCGAAAATATAAATTATGGTCAACTTCGTTTATCAACTAGAATGATAAAGACAAGAATTTATGTACAAATGACCTAAAAAGGGCACTGATAAAAGGAGTAAATATCTTAAAATTTGATATCACAGAGAAAAACAAAGCCATAAATTTGGAACTTAATGACAAAATGGGATGCACGTGTTCTTTTGTCGAATTGCCGCTTTGATAGAAACAAAGGGTACATTTTTATATAAAAATGATGACCGAAAGTCAATCGAGAGCAGTCAGTAGTCAGCAGTCAAAATCATGGCTCGGAGGAGCTAAGTTCCTTAATACCGTGGTCACCACGGTTTGTGTTGAAGCTAACGGACTTTTAAGTAGCTGATTCTTTGTCGACAGACATCAGAACATACTTTGTCCGTTTTGCAAGTTGTCGCTAGACATTGCAAAAGTTAGTCTTCAGGCTGAAAGTGAAGCTCAATAGTTTTTGTAAAATTAAATTGTACAGTTGAAAGTTTTCTCAGTTTAAACCAGTCAGTTTGCAAGTGTCGCGAATTTCCAAACGAAGTGAATAGTGAACCAGATACAAAATATGTAAGTTGCCCAAAAACCAGTCTATATAAATGCCCGTAGGAAAATATTTCAGATCATTGACCCAAAAAGTTTAAAAGGCACATGTTAGGGAATTATGCCATTCATATCAGAGGGTGTCGTTTGTCGGATAGTATAGCTAGGGTTGTACTTGAATATATTGAAGTATTTGACGTAGGATTTTCTGATTACAAAAGAGTGATCGATAAAATAGCTTTGTGTATTGAACTTGATGGGATAATTACCTGTATGATTCTAAATTCGATTTTGTCTTTTATTGTGAGATTGGGAGAAAAATTAGTAAAAAAAAAAGATAGTAATAAAATGGTGAATTGATAGTAAGATAGAGATAAAAATTTTAATGTAGTGCCAAAAACATGTAAGTCATAAAATGAGCTATATTGTAGGAATAAGTTCAGATAAGGGCAAACAGACGTTTTGGTTTATGGGCACATGTATTTTTGAATGAATAACTTAGCGAGGGAATACCTCACGCTGATCGACGTGGTGGTGCAAAGCAGATACCTCAACCAGCGTCTGAGTATCGACAGATGCTACAATCTGTTGTACCTGTCAGTGTTCCATGCGGAACACCTAAGGACGTCGCAGTACATGGGTCAGTGGACGTGCACTTGTAATTAGTGCATACCTGAGAACTTGCAACGAGTCAAGGGAATTCCATGCGAATGCCATAGGTGCCAAGGCATAACCAACCAAGAGATGACATCAGTGAGTTTCACTGAGAGCGACTGGGACGACGGGTTCTCAGCACAAACTACGGCCGCCCTGCAGCTGTTTCCTGCAGAGAGGTGGAAGATGGAATCTTCCACCCCCTAAATCAACCCCGAAGTGGATCTTCCGGACTCACCTGAGTCCACCTCTGTGGATGCTAATATACCACCAGGACGAGCCTGGTGATTACCAGGTTTTTTTAACCGCCCCGTGAGTGTGATGTGGTTAGGTACCTTGTGTTTTGTTTGTTTTTATTTTTGAAAGAAACGCTTGAAGTTAAGTTCAAGGTGTTAAGGTAGTATTTTAATTAGTATTGGATTATATGTATGAGATTTCGCTATGTTAATTTAGATTTACTTTTCCTTTCTTTATATGAGATTTTTTTTTTATTTTATTGTGAGTACGTTTCGATACATGTATATTGTTCAGGTTCGAAATTAATACTTTTGTGAGTATCAATTTCTTAAAAGGGTGAGGGAGGAATGTGCTGGGCACGGATATAATGCATCATTATTGTGAAAAGTAATCAAAGATCAAATGTCAAATACAGATAAAGTAATCACGTCCAAAGAAGAATTATTACTGCAGGTGGCCTATATCAAGTCATAAACAGATGAATCTCAAAAGCGCCGAAAATATAAGTTATGGTCAACTTCGTTTATCAACTAGAATGATAAAGACAAGAATTTATGTACAAATGACCTAAAAAGGGCACTGATAAAAGGAGTAAATATCTCAAAATTTGATATCACAGAGAAAAACAAAGCCATAAATTTGGAACTTAATGACAAAATGGGATGCACGTGTTCTTTTGTCGAATTGCCGCTTTGATAGAAACAAAGGGTACATTTTTATATAAAAATGATGACCGAAAGTCAATCGAGAGCAGTCAGTAGTCAGCAGTCAAAATCATGGCTCGGAGGAGCTAAGTTCCTTAATACCGTGGTCACCACGGTTTGTGTTGAAGCTAACGGACTTTTAAGTAGCTGATTCTTTGTCGACAGACATCAGAACATACTTTGTCCGTTTTGCAAGTTGTCGCTAGACATTGCAAAAGTTAGTCTTCAGGCTGAAAGTGAAGCTCAATAGTTTTTGTAAAATTAAATTGTACAGTTGAAAGTTTTCTCAGTTTAAACCAGTCAGTTTGCAAGTGTCGCGAATTTCCAAACGAAGTGAATAGTGAACCAGATACAAAATATGTAAGTTGCCCAAAAACCAGTCTATATAAATGCCCGTAGGAAAATATTTCAGATCATTGACCCAAAAAGTTTAAAAGGCACATGTTAGGGAATTATGCCATTCATATCAGAGGGTGTCGTTTGTCGGATAGTATAGCTAGGGTTGTACTTGAATATATTGAAGTATTTGACGTAGGATTTTCTGATTACAAAAGAGTGATCGATAAAATAGCTTTGTGTATTGAACTTGATGGGATAATTACCTGTATGATTCTAAATTCGATTTTGTCTTCTTTTATGTGAATTTATATGGTTCTTTCAGGAGTACTCATAAATCTTGATAATATTTTTATATGTCAGTAGACCACCATATATATTTTTTGAATAAATACTTCATGTTTATATTGAGTTAATTGATGCCATAGTTATTTCATCCGCCTGTAAAACCGAACCCTAATATCTGTAGCTTACCACCTCACATATAGGACAAATCCGCTCGGCCTATCCAATAATAATTTAACATCTCATCAACTAGTGAGGTGTGCAGCACAGACGGTACGATCTTAATCAAAACGATAGTGATCGAGAAATGATCCATGGTGGAAGAAAACACCACCATGAAATGATCAATGAAAAAGCGATGTGCATAAATCATAAATCCGTCTTAATTTGACCGGAGTGAAGTTAGCAGCTGAAATATAGCAGCCAAAATTACGAAAGTCCCGAAGGGCCATAGGCGTGCGCTAAAAAATTTTTGAACGTTTTCAGCAGCAGCCAAAACAAAACATTCATAGCAGCCAAAAAATGTAGAATGTAAGCAGCTAAAGTGAACACAAATCTCTCATGAAATCTCCTGGTTGGAAATAAAACAAAGGTGTTACTCTCTGACATCGCTGAGAAATAACCATATATCTAATAATAGTAACATGGATACCAGAGCTGAAGCCGAGAAATAAAACAAATGACAGTCTGCGGGACAAATCGCGAATATAATAATAATAAGTTTGAATTGAGAATCGACATTCGTTTTCATCATGGAGGAGAGTAGCTTTCTAGTGAGCGACAAACGTATGATAATTATTAAAAATCAGTCAAATGTGTCAGATAACCTTCAATTCGATGTTTTTATTTTATCATGACATATATTTTTCAAATATTCATTCATTGATGGATTGTTTGACGATATTGAATGATAGTTGATGATAAATGAAGAAATGGATGTGATCTACGAAGCGATACTTGCGATTTGCATAGAAACCTGTGACGATAAAATCATCGGAACAAGATTCGTAGGCTAATTTTTGATCAATCACTGTTATCACTCACTAATCACTTCTGTAAACAATCAGTAAGTACATTAGTAACTATATTAAAACGCTCTTTTACATAATTTGTGTTAACAAATATACCTAACCTGTGATATTCTAAAAACGTCAGTGGATTTCGACTCGTCAAAACCCGCGCATGAACACAATTCATCATTAGCAACTCAGACAGTCTTTTGTTTTTTTTTCAAAACTGGCTTCACTTTCGCGTAAAGATTAAGTGTTATTCATATAGTTGTTATTATATATTATTATATAGAAATAACTTGCGAGCCATCTTGAAGAGTTTAAGCTGCAAAATGTTGAAAAAAAAATCATCTTGAGTCAATTATGATATTATATTATATTTATATATCTCTTTATTTGAGGTTTCAGCATGAAAATAAGCCAGAGATTTTAAAAATCGGTTGACGAGGACAGAAACTTATGACTGAAAAACCAAAAATTTTTTGAGATCATCACCCTGTTAATAAAAGGGATAATAAGACAATTCGAGAAATGGCTCAAGGTAATGAGATCATTTCCATGCCTCTGCTGTTTGAGTTGAAAAAAAAACTGTTTTTCTTCAATTGGATAAGTGGTTCGGACCCAACTCATACTCCGCGATTAACAAATACATAATGCTGTATACAGAGGTTATATTGAAGTTGACGTATCAATCAAGAGGATAAATACTATAGTGAATAAAATATAGTATACCTACATGAAAATCATCCATATCATTTTGAAAAATGAAAACTATGTCAAATTGATATATGAAAATCGTAATTATCGAATATATAAATTTGGAGCTTATCGTACTCCAGATTAATAATGAGGGTGAGTCAAGGAAACACTTTGAACAGAACAAAGGAAACGGAATTTATTAACAACAAAGAACAGAAAATGAAAAATGGCTGACCCGTCCACGGACGCCCGTATAGCGTCCGGGACGGGTGGAAGAGCAATGTAAGAAGAAAGAGCAGAAAGAGAGTGAATCGATGCTCGCTCCACCCTATATGCCGTCGCTCGACTAACAGTGACAGCTCGGATGTCAGGGCGCTGCTGTCACGGCTGGTGGTTCTGTCACAGGTTCTGTGGTACGGGTGGAGACGAGTTCTGGTCGTTTCGCGCCTCGGGATGAGGTCTTGCTTCCTGCGGTTGTCCCGAGGTGGCGGTAGTTCTTTGTGTAATTGTCGGCTGCTCTCGACCACCACAGGTACTCCCTCCTCAATGACCTTCGCGGGGCGCGAAGGGAATGAAAAAAGCAGAGTTCTTCTCTTCCTAGCTGGTACGTCCGTGGGAAGGTCTAAAACAGAGGGAGGTATACCGCAACCTCGTTGTTGGCGCCGTGCGCCTGTTGAGTCGGTGGATTGGGGTTCGATTGGTCTACTCCTGGTTGCTGCGAAGGAGTAGACATCGTTGGTGTAGCGGGGCCCTACGTGTCCTGGTGGGCTTGAATAAGGGCGTCGGTGGGGACGGTCTTCTAGTCCGTTGACCAGGATGACATAGACCTTGTTGCTGGGGTGGGCTGGTTCGTTGTCGATGTGGAGGGTTTGCAGGTCGAGTGAGGTGGGGCAGCTTACTTTGCGCGGCTTTCTCAGGGCATTGCGAGACAGCGTAGACGGGAAGCTTGTGGTCTATCTGAATGACGTGGTGTCGACCCTCGAGGATGTGTCGGAATAACCTAATGCTGGCGTTGATGGCGAGAAGCTCTCGATCAAGATGTACCGTAACGTGTACCAGCTAGGTTGCGCTTCCGGTAGCAGTATCCAAAGTGTCTCCAGTGGCCGTTCTGCGGTTGCTAATAGCATCAGTCTGCAGAAGGGCAGAGGAAGGTGGTGCGCACTGCGGGCGACACCAAGCTTGCATGCTGCAAAGGCTTCCTCGGCAGCTAGAATCCAGGGAACTGGGCGCTTGTCGCTACGTTTCGTCTTCTTTAGGAAATCTTCGAATGTATCCTGAGCTGCGCGCACATTATCCTTGTTTCTGCTCGCGAAGCACGTGGTCGTCAATTTTGCACTCGCGAAAGTATTTCCTCAACATCACGTCGGGGTCACCACTTTGGAGCTTATCGTACTCCAGATCAATAATAAGGGTGAGTCAAGGAAATACTTCGAACAGAACAAAGGAAACGGAATTTATTAACAACAAAGAACAGAGAATGGAAAATGGCTGACCCGTCCACGGACGCCGTATAGCGTCCGGGACGGGTGGAAGAGAAATGTAAGAAGAAGGAGCAGAAAGAGAGTGAATCGATGCTCGCTCCAACCTATATGCCGTCGCTCGACTGACAGTGACAGCTCGGATGTCACGGCGCTGCTGTCACGACTGGTGGTTCTGTCACAGGTTCTGTGGTACGGGTGGAGACGAGTTCTGGTCGTTTCGCGCCTCGGGATGAGGACTTGCTTCCTGCGGTTGTCCCGAGGTGGCGGTAGTTCTTTGTGTAGTTGTCGGCTGCTCTCGACCACAACATAAATAAGAAGACAGCAGAAATATATTATTACTTCAAAAATGGTGAATATAAACTTTACTACGTACGGTGCAACAAATAGGCGCAACACCTGTCACAATTGTTTTATGAAGTTTTCGATTACATAACTCCAAAAATGGTAAATATAAACTCTGCTGCGTACATTGCAACAAAAAGGAGCAACACCTGTCACAATTGTTTCGTGAAGTGTTCGATTACATAATGTACATAAGAATGACCGAGGGAAATTCATGAATTTATTTCGGTTAAGTGCTTTCTCGCTGCATTCGACATCATCGTATCCTTCATCCGTGAAATTGACCATGTCTTTCTGCCTCATAGCGTTTTTGGAAGGCTGCAACAAGAAAATATACATTTATAATATGGAAATGATCCCAAAAATCGAGAATATTATTGAATAAAAAATATACTCACAGCTTTCTCCTTTTCTTTATCATGCTCCTCAATTGAAAGTTTCGCAAGCGTCTCGCTGACCTCGGAAGTCATCTCAACTGCTGTTGCCAATATCGCAGCTAGTCACCAACTCGGAGGAATGGAAATATTTTATTTTCTTATAGGGCTTGTAGCAGACAATCCTCCCCTCCCCCTACCCTCTCTCCCGGTATAGAGCTCACTGCTGGGGTTCTAATTGCTCCATCAACATTTCAATTAGCGAGTCTAATCTTTTGAACCGTTCATTATCCTCCCCCTTATCATTCTGCGACAAGTCGCTTATTGCCTGATGTAGCCAAATTGAATTTTGCTCTGGACTAAATCGATAAAAATCTATATCATTATGACCCCAAGGAAGAGTTCTTACAGTATTGGGAATAATATCGTCGTGATATGAAAGAGCAACTTTGTTTCTCATCTCCGTGAAGATGTCATGCTTATAGCTACGAAAAGTATTCATCTTGCGAAATATCAAACCACCTTTCTCAACGATGTCTTTATAACTATCTAGAGATAGTTCGTTTCTTATTACAGCCCTGGAAACGCCTTTCGCTTTTTTCACCTCGCTACTCGTTGATTTGACACAATAAGCTTTGGCGCCAGTACCATAGAAACTAATTAAGGGATTGTTTGGGAATTCATCTTTCATTTTGCCGTCGATCGATTCTGTGCGAGGCATGTTGAATTTATTATTTACAGGATAATTAGATGTGTCGAAATATTCTGTTTTCTTTCATAAAATCATAGAAATTTTCGCTATCAATTTTCAAAATGAGGGAATCAGTATCAGTATACAACAATGATGATGTCGTTCCCGGAAAATTTTTCTTGATACAATCATATAAGAAATCATAAATTACAATTTTCGACACATCTAATATACTGAAGCCCACATAGAGCGGTTTATCATAATGCACGCTAACCCTACCCATGTGAATTGCAACGAAATTTTCATGAAATATCGTGCAAGTCTTATAATTGGGGAGGGCCGTCAAAGCATTAGCACCCTTCCGCTTCTTGGTACTCCCCCAATGGGTCACAAGTTTGATATCGGTCCTTCTATCGACATTTTCCATAGTTTTACCGTACACACAGTTGACCATCTTTTTGAATAAACCATTATCGGTTTCGTTCGTACTTTTATTGCGCATCTCAGTATTGAGATCTACATATTTCTTCAACCAGCGAGATTGATTGAATTTAAGAACTCTATGTATTCGCGTTAAGATTGAACCATTTCTAATCGCCTGTTTCAAATTTCGATAATGGATTATATAATTCAACTTATTCGATGAATTCGGAATCAGTTTCTTATGAGCGGATTTTGAACTTAGCGGGCTGATGGATTCCACAAGAAAAGGTAAATCCGAGTGCGCATCATGTGAATTTTCAGGGCAGTGAATATCTATTTCGAGAACATACCCGCACGGATCATCATCTGCAACATTCGAGATATCCAAATTTGAGATTCCAACATCAGTTAACCATGTGAAACCAGATGTAGGTAGTGGTTGTGACATTCTATGCCCATACAAGTTGGTCGCATCTAAATACATTATAAACGATGATGGATCATCAGGGTTGAAATTTGGGAGGAATTTATTATTAGCTACATGGCTTCTCATACTACACTGACTGACACCGCCTCTTATTCCCTTCTTAAAGAAATTCACTATGTCGATGTCAGTTAGGAGTTCCAATTCCACTTTTGTGTAGCGCAACATAGCATCCCATGACAGACCAGGGGCTGTATAATATTGACACGGGTCCAACTTGTATGTCTTCGAACTAACCTTCCGAAAATTTTCAAAAACATCGCATAATAACGAAACATTCGATTTCAGATATACGTCTGAATAATCCCCAAGCGTTTTACATTTGAATACCTTCCAAATACGCTCAGCTCTACGATAATCCTCATTCGAAATGTGTTCATTCGATAAATTATCGAAAAAGTCATTTTGTGAAGGTAAACCTTTATGCTCCAATTTATCGATAGATGTTATAAAACTATACGAAACACGCCTTTTCGCGTCATTAGCTTAAATTGTTCGCGATCTTGAAATGCTCTCGCTGTCTCAACACACTGTTCCGTAGTCAGATTTTCAGCTAGAGAATGCAGCGGGTCAGAAAGAAATTTATAGCTATCTAAAAAGCGCAACTTCATGAACATTTTATGATTTTTCCCATCTTTTCCCAAGTACTCATCAACAAAAACATGTTTCGTGAATGATATATACTTTTTCTTAGTTTAAGCGATACAATCCACCCTCTCTTCATGCTCGAACAATTGTTTGATGAAGAGGTGGCTATCATACCCGCTCATATTATGGAAAAAGATGGGGATGAAGTTAGGTAGCTTGAAATTCAAATTACATTTAGAATGTGCGGCGCCTTCTCTCTTTTTACAAGTCAGGTGACAATGGTCTCTAAATTTAACATCTGTGGAATCAAGTGGCTTATCACAAATGTTGCAAATTGTAGCGGTAGCGAAATCAAGCTTTTCTGCAGCACTCAATTAAGCCATAGGAACAACGCGTTTAAAATGCATAATATATATAGTCTTAACATTATCGACTAAACTGGAGACAAACTTTTTTGCTACACCTTTTCCTCGGAATGAAACAAATTTAGTGAGGGAATCATCGTAGGAGCATTTGATGAGATATGCAAATGAATGCGGCTAATGAGCGAATGTTCTATTCGTATACGACCCCGTAGGATCTGGTTCACAAGTTTGGATGGGTTTCAGAACAGATTCAAAATTCGCATAAATAACGAATGGTACTTTCATCTGTTTCTCAAAACTTTCGAATTTTAAAATATTCCCGGGAGCGCTATTTCCGAATTTATCAACCTTGATGGAACCGTAGTGTATGTATGATTGCAATCATTCAATTTATGGCGTACCAACTTCGACCCATCGCAAAAGAAATTCCTATGCTCTCTGGCATTCAATTGGCTTGACACTAATCGCGATAAATTTTCAATCCAGCAATAATGCCCCTTACCGGAATCGTCTGAGATATATAGTAAGTTTACATGCCTACCCAACCTATTCTTAGCATTATGAAGCGGCCCAACAACCTTATATTTCATTTTTTGATCATCGAATATGCCCTCTAACCCATAAACATTGATGGAGCAATCATTTTGATTTTCGAACTTTGGAATATCACTTACTTTCATAGGAAACTCTATACCAACCAGATTCAATACTGTAGAAAAGTGTGGGTAGGAAGATGTTTCGATATTCCTTACCCTCGCAGGATACAAAGCTGATGTGACTGCCCAGGCGAAACAATGCTCATCCTGATTTATAATGTTTACCACCGCTTTCTTGTTCGCAATATAGGTGGGCAGCTTGATGTGAGATCCGCCTCCTAATGGACTATATTTATTAATATTTATTTCTAGGAACAAAATCTCTTCTAAAGCCCAACCTGTAATATCAAAGTGAAAAAAAGAAATAAGCAAACTTAGTCGACATCTGATTTTTTCGAACAACTCACCAGAATCCCGTTCCTCGAATTCGATAGCTAGATTCGAAAGACAATCCCGAAATGCGTCAACGATATCTTCCGAATCTGGCGATGAAGCAATTATGCGATTCGGAGCCATGAAAGATTTCACATCTTTCACATCTCGGGTTTCAATGACATATCTGCCAAAAACTTCCATGTTCACTTTAATCGAGTGATGAATCAGAAGCATATTATCCAATAGAGATATAATTGTTGCTCTATTCTCATTGAAGAACCCATTGTAATCCAAAATGTTCGTTCTACACTCTAATCTGTAGCTGATAATGCGGCATTTGAATGCGCTCTCGATCGCATATATGCCATCTCTGTCATGCATGCACGCATTAGAGCGATGCTCCAAGGTTCTCTTATGAGCACCCATCCTATCTGATGGAACATCTTTAGCGCAGGGCACACATCTTTGCATACTTCTAGATGTCGATGGCGCTGGCGGATTCGAAATATCCAATCGAGCCCTTTTAGCACTAGGTTCACCCAAATCACCCAAATCACCAACACATGAGATTCTTTGATGGCGGCGTAAATTATCACTACCCGTGAAGGTTTGGAAACAAGCACTGCAGGTCAACATGATGATGATGTATAAAAACGCTTTTATCACTCACGAACAAACAAAAAATGCTGATTAATATGTGATTCCCAAGAAACTGTGCTTCACGCGCGCGCGCGCGCGCGCGCGCTCCCTATCGTTATGAGGCCCCGGATAAGGACATAACTAATCACTGAAGGTGATCAGGAACAGCCCTACCCGTATCCACCAACCCCCGTAGCAGCGCTACGGTCCTCATATTTTTAAAGCCCTAGTGGCAGTGGGACTTTAAGAGTCTGGCGTTTTGGGGTGATGGAAAAAAGGGAGCAAAACAATCCGCAGGGCCTGATGTTTTGAAAACTGACTTGTTAGTAGGATAGCATGGCGTATAGGGGCTTGGGTGTTAGTCGGAAACGTAAGAATTTGCATTCATTGAAATAGTTACTATTCCGTGGCGCAGTGTTTGTTGGAATTGGTAACCCTTTTCAGGCTAAAAAAGGCTACTATTCCGGTGTGTAGTGTGTTTGACTTACCTGTGTGTTCCCTTACTCACCTAAGGGGCTTGTTGGTCCAAATGCTGGTGTTTTGGACGTTTGTATCGTTCTCGGAATCTCGGGTCGTAATCCATCGCCTCTCTGTTGAGGGGGTTGTCGTGGCTCTCCATCTTGGTATGGGTCTTTGCGGATAGAATTTTCATTCTATCCAGGATGGGTGGGTGTTGCAGGTCTCTAAAGATGGAGTTGGTTCTGACGAACCATGGTGCGTTGACGATCATACGAACGCATCGATTCTCGTAACTCTGGATTCGCTTGAGGTGAGTCTTGGCACAATGTCCCCAGGCTGCTACTGCTTAGGTCAGGATCGGAAGGAGTATCGTCTTCATGAGGAGGAGTTTCAGGTCGATCTTCATCGGATTTCTGCGTCCGATGAGTGGGTTCAGTTGTCCTCTGACTCGTATGGCGGTTTTCACACGGGAGTCCACGTGAGCCTTGAAGGTCAACTTGTTGTCGATGATTACCCTAAGGTACTTTGCTGAGTTTGTCCATGGGATGTCGTGGCCTCCAATCGACACATGTCCGACTGGAGGTTTGTTGGATCTCGTGATGAGGATGGCTTGGCTCTTTTCCGGGTTGATCTGAATTTTCCAGTTGATACACCATTGCTCGAGCTCGTCAATGGACCTTTGCAGGTACCTGGTGACGAACTCGGCTCTAGGGGATCTAGATGCAAGGGCTGTATCGTCTGCATACAATGACAGAGTGCAATGTCTATTGTTGTTTGGAATATCAGATGTGTAAATGGAGTAGAGGTGTGGGCTCAGCACTGCTCCTTGGGGTACTCCTGCTTTCATGGACTTCACTTCCGATCTGTCCGTTCCTGTCTTGGTGCTAAAAGTTCTCCTGCGAATATAAGAGTCGATTAATCTTACCATGGGTGTGGGGTACTCTAGAAGGGCCATCTTGGTGATAAGTCCGTCGTGCCAGACTCGGTCGAAAGCTTTGGCAACGTCTAGAAACACAGCTCCCGTGAAGTGTCTCCTATTCAACCCTACGGTTGCGTAGTCGACGAGTCTCGTGACCTGCATTTCTGTCGAGTGTCCGCTTCTGAAGCCGAACTGTTCGTCTGGAAGTATGCCAAGTTCTGATGTCATCTCTTCTAGTCGCCTCTTTATGATCCTCTCTATCACCTTGCTGGGGGCGGGTAGTAGGCTGATTGGGCGGTAGTTTTCGGGCCGGGTTGCGTCCTTGTTTGGTTTTCTCAACATTATCACTGAGGCTTCTTTCCAGCTATCTGGAAAGTGTCTCAGCCGCAATACTGCGTTCCCTATGTTGGTAAGGGCTGCTATCCCCTTTCTGGGGAGTTGCTTCAGAGCTTTTTTCGGGATGTGGTCTATCCCGGGAGCCTTTTTGGTTTTCAGGTATTTGATGATTTCTCTCACCTCTTCCGGTGAAGTTGGCCTTAGGATTTCCTCCTGGTCGTCTATCATCCTGATCCTGTCCACTTTTCGTTTGCATCGAACCACGTGTTCTGCGTCTTCTTCTGGCCTATGGTTTTCCACGAATTGCCTTTCTAAGGCTTCTGCAAAGGCTGTCGCTTTGTCTTTGTTCGTGTAGGCGATTCCGTTCTCTCCTTGAAGAGGGGGAATCGGTGTTGGTCCGTTCCTCAGAAGTTTCTGCATGTTCCAGATGCTCCCATCTTCCGGGTTCAGTGATGAGATTTTGCTAGCCCAGCGTTCATCGCTGTTCGCTTGTAGTTCTCTCCTCACGTCTCTTGCAAGTTGTCTCGCTATCTGGTTGTGTTCTGGTAGCCTGGTTCGCATGGATAGCTTTCTAGCTCTCCTCTTTTGCCTAATGAGCTCTTTGAGCTCAGGGGGCAGTTCGTGCTGCAGGTTCCAGTACGTGGTTCGGGTAACGGTGGTGCTGGCTTCTATGGCTCTTTGGACGTCTCGTTCAAAGTTTTTCACTGCTCTCTCCAGGTCTTCTATCGAGCTTATAACGGGCATGGGGCCCATTTGCTCGTGGAAGTTTCGCTGAAATTGAGACCAGTTTACCTTGTTCCGGTTTATCGGGGTGTCCTCCTCTGTTCTGTCTTCTCCCACTTGAAGCAGTATCGGGCTATGGTCTGAGGTTCCGTCGTGCAGTACTGCGATTTCTACAGGGACTTGAAGTCCTCGTAGTACGGCAATATCTAGGATGCTGGGTGCAGTGCGATCGTCGTTCCTAGTAGGTTCGGTTGGTCCCAGGACTGATACTTCTTCGTTCCGTTCCAGGTAGCCTAAAAGAAGTCTACCTTTCGAGTTCGTTGTCGTGCACTTCCACTGGGGGTGTTTCGCGTTCCAGTCTCCTATTGCGATGGTTTGCCTGTTTTCGCTTAGTACGGCGTTTAGGTCTCCGTCCGTCAAGGTGGCTGCCTGGTTCGAGGTTACGTACACGGACACCACCTGAATTTCCCCTTTGGTGGCCGTATTCACTACCGCTATGGTGGCTTCCAGGTGTTCCAGGTCTGGTGTGTTGACTGGATG
Source organism: Chrysomela aeneicollis (assembly GCA_029955515.1). Lineage (NCBI taxonomy): Eukaryota > Metazoa > Arthropoda > Insecta > Coleoptera > Chrysomelidae > Chrysomela > Chrysomela aeneicollis. Next base: position 4,016,165 of record JARUHQ010000030.1, on the reverse strand, counting down.
GTGGTCTAGGGTTTTCTTGATCAGCAGGAGGGTTCCCCCTCCTTGTCTGTCGACCCTGTCATTTCTGTAACAAACATAGTTAGGTACTTTGAATGACTTACCTGGTTTGAGCCGTGTTTCTTGGAGTGCCATGACGTCGATGGAGGTTCTCGATAGGATTTCCTGGAGTTCCAGTTTTCTCGCTGCGGCTCCGTTGATGTTCCAGGAGCCAATCAGGAGTGAGTCCTTCTTACGCGCCATTGATAACCGGTGAGGGCATCGTAAGGCGAGCGAGGGTCTGCTGCACCGTTTTCTCGATTACTTGCCGGATGTATTCTTGGAATTCAACCGGCACATTCTGAGTTTCAGGGGCAGCTCTGGGGGCGGCGGGCCTGAGGGCGGCGGGCCTGGGGGCGGCGGGCCTGGGGGCGGGGGGCCTGGGGGCGGCGGGCCTGGGGCGGCGGGCCTGGGGGCGGTGGCAGTGGAGGCCGCTGCGGCGTAGGAACGACCAGGAGTCGTTCTTGGCGCTGGCGGTCTCGGTGCGTTCGGTCTCGCTGTGGGTTGGGTGGCTGTCGGTTTCCTAGGTTTGGGAACCATAGGACATCCTCTGTAGTTTGCAGGGTGGTTGCCGTGGCAGTTCGCGCACTTGGCTTCCGCTTCCCTGGGCTTCTTGCAGGTGGCCGTCTCATGCTTGCCTCCGCACTTGACGCACCTGAAATCACAATGGCAGTTACGCTGTCCGTGACCGAATTTCTGGCAGCGGTGGCACTGCATGATTTGTCCTTTTTTGGGATGTTGTGGCTCCATCTTGACGATGTAACTGCAGCAGTCCTTCACCTCCAGATGGTTTTGTCGGTTTTTGGTACTTGGATAAGTACCAGGGGGATCTCCTTCTTGGTGACGTTCGACTTCATTCGGTGAACGTCTTCGACGGGGACTCCCTTCTCGATGAGGTCCTCTTTTATGTCCTTGGTGGACACTGACATATCGATGCCGCGCATGACGGCATTCAGGAGTTTGTCTTCGTTTAGGGTGTAAGTGTGGTACTGGTGCTTTTCCAGCTCCAGTATCCTGGTGGCGGCACGGAATTCCGCCAAGTTCTTCGTTTGGACCTTTACTCCTTGTCCCGTCAGTTTTACCAACGGGATCTCGATTCCTTTTTTGGCCAGTTTATTTCTGACCACTGTCCATTCCCCTGGACTTTTCAGGACTATGGGCGGGATCTGGGTCCTTTTGGTGGCCTCTGCGGGTTTATCCGTTTCGGGCTCTGGACTTGCGGCTGTTTCCTCTGCTCGCTCGGGGCTCCTCTCAGCCTTCCTTTTTTGGCTATCTGCAGTGTAGCCTCCGGTTGCCGTCTCGACTTCCATGTCGTCGTTGTTTTCTTCGGCTATCGGTTCGGTGGTTCCCCTTATTAGGGCGGCGAGGGCGGAGTGTATCCTGGAGTTTTCGGCATCTCCAGCTTGGATATATTCTTTGGCTTTTTTGTCAGCCTTCGTGGCAAGAATTGCTAGGTCTTCTATAAGGACCTCGGTTTTTGGTTCCGGTGCCGGGTTTTGGTTTTTGATTTGCATCCTCAAATCATTTATCGTGCCCTGTAGGGTCGCGATTAGCTTGGTCTGGGCGCTCATCTGCTCTTTCAAGTCTTTGATGATGCCTCTGAGGTCCTCATCATCAGGAGTTCTTCGGGGGCTGCGGCTCTTCGAGGCCGTCTTCCTGGCTTTTTTGTTATCCCTTGCCCTGTCCATGCTTGTTGGGACTACAAACATATCATCCTGGGGAAGTTCCATTTTTATCTTCTTGATTCCTAAAAGAAATCCTGAAAATAATCCTGAAATATTTAAAAGGGTTAGTTTGAAGCTGGTTTCTTCGTCCAATCAACAGTGCGCTCGGTATTAACCTGCGCACTGCATAATCTTGTGGTTTCGCCGACTTCTAATTCGGCGTCGAGTCTTGTTCGAATCAATTTAGAATCTCACTGCGTCTCGTATTCGATAATCCAAGATGCACAAAAACTTCTCCTCTTGCCTTCACTCTTTCGAGTGAATAACTGCAATGAGTATTTCCTAGCCCGCCTTATGTAAGAGGTGTGGAGAGAGGACTGTTTAAATCGAATATTTTGAAAATAAAGCCATTCACTTTCAAGAAGCAATCTTTGTTGAAGGCTCATAAAGTACTTTTAGTGAAGAGTAAAAATCTGCAGGATATAAAATCCGACTCAACGCTCAGAAAAATCAAGTCCGAGGCCACTGGAAATTTAGATCGTAGTAAAGATGATCTACTCGACTTACTTATGATGCAGAAGAAACATCCGGAATACATAAAAGAAATATGTATGCTATTTAGTGTAAAAATATACAGATTGGATCAATTGAAAGTTCTGAGAGCCCAAATAATTGGTAAGAAGTTACATTTGATTCATTTTGATGCAACCGGTAGTGTGGTAAGAAATCAATTGATAAAAGGATAATATACTCTTACACAGCTGTGATGAAGGTTAATAAACCATAGAGAATATACCCAATTTTCTCAATGATCTCGGCAATGCACGATTTGAATTCGAAATTCAAACTATACTCAATGATTTTCGATACTTCTGCGAAGAGCATCAGTGGCCAGCATATTCCGGTGTTGTATCAGATTTCTCATTGGCGAACATTCATGCCATTTATAAAGCCTTCGACAGATGTACCCTTTTGGAGTACATTCAGAAATGTTACAAGTTCATTGGAACATAACAAAACTTTGGAGGAAGATGAATTGATTGGAATCCATTTATGTTGTGCGCATTATTTTCTTGAAATGGCTTGCAAAGATATTGGCAATCTTTTAAAGAATGATGACCAAAGGCGTTATTGCAAAGATATTATTGCAGTTGCTATTTCTATCGAAACATAAATCTGTAGCAGTTAGAGATTCCGTAATATAATAATAGGATCTTTGGATAAGGATAAAGCTATTATTTCTTCAGACATTTTATTCGATAATATCGAAAGTTTTTCTTCGGATGTCGAAGATATTGGTAAAGAGAGTATGTATAAATCAAGCTTTTTTTTATAAAAAATATGCAAGTCTGGATGTATCCAGAATGGAAGATCCTTCCGAAAACAAGTTGATTTTCATTCAATTCTCCTCCCAGTCGGGAATCACAGAGTGTTTCAGATTTGGGTCACCTTTGAGGAAACCCTCGATCTTGAATTTTCATCTTAAGTTAATTCTGATCTTTAAATCTTCTAATATGACGTTTCAGCTTCAAAATGAGCCTAAGATTTTGAAAATCGGTTGAAGAAGAAAAAAGTTATGACTGCAAAACCAAAAAAATTGATTTTTTGAGATCACTCTGTAAAGAAAAGTGATAAGAAGACAATTTTGGAAATGGCCAAAGGTGATGAGATAATCTTCATGCCTCTGCTGTTAAAGTTGAGAAAAAACTGTTTTTCTTCATTTGGGATCCTTTTGAAAATTTCGAAATTTTGCACAGTTCCAAAAAACATCCTGTAGCAATTTTATGGAAATAACCTAATGTATCGAAGAAGAACGAGAATTATTCTGAAGGACTGAGCTAGCGAACAATGGAAACCGAATTAAAATTGTTCAAAGAAGAAAAAAGTTATTCAAATTTAAACAGTGGCAAAATTTCGGGGTGCGACGTAATTAGAAATGCGTAGTTTAATTAGTGAAATTCTGACAATTTCACGAACTAATACCATGAAAAAAAGCAACATTCGACGTTAAGAATATATACATTTTACCAGAATACGACAGAAATTCAAACGGACTCTACGATTTCATCAGAATCGCTACTACGCTTTTGAATCATTACTTTAATACGACCACATCGTATTGTCCTCAGAATGTTCTACTTCTACAAGGAATCATAAACAAGCTGACAGGCAGAGCGAATGAAGTTATTTCAATATACGGTTGTGGCGATTGGCGAAAGTTTTGGCGATCAAAGAGATGAAAATTCTCTAACAAGAGATCTAGTCTACTAACGACAGCAAAACGAGTCACCGCTTTACTTCTACGAGCGATATATGGGACTTTCGAATTATTTAGACATCCATAATGATAACGATGTGGTAAAAGAAGCAAAAAGGCATTTTTCCAAAAACAAACTCCCACTACCTTCCTAACAGGACTCAAGGAACCCCTTGGCTATTGCAATGCAATATATACAGGAAGAAAATGATTTACGATACTTGCAACGGAATAACGGACCTACAAATTTCACGTCTGATAAAAGACAGGCACCGACACAAAGAAATTTCAGACCACCGGCACAAAATACGTGCAACTCTCCCACAAGGGCCCATCAATGTACCGCAAGGAGAAAACAATCAACCTCAAAAGTTCTTCACAAACCAACAAGTTTTTGGAAAACCTCAAAATGTTTGGACTCCACGAAATAATTCAGGACAGTTCCAACCAAGAGCCACCCCAATGTCGATATTCTCTGGAAATAGCTCACAAACACAACCGACACCAACTCCAATGAGTGTGAGTACCCGAAATACAGCAGGCCCATCAAATCAGTATAGAATACCATCCAATACCATCCATCACAAAATATTCCTGAAGAAGTATATAACCTAGAACATCAGGACCCTGAACAATTTTACGAAGATTGTTCATGTGCATACAATCACGATAATTACTACGAAATGCAAAAATAATATGAAGACCACACTAATGAAGAAAATTTGGAATTCCCATCTGAAGAGCAGAATGAAAATTTTCAGATAGACAGCAGTCAAGACCACGAGATATAGTGGAAATTCACAGTCTCACAGACAAAAAAGAATTACCATACATAACTATCTCCGAACCACCGTTGGAATTGCTTATCGACACCAGAGCGACAAAGTCCTTTTTGAACCCGAATATTGCATTTGGAAAATTCAAGGATTGCATCAAACATGAACCATTCATTGAAACATCTATTTTTCAAAATTACTCTCAAGACCATAGTGCCGAAATTCCAAGTTTCCAGAATTTAAGAACGATTTAACGATGCAATTTCATCTTTTCAAATTTCATACATCCTTCGACGGACTTATTGGATTAGATAACTTGAAATTATTAAAAGCTCATCTCGATTTATCAAATTCAAGATTGATCACGCAACACTCTCGTATGCCTATACATTATTATGAGACAGATCAAAAACACATTTTCTCCGTACAACTGGACCCTCATACTGTCACTCATGTTAGACTTCCTGTGGAAGAAAACGAAGGACCTATCATTTTACCTCGACAAAAAATCCAAGGTGCTTTACTACAAGAAACACTGAGCCAAGCATGCGATAAGATGGCTTTGGCCGAACTTTTGAATAATAGCGACCAATAATTACAAATCAATTTATCGGAACCAATCAATAGTTCCAAAATTCATTCAGATGACTTTCATCTATTTACAGCAGAAATCAATCCGATGGAAGCACAAGAAATTGAGATACCACTGACATTCACGAATCAGGTCAACCATTTCAAGACCAAAGACGAGATACTTGTATACACAGAGTCTTACAGATATCCACATGTCCATAAAGATGAAGTTCAAAATCAAATAGCCTCTATGTTGGAGCAACAAATTATAATACCAAGTACCGTCGTACCCAAAAAACCGGATGCCTCTGGAAAGACCAAATGGAGGATAGTAGTGGACTACAGAAAGGTTAATGAGAAAACCATCGATGACAGGTACCCACTGCCGAATATTTCGGACATTCTCGATAAGCTTGGACGATGTCAATACTTTACGACACCCGACCTTGCTAGTGGATTTCACCAAATCGAGATGGCGAAGGAGGACATTCAAAAAACGGCTTTTAACGTGGAACATGGCTACTATGAGTATGTTAAAATGCCTTTTGGGCTCAAGAATGCCCCGGCTACCTTCAGCAGGGTAATGGACAACGTTTTGAGAGGTCTCCAAGGTAATATTTGTCTCGTATACATGGACGATATTATCATCTATTCGACATCCCTACAAGAACATATAATCAACATCAGTAATGTATTCCAAAGGTTACGAGAAACAAACCTCAAAATTCAGCTATACAAGTCTGAATTTTTACATAAGGAAGTAGCTTTCCTCGGGCACGTTATCACCCCAGGAGGTATAAAACCAAACCCTCAAAAGATCGAAGCTATTCTACGTTATCCAATTCCCAGGACACCAAACAGTACAGTATCCCGATTTCTCTAAGTCATTTAATCTAACAACCGATGCAAGCAATTACGCTATTGGCGCCGTTCTGTCTCAGGGACCAGGACCAGGGACCTCTGCTCCGAGAACACTCAGCAATACTGAACAAAACTACTCGACTTTCGAAAAAGAGATGCTATCGATAATATGGTCAACAAAATACTTTAGGCCGTATCTCTTTGGACGAAAATTTTAAATATTATCTGTCCACCTCCCACTTCAATGGTTATTCTCACTTAAAGATGCCAATTCAAAGTTAGTGAGATGGAGACTCAAGTTGGAAGAATATGACTATGAAGTCTTATATAAAAAAGGCAAAAGTAACGTGAATGCCGATGCACTTTCACGAATTGAAATCCAAACGAAAGAATTGCAAGCATTGGAAGAATACGTGAGAAATTTGAATGAAACACTATCAGCCTCGAAAGATCCATGTATAACAAAGCATCAGATGTACAGACAGATGTTAATATCGAACAACCAGATAATCAACCTCATCTTCCACGAAATGATAAGGCATCAAACGGAGAACTTGACCTACCCGAACGCAGGAGGAGCAACGACACATCGTCCACTGAAACAGCTGACGAAGGACGTGACTTACGGCAAGGAAATAACACATCAGAAACCGAGACAGCAGACGAAATCCCAGAAGAAACAAATGATATCGCCGTTCATTCGAATCACGAAAATCCTACTCTAAGTATTCCAATATCAGAAAAACCACTAAATTGTTACAACAACCAAGTGAAGATGAAATTCGTTAATTTTAGCTCTGTTGGACCGATAATAGAACAAATATTTCCTAATAAGAAACGAATCCATGTCCAAATAGGACTGAACGATATAGAAAATGATGTAATTTAATTTTTCAAAAATTACCCGTTCCGCCAAAAATTAAACTAGCGCGTGTTCGATAAAGATGAGCATTACCAAGATATTTGCGACATTTTGCAGAGAACTTTCAAGAATACCGCGTATGACTTAGTAAAATGTAGTCAAATAGTAGAAGACGTTTCTGACATGGAAAGATGGAAGGAGATTATAAGAAATTACCATGAGGAAAAAATCAATCATCGTTGTATAAACGAGACAGAAATGCAATTAAGATGAAGATATTATTCTTCACATTGATACAATCATGGACGCATTCTCGAAATACGGTCAAGCGTACCCTATAGATGGTGAAAATGCAATAAGTGTAATAAATGCACTTCTTATTTTCATCACTCACCACGGATTAACAAAAGTAATAATATCAGACAGTGGAACAGAGTGTTATGTCCATCTTTCACTGTTCTGCAAATTCACGTTCACTTGTATCACATTTTACGAGGGCGGCACTGAGATTACGAACTGAGGAACATTGTCTGGAGCTCAACTGTCGGATCTTGGAACTGCTCTGACTTCTGATTCTAGTTTCAGAGAATAAAAATGGAACTTTTCATGAGAAAATTGTAGGAACCTTCCATCCCCGCTAATTACTCTAAGTAGTGGTTCATGTCGATTTTGCCAAATTCAAATCATTTTTAAAAGTATTGTCATGTTAAAAACATTCAATATAAACTATTTCAGATACAAATCTCATATTTTTGCGCTTTTTCCATTACTCTTCGATCAAGTTAGTATAAACATAATTTAGTTGAAGGTTACTGGGATAATTAGTTTTTACGGCTGCAGATCTCATGCCCATGAATAATTCACGAGCTAATTTGGAGTGTAAACAAAAGCAACGTTCCTATTGATTCCCTAATTTCCCCTCCTCGAATGATCCTCCCTTCAATGACTTCGAGTGACTCTATTCAGACTATATTCTTCAGTTCCGAAGTGTTTCATCAAGCTGGTAAGTCCATCCTATAGTCATCGTATTGTGCCTCGTATTTATAAAATGTCTATACTTGATTAATCTTTATAACATATTCAATTCTCTTGATAATATACCTAAGCTTGTTCTTAAGAGGGCATATTCCTTGCTGACTCCGCCAAAAAATAATTACCGCTCCCAAGTTCCTCTCGAGTTATGGGACATTCTGGAGACTTGATATTTTTTTCTGTATAGAAGAAAGGTCAATTGGTGCATCTTATGAAGTAGATTTTCATTTTGCTGCTTAACATTAATTATAAACATCTATGAATCAGTGCGTTTCTGGCTGACTTTGTGATTTTTTTTAGGGTTGTGACAAAAAAAATCAAAAAAGTAATTCATAAGATGCCTAGATTACATAAAGATCTATTAGGGAAAAAATCCTGAAGTGAAATCTTGTTTGGTTTTCCTATGGGAACTTGGGAGCGGAGGCAAATTTTCGCAAATTTTCCAACGATTTCGACGTGGGCGCGGCACTTACTGAAAATAAGCCACTCCCCTTAGGTGCATCAAATATCATTCATAGTAAGTGGTCTTGTGTCCAAATCAGTAGAATTTCATCTTCTATACAATAGTCAATGAGCAACCAAAATATCACAAGAGAATAAATTGTAAATAGTAGTAATTCGACTGATTTTATTTTTCATTTTATGTATAATATTCTGTAAACTTTGGTTATACCTAGATTAATTATTTTTTCTGTTATAATAATCATCATAAACACTTTTTCACGGAAGTTAATACGTTGTCATTCAATAAACGTTTAGACATAGAATATTCTACCTAGATTATTCCGGTTTTTCGATTGGCTGAAACCTTGGCTGAAATCTTGGCCGAAATCTCGGCTGAAACATACCTTGACTTCCCTAACAACATAGGAATATCCTATAGCTACTTTCGTTGTAGGTATGTCCCAAATAAGTGTACCGTCAGTACCATAAAATGATTGAAGTATTTTCAAGAAATGTCCCGACAGGTACGTTAATGGGTTGTCCCTTTCATCTCCCTGTATACTCTGAAATCCATAGCATTTCAATTCTGATATTAAAGTATTATACCCGTATTTCGTTCGCCGATTTTGGTGAATAAGGAAACGATGTTTTCAAATCGGAAATATCACAAACCGTTTTCGAAATATACAGGAAAAACCGAAATTGTCCGGTTTCTTTTATTTGTGCTGGCGCCTTTATTTTGAGAAATATGAAAATGTTTTCAGGGAACTTTCTTCTCTGTTTTGCATTTGTTATGATTTGCTGTACTTCAATTTTTGATACGACGTTTGGTTCTTCGAGGGCCACCTTCAACTTCATTTTATCAAATAGGGGTCAGTATTTTTTTCATGAATTTGACTAGCTCATAACTTTCCGATATCTGAATGAATATAGAGTCTTATATATAGTACATTTCTCTTTTACTTTTCGTCAGTATACAGGGTGTTTCATAATAAATGCGCAGGACTTCAGGATATGAGCTCTTTCAAGAATATGAAAAAAGTTCCTATTGACTTACCCTCTAAAATGCACCATTTTCGACAAACAGGGTGTTGAATTAAAAAAAATCGTTTTTGCGAATATTTCTGGAACCGTTAATCGCACAGAAAACAGATTTTGTAGGCATTTTCTACTCATAATAAGCTATGTTTTGGGCTGATTTGTTATTCTTTTTAAATTCATAACGGCGGACATTTCCAACACTTAATTATTAATAAATAACACGTAATTTGTTTTTTTTTATTTTGCAAATATGAAGTTAACGTTTGGTTTTGTTATTTGTTCTACCGTTTAAATAAATTTTGTATAATCATGAAAAAAATTATTTAAAAAAAAATGAAAGTTGATTTTTCTTGAAAACGGTCAACTTTAGAGCTTATGAACATAAGTACATTTTTTGTATAGAAAACATTGGCGGTTTAAATAGGTGGCTCAAAATTGTACTTTTTCCAGTGACGTGAAAGTTGGAGGAAATAGCTCCCACTACCCCTTCAAAATCTTCACCAATTATGAATTTAAAAAAATAACAAATCAGCCCAACACATACCTTATTATGAGTAGAAAATGCCTACAAAATCTATTTTCTGTGCGATAAACGGTTCCAGAAATATTCGCAAAAAACAATTTTTTTTAATTCATGTCGAAAATGGTGCATTTAAGAGGGTAAGTCAATAAAAACTTTTTTTCATATTCTTGAAAGAGCTATTATATCCTGAAGTCCTGCGCATTTATTATGGAACACCCTGTATATTTTACTGACAGACAACCATTCGTCGATTTTGGTTGTGGCAGTATTTTGGTAGTACTAGTGCATAAACACTACACCAGTGCCTGTTCAATGAAATTCGCCGTGAGAATTGACTTATATCAATGAAAAACGTAGGAATCAGAACATTATATAGGTACTGTCCGCCATAAAGTTGGCTAAACCTAGTGACAAGAATTGATCGTGTTTTTATAATTATTAACCTCCCGCAAAATGTCTATTCCACAAATAAGTTTTGATCCAACCAATGTGATTTAGGTTATTAATGTTTCTGAGTAAGGTAGAGGTATAAAAATTGTATTTTTGATTTTTTTTTCAATCTTGATACGGGTCCTCGTTAGATTCCAAGAAATTTTTCGATATCTTGTCGATTTGACCTATTTGTCGGCACCACTGACAACCTTTATTTCGAGCTTTTTTTAAACTCTCGCCAAATCTGAAGTCACGTGGTATGTCGCAACGTATTCTAACTAAGGGCCATTAGAGTTTTTCAGAAATATCAATAACAATTTTTTCCCATTTGTAGCCAACTTTATGGCGAACTGTGTTATTTTTTATTTCTTAAAATATCGCATATTTCGAAGTTCGCAAAATCTCAAGTTATATTTTTCAGAAAATAAGTATGTATCTATGTATATATAATTGCCAGTTTGAACTGTCAATTATACATAATTGCCAGTTTTAACTGTCAATTATACATAATTGCCATCTCTTGCCAATTAATTAATATCCAACTGCTAGATACTATTATTTTACAAAAAAAAAAGTGATTTTGCCGAGGATTCTGCTGATTTCGAAAAATACGATTTCTGAATAAAGTGAAAATCAGTATATATAATTGGGGCTAAATAGTTTTCTAGAAAAGCAAATTTTATTTAAATATCACAAATGAAGCATTTTTTGTTTGTTGCGTATTTTTTAATGTCACTGTGTATATTGTAAACTTCTTCATGTCTTGTAAATACGATGAAAAATTTCATCTTTATCTTCTGATGTAAGTAATGTTATTTAGATTCAATCGACGATCGCAAACTATAAACTTCTCGATAGTATACCAAATATTAATATGTAAAGTTCCATTTCACTAAGCGGCAAACGAAATTCAGTAACGTCCAGTCTTCTACCGACATTCGCGTGACTGCCGTCTCTTCTCTACGTGCCGCTTTACTGTTACGATGGATGGTAAAAAAGCCCATAATTCGATCGGGATGATTGGCATGTGGCATGAAATAGTTCACATTCGAAATGTTTTGAGCTTGATATCCACTCTTAATAATCATCAAAACCCTCATAGACGAAATTGCCATTCCAAATGCATCTAATTCGTACATTCTTTTATAAAACAAAACTTTTTTGGAGTATAGACATAGCTTGGTACTTAAAGGAAATATCGGCCGGAGAACATCAAATTTGTTTGTATTTCGAGCCGAGACGACCTATATAGCGACCCATATAGATATTAAAAACAGGTGGCCTCTTGAACGAATATTTGTTGGTACCTCTGATATCGAACTCGTTACGATTCATTCATTAGTTTTTCTGGACGATAAAATATATTGTCAAAATTGGTCATCATTACAAGAGTTCAAAAATGGGCCAATGAGAGATTTCGTTAATACCCACAAAATAAAGATTCATTATACAACACCAGAAAATCCCAAATCAAATGGCATGATTGAACGATTTCATTCAACACTCATTGAACATCTTCGAGTTAACAAAGGCCAAAAATCTAATTTCAACGTTAAAGAACATATGCCATCCTAGGATTCAATAACTCGATACATTTCGTTACCAAACAAAAGCCAATCGACATATGGACATTTGGACCCATTAGACCCATTTGTCATAGACATCGAAAGGAAACTGCTCAATAATTATGTTTAACAACATAGAGAGAAGGCTTAAGCAATTTACAAAGAACTTAATCAGAAAGCAGTCGAAATCAAGGAAAGAATAAACGAAAAACGTAATAAGAAGAGACAAGTGCCAATCACCTACAAAACGAATACCAACATCTATAAAAAAACTACAGAGAAACTGAACAAATTGCTACCCAGATTCACTTGAAAAGTCGTGACATCGAATAATCCTGTCACTGTCAAGCTACCTGATACTTCCATTCACAAGAAAAACATCAAACATGAGTCCAAAAGAACACGCACGTTTAACGCACGCTTCACGCATGGTTCACGCACGTTTCACGCACGTTTCACGTTTTTGTCACGGGACTGGAAACCTCTGAAGATATCTGAAGCCGTCTTATCAGTTTTTGCGGTTAGAGCTCTCGCGGCATTTGACCTTGAAAGAGCCAAAATTGCCAGAATGAACCTTAGATTTCCTTATGGAGATTAACATGGGAAAAGTGGTCAAAATGGTCCCGTACCGGTGCAGTATATTTACTCATTATTCTACCTAAACCCTATCTGACAATGAATAGCGTACTCCAACAGTACACCGAGCAGCCCTGCCCGAATATAGCCATTCAGTACCGAACCCGTACACCAGATTGTATCACGCAGATTCTCCAATTCTCAGACGAAGTAGCCGAATGCAGACAAGTTCCGATATCGATCAATACTGTAATGTTAGTAGTTGTGGGTTATCTGATTAAAGTAATGAGGTTACTATTCGTTAAATAGAAAATGGTTTATTCCACTTGAATCATACATAAGTCACCCCACTATCACATTCGACATCCTGTCAACTTCAATCGAGTCAAGCGACTCTCGACCTTAAGTCCCTAAACCTTAACAGGGTTGCCAGATATACTAACTGGATAACCACAGAACATCCCCCCCTTTAAGATTACATTATTATTAGAATATAATGCAATAATTTAGGAAAGTACAAAGTCCTTCAAATAAGTAGGTTTCCTAATTAATATCTCTACTGGGTCTTTCATACAGTGAATGAGGTATTCTAGGTGTAGGATTAGATGAAATCATTGGGGTTGGAGGAACACCAACATTACTGGCACATTCACTGTTGGATTCACTATTATTAGGAAACACTTCAGGAGAATCATGATTAATACTAGGAGATATGTGAGAATTTTCCTTAGGTGAAACAAGAGGCAGTGTTGGGGTAAATTTAGGTTGGACATGATATGGAGCTGGTATCAAATGCCAACGGTTTCTTCGATATATACCAAAATTAGTCTCTACCGAGTATGAACGGGGTTCATCTAAAATAGAAATTATTTTTCCATACTGTCTCAAATATATTACCCAAACACTGTCACCTATAGACAGTTCTGATAAATCTTTGGCCTTATGTCTTTTGTTATACTGGAATGCAGATTTTTCTTTGGCTATACCCTCCTTTTCTAAAACAAGCTTAGAATCAACACTTTTGTTCAGTTCACTGGGTATAGTCGGTAAAAGTGATCGCAGTCTCCTATTCATAAGAAGCTCAGCAGGACTATACCCACACTCTAGAGGGGTAGTACGATAAGCTAAAAGAGCCAGGTGGATATCATCATTTTTTCTTATCAAAGCTTTGGCAGTTTTCACAGCTGCTTCAACACAACCATTCGATTGTGGAAAATAAGGACTGCTGGTTATATGGTGAAAATCGAAATCACTAGCAAATTTCTTGAATTGTGCTTGAAATTGCGGACCATTATCCGATCTTATGACTTCCGGAATTCCATACCGGCTGAATAATTCTTTTAAATTTCCAATAATATCAATTTCAATCATTTTTTTCAATCTGAATATTTCAAAGAATCTAGAATAATAGTCCGTAACTATTAGATACCATATATCGAGTTTGAATAAATCTAAAGATATTTTCTGCCAAGGCCTTTCAGGAAAGTGATCTTTCAAGAATGTTTCCTTAGGATTTATTCTGTACTCAACACATTGAGGACAGTTTCTAATTAGATTCTCAATTTGCGTTGATAAACCTAGCCACCATATAGATACTTTAGCCCTTGCCCGACATTTAACTATTCCTTGATGTCCCAGATGAATGAATTCCAGACATCGTAATTGTAAGGAACCTGGAATTATTATTCTGGTATTTCTGAGTAAAATATCTTTTACAAAAGAGATTTCAAATCGATAACAATAGTATGGAAGTAAAAGGGGAACTATCTTATTTTTTTCCGGCCACCCCGAAAGTGAATATTCTTTTAGTTTTTGACAAATGAAATCTTTAGATTGTTCTAGTTTAATTATGTCAAGAAAATAGGGCTTTACTTGTAATGACTGAACAACAATGTTAACATGAGCTTCGGCTTCATGCACTAATTCATCTTCTTCTGGAGAAGGATGATTTGATGAAAAATTTCTTGACAAAGCATCTGCGACCAACAGATATTTGCCTGGGGTATAATAAATTTCATAATCATACCGCATGAGACGGATTCTACAACCTTGTAGACGAGGTTTTAATTCATCTATGGGTTTGGACTGTAAAACTTGAACTAAAGGCTTATGGTCTGTTTCTATACGAATAGAAATTCCAGTGATGTATTCCTGAAATTTATCTGCTGCCCAAGCTAAGGCTACCGCTTCTCTTTCAATTTGAGCATATCGTTTTTCTGTTGAGGACAATAATCGAGAAGCATATGCTACTACTTCTTTCATGCCTTTATGAGTCTGAATCAGACATGCTCCTAGCCCATAGGATGACGCATCTGCAGATATGGATATCTGCTTAGTAGGGTCAAAATATGCTAAACATGGACTATTTTGAAGTAAATCTTTGACTTTGACAAATGCTTCATCTTGAGAAATACCCCAAGTGAAGATGATATTCTTTTTAAGCAAAGAAGTTAAGGGTTCCAAAATTTCTGATCGCTTTGGGATAAAACGACTTGACAAGTTCATCATTCCCAAAAATTGTAACACTTCAGTTCTGTTAGTAGGTGCTGGAAATCTTTTAATTGCAGAAATTCTCTCTGAATCAACTGAAATACCTTTATTAGATATATAGTGTCCTAGATATGACAAAGATTGTACACCAAACTCACATTTTTGTTTATTCAAAGTGATCCCTTCTGCTTTAATTCTAGAAAGAACATTTTTTTCAGTAATACATTATGAGTTCCCAAGGTTGGAGCATGAATTAGTATGTCATCAATGTGACTGATTACACCCTCAATTACATTCAATATCCTATTGAGTAATATGGAAAAATATTCTGGAGCACAGGTGAGTCCAAAAGGGACTCTTGTGAATAGAAATCGTCCAAAGGGGGTGATAAATGTAGTTAAATGTTGCGATTCTTTATTCAACCTGATTTGATAGAAACCTGAAGTGGTATCTAGTTTACTAAAATAGTTAGAACCTTTCAGTCTGGCTAAAATAGTTTCCACTTTTCCTATCGGGAAATAGGAACGTAATACAGCTTTATTAAGATGAGTGTAGTCTACACACAATCTGATTTTTGAATTTTCACTCACTACCACTATTGGGCTGACCCAAGGTGTATAACAAGAGACTTCTTCAATTATACCTAATTTCAACAATCTATTAGGTTCCTCTTTCAATGGATTCAATAGAGGAATTGGTACTACCCTAGGTATTGACTGGATATATGGTTGAATACCTTCCCTGATTTTTATCTCCATTTCTGTTTTAAAAGTTCCTACATTGCTGAAAATTTCAGGGAATTTTTTGATAATATTTTCTTTTGAAATTACATTTTCTAGTGAGTTTACTACTGAATTGGTATTATCACCAAATTTGAGAATATTTAAAGCTATGATGACATGTCTACCTAGAATAGGTTTGGTTTAATTTTTTATAACATATAACTCAGTTTCACAAACCTTGTTTTTATAACTGACTTCAGCCAAGAAAGTTCCTACTACTTCCAGTTTAACTCCAGATGGACCAGTGACTAACTTATTTGAATATGACAATTGCTTTATAAACTTGTTTTCCACAGTTTTCTCAGGAAGACAAGAAATATCTGCTCCAGAGTCAATTAAAAATTCAAAATTTTTGTTCAACTTAGAAACAAAGAGAGAAATTGTCCATTGTTTAGAGTCTATATAATTCAATTGAATTGATCCAACAAAATCAGTATCTTCTTGACCATTAGAAGAACCTTCATGAAAAGAATGATTTTCCACATCTAGTGATCTGACCTTTACACTTCTGCAGACACTTGCCCAATGTCCTGGTTTCCTGCACTTATTGCAAGAGGATTTACTGGCTGGACACTGTTCCCTTGGATGTTGTTGTAACCCACAGAAAGCACATTGCTTCCTTGGTTGTGAATGTCTTTCCCAGGTCTTATCGGAGTTTCCAGGAAAAATTTTTGATCTGGCAACGCTGTTCCTCTTCTCCACTGACAGCTTTGCTACTTGCCGTTGATGCGCTTCTTGGTGAAGTTCTCTGCTTTGATTGGCTTGGATTTCTGCTTGTTTTGCCGCGATAATGCATTCATTAAGGGTCAGATTCGATTGTAACTGAAGACGTTCGCTAGTTTTTGTGTCTATCATACCAACTACAATGCGATCCCGAATAAGTTCTTCCTTGAGCTGATTGTACTCACAATTTTCTGCTAGAGAATGAAGACTGGTGATGAAGGTTTCGATGGACTCTCCTGGTTTTTGCCCTCGAGAGTTGAATTTAAACCTTTCAAAAATTACATTCCTTCGGGGAATAAAATGATTTTCAAAACTCTGCAATGTGCCCCTATAAGTGGTTGGAACTGGATTGAATTGCACCAGTATTTCTTCCGCTTCCTCGCCCATTATGTACAATAGAATGTTAATCTTTTCCGTATCAGACTTATTATCTTGTCCGGACACTGACATGTACCGTTCAAATCGTTTACGCCACTGAGGCCATGCATTTGGCAACGAAAAACATAGTTTTTCTGGCGGATTCACACTGATAGGAAAGTTCACTATTGCCGCTGGTGACGAACTTGGTACATTGCGAGGTTCATTATTAGGCATATTGTATACCTGTGTATGAATTCAACAATATTCTCGATAGGAATCGATTCTTCAACGTGAGAACGTTGCACGAGCAATGATGGCTCTCGGTTGCGGCTGAGCCTCTTCGCCACTGTTATCACTTATTCTTACTCAAATAACCTGAACTTATATCCTGAACAACTCTTCACTGCTGCCACCATGTAATGTTAGTAGTTGTGGGTTATCTGATTAAAGTAATAAGGTTACTATTCGTTAAATAGAAAATGGTTTATTCCACTTGAATCATACATAAGTCACCCCACTATCACATTCGACATCCTGTCAACTTCAATCGAGTCAAGCGACTCTCGACCTTAAGTCCCTAAACCTTAACAGGGTTGCCAGATATACTAACTGGATAACCACAGAACAAATACTACCCTGATCGAACAGCTGACAGAAGCCCACTACATTGGTGTATTTCCACATTCAACGAAAGTTGCCACTATTTGCCAAGTCTCTAGCATATTAGTACTGCAAGGGACGTTCCTCATCGACTTACCACCCGGTTGTGAATTTAACACCGCCGAAGACAGCTACCTGAATTCCAAAGAAATAGTTCACGAAGAGCCGCTTACCCTGCCGAGAATCAAAACCATCAACAGCAAGCCAACGAAGCATCTCAGCCCTATTCACCTAGAGAAAGTCCCCCTCGACGAACTCCACCGAATCCAGAACGAGCAAGAATGCCTACAACCCTTAGTCATCGAAGAAGCCTCCGACCATCTTTGGACAGCCCCGGTATACATTATCATCACGATCATCTTGGCCATCGTAGTCTACAAGTACCGCCGAATCTTCACCTGCTCAAAGGAGCCACCGCAGAAGCCAGCGACGGAGACTCCAGTTTTCTTCGTCCCTCATAAAACTTCTTCAGGGGATGGAGTAGTTACAATTTGATTCCTTCCTAACTTAGCGACATCCGAAGCAACGACGGTCATGAACTTCAAGAGATCTCACGGGAACGGCCAGCAAGATGCTGATATTGCTCTCATATATCCATGTTCACAATCTTTCTCGTTTCCATAGTTAGTCTGACTTTTGAATTCAGCCAATATAGATGTTCTCTAGGAACCATACTTTGTAAAATCTACTCGTAATAAATCTTTTTGAAAACGGGACTTTCGGAATTTGATATTTAACTTACATGAGATATATCCGTTTTTGGCAGCATCTCCTGATGGATTCGTTGGGAACATGGGTTAATAGAAATCATATGCCCATATAACGCAAGAAATTATAGTCCTAATAATTATAAATTCGATTTTTTGAAATCAGACGAAACATCTATTCGCCAAACACACACTTATAATTTTCAAATACAAGAAATTCTTGCAATAACTAATAAGTTATGGTGTGATTTGGTGATCTTTACATTTAGGTATATTAAAGTCATTCGAATTGAAAGATGTCATACATTTTGGGAAAATATGCTATCGAAATTGAACAACTTTTATTTATTTTATATGCTGTCGTCCCTGACGTTTCCTCTAAAACAACTTTCGGAATCCGAGAGAAAATGGAAAACCTCACATGAAATAGATTTTTCAGAAAATGGTATTTTGAATGACATATAATATTATAAGACAATGCCTAATAGAGGATATGTTGTCACATCTGATCCAAACATGCAATTTTCAATTCGGGAAATTATCTCGGATGATTATAGCACCCTTGATAGTTGTCAATGGCTAAGCAGTTTTGTGATTGACCATTACCTGAATATTTTCAATAAGTCTACTGTTGACATATATCAAATAATATCTGTCATGAAATCTTCCATGATTTTCGGAGTGAATAATTTATCAGATTTTTTGAATATTTTAGAGTTCAACAAAGATCTAGTTATGTCAATACACAAGAACAATCATTTCGTTTTATTCATTGTGAATTTCGAAAGTAAAATAATATATTTCATTGATTCGATGGGAAACGAGTTAATTTCTAGAAACCTCTATTCCAAGAGTTCTCAGAAAGCATTGCAGTTGAAAAATATGCATAATTCAGGATTTTATTTAGAGACTCCCAAGCATATAATATGATATGATGATTATACTTGTGGCGTTTACGTAATATATTCCATTTCCCAACTCACAAAGGGGAAAGTATCAACAAAAACTATTGATCCGATGAGTACAGACAATTTCTCAAGTGGCTATTATTGAAAAATGGCAGCAGCATGAAGAAAAAATGTTTATTCTGCTCCCAGGAAATCAAAGAACATGAAAAAGACACATTCCAATGTAGAATTTGTATCAGGTTGATTCACAGAAAATGCCTATTGACTGTGAATGAAATAAAATCTGGAGTTGAAATAGTAGAGAAAATTAGAAATGATATTTGTGACCTATGCAGAGCCTACTGAATCAAAGCGGCAAAAAATTTGCGGAAGGTTATCGGTGGCCCGCCGAATCTTCCCCACCTGATTTTTCTCCCTGAAAAGACATTCTGCTGAAATGTAATGCAAATGGAAAAAGTATGTTCTGAGGTCTGTCGACAAAGAATCCGCTACTTAAAAGTCTGTCAGCTTCAAAACAAACCGTGCATTGTGACCACGAAATTAAGGAATTTAACTCTCTGGAGACATGTTTGTGATTGCTTTCGATTGACTTTTTGTCTTCATTTTTACATCGAAATCTAACCCTTTGTTCCTATCAAAGCGGCAATTTGACAAAGAACACGTGCACAATATTGTGTCACCAAGCCTCAAATGAATGGCTTTGTTTTTCTCATCGATATCACTGATATTCCTTTGATTTCTTCTGGTCGGCTCCTTTTTGGGTTCATTTGTTTGTGAATTATTGGCTATCATTCTAGTTGAAAAAAGTGTTTGAAAAGTGTTTTTAACTACTAACTTAGTTGCAAAAGCAACCCTCGTAGTCTCATTGAGACTTGTATGAGTAAGGAAGATGGGGACCTTTGCTTTTTAAGTGTCATCCAAAGCACTACTCGGCTGGCTATCTTTGAAGGTTCGAAGGATTGAAATCTAAGTACCAAGAATGTTCGGTTGGTCACCAATCTCCTCCCGCTAAACGATGCTACAGAAATGAATAAAATTTCTAGTAGCCCCGCCGGGATTCGAACCCGGAACCTCTAGACTATAAGCCAGCGATACACACACTCGACCACCAGTCCAGTTTATAAACAAAGTTGACCAGTAACTTATATTATTGACGCTTTTGAGATTCATTTGTTTATGACTTCATATATAGGCCACCTGCAGTAATAATTCTTCTCTGGAAGTGATTAGTTTATCTGTATTTGACATTTGATCTTTGATTACTTTATACAATCATGATGCATTATATCCGTGCCCAGCAGCACAATTGGTTTCCACAGGATTCGATTGGAGAAATTCGACGAAGATATCCATAATTATACATATATATTTTCAAGAGGAACTTTTCAGTTTTCGGAATTATCATTTGTATTTTTTAAAGTAGCTGTATAGATATTATTATTTGTCCACTTTTTCAGTGACGTTAGTTAAATCATCTGAAAAATATTATCGAGTATTTTTTTTAATAATTATCTATACCTATCTAATTTGAGCCAAAACTGTACCTTCGAAAAATATAGCAGAAATGTACCTATAACTTTTGAACTCCATTTCACAAACGAAAGAGCGAGGGTAAGTATAGTAGGTATGTCACAGTAACAATAGTTGATAACTTAGATTTTCGATAATAGGAAAATGTGGGATCAATTCTTGAAACTTGTTACTAGATTCCATAATCAGTATTAAAGATTTAGATTTTTTATTCCTTTGAACCTTCTTAGACTGCTCGCGAGTCATTTTCTTTTTGGCAGATGATCGAAGTGAGATTTTTACATATTTCTATCCATTTTCCAAATCAACACCTCGTTAATTTCATCAGAAAATGTTTCATTCAATTTATTTCCATGTCGTTTTCGCCCCTCAGAACCCCATTGAACGGCTCGCAAGTCATTTTCTTCTTGGCAGAGGATCGAATCGAAGTTTCTACATATTTTTATTTCCTCTTCAACAAAGTGACAGTAACATCTGCTAATTTCACTCCGGTCTTAATTTGACCTCTAGTACTAGTGAAAATTGAATTGGTTTCAATCTTATGTGAGTAATCGTGAACAGGTTGTTTGTATTGGTAACTATCTTTCAAGATCAGTTAACATAACGTCGGGTGTGCCTCAAGGTTCACATCTAGGACCCCTACTATTTAACATTTATGTGAATGACATTTCTGAATGCTTCAAATTCTCGAATTTTCTTATGTATGCTGATGATCTGAAAATATTTCATACAGTATCACACTTGAACGATTCTATCCTCATTCAAGAGGACCTTGAGCGATTTTCAGAGTACTGCCGGAATAACGCCCTTTACCTGAACCTCAACAAATGTCATCAGATGACTTATAGTAGAAATTCTAATTTGATAGTTCATGATTATACCCTGCAGGATCATAATCCCCACATCTATAGTGAAGTGAAAGATTTGGGAATTATTTTCGACTCGAAAATGACTTTCAACAAACATATTTCTTACATCTCTAAGAAAGCGAATGTAATGCTAAGTTTTATTTAAAGAACAACATATCCTTTCAGAGATTATAATACCTTGCGTACTCTTTTTATGTCATACGTAAATAGTCTGCTAAGCTTTGCCTCAACCATTTGGAACCCCCACTATATAATATACATAAAACAAATTGAAAGCATCCAGAACAAATTCATTAACTATATCAACAAAAAATATTTCGGAAACATGCCACAAAATCACTTCGTAATCCGACAACTCAATTTGATTAGTCTTGCTGACAGAAGAGCAATCGCTGATATGAAATTTTCTTTTAAAATTGTAAATGGTATAATTAACTCCTCATCAATAAATAACTTGATTGAATACAATGTTCCACAATATTCCACACGCCAATATAATTTGTTTCATACATAAATACCAAACACAAACTACTATTTGAACTCTCCTCTACATCGATGCTTGAAAAGTTATAACTCCATCTCAAATACGATGGACTTTGATATTTTTTCTGACTCTTCAACTACCTTTGTTAATAAACTTAAGAAACACTTTGTTCCGTCTTCTAATTGATAATATGACATTTTATATTTATATAGGTACATTTTTTTTTTTTCAACTGTATAATTTATAACTATAACATATCTAGTATATATGTGAATACTGTTTCTGGGTTCGTCCTGTTTGTATTCCTGTTTGTGAAAAATAAAAAATAAATAAATAATAAAATAAAATACAGCGACAAGCTATGTGTTCACTGTAATTACGATTCTATTAGCTGAATTTCAAAATTTGAAATCTACTGATTGGTTGTGTTAATTAAGGATATTGTCGTTATTATAACATATGGCACTCA
Source organism: Chrysomela aeneicollis (assembly GCA_029955515.1). Classification (NCBI taxonomy): domain Eukaryota; kingdom Metazoa; phylum Arthropoda; class Insecta; order Coleoptera; family Chrysomelidae; genus Chrysomela; species Chrysomela aeneicollis. The sequence goes on along the minus strand of JARUHQ010000030.1, from coordinate 3,993,541 downwards.
ACGGTGGATTTATGCACAGGTTTTAGGTCGTTAGTTTTAAGTCGCAAGTTTTAAGTCGTAAGGAAAAATATCTGTCAACTATCCAGCGAACAGTGTAAACAGAATTCAAATTGTTCAAAGCGGAGAAAAGTTATTCAGATTTCAACAGGGGCAAAATTTCGGGGTGCGACGTGATTAGTGCTGTGTAGTTTAGAATAAATACATATATTATAATGTAATAATGTGCTTTATTCTTTATGAAAATTGTTTTTTTTTGCCTGTTACTTACCATATTGTATTACAGGAACTAAAATCATTATTACAAAGATTGGTTGATCACAAACTTATTCAATGTTGGACAAGGATTATAGAATAGATATTCGTCGCTGGAGAAGTTTTCATACAGAAAAAACGATACATACATGTATAAACTTGGAATAGTTAAGAACGTTTAAAAATATACAATCAAGACAATAAATTCAAAAAATACAAACATATGATCAATTAAAAATATGAAAAAATCCTACCACCAGTTTCGATTTAATTGTATAATGATTTCCATAATTTGCCCTAAAAATTTTGGTTTCTCCCTGGAACTGTTAATTCAGATAATTCTTTATGCAATGTTTCTTCAGATATGTTAATGTTGATAATTGGTCCCAAAGTACAGTCCAGGTGGACTGTGTACCAAAGGCTAGACCGGATCTGGTTACAGTAATAGTGCGCATGCTCCCGGCCTGATTTATTTTCAGTCTGCGTGAGATTCAAAAGGGTCTATGCTTGAAATGTTCGTTTGACATTCCAGTTATTGGTTATATTTCAGTGATTATGTATGAAAGAATCGAAGATAGTATGTGCAATGTGCATCGAAATCAACATAACCTGTGTCATCGTCATCTGTCATCGGGTATTCTGATTTCCTCAACCTCAAAAAAGTTGTTTATATTAATTCAGTTTACTTATTTGGATAAGTTATTTTCCATTCAAAACTGTGAAACATGCTGAGCAGATAAAAGTTTCACTTCTATAATCACACTTGGAGAAAATCAGAACCAATAGATGGCGCTCCAGAAATGTCAAACTTCACTAGAGGTGAACAACAAATTCTGGATATGTTTTCAATGATAATATGTCAATTTTTAATTCACATTTTAGGAAAGGAATCACCAATTAAAAATATTCAATAGGGTGTTATTGATTGTTTGTCATCAATAGTACCCAAAACAGGTATTTTACATGATATTTATGAGTTTGTAGGCCCTTCAATATCACCTCTACTTCAAAGTCAATGATCCACTTACGTATTTGTATGGTTTGATCTTTGTGATCAAAATTAAAGTAAGTATCTTCAGTGAATTGGATATAAGAAGAGACCCTCAAAAGAAAGAGAAAAAGTGTTCAAAGCTGATCATAGCATACTGTATAGTTTGTATTTACAAACATCAGCTTTTGGGCAGCACCCACGATGCAGCAGTGGAAGTGTGTGAATTTACTTGCAAAACTGTTATAATTATATTCCAACTCAGCTTTTGGGCAGCACCCACGAAAGCATAGTGAAGCAGTGGAAGAGAGTGTGAATTAACTTGTTAAGCTATTATAATTATTATATTCCATCTCAAAAATTAAATGTTAAAGAAATAAAAACAAATGATAGGTCAGTTTCTTTATTCTCTGGAAAAAGTAACCCAGTTAATCAGTTTCGGTGGCAGGGAAGTTGCAGGGAATTACTATCTTGGTGATGCGACTTCACAATGTTGATATAAAAAATACGCTACAGTACTTATTGGCGAGTGCTTAATGTCCGCAACCTCACATATCGCCAATAAGTTGCCAGAATATCGCAATGAATATCTATTTCAGTTACCACATACAATTATGCGACGTCTCTTGATGATAAAACATTAAACATCCATGGGACAATAGTGTGAACATCGAAATGAAATCCAATAAAACTTTCGTGGACGTTGAATTCGCGAATTACCATTCACATCGCAAATGGCCATTCCATTTCACGTTGATGAATACGTGAATAAAATGTCTACTATCGCTTTCGAATATGTAAATTAATTTTTCATTTTATAATGGATATCAACATAATGTTGATATTGTGAAGTTAACTGAATATCACTGAGGACAGTCAGTCAAAGTTCCATTCTTGTGTTGAAATGGTAATTCTTATGTGTGGTATTTGTTACATTTGGGTAGATTATATGCGGTTGTTGGTAAGGAGCGCCATCTCTCGATTAGGTACCCAATTACTTATTTGAATAGGAACTGCAGGTGATATAATTTATTTCTGATTATGGGGCATTCGATAAGCATTTTCGGATGTCGGGTAGTACTGTTACGAATTCGATTATGCATTTTCGTAAACTATATGAAATACAGCTGAGCTCCAAATGAGCGAAAGCTGTACTTACTATTGATGCATTATAAAAATGATCGAAAATCGGTTATTTACTTTCTATATACCGATTATATTTTGCGAGAAGATGGGACACAACTTTCTGAACATGATTGTGACCTCTGCCATCTTATTGCATTTCTGTCTTTCGGTCTCCTGAAATCCTGAATATGTTGAATGGTAATTCTTATGTGAGATATTTGTTACATTTTGGTAGATTATCTGCGGTTATTGGTAAGGAGCGCCATCTCTCGATTAGGTACCCAATTACTTATTTGAATAGGAACTGCAGGTGATATAATTTATTTCTGATTATGGAGCATTCGATAAGCATTTTCGGATGTCGGGTAGAACTGTTACGAATTCGATTATTCATTTTCGTAAACTATATGAAATACAGCTGAGCTCTAAATGAGCAAAAGCTGTACTTCCTATTGATGCATTATAAAAATGATCGAAAATCGGTTATTTACTTTCTATATACCGATTATATTTTGCAAGAAGATGGGACACAACTTTCTGAACATGATTGTGACCTCTGCCATCTTATTGCATTTTTGTCTTTCGGTCTCCTGAAATCCTGAATATGTTGATGTCTCGCGATAGTTCATGATCCAGGCATTTTATTGGGCACCAGAATGTGAAACATAGCATCAATTTGAACTTCGATTATTTTAGGGATAAAATTCATGCAATGCAAGAGATATTTCATTTCAAAATAAAAAATCTGATTATTTATGAATATGCTCAATTATTGAGATACTGATGAATAATTCCATTTGGATATTTCACACTCTATATTTACGATTTGAATATCATTTGATCATTACCCATCTAATAAATGTTTTCAATTATATATTTTACATCAATATTATGGAGTTCAGTAGCTACCAAAACTCAAGAATTAAAGCTAGATGGGTAATGGTCACTATGGAATGCATAATGCATATTCAGATGAACCATTAATTAACATAAAATATGCGCATGAAGTTGATCGTTGGGTTGTCGCAACGTGTCATTAAATAGGACATCTTAAAAAATCTACAAAAAGACTTTCTCAAGTAGTTGCTCGGCTACAATTTGAGGAAGTTCACTTATGATACATTTTATGAAATTCGAATAATATCACGTGTTCGATATTCGATAAAAGTGAATAGGAATATGTCGTATATATAGTATTAGCAATGTGCACTTCATCGAAACTTCTCAATATATTGTCGAATGCGATTCCCATAGAAATTGATTTGTCGAATTCGCAGTGCCAACAATAATCGGATGTTGATGTCCACGTAACGAAGTTCTCAGTAAATCTTTGATAAGTCGCCAAGATGATTACCATTGTTACAATATTTTCCATTCCCTGCGACTTACTGTTACTTTTTTGGTTGACTGGGAAATATAGTGGTTCATCCGCTTTCATTGATAAATCTTGAGTAGGCAACAAATTATTATAATGATATTCACAATATATAGAGGTGATTCAAGAAAAGAAACCACAAAAACTCATGAATCAACAATTAATAATAACAATTATTTAATATAGAGAAGGTACTAAGAATGACTGAGGAAGTTTGAAATTATATTTGGACAACCTCAATATTAGGCTGATTTTCAATTAGCTCCAGCTCAATGTTCTGAAATACCTTATGGTTTTTTTACTATAGGACTTATATACCTATTCCACTCTATTTGTGGAGGACCCTATCATTTGAAACTACTTGATTCATGTCACTGTTCATAAACCTAGAAATGGGAAAACAACATTTCCAATCCACAGAAATGATTTGTCAATAAGAATTCACTTCTTCATGACAATAAAGATTTGATTTTCCACCCTTCACACTCTGCCCTAACTCTTCGAATGATGATGACTTGAGAGCATCCTTTTTGAGCCTACCATTAAATTATCGTTCTTGATAGTCCTGCAATAGAATCAAGGTGTCTATTACAAACAATAACAATCATAACTACAGATAAACTTATGATTATATACGTTTGAATCAACATAAAAGGAAACCCACCTTTAATTTTTTCATTTACTTGAAAAATTCCTCTTCTATGAAGTGCTCACTACAAATGTACATGTTTGGGGTAATCGGTTTTCATATTTTCAATACCATTCTCCCATTTTTCACAATCCAGTAATCTGAAGTAGAAATTTGTGCGAAGAAATGATGTCTGCTTAGTATGAGAAACACTGAGATTAGTGAACAAATATTTCTTGATTTCGTTCTCACGAACCTGTGAACTTGCTGCATGTTTTGATAATACTAGTAACTAGCTCAAAAGCACGGAATGAGTCAGAAAACTATTTGAAATAATTCAAATTCATTTGAAAATAATACGAAAGCCTATGCTATACAATGCTAAATTGGATTGTTGTTCACCTCTATTTGAGTTTCCAAAATCCGACACCAGAGGCCACCCAATTCGTGATTGTCTCCAATATAAACTGAAAATTATATGGTGAGTTTATTGAATCGATGATTTCAACATATTCCCTAATAGCACACATTGTTCCCGGAACGTACGATTAATGTCCCATATAAGTCGCAATGTCCCGGCCTTCTATGGGATATGCACGGAACATTCCACAGAGGATGCTCCCGGAACATACACGCAGAATCATTCCGGAAACATATTTTTCTTGTCCTAGATTGTCAAGTTGATTATTCCCCAATAAATCGATTGAAGATTTTTGTATTGGGTTTATGCATAGAAATCATATACTGGGTTTATGACTCAATTCGATTATTTTCGTTACATGAAAACAGTTTGAAATTTTTTAACGAAATTCAAATTTCAAACATTTTGATGAGTTGTTCAAACAAAATCCGCTGATATCGAATCGAACATAGTATCATTGCCTTTTTTTTTCATCATCATTTTATATCATTTATGTATCATTTGCATAAACACTAAGATGGCAACGCGGTGACGTCAGTTGAAAGGATTACGTTCAGAATAGGAAACTGGCCAACTTCTACAATAGTTGAATAGTGACTGACAAAGTGACAACTGACAAGCGATTATGATCTTCACTATTTACATACTTTATTGTTATATCCAGTATTGTGAGTTTAGCTCGTCAGATTTTTTATAATAATTATGATGGTTTTAATGAACTTCATTCCAGCCTAACTCAACCAAAACCGGGTATGGCTGGAAATAAAAGTAGGTAGACTTTGTGAAAATCCGTGATAAAACTATGTGTGGAAGATGGAGTACCTTTAGCAACGAAGTTGCAGAGTGAATCAAGTTAAACATAAACTTTCCTCCAACCTTTGAGGAGCCACAGCAAGTTATTGTGAACAGTGAGTATTACAATTTTTGAATCTCAAATTCAGCCTGAAATATGTGTTTGTTTTTCAGTGAACTTTGAAGAATATATCATCTACATTCAGAGATATTCCAGAGGTTTGAATATGATTGAAGTTGAGAAACACCAGGGCTAGCTGAAAATTGTTTTATGTCAACACAGTTCATGCCAATTTCACTGAATTATCTGTATCATTAGTATTATTATGTATCAATAAATTTGCAAATAGTAACGTCGATCGTGTTTCACTTCTTGGAAAAGTCAGTACCTACTATGAAGTAAGCAAAAAATATATTTGTCGCAAATATGTTCCCCAATGACGTTCCGAGAATGTTCCAATGGAACATTCCTGGAGCGTACAATTTGTCCACAACGGATTTACCGGGAATGTCCCCGGAATATAATGCGACTTTACGCGACATTCCCGGAACATTTCTATTGTCGCAAGGGGACATTTCCGGAATATTTTGGGAATACATTGGTGCTATTAGGGTTATTCGTACAAGGTACAAAGTACCGTGTATTGGCGAATAACAAATTGAAGAAGTTAGAACATCTAGTTGTACTTGGTATTCATCATTTCAACATTCCACTCCAAAGTTGATAGTATTCTGGAGAACTACCTGATCGAAAAACCGAGTGGAAGTCCTGATAGCCTGATAGTCACTAACATTGTTGATGGAAGCTAAATGCTACATCATTCACGTTCTAATGAGTAGGTAACATCTTCTGGAGATTATGATGACAATTTGACAGTATACAGAGGCTCAATATAATATATACTATACCATACCTACTTCTTAGTAGTACCCTTTGCATTGTTTGTAAGGCTCTTTTCTCGGTAAAGAGCCCTACAAAGGGCCTCAGGGCTTAGTTCTCTATTTAAGTTAGAGCGGTTGCCTCGAGCGCCAGTTTTTTTTTTAAGTGGTATGCTCCACTTTCTTCCAGAACTAGGAGTTCTTTGGAAGGCCCTAGGGTAGCTACAGTGAAGAAGGGACGCAGAGTAAATCCATACAATGCACCACCTTGTGTAAACCAGAGGTCAGCTAGTTAGACCAGGATAACAATAAACTTCTAAGAAAATGTAGTCTTTATAGTTACACCTCCTTAGACTAGACTGGAATACAAGCTACGTTAAACAGAATTGATGTTATTTAATTTTTTTTTCCACAGGTTTTATTCAAAATAACTAGATAAAAGATCTAAGTACAGGCAAAATCAAATCATACAATCAGGCACAAAATACACAATGAAAATCGGAACCGGTTTCAGACTATTTATTTCATGAAAAACACTTTCCACACATCGTCAAATCAGGTACAGGTACGATTTTCCGGAAATTAAAAAAAACATCAGTCTCAAACAAAGCAACAAAGAAAATCACAATTTACAACAGCTGATTAAAATACAACAGGAAGTTTACGTCCAATTGTCGCAGAATCGGATACGGTCACAAAGTTTCTATTTTCGCGGAACTACCCGAACTCTCAATGACAGGCTGCTTCAGGTCGTTAGTTCAAGTTGAAATAATCAGGTTTACAGGTTATATTATTACAACAATAAACACCGGACTAAAATGAATCTGAACATAGAAAATCCAACACTAACAGTGAATGCAAGGAAAATGTGACCGTGTTACTTCGATTTTATTATACAGGGCGATTTGTAGCTCTGAGTTGTGACAAATCAGCAAATGCAATTCAAAAATTTCAGGGAGAGTGTAATTCAATACAGGTGTCAGGTAAAGTGTAATTCAGATGATATTCTGGTATGGGGCGTTATATTGATTCTCAGGCAGGGTTTTCTGGTCTAGATTTTACAGGTGAAAAGTGAAAACTTTAAATCAACTACTAACGTAAATACTGTCGTCTACAATATTACTTTCCTATACTGTTTAGACGGTTTTCTTTCTTACTGGCAACACAATATGATTCTTAAAACCGTAGATGTGAATAGGGCATCCAGTATAAACAACAAAATAATGTGGTGTAACTGGCTTGCGAGTTGGTCGTAGTCAGGTACACGTCCAATGTTCGACGATCAATTCACAAGTTCCGGAATGGAAGCCACAGGAAATGAAGGAAAAGAAATATACAGAGTGTACTGGATGTTGTTGGATTTTACTATAACTGGCTTGCGAGTTGATCGTAGTCAGGGACAGGTCCAATATTCTACGATCAATTCGTAAGTTCAAAATTTAAAAGAAAGGCAAGTGAAAAGATAGGAAAATGCGGAACCACACTACGAGATATAGAGAAAGTACTAGCTATTACTTATTTTTACATTAACGGGCTTGCGAGTTGATCGTAGTCAGGTACAGGTCCAATATTCGCCGATCAAATCGCAAGTTATGAATCCGGAAACTGGCACTTTCCTTTCACTTATGAGAATGCGATTGTCGTACTACACGAGTGAACGGAAATGTATGTGAAAACTAGCCCAACGAAACAGTAATCTTAGTTAAATTTGAGTTTCCACGTTTCTCTATGTTCAACAAAATTTTAACAGGAATATAGAATCAATATAACTCCGAAATCTCGCTTACAGTTGTACTGGGGGTGAGCTGGACAAATCACCACGGCACGGCTAATCCAGGGCAGAAGCACTCGCACTGTACAGGGTATCTGGTTCACTAGGGTTCACAGGTTCACAAGTTCAAAACGGGGCACTCTCGAAAATCGGCAATTTACACTCTCACGGCTGAACGTTATTCGCGAAGAACTCAAACTCAAAACTCATCCTTCGGTCTGGGGGTATTTATATGAAATCTGAATTTTCAAAAAAATCAGAGTAAAAACGAGGCATTTTGTCATTGCTTGACCTCTAAAAATGAGCAAGAAAGTAAGCAAAACACTCTCAATAAAAAAGACTTTGCAGAGTGTTAAATAATATATGAAAAAGACTCGGAATAACATTTCTTTTGACTAGGATACTTAGGAACATTTCTAAAAAGAAAATGCTCAAAATCCATGATTTTCCGGAAAATATTATTTCGGTTCATTGCGAATACTGTTAGTTTAACAAACTTATTGTATAACAGGAATAATAGGTTCTTCTTAACATTATAAATATCCGCCTAAGACTTATGGAAAGTAACGTGATATAACTGAAAATCAACTTTTCCGCAGTCAGGAATTATACAGGGTGATACTAGACTGGTTGTTACATATTGAACAGGGTTTCTGGTTGTAACGAATACAGGAGTGACAGGAATACGTAATACTTGAATTAATATTATCTGGACTATCCGGAACCTGTATTAATGAAGTTACTGGCAAAAAAAAAACTTCATTACATGTTCAACATTGAAGTTTTCAGTGTTTTTTTTTTTGAGAAATACTTTATTTTGATGTTGTGCATGCTAGTTGAATCCTAAAATCAGGTAATCATTCATAAATTCAATAATAATTAAGTGTTCAGTGATAGGTAGTTTAAAGAATTACAGTGATAGTGGTATTCTAATTATTTTAGTTAGTAATTTGTGTAGCATTGTTTTTCAGAAGTTTGTAATGAACTTTGTTATCCATGTATTACAATGAGTTTTCAACAAAAATACATTAGATAGTATTGATAAGAGTTCCGTTTGTAACTTCAGATATAAAAGGAAATTAAATTAAATCTCTGAACTGTAGATTCGAAAGTAGTGTATATTTTTGACACTCAACATTTTTATTTGAGTCAAATTCCAGAGATATTTCAAAATCCTCATCAATTTCTGAAATATCCTGTAGATAACCTCATGAAAGCCAAAGGTCAAACTCCGGATTTATGTGTAGGATGGCCTATGGTTATTTTCAGTATAGTTCCGATGTTGACCACTTTACATCCCCAGGATATAGAAAAAATATACGGAGGAGATCCACGGGAAATAGAAATTAGTCCCACTTCTATCTCCCTAGGATATCCTCAGACTACATACATATATCTCAGGGATATTTCAAAATCCCAAATCGAAATCCTCAGTTCATCCCATGGATAGCTTAGTGCTGTTTGGGAATATTGTAATGGAATTCGGCGAAGTCAACAAGAAGTATCGCCAATATTAAAATATCCTCCTGTATTAGACATTCCAGATAGCTTTCGATTGTTCGTGAGAGATCTAGAACAGGAATATCCTGAAAGATATCAGATGGAGAGAGATGACAGGAAAGTGACAGTTCCAGAAGGTTCTAGAACAACTCAAACACGATACATATACAGGGCCAGATAATGGCAGAAGTCAGTCGAATACGAAATTGCGTTGTGTGAACATCGTCCATAACCTCCAAAATGAATAGTTCTTATAAATCAGTCTGTAATAAGTTTTAGTGTTCGTTGAAATAAATTAGTTATCAGTTAAAACTCGGTCGTCGTTCACTTTTACCCACGAAGATCGCAACAATTGGTGTCAGAAGCAAGGATTTGTGAATTTCGTTGGACTTTGGTGAACGAGCAGTGAAAAATGAAGAGACTCAGTGAATTGAAGGTAGTGGAGTTGAACCGTGAGTTGGCGGAAAGGAATCTCGAGACTGCAGGAACGAAAGTGGTACTCCAGCTTTGTTTCAAAGAGTATCTCATCGACGTCGGCGAAGATCTAGAGACTTCGAAGAACCGGAGGATAAGATTGCGGGTCAGATGACTGCTCAGCAAGAGATTTCGGCGCAGATAGCAGCTCAGCAAGGTATGATCGCTGCTCAGATGACTGCTAAGCAAGAAGAGGTTTCGGCGCAGATAGCGGCTCAACGTGAAAAGATAGCGGCTCAGCGGGAAGATATCTAGACGCAAATCGCTGCCCAGCGTGGAGAGATTTCGATGCAGATCGCTGCCCAGCGTGAAGAGATTTCGACGCAAATAACGGCTCAGCAAGATAAGATAGTAGCACAAATTTCGGCTCAGCAAGAGGATTTGACGTAGATAGCAGCTCAGCATGACAAAATGACAGATCTGCAGGATAGGATCGTAGCTGACCAAGACAAGATCGAGGCTCAAATAACTGCTCAGCGTGAAGAAATGTCGGCGCAGATTGCTGACCAGAAGGAAGAAATGAAAGCAATAACAGATAATCTGCAGGATCAGATAGAAGAACTGAAGATGCAACTTCAAGTAAGGGACCTGACACTGGAGAAACTGGAGGAGAAGCTCATGACAAAAATAGCTTCGGACAAAGTAACTATTGCAAATCGAGTGAGGCCGCCTACATTTGACGGAAATACACTGTTGCCAAGTTATTAGAAACAGTCTGCGTCGGCCCAAGAACATTATTGATGCCGTAACAGTAGCGTTGAAAATCGAAGCCGCGACAGAAGCTTCCCACATATGTCTGACAGTTCAAGCCATGGATGATGATGACAACAAAATCGAGAACTGCAGAAAAGAAGCTGATGAAGCCTTACTCGGTGCCATCAAGGATATCTTGGACGAGACAAAGAAATCGGTTCAAGGAGAGAATAGTGGGGAGCTGGATCATACTCAGAGGGACCGTGAGCGAATGAAGGGAACTACCAAGTCAGAACAGTACCCTCCAAGGCCACAGGAACATCGAGCTGGGACGAGTCGAAAGAATTCAGATATCTTGTCCAGACGTAGACCCTGTCTTAACTATTACTTAACTATTGTCGTCAGTGATGATTGGTTGCCAGCAGATGTTCAACAGGAACAAGAAAAAGGATCCAGAGTTTCGAAAATTCCGGCAATGGAAGGAAACAGATCAGCGCCCCACTTGGCAAGAAGTAGCCCCATCATCACAAACGTTGAAGGCTTACTGGGGTCAGTGGGACTCCCTGATACTGAAAGACGGTCTGTTGAAGAGAAAACTTGAAAACGAGAACGAGTCAGATCATCGAATGCAGCTAGTGATTCCTAAAAGCCGAGTTCCGGAGGTACTGCGCTACGTACACGATAGGACTTCAGGAGGACATCTAGGAGTGAACAAGACTCTACAGAGGGTTCGTGAGCGGTTCTACTGGGTGAACTACATCGATGACGTCAGAGAATAGTACCGTGAATGTACCGTCTGTTTCGCATCGAAAACCAGGAGCTCCTATGAACGTGCCCGAAGGAGCCCGTTCGAGATGATAGCCATAGACATTGCTGGACCATTTTCGATAACCGATGAGGGCAATCGATATATTCTGGTTTGCATGGACTACTTCACAAAATGGGTGGAGACGTATGCGATTCCTAATCAAGAGGCTATAACCGTCACTGGTGTACTGATGAAATAACTCATTAGTCGTTTTGGGGTACCAATGGAACTTCATTCTGACCAAGGCCGAAACTTCGAGAGTGAGGTATTTCGGACAATGAGCGAGAGGCTAGGAATCAAGAAGACCAGGACAACACCACTACATCCTCAATCAGATGAAATGGTGGAACGCATGAACCGGACTGTAGGAAAGTACCACTGCAAAGTCGTGGATCAACATCAAAGAGATTGGGACCAACATCTACCCTTCTTATTCCTGATGGCCTACCGATCAGCAGTACAAGAATCTACAGGACAGACTCCAGCGAAGGTGCTGTTTGGACGAGAGATGAGGCTTCCATGTGACCTGATATTTGGATGCAGACCCGGTGAGGACGTGGCAGGTGAAGATTACATAGCGAACTTGAGGAGGAAAATAAACGATATACATGAATTGGTTCGTTTTAATCTTCGATTCTCCAGCGAACGAATGAAAGAACGCTATGATATCAGAGCTAATGGCAAATGCTACGCAGAAGGTGATTTGGTGTGGCTCCACAATCTACAGAGAAAACGAGGACTATGTCCGAATTTGCAGAAATCTTGGGAAGGACCCTACTGCATTGAGAAGAAGATCAATGACGTTATCTACCGTATCAGCAAAGTTCCCAATGGTAAACCATAAGTAGTTCACTTCAACAGACTTGCACCGTTCGAGGAAACGCTGTATCAACAAGTGCAGCAGGTACGAGTTCAAGACGAAGAGGAGCTTACTTTCGAGGACTTCAGGGGAGTATACAGCGGTTCATCAAAGGCATGATTTAACGTTACTAGAGAAGAGCATCGCGACCTTTTCACCACTCCTGTAGAGTATGCACTACCTCACTGCATAGCCCAGGATCTTCAGATGTTCCGAGGGATAGCCAAGGAGTTCCGGAAAAGATTCGGCAAGCTAGAAGAACTTCAACAACAAAGCCCATCCATCGGTCGAGCCCTAAAAGTTCAAGATGCCAGTCCTGAAGGAGAAAGATTGCTCTTTTATCTGACAACCAAGAAAATACATTTCCACAAACCATCCTACAAGAACCTCTGGAATGCATTAGTCGACCTGCGAAGCGCGGTACTGGAAGAAGGTGTGCTGCTCACCTCACTAGTTGATAAGATGTTAAATTATTTTTGAAAAGGCCGAGCGGATTTGTCCTATATGTGAGGTGGTAAGCTACAGTTGTTAAGGGTAAGTTCTTACAGGCGAGTGAAATAACGGCGTTGAGTTAACTAATGTAAATATAAAGTAGTAATTTATTCAACAAATAACTATGGTGATCTACTGACATACAAAGATATTAACAAGGTTTATATTTACTCCTGAAAGAACTTAATTAATTTACATAAAAGCGACAAAGAACCCGCTACTTTAGTCCGTTAGCTCATAAACAGACCGTGGTGAACACGGTGTTACTAGACTTGTTTCTCTGTAATCATCGTCGATGACCGACTTCCTATCACTTTTCGTTGGCTTTTATATAAAAATAATATGTTTGTTTTTTGAAAACGGCAGTTTTACAAAAGAACACGTGTACCTAGCTTAAAATGTATGACTTTGATTTTCTCAAAGCGGCAATCTGACAAAAAAACACGTGCACCGAGCTTCAATTCAATGGCTTTATTTTTTCTCATTGATATCAGTGATTTGTCTTCAATTTATTATTATTATTAATTTATTCGTAAATTCTCGGTTTTTATCTTTCTGGTTGATAAACGAAGTTGACCATAAATTATATTTGCGGCGCTTTTGTGATTCATCTGTTTATGACTTCATATAGGCCACCTGCAGTAATTATTCTTCTTTGGACGTGATTAGTATATCTGTATTTGACATTTGATTACTTTGTATTATCATGATTGTAACGTTTCATTTTCTATGTGTGCGTATTGGTGTGTGTGTTGAGTGAATGTTTATTGAAAAATCATATTGCAGTAGGTACTCACAGGCCAAATAAAGGACGACAAATTTTCGATAGTTTAATTCCGAATGATACACAGGTAAACGAAACTAAAATTGCACGACACAAACACATCACTGAATCGCTCTGATGACCCGAGTTGATGGTGGTTCTGCTGTGCGTTTGCGGATGAGATCGTACCTGAAATGAATGTAAATATTTAGTTGAACCGCATAGTAGGAGTAAATAATTGATTCTTAGATATTAGGATTAATAGTAAAAGCGATTTCTTTACCTGATTCTCTTCGGTTGATATATTCTGGTTTGTTTATTGTTTATCGATAAATAGGTTATAAACACAGGATAGCAATTTGCAGTATGTACTGTCAGCTTCATATCTTCTTTTATTTCTTCAGTTTCGTCTGCGATTATAGGCCGTTGCTATTTATTGACGTGTACATTGGTACTCTTATCTTTTTCCAATTCAAGCATCAGATAAGGAAGGAGATTATCGATAAGTCCAGTACCTTCGGTTCTGTTGAATCGATGATCTTCGGATAATCTAGACAGAAATGTCCTTCCTGAATAGAGCTTTCTAGAGTAGGAAAAAAAAGAATTGTTGTTTTACCAGCAAAAGGAGTAATTGTGTTGACTAAAATTTTCGTAGTGTTTCCTGGAAAATTTTCACTTTGTGGATATAACAAATACTCTCTTCCTACAAAATCATCACCTATCGTTTGCTATCACTTTGGAGTGATTTTAGTGATGAATTTTTCCTCATTTTGAGGGAAATTGGCGAACTTTAACGACCTTCTCAAACCTCCATTTTGAATTGGAAAACCCTCAGTCATCTGAAGAGGTATATTGTGGAAATTCGGTGAGTCAAACCATATCTCATAAAAAGAAGATATTTATTTTAGGGTACTTGTACCAGCGATCCAAATCCAATTTGATTACTGATAGCCGCTGCATGACGTAACTCAGCTTCGAATATATTTTATGCTGTTTTCATTTGCTTACCTGCTTGCCGCCTGATTTGCATCCTGACTGCTCTGCATGGCCATATATATTGATGTTGCTACATTTAGTTTCCTGGAGGGCCAAGTGAACTCAGATAAGCTGCATGATTTTCGTTTATTACTTTTTTTTTGTGACTAATTTGCTGTGATATCTTGAGGTGGAAATCGATTCTGATGATGAGATATAACGCATTTGAAACTATATGTATGGCTTTCCCGAGTGATAATATGGATGTGACTAATTAGTTTATT
Source organism: Chrysomela aeneicollis (assembly GCA_029955515.1). Classification (NCBI taxonomy): domain Eukaryota; kingdom Metazoa; phylum Arthropoda; class Insecta; order Coleoptera; family Chrysomelidae; genus Chrysomela; species Chrysomela aeneicollis. The sequence goes on along the minus strand of JARUHQ010000030.1, from coordinate 3,978,462 downwards.
TACTCTTAGATATATCCCGAGAAATACCGGTGTTGTCCTTTTTTATATTATCCAAAGAGATTGCATATAGTATAACTCGTTGAATACCATAATATTAGCCCGTATATGATGGTTTAATTGAATTCTGTTACATTTTTCAGATCACAAGATCTCGGCTCAATTTTTTTTTATTAAATTAAGCTCGGGGAAAGCGTCTCTATATTTTTTTTCTCCCCATATTTCTGGATACACATATTTGAATATATTATGCAGTTTATAACCCTTCAGAGAAACTATGTGTGGGTAAGTCCATATATAATAGGATAATTTTTTTTATTTGATGTCTGGGAAAAAAAACGGAACCGTGAAGAACTCGGGAGTTCTCCAACTTGAACTCGCGATCTCTAAGTTGGTGGCGCCCATTTATTTACTTTGTTATCTATATACAGTGTGTTTCCATTTGAACCCCCCTATACCCGACCGAGCTTCGCATCCGTTTTCTGGGTCAATTTTACGAAAGCACGTGGCATGATATATCATTTTCGTGCGCGGCACAAAGGAATACATAAGGTAGCTGTTCCAAAGCTGGCTTGCGTTTTGGATGGCCTGAACTGGAGGATTGTCCGAAACATGCTGGAGGTTGTATTCAGATTTACCGGAGTTGAAATTCTGGTATGTTGTTGGGATCCCAGTGTGAATCCAAGGGAGAAGATGGTGCCATGTTACTTCCATCAAACTCCAAGTTGCCGAAATGGACCCAATTGCTCCTATAGTCACCAAAACCAGAAAAGTGTATTCCAGGAGGAATGCCTTTTAAGGATTGGGCAATGTAATGGGATTCGGCTAAGTCAACAAGAAGTATCGCCAAAATCAAAATATCCTCCTGTATTGGAAATTCAAGATAGCTCTCGATTGTTCGTAAAAGATCTATAGAACAGAACTGGATGGAATATCTTGGAAGCTATAAGATGGAGAGAGATGACAGGAAAGTGACAGTTCCAGAAGGTTCTAGAACAACTCAAACACGATAAATATACGGGGCCAGATAATGGCAGAAGTCAGTCGAATACGAAGTTGCGTTGTGTGAACATCGTCCATAACCTCCAAAATAAATAGTTGTTATAAATTAGTATGTAATAAGTGTTAGTTTTCGTTGGAATAAATTAGTTATCAGTTGAAACTCGGACGTCGTTCACTTTTACCCACGAAGATCGTTACAATATGAATGAGAGAATACATTACTATGTGCTGAATTTCTAGCACTAATAGGAGCTATTAAAGTATAAACATTATCAATAAACCTCCTATACCATGAACAAAAACCCATAAATCATTTGTTTTCAGTAGAGGTAGTTGGACGAGCATAATTAACCATAACCGAAACTTTGGAAAAATCAGTACTGATTCTTGCATATCTACGACAAATCCGAGATATTTGAGAGATGTTCTAAAAAACTCGCATTTTTTCAAATTTATGGTCAAGTTTGCTCCTTTCAAAATACATTCCACTTCGTTTAAAAGATTCACATGCTCCCAAATGTAGATGAGATAATGATTATATCATCCAAATATGTGAATAAATGAGGCTTAAATCGGGGCCGAACAACGCATCACGTAGTATTTGTTGCATCTGCACGCTATTACATAACAGCATAACATTGAAGTGAAATAAACCACGTCCTGGTATACTATAAGCAGTCTTTTCTTTGGACGATTCTGTAAGTGGAACTTGCCAAAAAGCTTTCCTTGGATCGATACTCGATATATACTTGTCTTAACAAAGTTAAGATTATGTCGATTCGATATGTTTACTTGGGGGTTTGAATAGGGGGGTACTCACCGGGATAGCAGGAATGGAACAACAATTTTTTTTACTTTGATGGCCGGTCTCTCAAACGGCCTACCAGTAGTACCAATATGACCCGTAGCGACTCGTGCGACGTCTAACAACCATCTGTCATCTGTCTACTCCCGTCTCTCTCTCTGTCTCAGCCATTAGGCCTCTGTCATTATGACTAAATGTCCGATTATCGGCGCGAACTGAACCGCATTACTGATACATTAGCGTATCACGGTACTATAACAAGTCATTATAAATTATCTTGTTATAAAGGTTTAATTGTTCGTACGAATATAAATAAGTTATGGTAATTTTACACTTATCATGCGATCTATATTTTGATGAAAATTTTTGTTGATACTTACGTATTTCGAACTGAAAAACACGAATTTTATAATATCAACGTGAACATATCTCTAGTTTTCGAGATAATCGACGCCAAAGTTCGAAATTTCACCTTCTTCAACTCAAGATTCGCACTGAGGTTTTCAAAATAGCCGTTGTTTATGTAGCCTAGTTTAAGAAATAATAGGAAAAATACGGGGAAATTGCATATTTAGGATGTTTTTCTTACACAAAAATCACAGTTAACCATGCATGTAATATGTCTTGGGATCTAAGAAGATACAAATACTTGCCCAAAAGTTGCCATACAAAGGAGGAGAAATTTCGAACTTTCGCATCGATTATCTCGAAAACTAGAGATGTGTTCACGATAATATTATGAAATTCGTGGATTTCAGGTCAAAATACGTAAGTACCAACAAAAACTTTCATCAAAATCTAGATCGCATGATAAGTGCAAAATTACCTAAGTTACTTCTGTTGAAAACTCGGTCGACGTTTTTTCTACCCACGACGAACGTATTAGTATAAACTGATTAAATCATATATACCTACCCAGGCACCACATTTCAGTCGAAGCAACCAACATAATCATATAATCAATAAAAAGAAACGATTCCAATTTATAATATTTTATTCATCACAACAAAATAAGCTACTTGCTACTAACTTGAAAATGACCAATCAATATGAATGTTGCGGCAAAATTTGTTTCACATATTACAATATAGTATAGTTCTAATATACCTAGCAACTTCACCTATCACCAATTATTATTATATCTAATTTCCTAAAAGGATATTCTGAGGCACAATCTGCGAAAGTAATATTCAATACAATAAAACTACTACGAGTTTAAACAGGTACACTACAGTCAAACTATAAATATCAATTACTGATAATAGATCTACAGACATTGATATTCTTTCTGATCCTTTTATAGTCATTCAATGAGTGGAAAAAATATTTTGAAAGCATTTTCATTTCATTCTATACTTATTCGAAATCTTATTATCCCTTACCATATTCTAGTTTCATCAACTCATCATCATCAGAAACACTATAGAATGCTATAAATAATTCATTTCTGTCGTACTTCAAAGAGAAAATGTTCTCGAAATTGAACTTTTTCTGAAATTATTTCTACACCCAGCTGAAATTCTTGACCATGTTCTTCAAGAAAAAATCAATATTATGAATGACATTGCACATGTTCTATTTGAAGTACATACATATATACAAAAGTTGTAGGCAATTATTGAGTGTAATTTATTCTATAGGGTAAATATATAACATATTTGTGTTATAAATATGATTAATCAATAATTGAAGTTTGATGTCCGCGGAAAAAAATATTTATGAATTATAAATTATTAGTCAATATTACATAACTATCCAAATATTCCTCATTCAATTTGAGATAAACTTCCGATATGCTATTGATTTTGTCTCAGGATTTCAATCATCATTATGAGGAAAGCGTAGACTGAAGACATGAGCGCTGATAACACCATCCATCTTCAAATGAATATATTAGAATTCAAAGTTGTACAATGCGATATTCGACAAGAAATAACGTCTTACTGTTTATTCATTTTTTAATTTATTTGAGTCATTTATTCTGTGATCAGCATTGAGGTATATAGTAAAAGTAACAAAACTCAAACTTCAATTTGGTGAAACAGTATTGGTTTACCGAAAAGGGCTATAATTCTTAAAAAGTATCCAACAGTTTAATCATGTCCTTGCTTCACATATGTCAAACATTTGAAAATATAATATTTTTACGAACCGTGCTTCCACGAGACCGGAACTCATTATCTCGGCGGCCTGACTGATCGTGATTTATGGCCTCGCGATCGCCGTCGAAGCAATTAGCGGATGACTCATACCTGTCGAAGTTTCTCCAGAATGAACGATATATATCAAGAACTCTATTGAGTATTCAAGATTTCACGAGAATGAACTTGTGCCTATATAAAAGAACGGATCCGCACGGACAGTCAGTTTTTGTTTGGAAAGATTTGAGTTTAGAAAGAAAGCTAGTATTGTGAACATCGAGATTTGTAAAGCGAATTTCGTTGTGATTTAATTAATTGTTTATTGAGTTGTATTTCGAGTATTAGGTGAAATAAATTGTTCAGTTTTGTACTCAGTGTTTGGAATTCACGAACCCAAGTAGAAATATAATTCACACTATTATTGAGGAAAGACCTCCTATGAATTCCGATATTTCTCCGAAGATTCGAAATTTAAAGATAATTTATTTTCACAAAAATATTATTCATAATGCCTATTGCGAATCATGAGAACATAACAGTTGAATAAAATTGCTATCAGCTCAAAGAAGTTATCGAAATCAATTTCAGTTCACGAATTTCACGAAGTGTTGTATCACTAAGCTTTCAAATCACATCCTCGATGACTAGATGATACGCCATCAATGAATTTGTTGTCATCTTCATCTATTCCATATAATCATAAATAATTTATTGAGCTATCATATTGTTGCAATGAATTTTTTATAGGCATATTCATAGTTGGACGAAACTAACATCTGTAAAATGATGATCCTTCTTATGAATGAATTATTCATGATCCGATTCAGGAGTGCTATTTACAGCGTTTGCTATAAAGTCGGCTACATATGGGAAATAATTTTATTATTGGAATTCCTGAAAACTTCCAATGGCCGTTCATTTCTGCATGTCTAACAACTGAAAAAAGAGAGAAGGAAATATAGTATTCAACTGTCAAGAAGTGAAAGGAAAGACCTGTTCTCTACTCCCTAGAATTCAAGAATACGGGCTCAGTAGTTAATTATAAGTCCTTAAGATATCAACAAACTTGAATTCGAGTATATATGACATTATATGATATGCCGTACCTATAAAGCAGCAAAACATTTCTTAGTCAAATGTGGACTAATAGCTTCTTAGGCTTGTGTGGAGAATATATTCATCTGGGTTTCAAGAAGATTCTTCAAACAGATGATATTACTTTCTTCATAGATTGTATGGGATATCATTATTTATTAATGGAATGATTTCATTCAGAAATTGACATTCAGAACATTCGAAATGTGGTCTAGATTCAATCCTCATGGATGAGCACCGTTCGTACCTACCTCGGTTTTTAGTGAAATTAGGCTAGTGGATACTCCTACAATTCAATCATTTCGATCACTGTATTTATATTCGCTTCGTTTATGAACTAGAGTAAGTGTGAGACGTTTACTGATTCCAGCACTACTCGTTAATGGACTATTAGTGATACTCTATGTTCTGTTTCTTGGCAGATAGTAGAATAGCTTATTAGGCCTAAATTAATATTTCGTCTCAATTCGAGTGACGTACTTTTTATTCTCTTGGGATTATTTTTTTGTAGATAATGTAATTATTCACAAATACACTACCTATCTGATAATCCAAAAAATAAGCGATATCACCAATTCTTAGATCTTCTGTCAACACAATACGCTTGACGAATTTGATCTGCTTCATCCACTCCACCCATTTGTTGAGGATAGATGGATTGGATTGGTGAATTTACTTCCTATCCTGGACCTGATCCCAAATCTCTTGATTTCGCCTACTTCGATAAAACGTGTCTAACGTGACATTGCGTGGGTAAGTCTCGCTAAGTTATGCCGTGTTTTTAACCAAATTTACAGGTTACTGCAGGTGTCAATGCAAAAATATGATTCTGAGAGACATCTAATCGTTTTTAATAATTCCATGGAGTCAATTTTCAATTGTAGTTTGGGGTGAATATGTATCGAACAAGATTGAAGAAAACATTCAAATTTCGACGGTAGCACCTCTACACACATAAAAAGAATTACTTGATTTGATTTGATATGCTTTGATTCAAGAGTATGGCTTGTTTATATATACTGGAATAAATGTCTGCTCAATTCAAGACTATTATGTTTCCAACTAAATACATTCATTCCAATATTATAGATTTCTTGAATCGTAAATGAATGGACTTCTTCGTGAGAATAATACAATATTTCAGATTGAGAACACAATATATTCAAATCAAGACAATCATAATCTCTCAATGACTCGCATTTTTCTTGAACAAAAAGAATCAGATTTTCAGTTTTAGCTGTAGATTGTTTTGTATCAAGAATTTTATCATATTAGAGGAATTATATCGATTTCTTGAAATGAGAATCATCCTCAACTTCCGTTCTCTTATTGGGGCTCTCATCAATCACATCATCACTTGCAAACCTTCTTCTTGACAACCTCTCCCCCTATTCGTAGATATTATTTCTGAACTTTTCCACCAGTTTACCTCGCAATAAAGTTGTATTCCTTTGGTTTCAAACTACTGAAAAATATAAAATATATCATTCACAACTCCATGTAGGTACAATGTGAGAGATAATCTGACTCAGCACAATGTATGGTTATTATATTTCTTCAAATCTGGGTTGATATTCTTACTACTGAATTCATTTTCCTTGGATCGAAATTTGGTAAAAAAATGTAAAAATATGTTAGGTATAATATGCAATATCAAAATACCTAAGATGTCTACAAGTTCAAGAAGCTCTTTTCCACTGTTCAATCAGTGTTTGGACAAATTTAAACGTTCATCCGCACATAGGTACCTAACCCCAATTTTCACTCACTATGCCGATATAGCTACGTTAATTAATTGGATACACAATAATAGCTACCCAAGAATGAACGTCTATAAGATATAGGCATGTAACTTACCTCTAAAAGTGGTAATTATATCCTCAGATATCTCCTAAGACTTTAGTTTTTCTTTCATGGTAAGCCAATATTCCTATGCCAATAAAATAGGTTGAACGGGTTGAACAATGATGGATGCACGACAAGAGCACCGAAACAACACACTCACACCGTTTGGCAACATTCTCGGCTTGAAGGGATCGCAATTATATTCAAGAAAATGTTATGGTCAATCCAAAGAAACTTTCTCAGAGATTCACTTATTCAGAGATTAAATGTTGAATGTTATTTTGAAAGAAGACATTCCGTGATATATTTCTCAAGAACTTAATTATTTTTTCTGGATACTTTGAATTTCTTGAATTGAGAACATTTTGTTATACCAAATGAATATTCCAGTGAAATAATTTTCTACAATTGACATATTCAATAAATTCATTTCAAATAAATTATTTCAGAAGAAGATTGCGCTTTTTCAAAACAAGAATTGGACGTTGAACAAATATATCGTTTTCATTTGAGAATTTGTTTTTATGTGTGTATTGTTGTATATTAGAATCCCACGTAATAAGCTGAAATTTAATTGCTCCAAATCAAGGATTTTTCTACTGAAACTATTGAAGAATAGCGCTATAAGGTCTTAATTTCATCTTTTAGTCAGGAATGAACTCTGGCCAGCTGAGTCTTTCCTTAGATCTGCCTTTCTGAAGATGCTATACTCCAGTGAGAATAGTACCATGGAAATGTGATAATGCATGTGTCATGGTCATTGGTAGGCCATCCCCATTACATCTTATTGTCATAATTGCCAGCGTTTTATTTCTTTTTATATCTTCACAAAATCATCGGAAGAAAAATCACCACATATCACAATATATTCTCCTATTATTTTTCGGTCAGGAAAAGAACGAATCTTTTCACAATAATGAAAGATTCGAATTTATCATACAAAATGTCGAAGGGTTTCAGGGTTGATCTTTCCAATATGCTTTCATCGAATGCAAGCTTTTCGACACCGCTGTTTATTTTGTCAAATTATTTATTCAGTTAATTTACTGAGGGTGCCTGAGGGTCAGATTTTATAAATGACGTGTCATTGTCTTTCTAACCAGAGGCATTCCTAGATCTTCTACAGTGGACCAACATCCTTCGAAGCTTTGTAATGCATAGTTACCTCATGAAAAAATTGATGCAAATAAGAGCTCAGAGAGAATAGTCAGTGACAGTTTACAATTTTCCATTGAATCTTTTATCAAGGGTATATTCATGAATCTTTTTTTTACTTTCTCCCAGTGTAGGTGTTTTTTCTCTCAACTCTCACTTCACCTGTTTTATTTTTGGTATATTTTTCATCATTCAAACTTCCCACATTTTGAGTCGTCATTTTTTTTACTACATTATCTGCCGTCACAATGTTTATAATCAACGTCCAAATAATCCTTCTGATAGTCTTCTTTATTTCACTGATTTTCATCGTATGATAGGATACAGGTATGAGTACGCATTGTGATTCGAATGATCGAAATGTTTGTTTCAGAAACTTTAATCTCGCTAGATTGTTTGTCTGTAAGTAATCATAATATTATGAAGCGGCAAATACTCCAGCCTCTTCAGCTTCATGAAGTTTATCCTTGAATATGAAGTAATTTATAGATTCCGATCATTCATCCTTGCTAAATCAATAAAAAAAACATGTTTGCTGGATAAAAACTTGAAATTACCGATCAGCCAGATACTTCAGTCCTAACAGGACTTCAAATTTCAAAAGAATACTAATAACCTCTTTTAGAAAAGGTTCTTGCTTTTATATTCGTCCAAACCAAGGTGTACGCGTAATTTTCGAGAGTCTATCATTTACGCTTATCACAAGTACTAGGCGGTTGTTTAAGTTAATACCTACTCCACTAATACACTTGACATAATATGACACTAGCCATTGCAGTCCTTCATCTACAGAAATCATAATAAAAAAATAAAAATATAAATTATAAAAGTCTGATAATTATTCATTTGGGTTTCACAGAAACACTTCGTTTGCCAACCCTCGATTCAATTGGGAGTAAGCAAATGGGATGGTCTTTTACAAAATTCAATTCTAGAATAATGATGAAAATACATTGAGAGTTTTCTGAGTCCCGTCAGAACAACATTATCGCATGCGTATTTTGAATTTGACAGTTCATCTTTTATGATAATTAACAAGCTACTATAATGCTACAAAACATAACGAATAGATATTGTGATTCAGTAGGCTGTGAATCGTCGTAGCATTGCTCGGAATCGTCGTAGCATTGCTCGGGAAGTTCGCAGCTCGCCAAAATATAAATTGACCAGTCTACAGTATGGTAATGATAAGGATGAACAGATATACACAGTAAATCTGATAGGCAATGAGTTGCACATTTAAGGGATCAATAAATAGATAGGAAAAAATAAATATTCGAAATGAACAGGAACACAAAATTAGACGGTTTTGTTGTAATTCTTTCCAGAAGTTATTTGCAAAGTTTCGCGAAAACCAAAGTCATCTTCATCACCAATTCAAGGCGGATTTCCACCAAACGGACTCGCTTGCGACTAGTTTCGGTTTCAAAAACAGAAACAAAAAACTTTTTGTAATTGGGAAACAAACTTGAACTCGATTTCCACCAAACACATAAAGAATTATTGCGTGTTTTTTTCAAGATGTTTTTTGTCGTTTTCATTACACGAACAGTTTTCATCATGCAATCGAACTACCAAAATAAAATAGTGAACTGTTGTCGCCAGCCGTTTCCACATAGCGAACTCTGTTTACAACAAAAACAGAGACAAAACACCGAAACCTTTTGATTTTTCAGCCTGGTGACGGGACTTTCTGTTGTTGATGAAAACACGAAGTTGCGACACAAAGTCTTCCAAATGTTTCTCATTTCGACAACAAAAGTTATTGTTTTGTCGAAACCGACACAGTTGCTGTTTTGTTGCGGTTTTCTCCGTTAAATGGAAATCTGCCTTTAGTAGCTCTACTAAATGGTGTTCACAAAATCTCCATACAATGTTTCGTTTCGAAGAAATCATCATCAACTTTATATTTTATATGGGAGAACAAATTGTGCCATGTTTTGTGGCATTCACAATAAAGGGTGAACTGTTTTCGAACGGAGATTTCGTGGTCGCCATTTCATGGACCTCAAAAGGTGGCAATAAAAGAGTGCCTTTGGTGTCTTCAAAACTCCTCGAATAAAGAAAAGAAATCGACCAACCCGCCAGATGAAACCATGCAATTTCAGAATAATATCAAAATAATTTAAACATTGGGTATAGGGTCGATTCAGTACAAAATCAAGAATCTGACAGAAACGAAGAACAGTTACGTAACGGAAGTTACGGATTGGTCGTTACGGATTAATAATTAATGCTCAATCAAGTGTTTCCGGGGCTTTTGATGACCTGAAATCCGAAAGTTCAGAAGAGAAAATGGTTTGTTAAGTATTATAGTGAAATAGAGATTGGACTAGTACGTTATATACCGAATTTCTTTTGTGGGATTTGCCCATTAATGTTAAATCTGGTGAGAAATACATTGATATGATTTCTTCAAGGGATATCATGAAACTTTACTTATAGGTAACGAAGCTGCCGCGGTGGCAGTTGCCTTCGCTGTTGAGGATTTGGTTTCACTTGGGTACGTTTAATGATTCGCAGCAGCTGCCGCAGGAAATTGACCAACTTTCATCTTTGATAGCAGCGGCTGCAATTGAATGATTAAATTCTTTCTTGAAACTGACATCTTCAGTTGAGTCAATAAGTAAGATTTGAATTTCATCGTCAATAAGGAGTGAATGAAATAGAAAATATTATTTGAGGGTTATTTCTAGATATGATTAATAATGTCAAATTCGAATTCTCGCTCGAACATTGTTCGTCATAGAGAATAAAAGGATTAATAACCCATAATTTCCTCAACTGCTACAACAACTACAACCGCAGCTGCACCGGCTGCGTCTCAATCTATAAATCTAGCTCGATTGTTGAATTGCTAGTTGAAATAACATAATTAAAATTTCTATTTTTCATCTGGATGAACCGATTATATTTTTTTTGTTTTCGCAATTTACAGTTTGAATGAAAAGGAAATACCTAATCGATAATATCATGAAAATTCCGTCCAAATGAAGGACGAATTGAATAAAAAATTAAGTCGTTATTTCAATCAATCCGGTGATAACTCATTCCAGTCTCATTATAACTGCTAGTTGACTCTTGATGGGTTGACTTTTTTTTCAAATAGTTGATGGTGCTATTGGTAAAAACAGTTGGGTGATTCATGTCCTACTTTCATGTATATTATATCTCAATGTATGTTCAGATAAGGTTCCAGTTGGTGAAAAATATCTCCCTTTTGCATCTTATTGAGCATTCAAATTAAAACAATTCAACTATTCAACTTGGTTTTGAGTTTCTTAAGGAAGCCTACGTATCCAACCTGTAGTAGATTATTAATTTGATTCTTGGACGAAACACTTCCACGGGAATCTTGTTTGTATCAGAAACCGGCCTTCATGAGAAATTGTACGTCTTCGTCATCAGATGATGATGGTGATGATACATTATTCATTATCGATGTTCCTGTAGTTTTTCTCCCAGTACTGTGACTTCGAGGAGCATTTGCGAGCCAGGACGGTCTTCTTAATGAAGATGTGCCGAACGCTTCCTCTGGTATGGTGTCTCTGGTGATCGATCTGAAGATGAATAATGTACTTATTGAATATTTTGCATAGAATAATATTTACATCAATCATAATAGATTGGATAATGGAGATGAATTCAATTTCGATTTTATTAAAACACAACAAATGAATATGAAATTATTCAATGTACAGGGTAGACCAAATTGGAAACACCGATTTCTAGAGGAGCTAGAAGAAAACGAAAATTAATGTTACGAGCTCGATTTTCATGGAAAGTCAGATGCCGAAAACCGCCCCTCGATATTTCGAACCGTTTGAAATAACAGATACAGGGTGGTTTTGACTTTCATGCATTTTTAACCGTTCTTAACCCAGGTCTCTGGTGTCGATCTGAAGATGAATAATGTATTGAGTATTTTGCATAGAATAATATATACATCAATTATGGTAGATTGTATAATGGAGATGAATTCAATTTCGATTCTATTGAAACACAACAAATGAATATGAAATTGTTTTTTTTTAGAATATACGAAGACTGTGGTTATCTTCAATGTACAGGGTAGACCAAATTGGAAACACCGATTTCTAGAGGAGCTAGAAGAAAACGAAAATTAATGTTACGAGCTCGATTTTCATGGAAAGTCAGATGCCGAAAACCGCACCTCGATATCTTGAACCGTTTGAAATAAAAGATACAGGGTGGTTTTGACTTTCATGCATTTTTAACCGTTCTTAACCATGCCTCGTAACTTATTTATTTAATCTCATCTCTCGATTTTTTTTTGCAAAGACTGATGTTAAAACTATGACATGAACTTGTATTTATTCTCATGCACCAACCAATATAATTTTGCATATCCTTTTCAGAAATTGAATTACCTTTCCGAATATTATAATAAAACTAGTCAATTTTCTTTTCAAACTTCAGTTTTATTATTGTTTCCAAATAATGTTAGATGGGTCTTGAAAAAAAAAACAACTTCATAATGGATTTATTCCATCAATTTGACAAAAAATAATAAAAACAAACAATATATAATTTCAAAACGCAAAAAGATTTGTAACAACAGGTGTTGATATTAAACACTATTAGAATTAGAGCATATTTGTCTTCGCTTCTTGACATGATCAGCATTGATTAATCCTAAAGCATCAGGTATGAAATCAGAAGCATATCACAATGCTGCTTTCAACGCATCTCGCGAATCAGGATTCCGCTCGAAGTTTCAGGTCTCTTATTCTTCCCCGAAGGTAAAAATCCAGAGGCGTCTGATCGGGGGACCTAGCAGGCCAATCAACAGGGCCCCGGTTGCCAAACCAAGTGTCCTCAAATTGTTGCTTTAAAAATCTGTGCGTTATGACACAACGCCGATACTTGTTGGAAGTATACGTTTTCAATTCCCGTTAATGGCAAATCATCAATAACTGGTTCAACAAACTCCGTGATATTTCCATATCGCGCTGCTTCATAGCTATCCTCAAAAGTATGGGAAACAATAAACCTTCCTCTGAAAATACCGACCCAAGCATTAAAGCTAGCTGTATCGTGCCTGATTCTGTGTCTTTACCGTTATATACGTAAATTTTTCAAAGACTAACTGTAGTATCAGTTGAAAATACCAGCGCTGCTTAGGCAAGCTTCAATTTAATTATAAAGGGTGGTCCATAGGAGAAGAATACAAGTTTATGTCATAGCTTTAATACCAGTCTTTACAAAAAAACCACTGGATTCCTCTCAAAAAAGTGCTTCAAGAATGTCTTGAATAATTAAATTACAGGGGTGTCACGAACTCGTGACACGTTGGTTAGTTTTCTTCGAACTCCTCTAGAAATTGGTGTCTTCTATCGAAAGTGTCCAATTTGGATCACCCTGTGCTAGCTTTATTTGAATACAATAATATATAAACCAGATATCTACCAGGTTTATTAAAGTTCAATGCTCATCATTGAAATCTCGAAAACCATTAGAGTGGCTGATCTCATCATTGGGATCTCCTTAGCAGTAAGATACAACAAATCGGCAAGATCATTGTCGATCTAAATGAACACCTAGTAGTCGGTATAATATTGTCTGTTCACTGGAAGCAATGACGTACCTTTCTCCGTAAGGCAGAGACATCTTCTCATAATAACCGTGAACCATTTTGAACTTGAAGTGTCATACTGGGCATAACCTAGTGTTATTTTTATACATTTTGAATTACGCGCTACTTATAATACAGCAAAGCTCCTGTTTCAAGCACAGAATTGTTAGATATCATTGATTCATTGATCAAAGATTCAGGAAATAGAAAAACACATATAGTCAGTCATAGTGTCAGTGATGTGGCTGTGAAAAATGTGTAATGTCACAAAGTAGAAATACGCGTTCAAAATTTCAAACTGAAATGCGAGGCAGGTGAAAGTATTGGCATATCGGTTGTATAATAGTTGACACAATGTTAATCACTCACGTTGACTTGTATATTTGCTCCACGCATATTTCAAACCTACTGAAGAAATCACACAAGAATCAGTCCTTCTTTCAACTGAAATACTACAGAAATTAGTATATTTGAAAAAATTCACCGTTCAAAGCATAAAAACCAAGCATGACGGAAGCTGAATTTTCCTTTTCCGCTAAAAAGTGTTGAAAACATTATTTATTTGGTATCAGAGGTGTCTTCAAGAAAGTAGCTACTATGATCACGTGGAACAACACATTTGTATGGTCAACAAATAAAACGACCAATCAATGGCTCAGCACTTTCAACCCCCCCGGACCACCAAACAAATAACCTGAATACCGGATCTCTGAAAACGAGTGAATGTGAGGGTGTGTGTTGTTTTAATTGAAACAATTTTGTGTTTTTGATAGCGAACATTTGATATGTCAAATGGTGTATTTATCATACTTACAGGAGATTTCAATATAAATTTTTCATCTGCCTCGTCAAACTGCACAGCTCTGTCTAACCTGCTAGCATCTTTTAATTTGGACATTACAATCACAGTCCCAACGAGAATAAGTAAGGACTGTGCCACATGCATAGACAACATAATGACCAATTTTGATACTGGACAATATGTTTCAGGTGTTTTAGATCCTAGCCTATCCGATCATCTCGGTCAATTTATTGATCTGGATTTATCATTGAAACTTGTAGAATCGAACAAATACTACAGAAATATTACCCATTCTGGTATAGAAAAACTGAGAGAAATCTTGGAGACCTATAACTGGGGGGATATTCTCAATGAGGTATTTTCTCCAAATTTTATGACAGAACACTTTGTGAATCTTTTGTGTTACCATGTTACTCGAATTTTTCCAATAAGAAAAAGTAAACGTAAGCACAAAAATCAATCACCAGTAAGCTGGTTCACTGAAGAATTACGCAATAAAAGAAATTTTCTCTCCGACGTCAAGGCTATTTACAATGTTAACAAAGATCCTATCATTCACAATGCATTCATAACGTTGCGTACAGATTACCGAAGTTCCTTGAAAGAGGTTAAGAGACGTGCATACGAAGACTACTTGAATAACTCACAAAATATCAACAGAGATGCCTGGAAACTGATTAATTTCGAGGGTAACAGAAATCCCCACAAAAAAAATGAAACATCTATAAATGAAAACGATTTCAATGATTTTTTTACTAACATTGCAAATAATCTGATTGCTATACTCCCCGATGCGAAACATGACCCTACTGATGTCTTGAAAACTCTGCAGACACCTGTAGACTCCTTTTCTTTCTTTCCGGTTACACCAGGTGAAGTGAAGAGTACCATTTCTAGTCTGAAAGACTCTTGCTGTCATGACATTTACGAACTAAACAGTGCTATCATCAAACCTATTGCTGATATCATTGCTGAACCTCTAGCTTTTATATTGAACAACTGCTTCTCTCTGGGTATCTTTCCAGATGCACTGAAAATTTCTGTAATTCTTCCACTATTAAAAAAGGGGGATCCTCAGGTAATGAACAATTTTAGACCAATTGCGATCATTCCCATAATTGCAAAGATTATAGAGATACTGGTTAAACAGAGATTAACTTCTTATCTAGAAGTAAATGGTTTACTTTGCCCCGGACAATTTGGTTTCAGAAAAGGTTTTTCAACTACACAAGCTCTTTTAGATGTTGTTTCAAAAGCTGTTGATGGCCTAGAAAAATGGGAACATTCGCATATTACCCTCTGTGATCTCACTAAAGCATTCGACTGCGTGTCCCATGATATATTGGTTGAAAAACTAACTTACTATGGAATACGTGGTATTCCATTGGAATTTTTTAAATCTTATCTGCGGGGGAGATCTCAGTGTGTACTGGTAAATGGAGTTAAATCAGACTTGAAAGAAATCTCGCATGGTGTTCCACAAGGTTCAGTTTTAGGACCATCTCTGTTCATATTGTATATTAACGACTTATATTATCAGGTCCTACCTAAAAATTGCATTCTCTTTGCCGATGACACAACGCTTATTGACCAAAATAGTAATCTACATGAGCTGACTCTCTCTTCTACCCACACCCTGGAATTGGCTGAGAGGTGGTTCTCATCGAACAAACTCATGCTCAATGCTGAGAAAACACAAAGTCTTCTCATATCATCAAATGCTACAATTGCCGAAGGTAAATATGTGAAATTACTTGGAATCCATATTGATGATAAACTCAATTGGTTGTTCCACACTAACAAACTTGCTAGTAGATTATCCAGTGCTTTATTTTTAATTCGTAGACTGAAACACTCGGTGGGCATCGGTACCCTCAGGTCTAGCTATTTTGGTCTCTTTCATAGCCATATGACATATGGTCTTATTTTGTGGGGTAGTTCTTGTCATGCAAGCAAAATATTCATTCTCCAGAAAAGAGTTGTGAGGGTGATGTCAGGTGCCGGATACAGTGACCACTGCCGTCCCCTTTTCATCAGGCTTCAAATCATGCCACTTCCAACTGCATACATTTTTCACACACTTATCGAAACACATAAAAATAGAATAAAGTTCCCCATACAGTCAGATATTCATCCTTACCCAACAAGGTCAAGTAACTTACTGAGAACTACTAGATACAGGCTGGCAGTATCTCAAAAGAATTCCTTAAACTTCGATTTCTACAACAAACTACCGTTCAAAATAAGACAAGTCAATGACTTCCAGTTTAAAATGAAAATCAAATCATTTCTCCTAAAGAAGTGCTTTTATTCAGCAGATGAGTTTCTCAATTACAGATTCACGGAGGATGACTTGTGAAGAACACTATTTCAATTCATGTAACGTGTTGTATATCAACTCTTTATACTTGTGTAGTCCTGTCATACTATTTTAATGACTTCTAGGATGATTTTAAAGTGTTTCGTGTGATATAACAGCGTCTTGTCTGTATATTGTAAAATCTTGACTTGCTACAAACATACAAAAATGTAACGTAGTCCAATAAACTTTACTTTACTTTACTTTACTTTACTTTACTTTACTTTACTTTACTTTACTTTACTTTACTTTACTTTACTTTACTTTACTTTACTTTACTTTACTTTACTTTACTTTACTTTACTTTACTTTACTTTACTTTACTTTACTTTACTTTACTTTACTTTACTTTACTTTACTTTACTTTACTTTACTTTACTTTACTTTACTTTACTTTACTTTACTTTACTTTACTTTACTTTACTTTACTTTACTTTACTTTACTTTACTTTACTTTACTTTACTTTACTTTACTTTACTTTACTTTACTTTACTTTACTTTACTTTACTTTACTTTACTTTACTTTACTTTACTTTACTTTACTTTACTTTACTTTACTTTACTTTACTTTACTTTACTTTACTTTACTTTACTTTACTTTACTTTACTTTACTTTACTTTACTTTACTTTACTTTACTTTACTTTACTTTACTTTACTTTACTTTACTTTACTTTACTTTACTTTACTTTACTTTACTTTACTTTACTTTACTTTACTTTACTTTACTTTACTTTACTTTACTTTACTTTACTTTACTTTACTTTACTTTACTTTACTTTACTTTACTTTACTTTACTTTACTTTACTTTACTTTACTTTACTTTACTTTACTTTACTTTACTTTACTTTACTTTACTTTACTTTACTTTACTTTACTTTACTTTACTTTACTTTACTTTACTTTACTTTACTTTACTTTACTTTACTTTACTTTACTTTACTTTACTTTACTTTACTTTACTTTACTTTACTTTACTTTACTTTACTTTACTTTACTTTACTTTACTTTACTTTACTTTACTTTACTTTACTTTACTTTACTTTACTTTACTTTACTTTACTTTACTTTACTTTACTTTACTTTACTTTACTTTACTTTACTTTACTTTACTTTACTTTACTTTACTTTACTTTACTTTACTTTACTTTACTTTACTTTACTTTACTTTACTTTACTTTACTTTACTTTACTTTACTTTACTTTACTTTACTTTACTTTACTTTACTTTACTTTACTTTACTTTACTTTACTTTACTTTACTTTACTTTACTTTACTTTACTTTACTTTACTTTACTTTACTTTACTTTACTTTACTTTACTTTACTTTACTTTACTTTACTTTACTTTACTTTACTTTACTTTACTTTACTTTACTTTACTTTACTTTACTTTACTTTACTTTACTTTACTTTACTTTACTTTACTTTACTTTACTTTACTTTACTTTACTTTACTTTACTTTACTTTACTTTACTTTACTTTACTTTACTTTACTTTACTTTACTTTACTTTACTTTACTTTACTTTACTTTACTTTACTTTACTTTACTTTACTTTACTTTACTTTACTTTACTTTACTTTACTTTACTTTACTTTACTTTACTTTACTTTACTTTACTTTACTTTACTTTACTTTACTTTACTTTACTTTACTTTACTTTACTTTACTTTACTTTACTTTACTTTACTTTACTTTACTTTACTTTACTTTACTTTACTTTACTTTACTTTACTTTACTTTACTTTACTTTACTTTACTTTACTTTACTTTACTTTACTTTACTTTACTTTACTTTACTTTACTTTACTTTACTTTACTTTACTTTACTTTACTTTACTTTACTTTACTTTACTTTACTTTACTTTACTTTACTTTACTTTACTTTACTTTACTTTACTTTACTTTACTTTACTTTACTTTACTTTACTTTACTTTACTTTACTTTACTTTACTTTACTTTACTTTACTTTACTTTACTTTACTTTACTTTACTTTACTTTACTTTACTTTACTTTACTTTACTTTACTTTACTTTACTTTACTTTACTTTACTTTACTTTACTTTACTTTACTTTACTTTACTTTACTTTACTTTACTTTACTTTACTTTACTTTACTTTACTTTACTTTACTTTACTTTACTTTACTTTACTTTACTTTACTTTACTTTACTTTACTTTACTTTACTTTACTTTACTTTACTTTACTTTACTTTACTTTACTTTACTTTACTTTACTTTACTTTACTTTACTTTACTTTACTTTACTTTACTTTACTTTACTTTACTTTACTTTACTTTACTTTACTTTACTTTACTTTACTTTACTTTACTTTACTTTACTTTACTTTACTTTACTTTACTTTACTTTACTTTACTTTACTTTACTTTACTTTACTTTACTTTACTTTACTTTACTTTACTTTACTTTACTTTACTTTACTTTACTTTACTTTACTTTACTTTACTTTACTTTACTTTACTTTACTTTACTTTACTTTACTTTACTTTACTTTACTTTACTTTACTTTACTTTACTTTACTTTACTTTACTTTACTTTACTTTACTTTACTTTACTTTACTTTACTTTACTTTACTTTACTTTACTTTACTTTACTTTACTTTACTTTACTTTACTTTACTTTACTTTACTTTACTTTACTTTACTTTACTTTACTTTACTTTACTTTACTTTACTTTACTTTACTTTACTTTACTTTACTTTACTTTACTTTACTTTACTTTACTTTACTTTACTTTACTTTACTTTACTTTACTTTACTTTACTTTACTTTACTATGAAACAAGCGTTTCGATTTTGGATTATTTTTTAAGGAGGCCAAAATACGTGAGTATCTTCAAAGGTATTTTTCTTCTTGGAATGCGTTATTGTTATTCCTAAAAAGTGGTATTGGACCTATTTGAGTAAAAATATGTATAGAATTTAGAATATATCAGATTATGAAAAAAAAAGAAGAATATAACTTTAACATAACATTGGGTCACTGAGAGAGAAAAAACTGAAATAAATGAGCCCCGAAAGAATTCTATAAAGTAGTGACCCCAACTTGGCAGTCGTTTGGGACTTGAGGGAACAGACAATAATTATTATAGTTTCAGTTAGATTATAGGAGAGTTGCGCCATTTGGTGTCTAACAAAATACGATCTTGAAGTTTGAAAATTTTCGGATACTTTCTGAAATATCTGGAAAAAACGGAACTCCAGCAATTTTTTTGTGACGTTTTTTGAAGAAACAAATCGAATGAATAAATATATCAATCTATTGGAATCGATCGTTAATGGGCGAGATCACAAACGAGTGAATTTAGTTGAAACGTGCTTGTGGTTGAAATATAGAATTTGAATAAAACCTTTCAAATCAGCGAGACACTGAAAAAACACCATCATGGTCGCTTCTTGTGGCGTTACAAGTCTACAGATTACTGCATATCTTTGTGTTACCACTTTAACTATTTTTCAGAACTCCTGAGAAAATGTTGATCGATTTCATCCCATGAATGTCCAATGACCAATGAATCTTGAATAACATGTATTTATACTAAGTTCTCAATTATGATGACGTTTTCGGCCTTTCAATATTGTGAAGAAATATTGTAAATAACGCTTGGCAACCCTATAAAACATTATTCTCTAATGCGCTATACATGGTTCAAACAGAAACTTTCCTACCAGAAAAAAATATTGCGAAAAGAAATTGATAAACAATAATCGTGCTGAAGGTTGCTGTAATTTTTTCAGAAATTAGTGATTTTGATAATTGGCGAATAGATGCCAGTTGAAACCACGTATTATTTATCAATTTATGTTTCGAACAGGGATATTTTCTGGATACATTCAAAGTCACTAAAGTTATTCCCATTTTTAAAAAAGGTAATGCTGAATTGCCTGGTAACTATAGACCCATTTGTATAATTCCAATATTCGGTAAGCTGTTCGAAATAATCTTGAAAAATCGTTTGATCACATATCTAGAAAAATTCAACATACTACACAAAGGTCAGTATGGTTTCAGGAAAGGGTGTTCAACCATAAATGCCGTATGAGAAGTAGTGGCAGACATAGTCGAGGGTCTGTGTTAATCACGAAATCCTACTCGAAAAACTCGAATTTTATGGAATCAGAGGTATTCCACTTGAGTTAATGAAGTCATATTTGCAGAATGGGAAACAGTGTATCATAATAGACAATAACGCATCGGACTTCAAATACATAAAACACGGTATACCCCAGGGTTCCGTACTCGGGCCTCTACTTTTCATCACATATGTCAACGATCTATTTCATTATCTATTTCCAAAAGGTTTGGTCATGTTTGCAGACGATTCCACTTCGATTAATTCTGACAAAAGTATGATAAACTTACAGTTAACTATCGAAAACACAGAAAACCTAGCAGAGGCATGGTTCACTGCTAATAAATTTAAACTAAATCGGGATAAAACACA
This sequence comes from Chrysomela aeneicollis, assembly GCA_029955515.1. NCBI lineage: Eukaryota > Metazoa > Arthropoda > Insecta > Coleoptera > Chrysomelidae > Chrysomela > Chrysomela aeneicollis. The sequence continues at coordinate 3,957,191 of JARUHQ010000030.1, read as the reverse complement.
TAAACTAATTATATCAAGCAACAGGAATAATTGCATGGGGGGAAACGCAAAACTCTTGGGTATGCATCTTGATGACTCTCTCAATTGGTCAGCTCATATCACTCATGTTAGCAATAAAATTTCGTCCTATATATTTTTATTAAGGCAGCTTAAAAAATGTGTAAATGAGAACAATCTCCTGTCAACATATCATTCCCTAATTCACTCGCAGATAAGTTATGGAACTACCCTATGGGGAAACGCTGTAAATGCTGTGAAAATATTCCGATTGCAAAAGTGGGCTGTAAGAATAATAGCTGAGGCGAGCTTGCGTCAGCATTGTAAACCGCTTTTCATCAAGTACTTCATAATGCCTCTACCATCAATACATATCTACTATTCTCTATTGGAAATTCACAAGGACAAGAATGAATTTGAAACTCACGGTGATAATCACGAGCACAACACGAGGTCGGTCAATTCATTGCAGATTCCAAGATTCCGTCTTTCCAAATCACACAGAAATTCTTTATAATACACTACCGAGGTTTTTGACTAATGCAGACTATATTAACTTGAAAAAAAAACGTGAAAAAATTAATCTTGAAATATTGTTTTTATTCTACGAACACTTTTTGACTGCGGTGGAACGCATTCACATGCTTGAGTCTCTCATGTTGTGCATGTTATATATGTTTATGCTGTTTATTACTATGTTAATTGTTGAATTCATGACTTGTTATATTTCAATGTTATATATATTTCAACTAGGTACATCTACTTATTACGTTACCTATATGATGTAATGTTCATGACTTGCAACAAATGTATTATTGCATAACGTTGTCAAATAAACTAAACTAAACTAAACGAATCAGGTAGGATACGTTGAAACAATATCTCAAATAATTTCGAAGGAAACCTCAAACCACTACCCCTTTCAGTACGCTGTCCGAAAAGTAGTGACCTTCAATACTACCCAAACATTGAGTGACCTGTAAATTGTGGTGTGATGATAATGACGAGTAAACCACATATACTATATGTTTAATTCTACGATGAGAATTCTTCAAAAAGTTCCTGATGTAATTGAATATAAAAGGGATAAAATGTGATTTCCTTTAGAATTCATTGAACTGTAGATGTTGAATTGTTTGTTATATTTTTGTGAAACGAAGTATATAATCATCATTTGTTCATCGAGAGACATTTTCTGCTATACGACATAATATTCATTCTTCCAGTGGCAAATTACATAATAGTATATTATGATACAAGTTTTATAAGACACTATTTTGCCGCACGCGTTGTTTGAAGTACGACGGACGAAGCGAGGAGTGCTCCAAGTGAACAAGTGCGACAACGTGTCTTATAAAACGTTTGTCATATGCAATTTTTTCTATTTTGAATTGATCTGAAGACAAAAATGGATTTAATATCGATAAATAACAGAAACATCTTCGATTGGTAACAATGATGACATTGAAATAATCAAAATCTGACGCACAAGCGTAAAGCCCAGTTTACAGTTGAGCGATTTCGATTAATGCAATACCCAGCGGTGAAAGATTCAATGTTGTTTTTGTTTATATAGGTCAATTTGAATCAAATTACACTCTGAATTGAAATTTACCAATTGAAACATTGACCTTTTCACTGCTAATATCACCAAATCCAAATCGCTCAGAAGTAAACTGGGCCTAACTCTTCTGACTTTCATTTGACAGTTCGATTGTACCAGTCTCTGAATAATAAATAATGCGTATCAAAATACAGGCTATTTCGACACGCATTTGCGTTGCACAATGACTTCATTATACAACCAAAATAGAAAAAAAAATTGTGCAACCGTTTCACGAATCATCCAATTTTTTCCTGAAACTAGCTCTTGAAGTAAAGTTGCCGTTTCTCTTATTGATCCGATAAAATTGTTAATATGTATGTTGTAAGGAAATACTTGCGGGTCTATGAGCTAACGTTCAATCTTAAATTCTAGAAAATATGAATGATATACCTTTGTTTCAATATTCATTTCGAAACTTTTTTCGACTTCGATCTCGAAATTCCTATCTGGTTTTCATAATCATTATTTATGTACTGAAATTCTTTTTTTGATTCCGATTCGAATGTTTGGGTTATGCAATATATCCAACGACTGCCGATGTGATAATAATTATAAATTATTCTTTGTTTCGAAATGTGTTCAATCAATACAAATAGAACATCTACATAGTTTAACGGAAAGAAATATGGTTTCTGGTTTTGGCTATAATGTAAGCTCTACTTCAATTAATGAATCTCACCCAGAACTGAGCTCTAGCATTGATCCTCTCCGTGCTTGTCTTCGTTGTCCTGGAGTATGAGGAGGTTGAAGAAGTGGGGGTATAGACATCTGCTTCTGCAGAACTCCAAGCGGGTCTAAATCGTGATGGGAATCCCCAATGTATATGACAGTATTTCGTCCTGAAGCTGATCCTGAGTTTCTGCGTTCCCTTTGAGGAGTGGATTCCGAGCTGCAAGTTGGTTCTGATCCAATACTCTCGCGACGAAAAAGACCAATTACTGATGATCGGGGATTTTCTAGACCACCTTAAAAAGTAATAGACTAGTACGAGTTATATTTGTTAACATATATTATATGTGTATTTTGATGAGGATACAAAATTTCTATAACTGCCCTATTTCGATAATTAGAATTTTATCGGAGTAACTAAAATATTTGATTTTTTTTATATACACCGAACTAGTTTCATTTATTGGCAAGCTATAGTGACTCCTTTTTTTCAGTGAATACAGGGTTAACTTCATCGCGCTGGCCTCTTCCCAGTCTTCGAAGAGTGTAATTGTGTAGTGATCATCCCGTACGAGTCACCTGATTGTTATATATATATATTCATGCTGGTATATGTAAATATTAATATATTTCTATTACCTAATGTTGACACATGAAGTTATGAAGGGGAAGCTTGAAATAAACTCCAAGTCGGTCGACCACATATATAATAAGAAAATTATTAACCGGTTTCGGCTAACATAGCCATCATCAGACTAAGTGATTCTTGAAAAGTATTCGAATATGATATGGTGATTAGAATGAAGTATTAAATTCATACCATTTAAAAAATAATTTAGTTGACATTGATAAAATAAATTCAACAATCAAAACACTTGAATTTTATTGATGTCAACTAAAAGAATTATTTTTGAAAATGGTATGTATTTAATAATTCATCCTAATCACCATATCATATCGAATACTTTTCTAGGATTACTTAGTCTGATGATGGCTATGTTAACCGAAACTGGTAACTGATTTTCTTATTATACACTGTGTCCAAGATAAGAATGAACAGCATGGGGATATCGGAAACGGTAAGTGATACAGGGTCGATTAAATTAGAGAAAAGTAGCGCATTTATGTGCCTAATAATATGCCATTTAGAAAGTTTCAATATTCCGAGTAGTTTCGGAGATATCCGGGAAAAACCGAAATTTGAGAATTTCGGTTTTATTTTCTCCTAGCTTTATTTTTAAAGGAAGTGTAAAACAAATAGCACTTCGTCATGGCCACTTTTCGAGGACTACACGATAACATAAGCAGAATTTTCGTGTGACGTTTTGTCTTTTAGAAAACATCATCAACTTTGTATTTTTATATGGGCCGAAACTAAAGTATACCCTGTATACGACTCCATTTTTCATTTTGAATACAGCAACGTATCACACAATATGGTTTCGGAACCTTTTCTCGCGCAAAATGTAATTTAGTGATTACTTGATCTGTTTTTCTTCAATTTTAGATAGTAGGCGCTGGAAAAATGACAACATAATGTTCTGTTGTCATAATAATAGTGTAGTTTGGTAGAATATTTGACATATTACTGTTCCTACTTTTACATCTCTTTACCTACATAATTTGTGTCAAAAATGGAAAACGGCAGCTTTTCGAATACTGAAAAATTTGATATGTTGTCATGTTACATTTTATGCCATAGAAATTGTATCGATGCTGAACGTGCGTACTTTAATAAGTATCCAGAGAGGCGACAACCTGGTAAATCAATATTTAGACGGCTAGTTTTCAATTTAAAAGAATACGGATCATTTAAAAAACCTGTGGTTTCCCGACAAAAGCAATCTAATGAAGAAAGTCAGCGTGATGTATGTGTTACAGGCCGTTGTTGAAAATCCTGAGATATCCACTCGCACCATTGAAAATAATACCGGAGTAGCCAGATCCACCGATCACTTCATTTTAAGAAAAAATAAATATCATCCATATAAATTTAGGATTTGTCATGGACTCAGACCAGGTGACGATGCAAGACGAAGAACCTTTTGTGAATGGTACACTAGAAAATGCCAAGACGATGACAATTTTCCTTTCAAAATAATTTGGTCTGATGAAAGCATGATCACCAACAATGGCATTTTTAATAGGCGGAATGTTCATTATTGGTCACAACAAAATCCGCATGTACACAAAGTGTCCAGACATCAACATCGTTTCGGTTTCAATATGTGGGTTGGGATTCTCGGTACGAATATAATTGGGCCTTTTATCTACCGAAACAATTTAACAAGAGAGCGGTACATGAATTTGTTAGTGAATGATTTGGAAGACGCTATAGATAATTTGCCTTTAGCGGTTACTCACAGCTGCTGGTTTCAACAAGATGGTGCTCCAGCACATAACGCTAGAATTGTTCGTGATTATTTGAACCGTCGATTCCCAGGACAGTGGATTGGTACTCATAGTGATACAGCCTGGCCTGCAAGATCCTCCGACTTAACCCCACTAGACTTTTTCCTTTGGGGATATATCAAGAATCAAGTGTACTCTAATCATGATTTTCAGAATGAAGAAGATTTGCTAAGATTGGTTACTGAATCCTTTAACAATATTTTTCCGGATATGTTAAATCAAGTTTTAAATTCGTCTGTGAGACGAGCGTACTCGTGCTTAGAAAATAATGGCGGGTTATTTGAACACCTGTTATAAGTTTCTGTTCATTTCCTGTAATACATATTAGCTCCTTGTTATTTATTACATTACAATTACATTTATAAACTAAACTTTTGATATTGCGACTCATCTTTGTATTCAACAACGCAATAATTCCGGCAAGTGGTTAGTTTAAATTTATACTTTTATAAATAGGACTATTCAATTCACTACATGTATCAAAATATGACATTTTTTTCAGCGCCTACTATCTAAAATTGAAGAAAAACAGATTAAGTAATCAATAAATTACATTTTGCGCGAGAAAAGGTTCTGAAACCATATTGTGTGATACGTTGCTGTATTCACAATGAAAAATGGAGTCGTATACAGGGTGTACTTTAGTTTCGGCCCATATAAAAATACAAAGTTGATGATGTTTTCTAAAAGACGAAACGTCGCACGAAAATTCTGCTTATGTTATCGTGTAGTCCTCGAAAAGTGGCCATGACGAAGTGCTATTTGTTTTACATTTCCTTCGAAAATAAAGCTAGGAGTAAATAAAAACGAAATTCTCAAATTTCGGTTTTTCCCGGATTTCTCCGAAACTACTCGGAATATCGAAACTTTCTAAATGGCATATTATTAGGCACATAAATATGCTACTTTTCTCTAATTTAATCGACCCTGTATCACCGAGCGTTTCCGATATCCCCATGCTGTTCATTCTTATCTTGGACACAGTGTATATGTGGTCGACCGACTTGGAGTAAGGTTTGTGTCGAGGAGATCTTCCTACATTCCCGGAAAAATATTGCGGCACGAGTAACGTAAGCAGAGGACGTACTGCTACCAGAACGAAGTGAGACGGTTGTAGCAGCTCGGATCGTAGGCACGTTTGAAAGAGGTAGTCCCATCATCATGGAACCTTGGAACCATGACGGAGAGGTCGGTCGTGGTGTGCTAGTCGGCAAAGCCTCACTGACATCACAGAACTTGTCCCGGTCTGGTTGATTAACCTCAAAAATCATCCTTTGACACTTACGAAGGAAACGAAGATTGGAATATGTTCTACAGCAGCCTCGATGCTTCAGCATGAAAGGACAACCAACAAAGGAGATTTCGACTTCAAGGAAATTGTATCTACTGCAAGCGGTTTTCCCAATAACCGTGAAAGGAAACGGTTAATCGGATTACTGCAACGATACAGGACCATTTTCGTACCTGTGAATGGAAAATGGGAAAAAACTGACATCGTAAAACATAAAATCTACACAGGAAATGCCAGACCGATTCGTCAATAATCTCGAAGGTTACCGTAGGCAAAAAGGGATATAGCTGACAAAATTATCGAGGACATGGAACTAGAAGGGGCGTGATCGAGCCATCTGACAGTGTTTGGAAATCGTTTGAATGTGTTGAATGCTCGTTTCTTCTCCACTACAGCAGCAGCTATTTGATCATTTCACCAAGGAACGCATCTCTTGCTCTTGAAACCTTTGGATAAGGGGATAGATGTTTCAGCTGCATTTATTATTATGGTTGTTATTGCAGCTGTGACTTCGTCTACATTTTTGCGTTCTATTTCACCTTCATCGATCATTCGTATCTCATTTCTGTATTTCTGCCAATTAGCTTTTTCCAATTGCCATCGTTTAGGAAGTAGTTGAGGTATAAATCGACTCGCACACTCGATCGAGATTGGAAAGTGATCTGACTGATGTTCGCCAAGGCTGGTCCATTGAAGTGATGGGGCGAGTATTGGGCTGCAGAAAGTTAAATCCAGACATGAGAAGTTGTTTGATCTTGAATTCAAGTATGTGCCATCACCACTGTTCAGTATAACTGGATCGTTTTCATCGATAAAAGTTTCGATAAGTCTCCCACGAGCGTCGAGTCTAGTAGAACTCCAAAGTGGATTATGAGCGTTGAAGTCACCTACCATTAGATATAGAGTCGGAAGTTGGACAGCCAGCTCATTCAGGTCATCAACAGTCCAAGTGAAGTCAGGGAGATCATTACAAATAGTGAGTTTTAATGGATAATCAATTTTTGTGGCCACAGCTTGTAAACTTGTTCGAATCGGAATCCGTTGACTTGGAATATTATTCCTGATGAAGATTGCAACGCCACCTCTGGCTCTTTGATCTGGAATAACATCTTTTCTATATGAAGTGTATTCTCTCAGTTCAAATTTCTCTTGAGGTTTGAAGTGGGTTTCTTGAAGGCAGATACTATAGGGGGATTTTTTTTAATAATACTTTTCAGCTCTGTATAATTGTTTTTACATCCGTTACAGTTCCATTATACTAAATTTTCCATCAATGCTTCGAAGACTTAGGAGTAGATTTTATCAGAAAATGGCTGACAAGGTATAGAGCTTATTATATATATTTATATTTTATTTCGAATTATTATTATTGTTTTGAAGATTTGAATTTAATCAATTCCAGTCACGACTCTGCGGTCTCCGACACCACGCAGAGTCGAGCTGGAGAAAAACCAGTGACCACTTTCCAAGCCGTGAGGTAAGTGATCACTGACAAGGCGGTGGCGCTAACAGTTGCTCTACGAGGTGATGCGTTAAACATCCTGCAAGCCATTTCGGAGAATGAGGCCGAGAGTTACGATCATCTCATCAAATGTCTCGACATGCGATATGGCCCCTAACATCTGCAGCAGGTATTCCAGTCCCAGATGAAGAACCGTCGACAGAAAGCCAATGAAAGCCTGCAAGAATTCGAAGCGGACGTAGCCAGGTTGGTTCATTGTGTCTACCCGTCAGCTCCAGAGTCCCTCATGGAATGTTTAGCTGTACAAACATTCGTGGACGGGTTGAGAGATGTAGTAATGCAGAGGACGATGCGTCTTACGCGACCCAAGAAACTCACGGATACGTTGGAATTTGAAGCCGCAACAGTAGCCTTGCGTGGATCTGCAAGGGTTCGTGCCATGGATGACGAATATAACAGAACCTCAAATCATAGACAGGATGAGGGCTTACTCGATGCCATGAGAAGTTTCCTGGATGAGTCGAAGAAACCAGTCCTCTGTTGAGATTGTGGGGAGCTGGGACACTTCCAAAGAGCATGTAAGCGAGCCAAGAGGGTTGCTGGGAAAGGGTCATCTTCCTCACAGCCACAGGACTCCCTCACAATCGTGGCGTCTCTACCTCGTGACAATGGCAGCATCTTCGTAGACGGCCAGATCGACGGAAATAAGTGCGCACTGTTGGTAGATACTCGTGCAACAAAGAACATCCTGCGACATGGACTCTTAACATCTCCAAAGAAGCGACTTGTTGACACCTGTCAATTTGACAATTCCTGCTGGGTCACGTAACTGGCCTTATCTAACAATTTGACAGGTAGGTATTTGGGCTAACTCGAGTGGAGAAGGGGTGGTTCAAGTAGAAATAAATATGGGCGCCAGGTTACTTCCTCTCCAAATACCCAGTTTGAATAATCAACCCCGAAATAACCAAAAGGTTGATATAATAACAGACCACACGCACTTAACAAAAAATGTATTCAATCACAATCGAGCAAATCTTCGCAGTGGTTGGAAGTCAAAAGGAATGGGAAAAGATTTACTGACATAGTAGGAAGAAAACATGCGTCGCTTGAGCTCAGGCGTAGGCGCAGAACATTCATAGCACATAAAAGCAAAAGAAACAACAATAATCTCCGCTTACATAATCGGTTTTAAAATATATACCTCATCCCATAGTAATGCAATGAATAAAAAAAATAAAAAATTATGCATCCAAAAACCTGCAGATCCTGGCACTCCCACCCGTACGGTTGTTGAAATCAATTCCACTATACAGGTCGAGTTTCCTGGTATGATTCGATGGTGGTAAATAGTCCACCCTGTATATGTATATGAGTGGAGCCAGTGGTTCACCCTGTACTTCAATACGGCATGAAAATCAACTCGTGCTGAGGGGAAACGATGTTATGTAAGTTTCAGCTCCTAATAAAAACCCCAAATATTTGGGGTTCTTTAGGTCCAGATTCCCGCAGCAACTGTGTTTGACAAGACCACCAAGCCCGTTTGATATGACAAGCGAGAAGCGATTTTGATCTCAAATGACCTTGGCTCCAACTGAAACCACGCCTTGAACAATGATTGAAAAAAAATCCCTCAAAGGTTCTATCTCGAATTTCTATCAAACACTACAACAACAGCTCCTCGGAAATATCGAGAGTTTCTCTATGACTTGAAGAAAATATCCCATCAAAGGGTGATTTTAGATATCACAATATTTCTTCGGCCACTACCAATCATTCATTCCAAGACGCTTCAGACTGACCTCCCGTTCCCGTTTTGGGAACTATATCCACTCAAAAAGACGTTGTTTGGTTCAACAATTCGACCATCGTCTGCCGACCAAACCATTCTCCAACTCAAACATCGCCCCTAGGTGGCGACAATGCTACCGTCTCGGTAAAATGTTTCTTGAACCGTCGAATCCTGTCCTTGAAATTTGATGTACCCCGTAAATTTCTACTCAGCCTCGTCTTCCGAAGAAACTGAACTCGATTTAAGATCCTTGATGTGCCACACACCTTTTGAGTTCCCATGAGCATCCCTTAATTCGTAAGTCCATGGAGAAACACGCTTCTTGATATACAATGGCCCAACATAACGAGGTGCTAATTTCTTCGAGAAAAACTTTGAAGCATCCGACAATACATAGTTCTTCCTCCAGACTATATCATTGGGAAGGTACTCTACATGACGACGTCGCAGATTATATCTATCGCAACTCTTATTGCCCGCAAGTTCTAGGCGTTTTCGGATATCGACAAATAGCCCTTTGAGACATTCATTTCTACTATCTTCAAAATTCGACGCGCCCCCTTCCAGACCAAGCATATCACCATCCACATAGTCTGAGCCTGACAATATCATATTTCGTCCGAAATTGGCAAAATATGGAGTAACCTTCGTTGTCTCATGTTTCGAGGTACGTATTGCGCAAGCAATCTTGTCAAGATTTTCGTCCCAACAACGATGGTTGTCAGACACATACATAGCCAACATCGTTTTGATGGTCCTATTCACCCTTTCGGTTGGGTTCGCCCTTGGGTGATAATTGGCACTGAATTTCACGTGACTCTTATACCTCGCAACAAACTTCATAAACTCTCTACTGCGGTACTGAGGACCATTATCGCAGATGATAACTTTTGGAACACCAAACAGGAGGAAAACGTCGCTTTCCAATTTCCGAATAATAGAATCAGCAGTAGACTTCCTTAAAGCAAACACCATCGAAAATTTGGTGAGATAGTCCGTGACGACCAAAATAAATGAGTTTCCACGCTTGGATCTTGGTAACGGCCCCATCAAATCGGTTGAAATCATTTCCCAGGGTCTATCAACCTTGGGATGTGATATCATTTTGTCGGCAGGGCGATCTTGAGATGCTTTATGCGCGGCACAAACATCACATCGACGCACGAACTTAGTAACATCAGCCCTCATCATTGGCCAATAAAACCTATCAGCAACCCTAGCAAAAGTCTTGAAGACACCCATATGACCGCTGGTAGGGGGATCGTGCGCTGCAACGATGACACCTTGTCGATCACCCTTAGGAACAACTAACCTCCAAGTGTCTGTTTGAGGTGACAAATCAGAGTATTCCGTCCTGACGTGTTTCCACAATTTGCCATCTGATATTCTCCAACTGGCGTACTTCAAGGGATATTTCTGGACTCTACCCAACATCAGGCGGTACCATTTATCCTCATCAGTTCCTATCGCATCCGGTCGTTCTAACAAACTAACATCAACCGTGTCTAACACGGGTACTGACCTTGATAGCGTATCCGGAACTACATTATCCTCACCTTTTCGATGTACCACGTTGAAACTGTACTGTTGGAGTCGCACTGCCCAGCGTGCCAACCTTCCATTCAGATCCTTGAGGCTTTGGAGCCATAATAAGCTATAGTGATCTGTTATCACCGTGAAAGACACACCTTCTAGATATGGCCGTAGTTTCTCCACAGCCCAGAGGACTGCGAGACATTCTCTTTCGGTAGTGGTATAATTTCTTTCCTGCTTGGTGAGGGACCTACTTAAATAAGAAATTACCCTATCTCCCTCAGGGTGCGGCTGAGATAGGACTACGCCGATTCCATAGCCAGACGCATCCGTCTGCACCGTGAAGGGCTTAGAGTAATCCGGGCAGCTCAATATGGGTGAAGCTACCAAGCACTCCTTGATCTTCCTGAAAGACTTAGCACACTCCTCTGTCCATACGAATTTTGAGTTCTTTCTCAAAAGGGATGTAATAGGGGCTGTGATAGATGTAAAATCTGGCACAAACCGACGGTACCAAGAAAATGTCCCAATGATCCTCCTGACCTCTGATATGTTCGTTGGTGGCAGGATCTCTAACATGGCTCTAACCTTGTCGGGGTCAACATGTAAGCCATTACGGTCAACAACATATCCCAAGTATTTCATCTCTGGTCTACAAAACTGACACTTGTCAATACTAACCGTAATGTTTGCCTCTCGAAGTCTCCGGAAAACTTCGTCGAGGATTTGCAGGTGATGTTCAAAATTCTGACTCACAATAACAACGTCATCTAAATAAACGAAAACATGAGGTTCCAGGTCATGGCCCAGAACATCATCTATAAGCCTTTGCCACCGAGCTGGAGCATTATGGAGCCCGAACGGCATCCTTCGGAATTGATAGAGACCACGATTCGGAACAGTGAACGCAGTGTATTGTTTTGACGACTCAGCCATTGGAACCTGCCAATAGGCCGACTTTACGTCGAGACTTGACAGATACTGGGCATCACGAAGCTTATCAAGAGTGTCTGAGACCAGAGGCAGGGGATAACTATCACGAACCGTAACGAAATTCAATTTTCGGTAATCGACACAGAACCTAAACGTCCCATTTTTTTTCTTGACTAAAAGATTAGGAGAAGACCATGGACTATTGGATGGCTCCACTATTCCTAGCCTCAACATCTCCTCAAGCTCGACGTCTATCTGCTTCTGCACGATCGGGTTCACTCGATAGAACCGTTGTTTGATGCTCTGTCTTATTCGTACAGCCCAGCTCCTTACCCATGAGTGCCATATTGCGGTCGATAACCGCTTGTAACCTCATTTTATTCATTGGACTTAGCAAAGTTGAGCTGGCAACATTTTCCACCGTATTTACTAATACGGGTTCATGCGAAAAATGCCACTCCCCGTGGCGTAAATCCGGAACCACTTCCATAGTTCTCCAAAAGTTGACCCCTAGAATCAAGATAACTGGCAAATCAGGAACGACAGTGGCCTCTATCAGCCTCAGCCTCCCTCTCAGCGAGATAGGCAACTCCACCACTCCTATACTCCAAACACGGTCTCCATTCGCCACGGTAATTTGAGTTGTCCTCGTCCTATCAACCGGCAATCCCAGTTCTCGCACCACGTCATAACCCTTACTACCTAAAACAGTGCGGGAAGCCCCTGAATCCAACAGACCTAGTACAGACTTGCCCATAATATGTACGTTGAGGTACGGACGCTCATCTGAGTTCGCATGATCCAAGACATAATCTAGGATGACTTGGATTTTGTCGATCGAGAATTCCCGACCGACACACCCATCTCGATCACTTAGGTGCGTCGGTGACCGTTTCCCTTCGACGAACAATCAGGACAGGTCCTAACAGTGAATCCCGGCTTCTTATACTTATAACAATATAAATCACCTGACTTCTTTGAACATCCAACAGCCCTGTGACCAGGTTGGTTACACTTGAAACAAACAATTTCCTTCTTGATACCGACTTCAGGCGAATGACCAACCTTGGATGATGACGAATCTTGATGGCAACTATCCACGAAAGTATCTACCTGTACGTACGCCAGGTCTGTTTCCATGACCCCAGATCTCTTCGAAGGTGGTGTGAAATTTTCGACAGATTCCTTCCTAGCTTCAAGACGTCTACCAAAATCTCGAAGTTGGCTGACTGACGTCACCTCCACCAACGCTAATTGGGTCTGATAAAACGGTGCGATGTTGCTCAGGAGAATTTTCAGCTTCGTATCTTCAGAAATAGGACAAGTTAACCTATTGAAATATCCAGCCATCACCGCCAAATATATACCTATCGACTCGTCTGGCCCCTGCGTACGTTTGTTGATTTCTTCGAACAATTTCTCATTATAATTCAGAGACAAATACTCTTCTCGCAGTAAGACCACAAATTCATCCCATGTGCACACTTCATTACGGTAAGCCAAATAAAACTGGTAAGCCCTACCAGAAAAGAGATCAATACCCGATGCAAGCAAAGTGTCCTTACTAACGTGCCGAGCTACTCGCAACTCCTCGACTCGTTCCAAGAAAGCACTCAGAGAAAGACCCTTTTTCTCACCTGAGAATTTACAATCCCATTTATTGGGCAAGATTGATTTGACGCTGAGGTGACTCATCGCCGGTTCCATAGGGCCGGTGGTTGCTCCAGGAGCGGAATGAACCATAAGTTGAAGTTCCTAAATTTTGACCTAGAAAACTAAGATGAGCAGGAGTATCTTTGAGTTTATCGACTTCTTCTGCCTTTCCAATGAGTTCATCCGACAATGCCAGTGCCTTGGCTACGAGTCCTGGTCTCTCTTCCGATTCCTCGTCCAAATGATCAACCCTATTCAGCACATGCCCCAGTTTTGATTGTAATTTGAGAAAAATACCACTACTCGAAGAAGCTTGGAAACTGTTCACCAGTGGTTCCAACTCTGATAACTTATCCTTCACCGCTTGTACGTCTTCCTCCATTATGAAGGGATACGCTGGATACCTGAGACTAGCTCCACTCTTCTCCAGCCTAATTGCCATAGCTAAAGAGTGACGCATCTCCTCTACTGTACCCGTAGCAACGCCCCTGATTTTGAGCTCATATGTAAGCTCATCCTGCGCGAGCCGATTCACATTCATTTTATAATTTGCACCAGACATTTTGATCGTCATATAAATACCAGTATGTATATAAACAAAATTTATATAAAAAAAACAAGACTAGCGAAAATGTATTCCGTTTCCAAATTCAACTCAGTACAGATTTCACTTCCAACCACGAGGGCCCCACGTTGGGCGCCAAAAATGACACCTGTCAATTTGACAATTCCTGCTGGGTCACGTAACTGGCCTTATCTAACAATTTGACAGGTAGGTATTTGGGCTAACTCGAGTGGAGAAGGGGTGGTTCAAGTAGAAATTAATATGGGCGCCAGGTTACTTCCTCTCCAAATACCCAGTTTGAATAATCAACCCCGAAATAACCAAAAGGTTGATATAATAACAGACCACACGCACTTAACAAAAAAATTTATTCAATCCCAATCGAGCAAATCTTCGCAGTGGTTGGAAGTCAAAAGGAAGGGGAAAAGATTTACTGACATGCAGGCATTAAGTGATAATGTCTTCACTAAGCAGGGTAATGCACTCGGTTCTAAATGCAAGAAATAAATCGATAGCCAAGCATTACCAATCTACAAGTAAGAAAGTTAAGCGCAGAAATTATAGTAGTAGTGGTTATATACGAAAAATAAGTATAGTAGGAAGAAAACATGCGTCGCTTGAGCTCAGGCGTAGGCGCAGAACATTCATAGCACGGAAAAGCAAAAGAAACAACAATAATCTCCGCTTACATAATCGGTTTTAAAATATATACCTCATCCCATAGTAATGCAATGAATAAAAAAAAATAAAAAATTATGCATCCAAAAACCTGCAGATCCTGGTACTCCCACCCGTACGGTTGTTGAAATCAATTCCACTATACAGGTCGAGTTTCCTGGTATGATTCGATGGTGGTAAATAGCCCACCCTGTATATGTATATGAGTGGAGCTAGTGGTTCACCCTGTACTTCAATACGGCATGAAAATCAACTCGTGCTGAGGGGAAACGATGTTATGTAAGTTTCAGCTCCTAATAAAAACCCCAAATATTTGGGGTTCTTTAGGTCCAGATTCCCGCAGCAACTGTGTTTGACAAGACCACCAAGCCCGTTTGATATGACAAGCGAGAAGCGATTTTGATCTCAAATGACCTTGTACTTCAGTTACACGTGGTGAAGGTCTCTCTTGGCTCCAACTGAAACCACGCCTTGAACAATGATTGAAAAAAAATCCCTCAAAGGTTTTATCTCGAATTTCTATCAAACACTACAACAACAGCTCCTCGGAAATATCGAGAGTTTCTCTATGACTTGAAGAAAATATCCCATCAAAGGGTGATTTTAGATATCACAATATTTCTTCGGCCACTACCAATCATTCATTCCAAGACGCTTCAGACTGACCTCCCGTTCCCGTTTTGGGATCCACTCAAAAAGACGTTGTTTGGTTCATCAATTCGACCATCGTCTGCCGACCAAACCATTCTCCAACGCAAACATCGCCCCTAGGTGGCGACAATGCTACCGTCTCGGTAAAATGTTTCTTGAACCGTCGAATCCTGTCCTTGAAATTTGATGTACCTATAAGATTTCTCCCAATCAAAACAATCTCAACACCGAAATCCATAAATGATAAACAAGAAGTGAACCGGTACCGTATGTCCCTAAAACGCGAGAATTGAACGTAACATTGTGAGTTCAAGATGGCGTTTACGATTGGCGACGGGCGAAGCTGCTACCGTTCATGGTGAAGCTGATGTGGAAATTACAATTGGGAACCTTAAATTTCCACATCGAGCTATTATGGCAGATATCGAGGAAGATGTTATTCTGGAGATGGACGTCATAAGCGCACAAGAAATTCAACTGGACTTTAGAAAAAAAACAATCAAGGTTTGTGTCGAGGAGATCTTCCTACATTCCCGGAAAAATATTGCGGCACGAGTAACGTAAGCAGAGGACGTACTGCTACCAGAACGAAGTGAGACGGTTGTAGCAGCTCAGATCGTAGGCACGTTTGAAAGAGGTAGTCCCATCATCATGGAACCTTGGAACCATGACGGAGAGGTCGGTCGTGGTGTGCTAGTCGGCAAAGCCTCACTGACATCACAGAACTTGTCCCGGTCTGATTGATTAACCTCAAAAATCATCCTTTGACAGTTACCAAGGAAACGAAGATTGAAATATGTTCTACAGCAGCCTCGATAATTCAGCATGAAAGGACAACCAACAAAGGAGATTTCGACTTCAAGAAAATTGTATCTACTGCAAGCGGTTTTCCCAATAACCGTGAAAGGAAACGGTTAATCGGATTACTGCAACGATACAGGACCATTTTCGTACCTGTGAATAGAAAATGGGAAAAACTGACATCGTAAAACATAAAATCTACACAGGAAATGCCAGACCGATTCGTCAATAATCTCGAAGGTTACCGTAGGCAAAAAGGGAGATAGCTGACAAAATTATCGAGGACATGGAACTAGAAGGGGTGATCGAGCCATCTGACAGTCCATGGGCTTCACCAGTAGTTTTGGTGAAGAAGAAAGATGGGAGTACTCGATTCTGTGTAGACTATCGTCAACTAAATGATGTGACGAAGAAGGACAGCTACCCATTGCCACGTATAGACAACACACTGGATACGATGGCTGAATCAAGGCTATTTTCACCTCTGGACCTCAAGAGCGGATGTTGGCAGGTAGAGATGGATCCAACGGACAAGGAGAAGACAGCATTCACCATTGGCACTGGCTTATGGCAATTCAAGGTGATGCCTTTCAGGCTATGCCACCTGCCACGTTCGAGCGAATCATGGAAAATGTGTTGTGATGACTCTCCTGGAAAACATGCCTTGTGTATTTAGATGACATCATTGTAGTTGGTGAAAATTTCGATGATCATCTGGCAAATTTAGAAGAAGTCTTCAGAAGGTTACAAACTGCAAACTTGACCCTCAACTTGAAGAAATTTAATCTGCTGCGAAAACGAGTCGACTACTTTTGCCACGTTGTGAGTAGTGAAGGAGTGGAGGTCGACCCCGAGGAAGTACGAGCAGTTAAGCTATGGCCAGTACCTGGAGACAAACATCAGCTCAGAAGCATCCTCGAAATTTGCACCTACTATCGACGGTATGTCCGGATGTTTTCGGATATCGCAAAGCCACTAACCCGTCTCACTGAAGAAAAACAACCATTTAGTTGGGACACAGCATGTCAGGCAGCCCATGATGTACTGAAGGAACATTTGACCACAACATCGATTCCATAAGGTCAATTCATTCTTGACACAGATGCCAGCGACATCGCAGCATCAGGATGGGCAGGAGCGAGTTATCGAATATTTTAGTAAGTTGTTATCCAAGCCAGAACGAAACTACTGCGTTACCAGGCGGGAACTTCTAGCTGTAGTCAAATCAGTGGAGCACTTCTATAAGTATCTCTACGGTAGGAGATTTCTGATTAGAACAGATCATGCAGCGTTGAAGTGGCACCTACAATTCGAGAATCCCGAGGGCCAGGTAGCTCGTTGGATTGAGAGGCTACAGGAGTATGACTTCGTGATAGAACATCGAGCTGGGACAAGTCATAAGAATGCAGATGCCTTGCCCAGACGACACTGTCCTCTTGAGTGTCCTCATTGTAGTCGTCTGGATGTTAAGGAAGCATCTATCAACAAAACCACCATTGTCAGTGATGACTGGTTGCCGGCAGATATTCAACAGGAACAAGAGGAGGATCAAAAGCTTCGAAAACTCCGTGAATGGAAGGAAGCCGATCATCGCCCCACTTGGTAAGAAGCTTTGAAACTTTGAAGGCTTACTGGGGTCAGTGGGACTCTCTGCTACTGGGAGAAGGCTTGCTGAAGAGGAAACTTGGGAACGAGAACGGCTCAGATCATCGAATGCAGCTAGTGATCCCTCTAGGAGCCGAGTTCCGGAGGTACTGCGCTACTCACACAAAGGGACTTCAGGAGGACATCTGGGAGTGAATAAGACTCAACAGAGGGTTCGTGAGCGGTTCTACTGGGTGAACTACAGCGATGACGTCAGAGAATGGTGCCGTAAATACACCGTCTGTTTCGCCAGTGATGGGCCGCATCGAAAACCAAGGGCCACTATGGGGCAGTACAACGTGGGTAGCTTGTTCGAGAGAATAGCTATAGACATTGATGGACCATTTTCGATAACCGATGATGGCAATCGATATATCCTGGTTTGTATGGACTACTTCACAAAATGAGTGGAGGCGTATGCGATTCCTAATCAAGAGGCCGTAACCGTCGCTGGTGTACTGATGAAACTCATTAGTCGTTTTGGAGTACCAATGAAACTTCACTCTGACCAAGGCCGAAACTTAGAGATTGAGGTTTTTCGGACAATGAACGAGAGGCTAGGAATCAGGGAAACCAGGACAACACCACTACATCCTCAATCGGACGGAATGGTGGAGCGCATGAACCGGACTGTAGGAAAGTACCTCTGCAAAGTCGTGGATCAACACCAACGAGACTGGGACCAACATCGAAGGTGCTGTTTGGACGAGAGATGAGGCCTCCATGTGACCTGGTATTTGGATGCAGACCCGGTGAAGACGTGGCAGGTGAAGATAACATAGCGAACTTGAGGAGGAAGATGAACGATATACATGAATTGGTTCGTTCTAATCTTCGAATCTCCAGCAAACGAATGAAAGACCGCTATGATATTAGAGCTGATGGCAAATGCTACGCAGAAGGTGATTTGGTGAGGCTACACAAACTTCAGACAAAACGAGGACTATGTCCGAAGTTGCAGAAATCTTGGGAAGGACCCTACTGCATTAAGAAGAAGATCAATGACGTTATCTACCGTATCAGCAAAGTTCCCAATGGTAAACCAGAAGTCGTTCACTTAAACAGATTTGCACCGTTTGAGGGAACGCTGGAACAACAAGTGCAGCAGGTACAACTTCAAGACTAAGATAAGCTTACTTTCGAGGACTTCATGGGAGTACCACTGCAAAGCTTAGGATCTTCAGATATTCCGAAGGATAGCCAAGGAGTTCCGGAAAAGATTTGGCAAGCTAGAAGAACTTCAACAACAAAGCCCATCCATCGGTCGAGCCCTGAAAGTTCAAGATGCCAGTCCTGAAGGAGAAATATTGCTCTTTTATCTGACAACCAAGAAAAACATTTCCATAAACCATCCTACAAGAACCTCTGGGATGCATTAGTCGACCTGCGAAGCGCTGTACTGGAAGAAGGAATACAGAAGGTAGCTGTTCCAAAGCTGGCTTGCGGTTTGGATGGCCTGAACTGGAGGATTGTCCGAAACATGCTGGAGGTTGTATGCAGATTAACCGGAGTTGAAATTCTGATATGTTGTTGGAATCCCAGGGCGAATCCAAGGGAGAAGACAGTGCCATGATACTTTCATCAAACTTCAAATAGCCGAAATGGACCAAATTGCTCCTATAGTCACCATAGCCAGAATAGTGCATTCCAGGAAGAATGCCTTCCAAGGAGGGGGCAATGTTATGGTTTTCGGCAAAGTCAACAAGTCGTATCGCCAATATTTGAATATTTTTCTGTATTGGACATTCCAGATAGCTCTCGATTGTTCGTTGAAGATAATAATAGTGATGTTTATCAAATTTCAACAGTTACAAAGTGAACTAAATTTGCTTTCATTTCATGCAAATATGCTTTGGGTCTTATTTACACTATAAACATCTCAAAGCCATTTAAGGTTAAGAATGGCTGGATTTTATAATTTCTTGCATGCATCTTATTAGTGAATACTAGTATAGGTAATGGTAATAGTAATAATAGTCCTACACAATATTAATAATAATGCACACTTTCACTAATATATAAGATAAAATAAAATTAATCGTATCCTTACCCCTCTATCATGTTTTTGACTACATCTTATTCTAAATTCAGAATATTATCTTGAAAATATGTTTTATATATTGAACGGAGTTCATCGTGATTGAGATAAGTTTGTATATTTCTGGTAACAGGTTGAAAATCCTTTTACATTCATACAAAAATTTTGCTGACCTATCGATTTCGTTGCTTTGTCTGTCTGCACATATTTTTTTGTTTTATTTCTTGTTTCATATGGGTGATCTATTTTTTGCAAAGAGTATTTGTTTTTGTAAATATAAGTTACTATATTATGCATGTAAAGCATTCTCAAATTCATGACTTCAGCATCAGTGAAAATTAACTTAGACGGGCAAGTCATTTTCTTACCTAACATCACCTTTAGGATCTTCTTCTGTACAATATCTGGTTTCTGAAGATGCGTATAAAGAGCTCCACCCCAGCTGAGTATTGTATACTGTAAGCGAGATTCGACAAGACCAAAATACACGATTTTCAAATACTCGATCCCTAATATATTTCTAAGTTGTTTGAATTCGTGGAAAAAGGTTCTTATGGTATTAGCAACGTATGTTCGTCCCATTTCAGATGAGAAAAGAAAATGATGGAATATCCTGGAAGCTATCAGATTGAGAGAGATGACAGGAAAGTGACAGTCCCAAAGGGTTCCAGAATAACTCAACCACGATATATATATAGATGATGGCAGAAGTCAGTTGAATACGAAGTCGCAATACGTGAACATCGTACATAACCTCCAAAAAAAATAGTTGTTATAAATTAGTTTGTGATAAGTGTTAGTGTTTGTTCGAATAAATTAGTTTTAAGTTAAAACTCGGTCGTCGTTCACATCCACCCACGAAGATCGTAACAGTATATATGTGTTTATTCGGAAAGAATATCTTGATACTCACCGAGGAAAGTTGCTGATGGAGAGTTGTATGCAAGATATTCCTTGTTCGATGCCCAAGCTGGAAATTCGCTTTGCTGAATTGGAACAGATCCTTCTTCTCCGCGTTTCCAGGGAAGCATCATTTCAGTTGCAGTAGGAGTAGAGACGCGTAAATCACCCACTGAAAATTCAATAAAATAATTACTGTGCCATATCAGTTCATGTTTTCTTCAAATATAAACTTTAAAGACCTTGGATAATTTTTTCAGAAACGTACAAATATTTCAATACCGATCCTAGAATACACGATTATTTTTCATGAATAAATTGGGAGTTGAAATGATTATATCAAATTCTTCGCTCAATATCGAAAAATACTGGAATCAAGATACTCGACATCGGTAAGTAGCAGTACCTAGATCGATGTACTGCTTGTCGAATATAGAGAGCTCATTAGAATTGAGGAGTGCATCTTCATCACATATATACCTTTTCTGTTTATTTTCACGTATCTCAAAGGTTTTTTCTTGGAGACATTTTGGAACGATTCTGCTCACTCGTATTGTCTTGTTACGATTTTGTGAAATCGTCGGTATTAAAATAATTTAATTGAATCAAAAATTAACTACTTCACTCTGTATCAGGGTGGACCGAATTCGAGGCGTAACATGGGAATCTCGTAAACCGTAAGAGATACAGGGTCGGTTAAATTGTGGCAAAGTTGCGTGATTTTGTGCTCAATGAAATGCTGTCGAGAAAATTGGAAATTTCCCACTACTTCCGGAGATATCCGAAAAAAACTGAAATTTCGTGAAATCGTTTTGATTTTTTCCTGGTGTTATTAGAAGAAAATTTTCAAAATGAATGGCAGTTCATTATTGCCACTTTTTCTTTCCTACAAGATGACGTTGTAACATTTGCAGTCCGACGTTTTGTCTTCTGCCCACCACCATCAACTTTATTTTATCAAAACGGGCCTGGATTTTTTATCTTGGATTTGCTTTTATTTTGGTACCCTGATGGTATTGACATTTCACAACTATCGGAAAAATTAGTGAATATAAGAAAAAAAGCCTATTGAAATTATTGCATCTTTCCAGCTCTCTTTCATTTCATTTAATGACTCACATTCAACTATCATCGATAACCCAATAGTATTAAATCAAATGTTTGAAACTATTACCATCTTGTTGGAGGCACTTGCGGAAAACAAAAACCATTCAATGAAAACGGATCATTATAGCAACAATTTTGGAAATTCTCGAAAGATGTGCCTTTTATCAACAAGTATACCTTTTTCAGATACTTGAGTATATAAATCTGAACTGATTTACTCACAATCACTTGAATTTACTTTAATGCAAACTAGAATATTTGAAGCGCTCTCAATAACGAGTGCAACGAAAACAAACCTATAACAAGGGCAATGTGTGAGAGAGAGATGGATAGATGCATTTATTTTTATAGGCAGTTTTTGTCATATAAACTATTTCTTTCTATAGTTATGATATGTCATTATCAACAGGGTACGGAAAGAAAACCAAATCCAAAATAAAAAATCCAGGTCCGTATTTGAAAAAATAAAGTTGATGGTGGTGGGCCGAAGACAAAACGTCGGACTGCAAATGTTACAACGTCATCTTGTAGGAAAGAAAAAGTGGGAATGATGAACTGCCATTCATTTTAAAAATTTTCTTCTAATAACACCAGGAAAAAATCAAAACGATTTCACGAAATTTCAGTTTTTTTCGGATATCTCCGGAAGTAGTGGGAAATTTCCAATTTTCTCGACAGCATTTCATTGAGCACAAAATTACGCAACTCTGCCACGATTCAACCGACCCTGTATCTCCTACGGTTTACGAGATCCCCATGTTACGCCTCGAATTTGCTCCACCCTGTACACGATTTTCCGATTTATTCGGAGTATACGCTGGTGACTCGATCGAATCAAAAGGTAAACGTGAGCGAGTCAATAGAGTGTAACGAACGAAGATTGCTAATAGACTAGATTTTTGTGCTTTTTGGATTTTTGGAAAAATCATACGTTTCGACGGATATTTGCCATTCGAGGTATTGCCATAGTTGTGGAAGCTGTTACTGGAATAAGTGTAGTTTAATACCCTGGTTCAATTTAAAATTCGGATAATAAGTTTCTTCGTTCTGTTCTTTGAATACCGGCCAGTTTGGGAATCCTGTATGATATCAGTTGCTGGTGTACAGTGTGGTAGACCATTTTTGCCAGTATGCAATAGGAACATCAATCAGGGCCGAGTAGTGCTTTGGACACTTAAAAAGCTAAGGTCCCCGTCTTCCTTACTCATACAAGTCTCAATGAGACTTAGAAGGTTGCTTTGCAACTATGTTGGCGGTAAAAAACACTTTTCAAGCACTTTTTCAAACTCATGCAGATGAAGTTTGCTGTAATTCATCGAAATATATTGACGAACAGTGAAATCATGGCTGATTTTGTGCTAGTATGGCTTACAGGCCCCATGTTAATGTAAAGGGTGATTTTATATCTCCCTTCAATCCAGAAGACGCTTCTCAAGATATCATTATGTGGTGTGCCAAAATTGATGAGATGCGCGTGACGACATATATGGTTGGTCAGAAGAATAAGCAACCATTTATCATACTCTCGGTGAATTAACAGGATTATCGGCCACTTATTACAAGAGCCTTCCAAGTATTGAGATTGAATGGAAGGATTTACTACAGATAGCTTTCCCGTCACAAATGGATTTTCACGCTACACTCGAAGAAATTATGTCCAGGAAAAATGCCTACTGAAACCTACTTAAAATATTCCTATGATAAATTGACACTCTTGCACAAATTTGAATAATTGAAAAGGATGCAGTATCCCAGTGAACACAAATCTGTCTGAAACTTAATATTGGGGAAACAACTATGCCTTGAATGACACATAAAAAGTTACATAACAGACACCAGTAGGAACTGCTATCGATACTTAATTTGTTGAATCAAAAATATTTACATGAGCATTTTGCAGATACATAAATAATATGTGATAAGTACGATACGCATACAGCACTCTGAAACATTATTTCTCGTATTCTGAGCTATTCCTGTTCGTATTCGTTATGTGTATATCTTATAAATGAATTACAATTCATGATCACATCATAATTGCCTATTAGAAACATCTTTGGAGATCAATGTGTTGACATAATTGTAAAGAAAATTCAAAAAGTTTCGATCATTTGTATGTGGCTAGGTTTGTAGGTGTCAAAGATATATCCCTCCTATCAGATATCATCAAAACATACAAAACCTCATTTTCATTACAATTATTTAGTGGAAAACTATGTTATCTTTACTGGGATTGCATAGGGAGCTGAATTTGTTCGAATATAGCTGATGAAATAAAATAGTACATATTATGGGTGTCCCAGATGGTCCCAGATGTCCCATGTCTGGACGTCTTGTGAACTGATTTTATAACAGTGAAACATTGTCAACATTGGCTGGTGGTATATCGTATTTCTCTATACTGAAAAGTTGCCAATATCATCAAGATAGCGATATAGGTAGGTACAAAATAAAGCATCAAGAATTATGTCGAATTAATACTCAAAAAATAAAATTACACTCTTTAAATTCCTATTGGAAACCAGAGCTTGCCTAGAAGTGGTTCGGACCCAACTCATTGCTGTATACAGGTGTTATGTTAAAGTTGACGTATTAATCAAGAGGATAAATTCTATAGTGAATAAAATATAGTATACATGAAAATCATCTATATCATTTTTTAAAATGAGAACTATGTCAAATTGAGATATGAAAATCGTAATGATCAAATAATATAAACAATTCAAAGTTATCATTATTCAAATATAATTGATTTATAGATATAAATAAGAAGACAGCAGCCACCAAGTAATGAAGAAGAAGGTTCAATCATAGAGTTCAAGCAACGTTAGGCGCGGTTAGGGTCTGGATGGGTGACCGCTACGCGACTGCCTGATACAGACTTTTCTTCTCTTCATAATCGATCATGTTTCCTACATGTATCAATAATGTGGCGAAATACATGTCTGATACCTCTCTGTTCATGTGTCAACGATGTTTCGCTAATAGATTCATGATATTGCAAAATATTTGTCCAACACATAAATTCAACATCAGAAGAATAAGACATCCCAAGGTACTTGCAAGTTCCATGAACCTTGAATAGCATGTATCAGAGATCTCCTAAGTTAAACAAATTATATAATGTTCATGTTTCCTTTACATACTTATCTGTGTTCACTGGGATCATGCATAATTGGGGGACTCACAGAAACCCATATTATTGCAGCAGCTCACACAGAAGATCGTGGAAACCTGGAATCACTTTTCAATTATTTGGGAACTCCAAACCATAGTACTTCAAATCAAAGAAGGCGTAAGGAACATTTCCTGAAAAAAAACGCATCTAAACCTACTTGAGTCTTGCTTTGATTGCAAGAATCCTGTTCATTTGGCGGCTGAGTGTTTGAACAAAAAAAAACATCTTTAAATGTAGATATTGTCAAAGGGATGGACATACTGAGGGAACATTTTTCAGAAAAAACGAAGGTTATTCAAAAGTCAATGTATCATGACTAGACGAGGAGAACACATAATTTGCCAACAAAAAGTTCTATAAAGATTTTTCAGTGAATGGTTGTAAATCAAGGGCATATATCGATTATGGTAGCACCTGTAAAACAGTGAAAAGCGGTGAGGTTAGTCGTCTGAACCTCAAAATAGACAATAAGGAGAAGGTCTTTCTTCGTGGTTTTGGAAGGAGCCCGACAATGTACAGGATGTTTCCCTTTTGATTGGATAATCATTCATAGAACAGCCGGACCTAAGAGTAGAGGAAGGTCATCAGACGCCATCCATTTTTATCAGTTACCTCGACTGGATGCCACCGACGTGCCACATATAACCAAAATACCATTGTACAATACATTGTACAATGAATATACTGCCCCGATGTATGGGTATTACAAAAGATAAGTGTGAGTCTGAATATAGAGGAGACCTTTTCATCGAGGAAAGCCTGCGACTTAAAGAAGCCCAGTTAACACAAACATCTCTGGGATGTCGCATTCATGTCAGTCAATGTATCAAAGCGAATCACAATTATACATCACTGATATTGCCAGGGGATTTCTGATATAACAAAGGGTTCACATTATTCGTCTTATTTAGTTGGATCTGAGACCAATATGGAGGTGAATTTGTGAAGCTTCCAAACACAGTAGGGATTTTAAATTCCGAATCGAAAAATTCAATCGTTGAGAATCTGAATTCGATGTATCTGAGTTGAAGAAAGAATTCAAATCTAGCAGAATATAAATATATGAAAAGATTTCATTTGTGACTCTTCCTGACATCTCATTGAATTTTATTTCCGAAATGGAAATGGAATGAATCGTTGTATTTTATTCTCTGAATGTCTCTTATTTCAATAGTGAAGCACCTATCGGCACTATAGTAATGCAATAGATCCAAGCAAGGCAATCGAAAAGTTAGTACAGGTTGGTATACAGTGTACCCTACCTATACCGGGTGTCTCATTAAGCCTATCGACCGGATTTACCCCAGAAACTATTGGTCCCACAGTTTTAGGAAAAATACTATCCTATGTAAAGCAGTCAAGAAAAATTCAACGAAAACATTTTAAAGTTCCTAAAATGACCGCTAGGTGGCGTAATACAGATTGAAAATTTAAAAACTCCTTTTTCTTAAAAAAGTCAAATACAAACGTATGTATTTTTTATTGTATTCTGCATCTCCTAGTCAATACCTAAAACTTTGGTAAAACAGTTTTTGTTCTAACTCTTCGAACAACGACAACAAAAACAAAAGAAAAACGGTATATAAAAATGATCATAACTTCGGTTTGTCTTATCCGATTTAAATAAACTTGAGATCGTTTGATAGGTAATTCAAGAAAGAATAAGAATACGATTTTAAATATATTGGCAAATTCCTCAATAACCAGATGTCGCTTTTCGTAATTTTCACCAATTATTGATGATTTCTAAGAAATTTCGAATGTAATGACATATTTTTTAATGAAGTGTCATATTCTGCAATAGATTTAGAAAAAAATTCAGCAAACCGGAAGTCTCTGGTATTTTTCAAACAAAAGTTATGAATAAAAATGCGTTTATAAGATACGAGCGTTATAAATGCATATTTTTAAAATATCAAGAAGGCTATGAATACAAAATAATTGGCAAAACTGTCAAGGAGATGATGAAATCTGTCGACATTTTGCCGTTGAGCCATTCTTATGCTAAGCTTTCAGTGTTTAATTATCAAAAAACCTATTTTTTAGAAAATGATGTCTTACACTATTGCAGAAGCATATGATATGCTTGCAATATTTTTTTGAAGTTTTGAAAATCCAGTAATTGCCTCGCGATAATACAGTTTGGTATATCCAGAAAGAAGGCAACATTCCCGAATGGTATTCCTTCGACTGTCTCGACGCTTAAGGGAAACTGGAAGTGTTTTGCCAATACCACCTGATACGAAAGAAAATTCTTTCAGCCCTTAGCTAGAATATTGAGCATGAGATTCCAGAGGGGTGAATTCTTTGGACTATTCTTCTGTAGATGATTTTTGTAGCTAACAGAATGAATTTTATATTGTGTCAAGTGAAGTTGAGCGCCAGTCTATTTATTATTGTAAAAAAAAATAGACAAAAAAATTACAAGAGACAATAATCGAAAATCTTTCAGAACTCTCTCCTGAGTTAGAGCAATAAAACGAGATATTCGAAAAAAATTTATATTCTACAACATAAGTTGATGAGGCAATGTGACAAGTAGAGGTTTTGACAAAAACTAACTGATCTCTATTCCGCGAGTTTGATCGTATACGTTATAACAGCGGCAACTACTAGGATTTTTAGAGGTGTCCTGTTCAAGATGCCTGCAGCTCTATAGTCTCAATGGATTGCAGAGATGACCTGCTCAACTCTGAGGTAGGTCGATACAACTGTTTCAGCACTGAAACATCTGCCAGGAACCAGATCTTCCAACACCTCCCAATACTTCCCAAACTTCAGGCGCTCAGTATAGCTGTGTTTGTTGGATGTCAATCACTCGATCGAAGACATATAAAAGGTGGAAAACGAGAATCAGTCAGTGATCAGGGTTGAATTGGTCCCAAAAATGAATTACAGCTGAGGGCTATATAATTCCATAAATTATACAATTATATCAGTAATAATCTAAGCAATTCATAAACATACAACTCATATAATTATATCTGCTGAATATCATGAACATGAAGTAATTCTACTCCGTACAATTGGCCACTTGTAAGGAGTTGAAAGATAATGAATTTAAACTATATCATCTGATATAGAAGAAATTTGAAAGTATAAATTTTCAAGATATGACACCAAAATATAGGCAAGAGGTACGATGATATTCAAGATAGGCAAAAGATAGATAATGAAGGCATAATATAGCGAGGATATGAAATTTTACCTTACTTACAGGACGTTATATACCTCTGATATCTTAACTATTATTTTTCTAATTCAATTAGGAATTGTGAAATTGATCTTAGTAAGAAGGTTTGTACAAGTGAGTGATCGGAAGTACTACAAAATTATTATGTAGAAAAATTTACATGTCTCACTCACCTGTACAAGATCTTTTTGGAAACCGGAACAATTTCAACCTTACGTGCTAAAAAAAATAAAAAAACAGCAGATTCCTGTTCAACACGTGGTTTGTGAAACCGGTAGTCAAAGCATGCTCAAAAAGAGAATCACCAACAAAAATTCATCTAATATATGACTATTTTCTATGATCAACCAAATCCATAGATAATATATTAAACTATTCAGCAATATTTATGAGAACATCAGAGGTAAAAAGGTTCTCCACGCGAAAGCCGTCGGTGTCAAATCACCGCCATTTGCAAAAATCAAAATCCTGCTGTAATTAATCCATTAATCCAAATAAATTATAGCAATCGCTAATCAAAATTGTGCCTACCTTAACTCACTCACACATCCTGTCCAAGAAAACTTATGTTCTCAAAATTTTGTCTGGAGAAAAGGGAACGAAAATTCCTCTTTTAGAAAACAATGGCTCTCTTGATCAGAATTCGCAAAGGAAGAGAGCGAGCCTCCTCGCTTCAACCGTGAAGAAGCTCCTGCTGGTCACCTGACTGATTTTGCTCAATTTCATTGGTCCAACCGGTTTAACGGACATATCCCGTATTACCATTACACGAATTAGACTTCACGCAGGAGTCTATGTTATCTATTATTTTAATATATCTATTCATCAATAGAAATCAATACGGAATATTTGCCGAAATGGTAATTAAAGCGTTCTTTATAATAATCTATCATTCACTGAATATTACAACAGGCGATTTACAATTCTCAGAGATGACTCTGCTGATATTGTAGTGTTGTGTTGTTATTTACGAAAGATGTTTACTCGAAATCTTGATATTTTGAACAATAAACAGTAAATGATTAATTAAATATAAATATTGAACATTAACCAGATAGTAACGAATTATATTTCGTTACACATCCTCTCTTCTCCCGAATAAAAATTGAGAACCCGCGGTTATCGAGTTTTTTCTAAAAAATATGAATATCTGAAATTTAAAGTTGACCAAGAGAACGTAAGTGAAACAAGATGAATGGATTCGAACTCATTGCTATTACTGAATGCCGAAACGTTGAATTTAATACCAAACCACTATGCTGTACAGTAACATATATGTGGGAGGTTTATTTACCATAAAGGAAGGAGTAGAACTGTCATACCCCTAGTAAATTATAGTATTTACCACCTTGGAAGAAACTAAAAACTACCACTTTATTTTACATTAATATGTAGTAGGGTAAACCTTGCGAGGACTGATTCTCCCCATCCAAACAATAACGCACAGAGGACACCATGCAAACCTGGCCAGGAGGTTCGCTTCGCTGCTAGATGGAAAAGCTGCGCCGTGGAACCATCCATCGACCACTCGCCCCCAGGCTTCCACGGTATCACCTGCAACGCCACTACCCAAACAAAGAGACCAGCAGTATCCCAAGATTCGCCGGTGGAAATGAACAAAACTGAAAATTATGAAGAAAAAAAACACAAAATGCCACCTCACTTGGGGTATAAAAGTATACCAACTAAAACGACTGGTGAAGCCAAGTCGGTTAAAACTCTAAGTCGGGAGTGTTCCTTAATTGAGTACTGTGAGCCAATCCTCAAGTGGACAGATCTGCAGAACTCGAAACAAGCACAGTAGTGAGCAACGAACGCTGCGAGTAGTCCCCCGTAGGCAGAATTTACCGGGTTCACCGCTCACCCCCCAATACTTGCCCCTTCTACAAATCTCACCATTGAAGGTAGTCCAAATGAGCGAGGCCCACACCCACTCAATCAGGTCCCTATTTCAAAAAATGATGAACCTACTGCAAAAACCACAAATGCCAATATTGCCCTGATGAAAAAGGAAAATTTAAACTGATTAACAACATATAATGAATGGAGTACTCACTCCAGAAAACTCGCTACCCTAATGGACCTTGCCATTGAGAAAATCTCAAGAAAATATTCAATAATCAAACTACTTAAAAGGAATGACTATCTTCATTCACTAAGTAAAACATGGGCAACAACCAATGAGAAATGAGATTTCCGGAATAGCACACCACTCAAAGACATAACAGATGATGAGAATAAAGAGAGAAAGAATAAAGGGAAATGAAGAGAAATGATATTCTGAATTCAACTAAGACAACTAGCCAAGTTCCAGTGGGTCACTCGATTTCTGATAAATTCTAGAAAATGTGTGCACTCCGAAGCCTAATGCGAGAAGTAAATAATTCTCCACGGTCACACATTTCTAGTGAATGCACCAAAAGAAAACCGAATGCTCTCCAAGGCCCACTACCAACTTACCAATAGACTAATCGAAAATTAAGAAAAGAACTAAAATTCAACTCAAGTTCATCTAACCTAACCTTTCGATTATCGTAGGTCACCCTGTATATGCTATACAGGATATTTGTGCACTCCATATGCTTGGCACTGATCTAACAATCCCACCAAGTCACATACTCCTATTCACCATTACAAAAGTGCACTCCAGAGCCTACCACTAATCGATTTCAACCCTAAAAGACAAAAAAAAAACAATACTAGAAGAAATGGACTTGAGTTAAAATCAGAAGATAAAGAAGATGAGAGGTATATAATAATAGTAAGATAGAAGACGAATAATAAGACATAGATAAGATAAAAAGAGAAAGGGAAGATAAATAGAGAAAGAGAAGATAAAAAGAGAAATGAGAGATCGATGATATTATGATGGTGACTGAAACGCAACTAGATGCCATTTTGAGATATGAAAGATATGAAGTTATCAGGAAATACCAGAATCTAAAATGTCATGCGGATTGATTCACAAAAATCAGTTTTTATTCAGTATTATAAAACCAATAGACGTCGAAGAGCAAGAAACAGTATCAGAGACATGTCAAGAGATTTGAGTGTATCAAGATCAGCAGTCCCACTTATTTTGAAAGATTGCATCCGTATCATGTTCAACTGCATCAAGCACTGACAGCTTTAGATTTTGACAGAAGGCTGGAATTCTGCGAATGGATGCGTAATATGTTAACAGAAAATCCAAAATTTTTTTGTCTAGAATTTTATGGACCGATGAGGCAACGTTTACCAGTACCGGTAAGGCAAATTTGCATAACAGCCATAACTGGGCGGAAAATAACCCACACTGGATGATTGAAATTGATCAACAACATAAATTCTCTGTTAATGTTTGGTGCGGTATTATCGAGGGAAAAATTATTACGTACATTTTTGATAAAAATTTAAATGGAGACTTTTAAATCAACCACTTACCAGTTTTATTAGAAGATGTTTCTTTGGATTGATATTTAGTATCGATAAATTCCGCCTGTATATTGAAGGGGTGCGTTTCAATGCAGTTGTTGATCATTACTCACTTTTGTGGATGAACAATATGAAACATCCTACAGGAAAACTGGCCAGATAAGCCGTCAAATTGAGAACACACAGCTTTGATCTTGTCCACAGAAAGGGTAGTTCTCTGACCATAGCAGATGCATTATCTCGGATTCCTCCGGAAGAATCTGGAAATCACGGTAATAGGGAGCATGAAATTTGCAAAATCGAAATTGACGCGGAACGCATTGATCCCTGGTATGATAACATGCGTACCAAAATCCAAGAAAATCCAGATGACTTTCCACAATTCAGAGTCGAAAATGACCTAATCTTTAAATATATACCTCATAATTTACCTCTTGAAATCAATCTTCCTGAGATTATTTTATTATAAATATCTAGTTCCAAAGCCTCAAAGGGCTGAGGTGATTAAGTAATTTCACGATCCTCCTCTCGCTTCACATTTTGGTTTTTATAAGACGATAAATCGTATCAAAGAATATTTTTACTGGCCAAAGATGCGCCAAGATATATTGAGGTATGTGAGAGCTTGTAAAGTTTGCGGTTCACAGAAAATGCCTAATACTAAGAGCATGGGACTTATGGGAAATGAAAAAATAGATCATTGGCCCTTTCAAATAATTGGTTTAGATTTTGTAGGCCCTTAGCCTCTTTCGAAAAATAGAAATAGATGGCTCTTAGTGATATCAGACTTTTTTTCCAAATATAGTTTCTTGTTTCCTTTGAGAGATTCCAAAGCAGACAAAGTGGAAAAATATTGGAAAGGGAAATATTTTTGAAATTCGGAGTACCCGAATATGTAATATGTGATAATGGTCCTCAGTTTTCTGGAAAATCATTTAAGGAAATTTGTGAAAAATATGAGTGAAGAAAATCTGGTATAATGCCGTATACTCACCTCAGTGCAACTTTGTTGAAAGAAACAATAGAACCATAGAAACTGTCATACGCTGTTATGTTGATGAACACCAAAATTGGGATTCAGAAGTTCACAAAATTCAGCAAGCAATAAACACAGCAAAACATAGAAACACCGGCTTCACCCCTGCTTTCTTGGTATTTGGTAGGCATGTACCCATTTCAGGACAATTTTATGGAGATCATGATTCCAGACATACTGATGATTTTGAGATTCTTCCGGGTGACAGGAATTCATATGCAAGAAACCTTGAGGGCCTACGCGCGGTTTTCGCGGATGTAAGAGGAAAGCTTCATTCTGCATATGAGCGCAATCGTAAATCCTACAATCTTCGGAAAAGGTGTCGGCGACATGGTATGGCGCAAAAGCAGAATCCAGTCGAAAGCAGCCGACAGATTTTCTGCAAAATTAGTTCCACGATTTATTTTGTCTAGTATTCATACTAAGTATTCTGACTTATGTTTATGGCCTCACTTATATAGCCTCAGGTGCCAAAGTTGGCAGATGGCATATCAAGGATTTAAAAGCCTATCAAGGTCCAGAGGATATATTTGATACAGATGATAATGAATTTGAAATCTCATCAGATTGATTATTATTATTTTTTTATATAATAGTATATTTAATTATTCTTGCTACATTGGTGTAGAGAATTTTGCAAAAGAAAGCGGATAGTTAATTCTTATGATGTTCGTCCAATGATGAGCATAATTGTTATGCATCATATGATTTTTTTACCCCTATTTGGCCAAATTAATGTCTAGACATCCCCTGTAATACCCCTTTTGTTCTCTATGTTTATCTGAAATAATAGAAAGCATATTGATAGTGATTACTATTTTTTTTTCCTTGCAAAGCTTTGAGTGAGACAAATCATTCGAAGTTTATGATCATAGCATATTGATATTGAAGTTTGTTTTGGAAGACATTCCCTACATTTGACATTTTCCCTGATTTTTGAAATGAACCAATTTTGACCTAACACGATTTTTGTCTCCTTGGAAGGACGAGTAATACGCGTAAGATATCAAGCCAAACACGAACCAAACCCTATTCAATGCTATGTTCACCCTATTTTAATGTTAAAAATATAAATATGTATATATATATTGCCCCTTATTAAGTTTAGACGTTAAGTGCGTGTAAATATTAATCATGGCTCATAGAAGTCTTTAGTAACTAAATGATTAGTTTATAGACTTGTAAATGATTGCATGTTAATAATAGAGTAAATTAATGTAATGTCGTCAAAATTAGTTTGTCAGTATCAACAGATACTAGTGTGCATTTATATGATTTGTTAATAGAAATGTTTTTTTTATATATACTTTACTTAAGACTGGCTAGGCCATATGATGGTTATTGAAATAAATCCAAAAGAAAAGAAGAAGTGACCCATGACAGGTCAACAACTTCATGCACCTTCAGATCGATAGGTGACGAACTTCCAGCGATAGTACCATGAAAGTTCGATTCTCGGTTCGATTCAAATTCGATATCCGGGATTGAAGATCGATAGGAAAGACATCTTGTTTTTTTGGTGGTCTGCATGGTCGTCTGTGAACGGCGATGAGTTCGCATGCTTTTTTTTGGAAATTTTGATGACCAAGTGAGCTGCATGTCAACTTTTCTGGTGTGTGAGGCAGTGAGGGTTTCCTTACTCAGAATTGTGGCTGTGGTATGTGTACCAATTCACCATTTCACTTTTCGAGAACCACGATGGTCCGGGTTCTACATCAATGATAATGGCTGTTTTTGCCTATGTACCGGCAAACAGGGTTTTGACCCTTTAATTGAGTCCTC
Organism: Chrysomela aeneicollis; assembly: GCA_029955515.1. Classification (NCBI taxonomy): domain Eukaryota; kingdom Metazoa; phylum Arthropoda; class Insecta; order Coleoptera; family Chrysomelidae; genus Chrysomela; species Chrysomela aeneicollis. The sequence goes on along the minus strand of JARUHQ010000030.1, from coordinate 3,922,856 downwards.
CTTTTCAAAGGGGTAAGTCTAAGACTTTCACCAATAGTGTGAGTCAAACCACAAATATCCACAGGGTTTTCTGGTGGGATTACGTAACCCTATTATGCCGCCGCTCTGTTTCTGCATGCACTATCCAGACATCAAGGACATCCTATGAACTCAAGTCTGGGCACCAACCAGGTAGACCGCAGTCTACATCACCTGATATCTGCATTGACCATGGACAGTGGCCTTAGGTCCAGGAGATGAAGTCTGGCCAACATCTGCATGGATCCAATCCATTTCAAGCCTGCTAATAGGTTTCATGGGGTTTAGTAAGACAACCATTCGATTCATTTCATCACAAAAGTGTTACACACTTTCTTTTCTTTTTTTTCAAAAATATATCATTTATTTTGATTGCTGTTCCCCTGAGGTATAGTATTTGACAAATTCAATGTTCATATAATGAACACACATCTAGGTCTTGGTGTGACAGCAAGAAAAAATTCATGAATTTTTTTGCGCATAGTACCTACTTTTCACATGAGTGAAAATATATTCATTACTATTGCTTTTATTTCTCTTGCAGAATAAGCTTTTCACCTATACTATGGGGATATATTGTAGCGAAATCTGTTTTCACGACGGTCATTTGTTATAGTTAGCCCCTAGATGTCTATGCCTGTCCGTGCCTTCTCGAATATGTTTTTATTTGAAATATAAAAACAGGAATAAATGTGGGTTTTGTTGTAGCGAATTGAAGAACCTTTTTTCGTATCAATTGTGAGCTACCAGTGTTCAACAGTTGCATAAATACGTCCTGGTGCTTTTTACAAACTTGTTGCAGTGAAGTGCATCCAAGTTGTTATATACCTGTATTTTTCAGGTGAGTTTGTTAGTTTGGTATCATCCCAGTCCACCGATATCCTTTGCATTTATATATTAACTATCATGATCAATTGTATATGGTGATAACCGGGTGTGAAATTTTTCAGCTTTGTTGAATAAACGACTATCAATAGAAAGGAAAAAGCATAGAGTTTTTTTTTCGAACTATTGAAAGAACTCCGACTCTCACAGCACCCTAACTTGGTGCTGTTTCGTAACATCTGGCACCCAACTAGTGGCAATAGTTTTCAATAAAAAAAAAACGTCAACTTTTCCTGAATGGCTCCGCAAACTAGTCGAACACCGTTGAGACAAACTGCTCCAAGTTCTCCTCCCTTGACAAGAATGATGAATAGGAGACTCCGGGACCTTTCTATGGACCCGGGGGCGACTCAGGGGAACCAACCCTTGAACAACTCGGTACCAGGAAATTCAACACCGGTGGGCCCCCATACAGCTCCCCCACACCCCAAGGGGGCTATACCAAAGACCACGCAGCGGCCTTTGACACAGGCAGCGTATGGTTTACCACCACGACCTGAGCCACCACCCTAATAGCACAAATGTATTCCCAAAATATTCCGGAAATGTCCCCTTGCGACAATAGAAATGTTCCGGGAATGTCGCGTAAAGTCGCATTATATTCCGGGGACATTCCCGGTAAATCCGTTGTGGACAAATTGTACGCTCCAGGAATGTTCCATTGGAACATTCTCGGAACGTCATTGGGGAACATATTTGGGACAAATATATTTTTTGTTTACTTTATAGTAGGTACTGACTTTTCCAAGAAGTGAAACACGACGTTACTATTTGCAAATTTATTGATACATAATAATACTAATTATACAGATAATTCAGTGAAATTGGCATGAACTGTGTTGACATAAAACAATTTTCAGCTAGCCCTGGTGTTTCTCAACTTCAATCATATTCAAACCTCTGGATTATCTCTGAATGTAGATGATATATTCTTCAAAGTTCACTGAAAAACAAACACATATTTCAGGCTGAATTTAAGATTCAAAAATTGTAATACTCACTGTTCAAAATAACTTGCTGTGGCTCCTCAAAGGTTGGAGGAAAGTTTATGTTTAACTGGATTCACTCTGCAACTTCATTGCTAAAGGTACTCCATCTTCCACACATAGTTTTATCAGGGATTTTCACAAAGGCTGGTTATTTTGCTCAATATTCCTCTGAGATTCAACTGAAAAACACATAAGAACAAAATAAAATTTGAAACTTAGGACTTGCTTTCTAGGGACAACTCATAGAATTTGAGTCAATATCTGTTTAGCAGGAATTATAGGTAATACTTACAAGTTGAAGGCCACTCAGTCAGGTAAAAAGATTAGAATGCTTCACAATATCACAACAGGAACTTGTTCTTCTGCTTCAACAAGTAGGTTAATGGATCTGATCCACGAGAGTACCAGAACAGATTCAAAATATTTCCACCATGTTCAAATATACAGGAAAATCATTGCTGAAATAATATATCACATGAGTGAATTGGATGATTTCTTCAATATATACCTACTTTTATTTCCAGCCATACCCGGTTTTGGTTGAGTTAGGCTGGAATGAAGTTCATTAAACCATCATAATTATTATAAAAAATCTTAAGTAAACATTGAGTAATATATTGAGCAAAACTCACAATACTGGATATAACAATAAAAAATGTAAATAGTGAAGATCATAATCGCTTGTCAGTTGTCAGTTTGTCAGTCACTATTCAACTATTGTAGAAGTTGGCCAGTTTCCTATTCTGAACGTAATCCTTTCAACTGACGTCACCGCGTTGCCATCTTAGTGTTTATGCAAATAATGATACATAAATGATATAAAATGATGATGAAAAAAAAAGGCAATGATACTATGTTCGATTCGATATCAGCGGATTTTGTTTGAACAACTCATCAAAATGTTGAAATTTGAATTTCGTTAAAAAATTTCAAACTGTTTTCATGTAACGAAAATAATCGAATTGAGTCATAAACCCAGTATATGATTTCTATGCATAAACCCAATACAAAAATCTTCAATCGATTTATTGGGGAATAATCAACTTGACAATCTAGGACAAGAAAAATATGTTTCCGGAATGATTCTGCGTGTATGTTCCGGGAGCATCCTCTGTGGAATGTTCCGTGCATATCCCATAGAGGGCCTGGACATTGGGACTTATATGGGACATTAATCGTACGTTCCGGGAACAATGTGTGCTATTAGGGCAAGTGGACCAACTACCCCGGTGCCCCCACGACCAACCGAAACGTCATTTACTGCAGGCCAAGGTAGGAGCTTTCCAATTTTTAATCCTCAACGGTATCCAGCTGATGCAAATGTGAATATCCCGCCGCCAAGAATGCCATTTGCAGAGAATGATCGATTACGCTGTTCAGACAAATGTTCGCGAGACTTTTGATAATTTTCTCAGACAAGAACAAAATAATGTTAATTCAAACCCCATATTTAGGGAACCTATTCCACACGATAATGTAAATAATACTTTTGCAGGGAATTTTTCCAACATCCCAAATTTTGATGATGAGGGAAGCATTCACCCGGTGGACTTTTTAGGCCAAATTCAAATTTTTCTCCAAACCACCAACATCCCATTTCAAAATATCAAGTTCATGCTAGCTGAAAAATTTATTAGGAAGTCAAAACCTTGGGGAAATGCTTTCGTCACAACTTTTATAAATTTTGATCATTTCAAAAATAATTTCTTGGAATACTTTTGGGATGAAACCAAACAACTCAATTTGAAATTAAAAATAGAATCAGCAAAATACGAAAGGGGTTCTTTTGTCGAACATTTCGTTAACTTTGTAGGGATGGCAAGGCACATACAACCCCCATTCCCAGACTTTACTTTAATTAGGTTGATATCTAGACATTACCCAGCACATGTGTCCACAATTTTGATTGGTGTTAATACCATACCAGAAGCTATCAACCGCTTGAAACAGGCAGATTATGTAAGTCGGAACAACCATGAACCTGGTTTTGATAATACTCCTGATAGAGCTAATTATAACTATAAACCTCCGTCTCTGAGATCAGAAAGAGATAGAAAATTTTTATCAAATCCTAATTACCCAAATAGAAGAAATGTAGCTACTTTGGATATTCCTGATGATGATTCTCGTGAGCACAACCAGGGAAACGACCAGTAACACCCCCACAAGGTCCGCTGGTGAGTGTTATGTATAATAGGACCAAACCAATAACTAACAACCCCGTAGATGACTTACTCAATGACAGCGATTGTGATTTTGAGCACCAAGTGGCCAGAAAACGTTCACCCATTATCTCTATAAATATTTTCAACCATAATTTTCCTGCGCTACTTGATACAGGATCAGAAATAACCTGCTTATCAGGTGAAGTATACGCACAACTCAGTGATTTCCACGGAGACATACCTTGTTTTCCGGTTACGGGGGTTAGAATCACGGGGGCGTTCCGAACTAAAGAGCGCAGAATTACTCATCAAATATCTCTAGTTTTTTCGGTGCTACATACAACATTTGAGCATGAATTTCTCCTCATTTCGGATTTGATTTTTCCAGTGATCATTGGCACGGATTTTTTGCGGTCAGTAAACGCTGAAATTCTATTAAGCAAAAATCAAATAATTTTTTATAAAAATAATGAGAGATTGGTAATCTTTGAAACGGAAACAAAACATGATTTAAGGCCCCCAGCCGAGATGTCAGTTTTACGTTTGACAGCTGTAAAACAAAATTCATTTTCTGTGAAAAATATAAATTGTCACGACACTGGTGGATCGACACTCCAGGTAGATTTCATCGATAATATTTCTTTGTTGACTCTTGAGCAAAAAACCATAATGAGGGACCTTCTTCTGGCACATAAAACCGTTTTCTCGGATGTACCGGGTAGAACTCATTTGTATACTCATGAAATAATCCTAACAGATGAAACTCCATTCAAAATGAAACAGTACCCTATCCCTTTCGCGCACCGCGACGCAATTTTTCAGGAAATAAAGAAAATGGAATTGTGGGGGGTTATCGAAAGGGCTTCCACCCCGTATATAAATCCCTTGGTGACTTCGGTGAAACGTGATGGTTCTGTGAGGGTATGCTTAGACGCCAGGAGGCTGAATTCTTGCATGCAGCCTGATCATGAGCTACCACGGCCAATAGATGAAATTTTGAAATCCCTTTCAAGCGCTAGATTCAAAACCTGTTTAGATCTCAGCTCGAGTTATTTCCAAATACCTCTACGTGAATCAGATAGAAAGTACACCGGGTTTTTAGTTGGTACCAAAACATATCAATTTACCTCCCTTCCTTTTGGTTTACGGACAGCTGTGTCTTCTTTCACCCGCTGTATGTCACAGATCTTAGGTTCAGAATTTGACGAGTTTGTCATAGCATATATTGATGACCTCTTAATATTTTCGGAAAGTTTCGATGATCACATGGAACATTTGGATAGAGTTTTTTCCCGTTTGTCTGAAGCCGGTTTCACTCTCAAATTCAGAAAATGCAAATTTTTACCGGACAGCTTGACCTATCTGGGGTACGTCCTGACAACTGACGGGATAAAACCGGATACTTCTAGGGTTGATTCTATAACTCACTTTCCCACCCCAACAAATGTCAAAACTTTGCAGTCGTTTTTGGGGTTATGTAATTACGATAGGGTTTTTTGTGAGAATTTTTCCACAATTTCTGAACCGCTTACTCGCTTACTTCGGAAGAAAAAATCGTGGGTCTGGGGAGAAGAACAAAATCTTGCTTTTGAGAAAATGAAAAGTGTTTTAAAAAACGAAGTATTCTTGTACCATCCTGACCATAACCTGGAATTTTTCGTCCAGACGGACGCTAGTGAATTTGGTTTGGGTGCCCAACTATTTCAGCGTGTAGGCGATGAGCGTCGAGTGGTAGCTTATGCAAGCCGCTTACTATTGGATAGGGAACGCGCCTATAATTCATTTGAGAAGGAAGTACTGGCGGTAGTTTTTGCTTTGCGGAAGTGGCGCACCTATTTATTGGGGAAGCATTTCCAAATTCTGACGGACGCCCGCGCACTTATTTACATTCAAGTTTGTCGGCTTTTGACACCCCGTATCACCCGTTGGGCGTTGGCTCTCCAAGAGTACAATTTTTCGATTCAATTCATCCGGGGGAAGGACAATTTGATTGCTGATGTCCTTTCCCGCTTTCCATATGTGCGATTGCCCACCCCTTCCGACCGTTGTTTCAAACTTTTAAATTTCCAAATTAAACTACCAAACTCCTTCAGAAATTCACTTAAAAATTTGTCGGTTCTTCAGAGAAGCGATAATGAATTGTCAAAAATTATTCAATCGATGGATAGGAACGCTGATAGTGATTTTCACCGTAAATATATATTGCACGAGCAAATACTGTTTATCAGGACGACCGAGGACGAGCCTTTCGTTATTTGCTTACCTTCAGGTTTAGTGGATGAGTGTATCCAGGTATACCATGAGACCTTTGGGCACTTCGGCGTGTATAAATCGTGGATGGCATTAAAGCAAGACTTCCATTGGCCTAATATGTTTCGCGATGTTAAGAGGGTATTACGGCATTGCGATATATGTCAAAGAGCTAAAGTATCCGCACTTCCAAAGCCTCCCCTACTATCTATAGTGCCGGAGCGGGTCAACGAAATTGTTTCATTGGACCTTTACGGGCCTTTGGTACGTTCCAGAGGGGGTACTACGTTTCTCTGTGTTATCATAGATATATTTTCAAAGTTCATAACCCTTTATCCCCTCAAAAAAGCCACGACCAAGGCTATCCTAAACCGTTTATGTTTGGATTATTTTCCTAGGTTTGGTAGGCCTGATAAAATACTCACAGATCATGGTAGTCAGTTTACAGCAAAATGTTGGTCTACCACTCTGGCCTCTCTCGGGGTGAAGTCGGTATTCAGTTCGATTAGACATCCCCAGTCAAATCCTGTCGAGAGGTATATGCGTGAATTATCTCGACTATTCCGTACCTTTTGTCATGAAAAACATACCAAGTGGGCTCATGAAGTACAGAGGTTCGGGGACCTTCTGAACTCTGTTACACATGAGAGTACGGGTTTCTCCCCACGAGAGCTGCAACTAGGCGAGGAGCCGCTCTCTATTACGCGAGTGCTTATCACGTACCCTCCCGGCGATAATAGCGGTCCTAGTCATGATACGAAACTAATATTAGCAAGGGAGTCAATGGAAGGGCGCGTCGCACGTAGGTCTATTACCTCGCGTCGACATACTGGGCGTAATTTTGAGCCTGGCGACTTGGTACTCCTTAAATCTAATCCAATGTCATGTTCTTTGACTTCCGAAATAAAGAAATTTTTGCTTCTTTTCGAGGGTCCTTATTGCGTGAAGAAGAAAATATCCCCTGCCACGTACGTATTGTGTCACCCGAACTCAACAAAGGAGCGTGGTTGCTTCCACGCGAGCCATCTAAAAACGTATTTCCCTGCATTAAATTAACTAATTCCTATAATAAACAAATAGTTACTTAAGGTATTAGTTCGGGGGCGGTTGTAGCGAAATCTGTTTTCACGACGGTCGTTTGTTATAGTTAGCCCCTAGATGTCTATGCCTGTCCGTGCCTTCTCGAATATGTTTTTATTTGAAATATAAAAACAGGAATAAATGTGGGTTTTGTTGTAGCGAATTGAAGAACCTTTTTTCGTATCAATTGTGAGCTACCAGTGTTCAACAGTTGCATAAATACGTCCTGGTGCTTTTTACAAACTTGTTGCAGTGAAGTGCATCCAAGTTGTTATATACCTGTATTTTTCAGGTGAGTTTGTTAGTTTGGTATCATCCCAGTCCACCGATATCCTTTGCATTTATATATTAACTATCATGATCAATTGTATATGGTGATAACCGGGTGTGAAATTTTTCAGCTTTGTTGAATAAACGACTATCAATAGAAAGGAAAAAGCATAGAGTTTTTTTTTTCGAACTATTGAAAGAACTCCGACTCTCACAGCACCCTAACTTGGTGCTGTTTCGTAACAATATCTACTTATTTAATTGATGATTGAAATGTTCAATTAGCCTGCCTTATGGAAATGTTTCATTTTCTATACTTTGTATGTAAGGGGAATAAAATTTGAATCATTGGAAAATTTCATTTCATTGTCTTGACTATCTCATAGCATTTCATTTATGTTTTATCAACACTTACTTTTTTTTCAACTGGATATATTCCATGGCGCCCAAAATAAAATAAACACAGGTAAGGATCATGTAAAGCTGAAATTGGAAAAAGTAATCAACCCATGATCCATGCCACCAGATGAAGAGCTGTCGTGCTGTATGACATTTACTGGTAAAATAAGGTAAAATCTATCACTCAGATAAAACCACGTTATACTAAAGCAAATAGAGAACTAAGCCCTGAGGCCCTTTGTAGGGCTCTTCACCGAAAAAAGAGCCTTACAGGGTGTTTTTTTTATACGTGAACGGGGTTGTTTTATTTTATTTTTTTGTATATCTCATTTTGTCATTCAGCGTGGCTGTAAATCAAAGAGCTTCTAGAAAATGAATAACATACTGTTGTTTTTCATGGAAGGAGGTTTTCAGCTCATTTTATGATTGAATTTCAAAATCTACCATCAGGGGTTAGGAAAAGTAACGATACTCTTCAATTTATGGGAAGTGGAAAAATTCTAATGTCTTATTTCTTCCATAGGGTTTTATTTTGGGTTTCATTTCCATTTCGGGAACTTGGGCTTACACGGTGGTCCAGTAAAGTACTCTGCAATTTCTACAAAGTGGACATTTGGAACATCAGAACAGAGAGGTACCGCCGCTCATGACTACAGGGTGTTTCGCCATGGTGCGGCCATAGTTCTCTTCCCACCACATCAGAGCTACAGGGTGGTCCATCTGAAGGAGTGCGTCCGAGTATTCCCTCTTGGGAAATTTGACATCCATTCCTGGATCACGCAAGTTTAACAGTTGCCATTACCATTTTTTTTAGTATTACTGCTCTCTGTTTTTTTTACGTGCTAATTTTGGGGTCCTCTATTTATTAGGTCGTTTTATTATAGATTCTTTCTCAAGCGGAATTTGGGATGAAAAATTTAAGATTTATTTTCCCTTTGGTTGTGTATATCACCCATGCGCCATTGCTCGTTTATCGTGCTTGCTAAATGTTGATGAATTATGTTTGGTAATCCGTATTTAATAATGGGATTGAACTTATTTGTTCATCGATATTTTGTTTATTCATTTTAGTGACTATTCCATTGATATGAGCCGTAGTCATATGAATCGATTGTGACTAGTCTATTACTCTTAATGTCATTATATACCCGTACAGCATATTAAATTCCCTAGTGTTGAACAGACGTGTTTCCTTAGCCCTTTTGGTAAATTGAGGGGTTGAACTGAGATCTTTGTTGGAATATTTGAGGGGAATAAATTTACCTAGCGCCCATTTAGAACTTAACTTTTGAATCAGTATTATATTCACGGACCTCCCCACCTCTACTGAAGGGAAAATTCGTGGATTCGAGTTCGAGTCTTGACGTTGTCAATATTATGATTGTTATATTCGATATGTTTTTTTTTAGATTTTATGAAATAAGCTGAGATAAATGGCAGTAAAATATATAGAATAATGTGTATAATGAAGAAAATACTATTGAGTAGATATAACAACGAACCAAATTGTTATAAAGGAATGTAAAAAAAAATATCATGCAAATCTTGGCGGTACGAAAATGGCTATATAAGTGTGCCGCGCAAACATAAATAAACTCGATACAATAGTGTCACATGCACTAGGGTGCAAAAACAAGTACCCTGTATCTGAATATATATAAATGACAAAAAAGTAATTTTCTACCAGACCTAGTAGCAAATATTGTTCAATCCACAGCTGTAGATTGCCTCACACTTCAATAACAAGAATACAATAATGATATCTGAGACAAAGTCTTAGTTACTTCCGATATACGAGACAAAAATAATGTATTATAGTATCTTCAATGGCACAAAAATCTTCGTTAGCAGCATTTCCTAGGGGCGATAATATGGATGGTACTCACTCGCATTTCCGGAAAAGTACTTAATTGTTTATCTATCACTTACTGGCCTTCACAGACCTACAAACTGTTTTCCAAGTCCTGGAAATTGCATGACTTTCCTGGTCACAAAAACTCGCAGGTACGGAGTGGCGGTTTGGATCGGCTTACAAACGACAGCGGGTGGGACGTGATAATACTTGCGTAATGTTCAGAGCCGTAACAGATAATTGTTGTTTAGATACAGCCTCATTTTTCAGTCACGTTAGGTTTTAGGTATCGGTACCGTGATTTTCAACACGTGCATAACCTCAATGAATTTTCTTTTTTTTTGCCTAAAATGAAATTATATATTGAGGGCAGTCTGTTAATTTAACTTCAGAAAATAGTTCACCTTTGATTTTATTAGGCTTTCCAGAAAATCAAAATAGCACTCCTGTTAATGTGTTGACTCTCACGGTAATCTTTCTAGAATCTCGACCCCACTCCGTAGCTTCGAACGATTTCTCGCGCATCGAACATATTTAGTTGCCTATTCATCAGGCGTAGTTTATTTCAGTCTCAATGATAAATATACCGGCTGTCCCAATTCGAGTGCCGTCAAAAATGGACTGTTACAGTACCCTTGGTCAATTGGAAGGAGCTCAAGTATTCAGCAAAATTGATGCCAATAATGGATTTTGGCAAATTCCGTTGACAAAAGAAACTATGTGTCTGACAACATTCATAACGCCTTTTGGCCGGTTTATGTTCCGAAGAATGCCCCTTGGACTGTCCTCAGCGCCGGAAGTTTTCGAGAAACAAATCAGCCTCTTACTCCAAGGGTTGGAAGGAGTGGTATGTCACTTTGATGATGTCATTATACATGGCAAAAACTTACAGGAACATGATGAGCGCTTGAAGAAGGTGTTAACCAAACTAGAAACCTCTGGTTAGACCCTAAATTCAGCGAAATGTGAATTTAGAAAAACCTCCATAAAAATACTAGGCCACATAGTATCCACTGATGGGGTAGTCCCAGACAAGAAAAAAATTGAAGCAATTGTCAATTTACCTGACCCTACAAATGTGACAGAACTCAAGAGATTTCTTGGAATGGTCAATTGTATAGGTAAATTTGTACCAAACTTATCAACCCTGGCTCAACCACTCTATGAGCTTCTACGAAGTAACAGAGAATGGTACTGGGAGATCATGCAAGTAAGAGCATTTCAAGAAATCAAGGAGATTATAGCGAATCCTCCTGTTTTAGCTCTGTACCATGTTATCTGTTGACAGCTCTTCCTATGGATTAGGAGCAGTTTTGATGCAACTTCAATCAAGTGGAAAATTACAGCCTATAGCTTACGCTTCACGAACTCTTTCTTCAAGTGAAGAACGTTATGCCCAAATAGAAAAGGAAGCTGTGGCTATAGCCTATGGGTGTGAAAAATTTGCGAATTTCATATTTGGTAAAACTATCTGTATTGAAACGGACCACAAACCTTTGGTCTCAATTCTTGGACAAAAATATCTAGATAGTTTAACTCCACGTCTCCAACGATTTAAAATGAGACTAATGAGATACTCATACACAGTAAAATACACTCCTGGGAAGGAGTTAGTCATAGCTGATACTCTGTCAAGGAGCCCCTTGAACTCTGGAGATTGTGAAGAGCAAGAGCTTACAGAAGAAATTTATTTTTATGTACAACAGGTCATTGAAAGTTTTCCTTCAACAGATCAGAGACTAACTGAAATTATACTTTCTCAACGACAAGATCCAGTTTGCTCTGAGCTGATAAGATATTGTATAGAAGGTTGGCCTGTTCGCCATAAGCTGTCTCAAGAAGCAGTTCCATACTGGGAACATAGAAATGTTATGACCCCACAAGAAGGTCTACTGATGAAAGATTGCCGTATTGTTATTCCACAAAATTTGAGAAAAGATGTCCTTACAAAATCACATGTGGGTCATCAGGGAATTAATAAGTGTCGCTTCCTAGCTGGACAATCCGTTTGGTGGCCAGGACTCTCTATACACATAGAAGATATGGTAAAAAATTGCGTTCCTTGCATTCAAAATGAGCCAGACCAAGCTGAACCACTCCTGCCATCTGAATTTCCAGATCGGCCATGGCAGATTGTTGGAACAGACCTGCTGAAGCTGGATGGAAGTTGGTATGTAATAGTATCTGATTACTATTCCAGATTCATTGAGGTTGCAAAACTTGAGAAGTTAACTTCAGCTTGTGTCATAACTCACCTTAAGTCTATATTTGCCCGAAGTTGTTCGAAGTGACAATGGGTCCCAGTTCTCTCAAACAGTTGGATCAGAATATCATCAGTTCTCGAAAAGTTATGGATTTGAAAAAGTAACATCCAGTCCCGGATTCAGTCAAAGTAATGGATTTATTGAATCACAGGTGAAAAATTTCAAATACCACTTCAAGAAAAGTAAAGACCCATATCAGATGTTGTTAGCATTGCGAACAACTCCCATTCAAAATGGGCTAAGTCCTGCAGAGTTATTGATGGGAAGAAAGTTGAGAGGAGTAGTACCTATTTCAACAAATTAATTATATCCTGTCACTCCCGATCGCCACTTCATTCTCCAGAAGGAAGAGAAAAGAAGAGAAAGACAGAAACAAGGGTTTGATTCTGCTCATAGATCCAGGTATGTACCAGAACTCAAAGAAGGACAGCGTGTTTGGATATCAGACCTACGTCAGTCAGGTGTTGTTGAGTCTAAACATCAGTTACTTCGGTCCTATATGGTTCGTAGTCCTAAAGGAACCTACCGAAGGAATAGAAAATTTATCCATCCTCTCCCAAGAACCTTCGAGGATACAATTACCAATGATGTCCAGAATGATGTCCAAAGTAATACTAACCCAGGTGAAGAATTGACAAACTTTGTCCCAGAGACCAATGCTCAAGACCCCTCGGAGGAAAATAGAGATTGTCCACGGGTAGAACAACCGACGCCAGTGACCTCTCTCGCTGTAGCTGTTCGTCGGAGTCAGAGGAATGTTAGAGCAACTTTCCGCCTTGATCTTTGAAAAGGGGAGATGTGTTGTAAGTGTACAGAACACTACAACTGTCTGTCAACCGAGACCTTCTGATCTCTCAGTCATTCTGTAACCATCCGTGACATTTGAATCGGTCCTGTCGAGAGACCGTTGACAGCTGAGACTGTCAGCTGTCAGTGATATTGTTATTTGTTATGAGTTGAGGGAATGTAGGATATATGTTTTTTATGTTGACCTGTTACAAAGACAATTATAGAAAGTTCTTTTATAATAAATAGCATGACAATAATAGTATTATTATCAATAATCACACATTATTAAAACTAAATTTTTGTGACATTTTATATAATTGTTGTTTAAAACCATTTGATATAAATAGAATACAGAAATTGTAAAATTCATGCCTAAGACTAATTTTTGATATTCGTAAATTTGAACATATCAGTCATACTTTCAGAATTACTAAATGGTTACAGATGAAAAACCGTCGAGAATTACATTCTACCATGTTTTATTTCAAGCTGCTAAAGGAAAACTCTCCTCCATATCTGTATCATAAAATAAAATATAGAACCGATGTACATACTCTAAATTTAAGACATAGAAATACTCTTACTATACCGCGTAACCGTACTGAACCTTTCAAACGATCGTTTTCTTATTGTATTGTCAACCGTCTCAATAATCTACCTCACGATTTCAGACAATTTTTTCTCTCAACAATAATTTAGTTTTTCGAATTAGAACATATTCTCTTGGTTAATGATTATTTGGTAAAGTATATGTTATTCTTCCTCTATTAATATTTACGTATGTTAATTGCCAAATATATATTCCATATTGTACATTAATTATTATTGCATACAAACTCAATCTCGCCCTAACAATATATGAACAATTTGTAATTTTCTTCTTTTAGTTTGGTAATAAAGACATTTATTATTATTATTATTATTATTATAATTATTATAATTATTATAATAATTTTGACAGATAATATACATAGGAATTTTTTTGGTAGATATTTTTGTGACTGACTACTTGATTTCAATAACTCGATTTTGAAATTTATTTAGATATTTCGTTCGCTTTTATTTGTTTGGAGTTACACGTTAAGGTGTCAGAACCGGAATCTGAACCAGTTAATGTGCCATTAATGAACTCTACCATCAATCCACTGATGAGACCATCAACGAGTAATTCTTTTTCTCAAAAGTTCACGAAATCAACTCCTGTTTACAAATTGGGAATACAATTTGATGGAGAATCAAAAAACCTCTTGAAGCGAATTGAAGAACTTGCACAAGCAAGACATATTTCTAAACTTGAATTGTTTGAGTCTGCTAGTGATCTTTTAACTGGTAAAGCCACTTTCTGGTTTAGGTATATTAAATCTCAAGTTACTGATTGGGACTCATTAACTTTGAAAATGGGAAAAGATTTTCTAGTGTCAGATTTCGAAGATGAAGTGTGGCAACAAATTAAAAACCGTAAACAGAGTAATACAGAGCCAGTTGTTATCTATATTGCTTGCATGTGAGCACTTTTTAATAGACTCAGTCATGGAGCAGCTGAGGTTACTAATAGATGAGATATATCAAAATGGGACTAAAATCTGATTATCGAAGTAGGTTGGCATTGACTGACATAGATTCAGTTTCACATCTTGAAACTTTATGTAAAAAATTAGAGGAATCTGATGCACTTTCTAGTTCTAGTTCCCAGAGTAGATCAATCTCTATATGTTAGATGACCCTGAATTAGCGTTTATTTCGAATACTCCTAAGAATAAAGATTCTGGTAATAAATTCCAGAAAAATAAATTTAGGAAAGCCACTTCAACTTCACATTCTTCACCTCCAATTTCTTCGAATATTTTGGCCTCAAGTAGCACTTCTGCACCCTTTTCATCAGTTGGTACAGCTACCAGTAAAGTGGGAAACCCTGAAGTGAGAAATCCTGTTATTTGTTGGAGATGCAATTTACCTAATCACACTTTTCAAGATTGCAAGTCAGGCATCAAAAAAAGTTTTGTTTCAAATGTGGAACACCAAATGTTGTTGTCAAAGACTGTGATAGGTGTAAGGGAAACGAATAAAGGAGAATGTTGTTGAAGGCTCTCAATTTTTTCCAAAAATTTCAAGAGCCAATAGTCTTAATTTAAATAATGAGGAAGATTCCTTAAATTTTGTAGCTTCTTTATTGATGAAGAAGAATAATGACAATAAGCCTTATCTAAGAATCCAACTTTTTGACACATATGTCATTTCAATTTTAGACAGTGGTGCCAACATACCATTCATAGGTCAAGAAGGTTTAAGGACAATAAAAAAACTTGATTTACTAATCAGAAGTCCTCACTTGAACCATGTTCTAACTGCTGATGGTACAAAAAGTTGATGGAATAGTCGATTTGCCTATTCATATAAATGGAGATATTAAAATAATTCCTGAATTAGTAGTACCTTACCTATCACAATTTTTCATTTTGAGTAGTGATTTCTGCAGTAAATTTGGTATGTCCATTGATTTTCATGATTTCTGGAGTTCCGAGAGCAGCGTCTGTCGTGTACCACCAAGGGAGCCTATAATCAGGATGACTAGTTCGACAGAATGGTCTGGATAAAGTCTGCGGAGTTCGAAGAGAAGGTCTCTATATTTTGTCCGTTTCTCCTCCTCCTTTAAAACGATGTTCGATTCGGTTGGAGCCGAAAATTCAATCACGAACATCGCTTTGGTTTGGTGGTCGAGGAGGACTACGTCAGGCTCATTGACTTGTATCTGCCTGACGGTGGTGAATGAGAAGTTCCAATAAATTCGACACCTCTCATTCTCCACAACGGACTCAATATCTCCTGGAGTATAAGGCAGCACAAGAGCTTCATCAATACCGTACGAGTGCCTCAGATGGTAATAGAGCACTCGTGATGCCGCATTATGTCTATGGATATAGGCCGAAACTGCATACACCGTGCATGCTGAAAGCAGGTGCATCAGCGCTTCCGGCGCCCTACGGCAGGCCCTGCATCTTACATCAGGGACCTCTATACTCATGACTCGGCTTCGGTAATGTAGGGTATTGAAAAATCCATCCTGGCATGCCATGATGAACCCCTCTGTTTCCGATTTAAGCCCGCCTGACCTAAGGAATGCGAAGGTCAGCTCTTTGGATAAACCCCTGTCTTCAATGTTGTTGAAGAAGACAGAATGTAGAGGTTCATCCATGTGACGATGCAGAGTTTTATTAACTTCTGCAGCTTTGTTGCGGGCTTTCCTCCGAGCGTGGTCGAGCTCAGTGACTGAGTCACGGGCTCTACGCTTGGAATCGAAAATCAGAGAGAGATCATCGGCTGCTCGATGTGCTGCCTTGAATAGAAATGCTCCTACTCCTGCATTCTCATGGCTTTTGACCATTCGCAGGAGGGGGTCCGAACTCCTGATGACTTTGCAGGCATTATCCAGAACCATTCTGTTATGGAGATACTCCAAACTCAAGAGTCCACGGCCTCCCTGATCTCTTGGGAGATATAACCGTGGAACGGACGAAGTTGGATTAAGGCTCCTATTAAGGTGCATCATCTTGCGAGTACTAACGTCAAGTTGGCGCAGCTCAGCAAGTGTCCACTTGAATACTCCAAAGGAGTATAGTAGGATCGGAACAGCAAGCATGTAAGTAGCAGCGACTTTATTTTTTCCAGACAGTTCTGAAGACCAGATCTGTCGAAGTCGCTGCCGATACTTGCTGCGAAGAGCGTCTTTCACCATTTGTGTTTCCTGGATGTGGCTTTCCTCCACACCCATGTAGGTGTACGTCTCTCCGGCATCCAAGTGGTGTAGGATGCTTCCGTCCACTAGCTGCGCGTCCTTGTCGTAGTCCTCGCATCGTCCTCTCTTAAGATGAACCAGTGCACATTTGTCCATCCCGAATTCCATCCCAATAGCCTGTGTATACTCCTGTACCACCTTGAGGGATTGGTCTAAGTCCCTCTCACCGGAAGCATAGAGTTTAAGGTCATCCACATAGAATAAGTGGGTGACCTTATGCCTCCGTTGACTGGGTGGTCCGCAGTAGTAGCCCTTGGTTCTTCTGAGCTCAACGGATAACGGCAACAATGAGATGCAAAATAAGAGAGGGCTGAGGGTGTCTCCCTGGAAAACCCCTCTCTTGATGATGACCGGCTCTGTCTGGACTTTCGCATTCCCCGATGTTATGGTGAAGCGAGTCCGCCAGAGCGGCATCAGTTGTTCAATGCATCTCACTATCGGATCGGGTACCGAAAGGCACTTGAGCAAGTACACGAGTAATTCGTGCGACGTTGTATCAAATGCCTTTCGATAATCGATCCAGGCCATAGAGAGGTTTCGCTTGTACTGCACGGAGTCCTGCGTTATAGATCTATCTATCAGCAGGTTCTCCTTGCAGCCAGCGACACCCCTCTTCGACCCTCGTTGCTCATATATCCGCTGATAAACCGGGTCTACCACTAGGAGCATACGCATGTACAAGATGCGTGTAAACAGCTTGTAGCATGCGTTTAAACAGGTTATTGGTCTGCAATTCTTCGGGTTGGACAAATCTCCCTTCTTGGGGAGAAGCACGGTTCGCCCCTCGATAAACCACTCCGGAATTTGCTGCTCTCCATTTAGCCAGAGATTGAATATTCTGGCTAAATGGTGGTGGGTAGTGGATAACTTTTTCCACCAAAAGTTATTGATCCCATCAGGACCTGGAGCAGCAAAGTTCTTAGAACCCGTTAGGGCTCTCCGAACCTCCTCGGTGGTAATCGATTGACGCAGCAATTCGGGCTCAGGCTCTCGGAACCTTTCACAAACTGCGTCAGGGCTGGAGTTTCTCTGTTGAATGGATGCCTCACCTCATAGATACCCTTCCAGAAGGTTTCCACCTGATCAACAGTCGGCGGATTCTCAACTACACTAGGAGGCGGTTGGAATAAGCGAGAGGGCTTTTCGCGAAAAAGTTTATTTTCCGCCAATCGTTTTTTCAGCATAACTCATCTTTTCTTTTCTCAGGATTCAAATCTTCATACCTTTAGACAATGGAAGTCCGAAACTTTTCTTCACTATTGATTGTTTATCGGACTATAGACAACCTCATTCATGGTTTTCTCGATCCCAGGACTGATCTGAAGTGGTTAGTTTATTCTACTCCAGTGAAAAGATGTGGAATGAGAAACGACCCTATAGTATTTTTGATAGAGTTCGACAGTGAACGAGGAGAACCAATATTCTCTTGCATCTTAGCTGAAGACACTCAGTTTGAACAGTTCTTGTGGATTCATGAACTCAACAAGTCGTTTTTGATAATGAAATGTTGTCAAAAGACCTCTGAATGATTGCAAAGTGAATATTTGATAAGCGAACCAAAGTCAGCAAAATGGAAACGAATCTAATCGATTGATTAATTGCCGTAAACTTCAGAACTGTCAGTGTCAAATGTAAATGTCAAAATGCGGTAGTATCACAATAACACGATGAGGAAATGATGTAATTTATACGATCAGGACGAAGCAAGAAATAAGAAATTCCTATTGACAAATTATGCATTGAAATGTATAAATAATTCATCATTTTCAGTCATGTTCATATTCAATGTGATTGTTTCTGATTCATATACTTCCTGCTCGTAGAGGAAATGCAGACTTTTACGCGTTTAGAATGAATAATTACTCGTATCGAATTCTTTCAAGAGAGGAGCTGATCTTGTAATTCCCTATCATAGAGTCACAAAATGTTGAAATGGCACAAATTACTGGGCTGTTAAGTTATCTACCCAAAATAAAAATCGTGTTTCGTCATCAAAGGCAGTAGCATTTGGTAGCAGGAAGTTCCGGTTGACATGATGTTGGAAGGTCATCCTTCACCAGCATTGTTTGAATTGAATTTTCTATTGTAATCATATCAAACGTTAATCAAGCATTTTGAATGCACCGATGTGTGATTATTTCATTCTCGTTTTGACTTGATAATACAATAAATTGATTGAGAATCCAATCATTCTCCACTCACCCGGAGCCTCTACCTCGACGCAGGGCTGCATGTTGACCATGCCCTTGTGCACCAGGTGGCTGGTGCGTATTTTCCGCCAACCCTCTCGCTCGCCTCTTCAGTGACTGCTTGGCAGCCACTAACATCCGTATCCTCTCCAGGCAGTGCTGTTTGAAGACAGTTAGCACTGCCAGGTTCAGTGTGTGATGAGTGCGCCGTAATGTGGTGGCTATTCGTCGCACTTTTGACGTGAATGGCCTGTTGGCCTCCACATAGTCCATCACACACTGGATACGGGAAGTGTGTTGTCTCGCCGACTGGATCTTTGCTTCCATCTTTTGTACGCGTCGTTCTGCCCTCTCGTTCGGGGAGGCCGATTCTACTGGTCTCCCCGGCTGAGAGGACCGAACGACATCGTACACGGCACAATTGATGTGCCAGATGTCAGCATTTTCTGGAAGTGTATCACGAAGTGATTCATCCATTCTAGTCAGGTCTTGTGATCGTAGGGCCTTGATGTTATTAAGGCTCCTACGATTCCTGATCTGGCTCACCTCTGGTACTTGGTCCCTTCCTTCGTTGTTCTGCAGGACGGGCGGAATCAAGTGTTCTTCCACCTCGTCGTTCTGCCGGGAAGGGACTCTGATATACTGCCTAACGCGTAGGTGGGATACATAATCTCGAAGATTTTGTGCCGAGAAGGCTGCATGCTCTGGGTGGAGTTGAAGCCACAGAGCATGCATTCGCCTCATGTATCCTCTACGCGCAGGCTCGCTGCTCTCATAGCACTGCAGAAGGTCGTCCCTGAGATCATCGCTCCACTCAAAGCGTCCATTTTCCTCGCGGTCGTCATCAGGCTGTCCGTCCTGTTGGGCCCCACCACCTTGCCTTTGATCCCTATCCGAATGGGATCGGTTGTGGGGGCCCTGTCCTCTGCGGATAGGAACCAGAGTATTGGAGCTCGTCAGGTGGTTAGCCTTCAGAGCCCACAGCCGACATAAGAGGGGAGCAAGTGTTCCCCTCTCGGGTGCGCTTTCGCTGCCGGTCCAATTTTACACCCTTAGCTCAGAAAGGTAGTGTCGCTACTCACCAAGGGCACAAATAACGTAGCCCCTCCTGCCTTATTATTATTATTATTATTATTATTATTTAAAGATTTGAATTTAATCAATTCCAGTCACGACTCTGCGGTCTCCGACACCACGCAGAGTCGAGCTGGAGATTATTATTATTATTATTATTATTATTATTATTATTATTATTATTATTATTATTATTATTATTATTATTATTATTATTATTATTATTATTATTATTATTATTATTATTATTATTATTATTATTATTATTATTATTATTATTATTATTATTATTATTATTATTATTATTATTATTATTATTATTATTATTATTATTATTATTATTATTATTATTATTATTATTATTATTATTATTATTATTATTATTATTATTATTATTATTATTATTATTATTATTATTATTATTATTATTATTATTATTATTATTATTATTATTATTATTATTATTATTATTATTATTATTATTATTATTATTATTATTATTATTATTATTATTATTATTATTATTATTATTATTATTATTATTATTATTATTATTATTATTATTATTATTATTATTATTATTATTATTATTATTATTATTATTATTATTATTATTATTATTATTATTATTATTATTATTATTATTATTATTATTATTATTATTATTATTATTATTATTATTATTATTATTATTATTATTATTATTATTATTATTATTATTATTATTATTATTATTATTATTATTATTATTATTATTATTATTATTATTATTATTATTATTATTATTATTATTATTATTATTATCATTATTATTATTATTATTATTATTATTATTATTATTATTATTATTATTATTATTATTATTATTATTATTATTATTATTATTATTATTATTATTATTATTATTATTATTATTATTATTATTATTATTATTATTATTATTATTATTATTATTATTATTATTATTATTATTATTATTATTATTATTATTATTATTATTATTATTATTATTATTATTATTATTATTATTATTATTATTATTATTATTATTATTATTATTATTATTATTATTATTATTATTATTATTATTATTATTATTATTATTATTATTATTATTATTATTATTATTATTATTATTATTATTATTATTTGAAAATTTGAATTTAATCAATTCCAGTCACGACTCTGCGGTCTCCGACACCACACAGAGTCGAGCTGTATCTGCCTGAGGGTGGGGAATGAGAAGTTCCAATAATTTCGGCATCTCTCATTCTCCACAACGGACTCAATATCCCCCGGAGCATAAGGCAGCACTGGAGTTTCATCAATACCGTACGTGTGTCTAAGATGGTAATAGAGCACACGTTATGCCGCGTTATGTCTATGGATATAGGCCGAAACTGCATACACTGTGCATGCTGAAAGCAGGTGCATCAGCGTTTCCGGCGCCCTACGGCAGGCCCTGCATCTTACATCAGGGACCTCTATACCCATGACTCGGCTTCGGTAATGTAGGGTATTGAAAACTCCATCCTGGCATGCCATGATGAACCCCTCTGTTTCCGATTTAAGCCCGCCTGACCTTAGGAATGCGAAGGTCAGCTCTTTGGATAAACCCCTGTCTTCAATGTTGTTGAAGAAGACAGAATGTAGAGGTTTATCCATGTGAAGCTGCAGAGTTTTTTTAACTTCTGCAGCTTTGATGCGGGCTTTCCTCCGAGCGTGGTCGAGCTCAGTGACTGAGTCACGGGCTTCACGCTCGGAATCGAAAATCAGAGAGAGCTCATCGGCTGCTCGATGTGCTGCCTTGAATAGGAATGCTCCTACTCCTGCATTCTCATGGCTTTTGACCATTTGCAGGAGGGGGTCCGAACTCCTGATGACCTTGCAGGCATTATCCAGAACCATTCTGTTATGGAGATACTCCAAACTTAAGAGTCCACGGCCTCCCTGATCTCTTGGGAGATATAACCGTGGAACGGACGAAGTTGGATGAAGGCTCCTATTAAGGTGCATCATCTTGCGAGTACTAACGTCAAGTTGGCGCAGCTCAGCTAGTGTCCACTTGAATACTCCAAAGGAGTATAGTAGGATCGGAACAGCAAGCATGTTAGTAGCAGCGACTTTATTCTTTCCAGACAGTTCTGAAGACCAGATCTGTCGAAGTCGCTGCCGATACTTGCTGCGGAGAGCGTCTTTCACCATTTGTGTTTCCTGGATGTGGCTTTCCTCCACACCCAGGTAGGTGTACGTCTCTCCGGCATCCAAGTGGTGTAGGATGCTTCCGTCCACTAGCTGCGCGTCCTTGTCGTAGTCCTCACATCGTCCTCTCTTAAGATGAACCAGTGCACATTTGTCCAGTGCACATTTGTCCATCCCGAATTCCATCCCAATAGCCTGTGTATACTCCTGTACCACCCTGAGGGATTGGTCTAAGTCCCTCTCACCGGAAGCATAGAGTTTAAGGTCATCCACATAGAATAAGTGGGTGACCTTATGCCTCCGTTGACTGGGTGGTCCGCAGTAGTAGCCCTTGGTTCTTCTGAGCTCAACGGATAACGGCAACAATGAGATGCAAAATAAGAGAGGGCTGAGGGAGTCTCCCTGGAAAACCCCTCTCTTGATGATGACCGGCTCTGTCTGGACTTTCGCATTCCCCGATGTTATGGTGAAGCGAGTCCGCCAGAGCGGCATCAGTTGTTCAATGCATCTCACTATCGGATCGGGTACCGAAAGGCACTTGAGCAAGTACACGAGTAATTCGTGCGACGTTGTATCAAATGCCTTTCGATAATCGATCCAGGCCATAGAGAGGTTTCGCTTGTACTGCACGGAGTCCTGCGTTATAGATCTATCTATCAGCAGGTTCTCCTTGCAGCCAGCGACACCCCTCTTCGACCCTCGTTGCTCATATATCCGCTGATAAACCGGGTCTACCACTAGGAGCATACGCATGTACAAGATGCGTGTAAACAGCTTGTAGCATGCGTTTAAACAGGTTATTGGTCTGTAATTCTTCGGGTTGGACAAATCTCCTTTCTTGGGGAGAAGCACGGTTCGCCCCTCGATAAACCACTCCGGAATTTGCTGCTCTCCATTTAGCCAGAGATTGAATATTCTGGCTAAATGGTGGTGGGTAGTGGATAACTTTTTCCACCAAAAGTTATTGATCCCATCAGGACCTGGAGCAGCAAAGTTCTTGGAACCCGTTAGGGCTCTCCGAACCTCCTCGGTGGTAATCGATTGACGCAGCAATTCGGGCTCAGGCTCTCGGAACCTTTCACAA
This sequence comes from Chrysomela aeneicollis, assembly GCA_029955515.1. NCBI lineage: Eukaryota > Metazoa > Arthropoda > Insecta > Coleoptera > Chrysomelidae > Chrysomela > Chrysomela aeneicollis. The sequence continues at coordinate 3,899,553 of JARUHQ010000030.1, read as the reverse complement.
AAGGCTCCGAACTGCGTCAGGGCTGGAGTATCTCTGTTGAATGGATGCCTCACCTCATAGATACCCTTCCAGAAGGTTTCCACCTGATCAACAGTCGGCGGATTCTCAACTACACTAGGAGGCGGTTGGAATAAGCGAGAGGGCTTTTCGCGAAAAAGTTTATTTTCCGCCAACCCTCTCGCTCGCCTCTTCAGTGACTGCTTGGCAGCCACTAACATCCGTATCCTCTCCAGGCAGTGCTGTTTGATGACAGTTAGCACTGCCAGGTTTAGTGTGTGATGAGTGCGCCGTAATGTGGTGGCTATTCGTCGCACTTTTGACGTGAATGGCCTGTTGGCCTCCACATAGTCCATCACACACTGGATACGGGAAGTGTGTTGTCTCGCCGACTGGATCTTTGCTTCCATCTTTTGTACGCGTCGTTCTGCCCTCTCGTCCGGGGAGGCCGATTCTACTGGTCTCCTCGGCTGAGAGGACCGAACGGCATCGTACACGGCACAATTGATGTGCCAGATGTCAGCATTTTCTGGAAGTGTATCACGAAGTGATTCATCCATTATTATTATTATTATTATTATTATTATTTTTATTATTATTATTATTATTATTATTATTATTATTATTATTATTATTATTATTATTATTATTATTATTATTATTATTATTATTATTATTATTATTATTATTATTATTATTATTATTATTATTATTATTATTATTATTATTATCATTATTATTATTATTATTATTATTATTATTATTATTATTATTATTATTATTATTATTATTATTATTATTATTATTATTATTATTATTATTATTATTATTATTATTATTATTATTATTATTATTATTATTATTATTATTATTATTATTATTATTATTATTATTATTATTATTATTATTATTATTATTATTATTATTATTATTATTATTATTATTATTATTATTATTATTATTATTATTATTATTATTATTATTATTATTATTATTATTATTATTATTATTATTATTATTATTATTATTATTATTATTATTATTATTATTATTATTATTATTATTATTATTATTATTATTATTATTATTATTATTATTATTATTATTATTATTATTATTATTATTATTATTATTATTATTATTATTATTATTATTATTATTATTATTATTATTATTATTATTATTATTATTATTATTATTATTATTATTATTATTATTATTATTATTATTATTATTATTATTATTATTATTATTATTATTATTATTATTATTATTATTATTATTATTATTATTATTATTATTATTATTATTATTATTATTATTATTATTATTATTATTATTATTATTATTATTATTATTATTATTATTATTATTATTATTATTATTATTATTATTATTATTATTATCATTATTATTATTATTATTATTATTATTATTATTATTATTATTATTATTATTATTATTATTATTATTATTATTATTATTATTATTATTATTATTATTATTATTATTATTATTATTATTATTATTATTATTATTATTATTATTATTATTATTATTATTATTATTATTATTATTATTATTATTATTATTATTATTATTATTATTATTATTATTATTATTATTATTATTATTATTATTATTATTATTATTATTATTATTATTATTATTATTATTATTATTATTATTATTATTATTATTATTATTATTATTATTATTATTATTATTATTATTATTATTATTATTATTATTATTATTATTATTATTATTATTATTATTATTATTATTATTATTATTATTATTATTATTATTATTATTATTATTATTATTATTATTATTATTATTATTATTATTATTATTATTATTATTATTATTATTATTATTATTATTATTATTATTATTATTATTATTATTATTATTATTATTATTATTATTATTATTATTATTATTATTATTTGAAAATTTGAATTTAATCAATTCCAGTCACGACTCTGCGGTCTCCGACACCACACAGAGTCGAGCTGGAGAAAAACCAGTGACCACTCCCCACGCCGTGAGGTAAGTGATCACTGGGACCGAGAATCGTGTGCCCTGAGTAAACGCAATGATCCCAGGATGACGGCCTTCTGCATGGCTCCAGCTAAAACGCTTGCCTTTTGTCGGCAAGCTGGAATTTTCTGGAGTTCTGAGAGCAGACCAAGAGAGCCTATAATCAGGATGACTAGTTCGACTGAATGGTCTGGATAAAGTCTGCGGAGTTCGTAGAGAAGATCTCTATATTTCGTCCGTTTTTCCTCCTCCTTCAAAACGATGTTCGGTTCGGCTGGTGCCGAGAATTCGATCACGAACATCGTTTTGGTTTGATGGTCGAGGAGGACTACATCAGGCTTATTAGCTTGTATCTGCCTGAGGGTGGGGAATGAGAAGTTCCAATAATTTCGGCACCTCTCATTCTCCACAACGGACTCAATATCCCCCGGAGCATAAGGCAGCACTGGAGTTTCATCAATACCGTACGTGTGTCTAAGATGGTAATAGAGCACACGTAATGCCGCATTATGTCTATGGATATAGGCCGAAATTGCATACACCGTGCATGCTGAAAGCAGGTGCATCAGCGTTTCCGGCGCCCTACGGCAGGCCCTGCATCTTACATCAGGGACCTCTATACCCATGACTCGGCTTCGGTAATGTAGGGTATTGAAAACTCCATCCTGGCATGCCATGATGAACCCCTCTGTTTCCGATTTGAGCCCGCCTGACCTTAGGAATGCGAAGGTCAGCTCTTTGGATAAACCCCTGTCTTCAATGTTGTTGAAGAAAACAGAATGTAGAGGTTTATCCATGTGAAGCTGCAGAGTTTTTTTAACTTCTGCAGCTTTGATGCGGGCTTTCCTCCGAGCGTGGTCGAGCTCAGTGACTGAGTCACGGGCTTCACGCTCGGAATCGAAAATCAGAGAGAGCTCATCGGCTGCTCGATGTGCTGCCTTGAATAGGAATGCTCCTACTCCTGCATTCTCATGGCTTTTGACCATTTGCAGGAGGGGGTCCGAACTCCTGATGACCTTGCAGGCATTATCCAGAACCATTCTGTTATGGAGATACTCCAAACTTAAGAGTCCACGGCCTCCCTGATCTCTTGGGAGATATAACCGTGGAACGGACGAAGTTGGATGAAGGCTCCTATTAAGGTGCATCATCTTGCGAGTACTAACGTCAAGTTGGCGCAGCTCAGCTAGTGTCCACTTGAATACTCCAAAGGAGTATAGTAGGATCGGAACAGCAAGCATGTTAGTAGCAGCGACTTTATTCTTTCCAGACAGTTCTGAAGACCAGATCTGTCGAAGTCGCTGCCGATACTTGCTGCGGAGAGCGTCTTTCACCATTTGTGTTTCCTGGATGTGGCTTTCCTCCACACCCAGGTAGGTGTACGTCTCTCCGGCATCCAAGTGGTGTAGGATGCTTCCGTCCACTAGCTGCGCGTCCTTGTCGTAGTCCTCGCATTATTATTATTATTATTATTATTATTATTATTATTATTATTATTATTATTATTATTATTATTATTATTATTATTATTATTATTATTATTATTATTATTATTATTATTATTATTATTATCATTATTATTATTATTATTATTATTATTATTATTATTATTATTATTATTATTATTATTATTATTATTATTATTATTATTATTATTATTATTATTATTATTATTATTATTATTATTATTATTATTATTATTATTATTATTATTATTATTATTATTATTATTATTATTATTATTATTATTATTATTATTATTATTATTATTATTATTATTATTATTATTATTATTATTATTATTATTATTATTATTATTATTATTATTATTATTATTATTATTATTATTATTATTATTATTATTATTATTATTATTATTATTATTATTATTATTATTATTATTATTATTATTATTATTATTTGAAAATTTGAATTTAATCAATTCCAGTCACGACTCTGCGGTCTCCGACACCACACAGAGTCGAGCTGGAGAAAAACCAGTGACCACTCCCCACGCCGTGAGGTAAGTGATCACTGGGACCGAGAATCGTGTGCCCTGAGTAAACGCAATGATCCCAGGATGACGGCCTTCTGCATGGCTCCAGCTAAAACGCTTGCCTTTTGTCGGCAAGCTGGAATTTTCTGGAGTTCTGAGAGCAGCGTATGTCGTGTACCACCAAGAGAGCCTATAATCAGGATGACTAGTTCGACAGAATGGTCTGGATAAAGTCTGCGGAGTTCGTAGAGAAGATCTCTATATTTCGTCCGTTTTTCCTCCTCCTTCAAAACGATGTTCGGTTCGGCTGGTGCCGAGAATTCGATCACGAACATCGTTTTGGTTTGATGATCGAGGAGGACTACATCAGGCTTATTAGCTTGTATCTGCCTGAGGGTGGGGAATGAGAAGTTCCAATAAATTCGGCACCTCTCATTCTCCACAACGGACTCAATATCCCCCGGAGCATAAGGCAGCACTGGAGTTTCATCAATACCGTACGTGTGTCTAAGATGGTAATAGAGCACACGTTATGCCGCGTTATGTCTATGGATATAGGCCGAAACTGCATACACTGTGCATGCTGAAAGCAGGTGCATCAGCGTTTCCGGCGCCCTACGGCAGGCCCTGCATCTTACATCAGGGACCTCTATACCCATGACTCGGCTTCGGTAATGTAGGGTATTGAAAACTCCATCCTGGCATGCCATGATGAACCCCTCTGTTTCCGATTTAAGCCCGCCTGACCTTAGGAATGCGAAGGTCAGCTCTTTGGATAAACCCCTGTCTTCAATGTTGTTGAAGAAGACAGAATGTAGAGGTTTATCCATGTGAAGCTGCAGAGTTTTTTTAACTTCTGCAGCTTTGATGCGGGCTTTCCTCCGAGCGTGGTCGAGCTCAGTGACTGAGTCACGGGCTTCACGCTCGGAATCGAAAATCAGAGAGAGCTCATCGGCTGCTCGATGTGCTGCCTTGAATAGGAATGCTCCTACTCCTGCATTCTCATGGCTTTTGACCATTTGCAGGAGGGGGTCCGAACTCCTGATGACCTTGCAGGCATTATCCAGAACCATTCTGTTATGGAGATACTCCAAACTTAAGAGTCCACGGCCTCCCTGATCTCTTGGGAGATATAACCGTGGAACGGACGAAGTTGGATGAAGGCTCCTATTAAGGTGCATCATCTTGCGAGTACTAACGTCAAGTTGGCGCAGCTCAGCTAGTGTCCACTTGAATACTCCAAAGGAGTATAGTAGGATCGGAACAGCAAGCATGTTAGTAGCAGCGACTTTATTCTTTCCAGACAGTTCTGAAGACCAGATCTGTCGAAGTCGCTGCCGATACTTGCTGCGGAGAGCGTCTTTCACCATTTGTGTTTCCTGGATGTGGCTTTCCACACCCAGGTAGGTGTACGTCTCTCCGGCATCCAAGTGGTGTAGGATGCTTCCGTCCACTAGCTGCGCGTCCTTGTCGTAGTCCTCACATCGTCCTCTCTTAAGATGAACCAGTGCACATTTGTCCATCCCGAATTCCATCCCAATAGCCTGTGTATACTCCTGTACCACCCTGAGGGATTGGTCTAAGTCCCTCTCACCGGAAGCATAGAGTTTAAGGTCATCCACATAGAATAAGTGGGTGACCTTATGCCTCCGTTGACTGGGTGGTCCGCAGTAGTAGCCCTTGGTTCTTCTGAGCTCAACGGATAACGGCAACAATGAGATGCAAAATAAGAGAGGGCTGAGGGAGTCTCCCTGGAAAACCCCTCTCTTGATGATGACCGGCTCTGTCTGGACTTTCGCATTCCCCGATGTTATGGTGAAGCGAGTCCGCCAGAGCGGCATCAGTTGTTCAATGCATCTCACTATCGGATCGGGTACCGAAAGGCACTTGAGCAAGTACACGAGTAATTCGTGCGACGTTGTATCAAATGCCTTTCGATAATCGATCCAGGCCATAGAGAGGTTTCGCTTGTACTGCACGGAGTCCTGCGTTATAGATCTATCTATCAGCAGGTTCTCCTTGCAGCCAGCGACACCCCTCTTCGACCCTCGTTGCTCATATATCCGCTGATAAACCGGGTCTACCACTAGGAGCATACGCATGTACAAGATGCGTGTAAACAGCTTGTAGCATGCGTTTAAACAGGTTATTGGTCTGTAATTCTTCGGGTTGGACAAATCTCCTTTCTTGGGGAGAAGCACGGTTCGCCCCTCGATAAACCACTCCGGAATTTGCTGCTCTCCATTTAGCCAGAGATTGAATATTCTGGCTAAATGGTGGTGGGTAGTGGATAACTTTTTCCACCAAAAGTTATTGATCCCATCAGGACCTGGAGCAGCAAAGTTCTTGGAACCCGTTAGGGCTCTCCGAACCTCCTCGGTGGTAATCGATTGACGCAGCAATTCGGGCTCAGGCTCTCGGAACCTTTCACAAAAGGCTCCGAACTGCGTCAGGGCTGGAGTATCTCTGTTGAATGGATGCCTCACCTCATAGATACCCTTCCAGAAGGTTTCCACCTGATCAACAGTCGGCGGATTCTCAACTACACTAGGAGGCGGTTGGAATAAGCGAGAGGGCTTTTCGCGAAAAAGTTTATTTTCCGCCAACCCTCTCGCTCGCCTCTTCAGTGACTGCTTGGCAGCCACTAACATCCGTATCCTCTCCAGGCAGTGCTGTTTGATGACAGTTAGCACTGCCAGGTTTAGTGTGTGATGAGTGCGCCGTAATGTGGTGGCTATTCGTCGCACTTTTGACGTGAATGGCCTGTTGGCCTCCACATAGTCCATCACACACTGGATACGGGAAGTGTGTTGTCTCGCCGACTGGATCTTTGCTTCCATCTTTTGTACGCGTCGTTCTGCCCTCTCGTCCGGGGAGGCCGATTCTACTGGTCTCCTCGGCTGAGAGGACCGAACGGCATCGTACACGGCACAATTGATGTGCCAGATGTCAGCATTTTCTGGAAGTGTATCACGAAGTGATTCATCCATTATTATTATTATTATTATTATTATTATTTTTATTATTATTATTATTATTATTATTATTATTATTATTATTATTATTATTATTATTATTATTATTATTATTATTATTATTATTATTATTATTATTATTATTATTATTATTATTATTATTATTATTATTATTATTATTATTATTATTATTATTATTATTATTATTATTATTATTTGAAAATTTGAATTTAATCAATTCCAGTCACGACTCTGCGGTCTCCGACACCACGCAGAGTCGAGCTGGAGAAAAACCAGTGACCACTCCCCACGCCGTGAGGTAAGTGATCACTGGGACCGAGAATCGTGTGCCCTGAGTAAACGCAATGATCCCAGGATGACGGCCTTCTGCATGGCTCCAGCTAAAACGCTTGCCTTTTGTCGGCAAGCTGGAATTTTCTGGAGTTCTGAGAGCAGCGTATGTCGTGTACCACCAAGAGAGCCTATAATCAGGATGACTAGTTCGACAGAATGGTCTGGATAAAGTCTGCGGAGTTCGTAGAGAAGATCTCTATATTTCGTCCGTTTTTCCTCCTCCTTCAAAACGATGTTCGGTTCGGCTGGTGCCGAGAATTCGATCACGAACATCGCTTTCGTTTGATGGTCGAGGAGGACTACATCAGGCTTATTAGCTTGTATCTGCCTGAGGGTGGGGAATGAGAAGTTCCAATAAATTCGGCACCTCTCATTCTCCACAACGGACTCAATATCCCCCGGAGCATAAGGCAGCACTGGAGTTTCATCAATACCGTACGTGTGTCTAAGATGGTAATAGAGCACACGTAATGCCGCATTATGTCTATGGATATAGGCCGAAACTGCATACACCGTGCATGCTGAAAGCAGGTGCATCAGCGTTTCCGGCGCCCTACGGCAGGCCCTGCATCTTACATCAGGGACCTCTATACCCATGACTCGGCTTCGGTAATGTAGGGTATTGAAAACTCCATCCTGGCATGCCATGATGAACCCCTCTGTTTCCGATTTAAGCCCGCCTGACCTTAGGAATGCGAAGGTCAGCTCTTTGGATAAACCCCTGTCTTCAATGTTGTTGAAGAAGACAGAATGTAGAGGTTTATCCATGTGAAGCTGCAGAGTCTTTTTAACTTCTGCAGCTTTGATGCGGGCTTTCCTCCGAGCGTGGTCGAGCTCAGTGACTGAGTCACGGGCTCCACGCTCGGAATCGAAAATCAGAGAGAGCTCATCGGCTGCTCGATGTGCTGCCTTGAATAGGAATGCTCCTACTCCTGCATTCTCATGGCTTTTGACCATTTGCAGGAGGGGGTCCGAACTCCTGATGACCTTGCAGGCATTATCCAGAACCATTATTATTATTATTATTATTATTATTATTATTATTATTATTATTATTATTATTATCATTATTATTATTATTATTATTATTATTATTATTATTATTATTATTATTATTATTATTATTATTATTATTATTATTATTATTATTATTATTATTATTATTATTATTATTATTATTATTATTATTATTATTATTATTATTATTATTATTATTATTATTATTATTATTATTATTATTATTATTATTATTATTATTATTATTATTATTATTATTATTATTATTATTATTATTATTATTATTATTATTATTATTATTATTATTATTATTATTATTATTATTATTATTATTATTATTATTATTATTATTATTATTATTATTATTATTATTATTATTATTATTATTATTATTATTATTATTATTATTATTATTATTATTATTATTATTATTATTATTATTATTATTATTATTATTATTATTATTATTATTATTATTATTATTATTATTATTATTATTATTATTATTATTATTATTATTATTATTATTATTATTATTATTATTATTATTATTATTATTATTATTATTATTATTATTATTATTATTATTATTATTATTATTATTATTATTATTATTATTATTATTATTATTATTATTATTATTATTATTATTATTATTATTATTATTATTATTATTATTATTATTATTATTATTATTATTATTATTATTATTATTATTATTATTATTATTATTATTATTATCATTATTATTATTATTATTATTATTATTATTATTATTATTATTATTATTATTATTATTATTATTATTATTATTATTATTATTATTATTATTATTATTATTATTATTATTATTATTATTATTATTATTATTATTATTATTATTATTATTATTATTATTATTATTATTATTATTATTATTATTATTATTATTATTATTATTATTATTATTATTATTATTATTATTATTATTATTATTATTATTATTATTATTATACCGTACCGTATTATACCGTACGTGTGTCTAAGATGGTAATAGAGCACACGTAATGCCGCATTATGTCTATGGATATAGGCCGAAACTGCATACACCGTGCATGCTGAAAGCAGGTGCATCAGCGTTTCCGGCGCCCTACGGCAGGCCCTGCATCTTACATCAGGGACCTCTATACCCATGACTCGGCTTCGGTAATGTAGGGTATTGAAAACTCCATCCTGGCATCCTGTTTCCGATTTGAGCCCGCCTGACCTTAGGAATGCGAAGGTCAGCTCTTTGGATAAACCCCTGTCTTCAATGTTGTTGAAGAAAACAGAATGTAGAGGTTTATCCATGTGAAGCTGCAGAGTTTTTTTAACTTCTGCAGCTTTGATGCGGGCTTTCCTCCGAGCGTGGTCGAGCTCAGTGACTGAGTCACGGGCTTCACGCTCGGAATCGAAAATCAGAGAGAGCTCATCGGCTGCTCGATGTGCTGCCTTGAATAGGAATGCTCCTACTCCTGCATTCTCATGGCTTTTGACCATTTGCAGGAGGGGGTCCGAACTCCTGATGACCTTGCAGGCATTATCCAGAACCATTCTGTTATGGAGATACTCCAAACTTAAGAGTCCACGGCCTCCCTGATCTCTTGGGAGATATAACCGTGGAACGGACGAAGTTGGATGAAGGCTCCTATTAAGGTGCATCATCTTGCGAGTACTAACGTCAAGTTGGCGCAGCTCAGCTAGTGTCCACTTGAATACTCCAAAGGAGTATAGTAGGATCGGAACAGCAAGCATGTTAGTAGCAGCGACTTTATTCTTTCCAGACAGTTCTGAAGACCAGATCTGTCGAAGTCGCTGCCGATACTTGCTGCGGAGAGCGTCTTTCACCATTTGTGTTTCCTGGATGTGGCTTTCCTCCACACCCAGGTAGGTGTACGTCTCTCCGGCATCCAAGTGGTGTAGGATGCTTCCGTCCACTAGCTGCGCGTCCTTGTCGTAGTCCTCGCATCGTCCTCTCTTAAGATGAACCAGTGCACATTTGTCCATCCCGAATTCCATCCCAATAGCCTGTGTATACTCCTGTACCACCCTGAGGGATTGGTCTAAGTCCCTCTCACCGGAAGCATAGAGTTTAAGGTCATCCACATAGAATAAGTGGGTGACCTTATGCCTCCGTTGACTGGGTGGTCCGCAGTAGTAGCCCTTGGTTCTTCTGAGCTCAACGGATAACGGCAACAATGAGATGCAAAATAAGAGAGGGCTGAGGGAGTCTCCCTGGAAAACCCCTCTCTTGATGATGACCGGCTCTGTCTGGACTTTCGCATTCCCCGATGTTATGGTGAAGCGAGTCCGCCAGAGCGGCATCAGTTGTTCAATGCATCTCACTATCGGATCGGGTACCGAAAGGCACTTGAGCAAGTACACGAGTTATTCGTGCGACGTTGTATCAAATGCCTTTCGATAATCGATCCAGGCCATAGAGAGGTTTCGCTTGTACTGCACGGAGTCCTGCGTTATAGATCTATCTATCAGCAGGTTCTCCTTGCAGCCAGCGACACCCCTCTTCGACCCTCGTTGCTCATATATCCGCTGATAAACCGGGTCTACCACTAGGAGCATACGCATGTACAAGATGCGTGTAAACAGCTTGTAGCATGCGTTTAAACAGGTTATTGGTCTGTAATTCTTCGGGTTGGACAAATCTCCTTTCTTGGGGAGAAGCACGGTTCGCCCCTCGATAAACCACTCCGGAATTTGCTGCTCTCCATTTAGCCAGAGATTGAATATTCTGGCTAAATGGTGGTGGGTAGTGGATAACTTTTTCCACCAAAAGTTATTGATCCCATCAGGACCTGGAGCAGCAAAGTTCTTAGAACCCGTTAGGGCTCTCCGAACCTCCTCGGTGGTAATAATTATTATTATTATTATTATTATTATTATTATTATTATTATTATTATTATTATTATTATTATTATCATTATTATTATTATTATTATTATTATTATTATTATTATTATTATTATCATTATTATTATTATTATTATTATTATTATTATTATTATTATTATTATTATTATTATTATTATTATTATTATTATTATTATTATTATTATTATTATTATTATTATTATTATCATTATTATTATTATTATTATTATTTGAAAATTTGAATTTAATCAATTCCAGTCACGACTCTGCGGTCTCCGACACCACACAGAGTCGAGCTGGAGAAAAACCAGTGACCACTCCCCACGCCGTGAGGTATGTGATCACTGGGACCGAGAATCGTGTGCCCTGAGTAAACGCAATGATCCCAGGATGACGGCCTTCTGCATGGCTCCAGCTAAAACGCTTGCCTTTTGTCGGCAAGCTGGAATTTTCTGGAGTTCTGAGAGCAGCGTATGTCGTGTACCACCAAGAGAGCCTATAATCAGGATGACTAGTTCGACAGAATGGTCTGGATAAAGTCTGCGGAGTTCGTAGAGAAGATCTCTATATTTCGTCCGTTTTTCCTCCTCCTTCAAAACGATGTTCGGTTCGGCTGGTGCCGAGAATTCGATCACGAACATCGTTTTGGTTTGATGGTCGAGGAGGACTACATCAGGCTTATTAGCTTGTATCTGCCTGAGGGTGGGGAATGAGAAGTTCCAATAAATTCGGCACCTCTCATTCTCCACAACGGACTCAATATCCCCCGGAGCATAAGGCAGCACTGGAGTTTCATCAATACCGTACGTGTGTCTAAGATGGTAATAGAGCACACGTAATGCCGCATTATGTCTATGGATATAGGCCGAAACTGCATACACCGTGCATGCTGAAAGCAGGTGCATCAGCGTTTCCGGCGCCCTACGGCAGGCCCTGCATCTTACATCAGGGACCTCTATACCCATGACTCGGCTTCGGTAATGTAGGGTATTGAAAACTCCATCCTGGCATCCTGTTTCCGATTTGAGCCCGCCTGACCTTAGGAATGCGAAGGTCAGCTCTTTGGATAAACCCCTGTCTTCAATGTTGTTGAAGAAAACAGAATGTAGAGGTTTATCCATGTGAAGCTGCAGAGTTTTTTTAACTTCTGCAGCTTTGATGCGGGCTTTCCTCCGAGCGTGGTCGAGCTCAGTGACTGAGTCACGGGCTTCACGCTCGGAATCGAAAATCAGAGAGAGCTCATCGGCTGCTCGATGTGCTGCCTTGAATAGGAATGCTCCTACTCCTGCATTCTCATGGCTTTTGACCATTTGCAGGAGGGGGTCCGAACTCCTGATGACCTTGCAGGCATTATCCAGAACCATTCTGTTATGGAGATACTCCAAACTTAAGAGTCCACGGCCTCCCTGATCTCTTGGGAGATATAACCGTGGAACGGACGAAGTTGGATGAAGGCTCCTATTAAGGTGCATCATCTTGCGAGTACTAACGTCAAGTTGGCGCAGCTCAGCTAGTGTCCACTTGAATACTCCAAAGGAGTATAGTAGGATCGGAACAGCAAGCATGTTAGTAGCAGCGACTTTATTCTTTCCAGACAGTTCTGAAGACCAGATCTGTCGAAGTCGCTGCCGATACTTGCTGCGGAGAGCGTCTTTCACCATTTGTGTTTCCTGGATGTGGCTTTCCTCCACACCCAGGTAGGTGTACGTCTCTCCGGCATCCAAGTGGTGTAGGATGCTTCCGTCCACTAGCTGCGCGTCCTTGTCGTAGTCCTCGCATCGTCCTCTCTTAAGATGAACCAGTGCACATTTGTCCATCCCGAATTCCATCCCAATAGCCTGTGTATACTCCTGTACCACCCTGAGGGATTGGTCTAAGTCCCTCTCACCGGAAGCATAGAGTTTAAGGTCATCCACATAGAATAAGTGGGTGACCTTATGCCTCCGTTGACTGGGTGGTCCGCAGTAGTAGCCCTTGGTTCTTCTGAGCTCAACGGATAACGGCAACAATGAGATGCAAAATAAGAGAGGGCTGAGGGAGTCTCCCTGGAAAACCCCTCTCTTGATGATGACCGGCTCTGTCTGGACTTTCGCATTCCCCGATGTTATGGTGAAGCGAGTCCGCCAGAGCGGCATCAGTTGTTCAATGCATCTCACTATCGGATCGGGTACCGAAAGGCACTTGAGCAAGTACACGAGTTATTCGTGCGACGTTGTATCAAATGCCTTTCGATAATCGATCCAGGCCATAGAGAGGTTTCGCTTGTACTGCACGGAGTCCTGCGTTATAGATCTATCTATCAGCAGGTTCTCCTTGCAGCCAGCGACACCCCTCTTCGACCCTCGTTGCTCATATATCCGCTGATAAACCGGGTCTACCACTAGGAGCATACGCATGTACAAGATGCGTGTAAACAGCTTGTAGCATGCGTTTAAACAGGTTATTGGTCTGTAATTCTTCGGGTTGGACAAATCTCCTTTCTTGGGGAGAAGCACGGTTCGCCCCTCGATAAACCACTCCGGAATTTGCTGCTCTCCATTTAGCCAGAGATTTCCATTTAGCCAGAGATTGAATATTCTGGCTAAATGGTGGTGGGTAGTGGATAACTTTTTCCACCAAAAGTTATTGATCCCATCAGGACCTGGAGCAGCAAAGTTCTTAGAACCCGTTAGGGCTCTCCGAACCTCCTCGGTGGTAATAATTATTATTATTATTATTATTATTATTATTATTATTATTATTATTATTATTATTATTATTATTATCATTATTATTATTATTATTATTATTATTATTATTATTATTATTATTATTATCATTATTATTATTATTATTATTATTATTATTATTATTATTATTATTATTATTATTATTATTATTATTATTATTATTATTATTATTATTATTATTATTATTATTATTATTATTATTATTATTATTATTATTATTATTATTATTATTATTATTATTATTATTATTATTATTATTATTATTATTATTATTATTATTATTATTATTATTATTATTATTATTATTATTATTATTATTATTATTATTATTATTATTATTATTATTATTATTATTATTATTATTATTATTATTATTATTATTATTATTATTATTATTATTATTATTATTATTATTATTATTATTATTATTATTATTATTATTATTATTATTATTATTATTATTATTATTATTATTATTATTATTATTATTATTATTATTATTATTATTATTATTATTATTATTATTATTATTATTATTATTATTATTATTATTATTATTATTATTATTATTATTATTATTATTATTATTATTATTATTATTATTATTATTATTATTATTATTATTATTATTATTATTATTATTATTATTATTATTATTATTATTATTATTATTATTATTATTATTATTATTATTATTATTATTATTATTATTATTATTATTATTATTATTATTATTATTATTATTATTATTATTATTATTATTATTATTATTATTATTATTATCATTATTATTATTATTATTATTATTATTATTATTATTATTATTATTATTATTATTATTATTATTATTATTATTATTATTATTTGAAAATTTGAATTTAATCAATTCCAGTCACGACTCTGCGGTCTCCGACACCACACAGAGTCGAGCTGGAGAAAAACCAGTGACCACTCCCCACGCCGTGAGGTAAGTGATCACTGGGACCGAGAATCGTGTGCCCTGAGTAAACGCAATGATCCCAGGATGACGGCCTTCTGCATGGCTCCAGCTAAAACGCTTGCCTTTTGTCGGCAAGCTGGAATTTTCTGGAGTTCTGAGAGCAGCGTATGTCGTGTACCACCAAGAGAGCCTATAATCAGGATGACTAGTTCGACAGAATGGTCTGGATAAAGTCTGCGGAGTTCGTAGAGAAGATCTCTATATTTCGTCCGTTTTTCCTCCTCCTTCAAAACGATGTTCGGTTCGGCTGGTGCCGAGAATTCGATCACGAACATCGTTTTGGTTTGATGGTCGAGGAGGACTACATCAGGCTTATTAGCTTGTATCTGCCTGAGGGTGGGGAATGAGAAGTTCCAATAATTTCGGCACCTCTCATTCTCCACAACGGACTCAATATCCCCCGGAGCATAAGGCAGCACTGGAGTTTCATCAATACCGTACGTGTGTCTAAGATGGTAATAGAGCACACGTAATGCCGCATTATGTCTATGGATATAGGCCGAAACTGCATACACCGTGCATGCTGAAAGCAGGTGCATCAGCGTTTCCGGCGCCCTACGGCAGGCCCTGCATCTTACATCAGGGACCTCTATACCCATGACTCGGCTTCGGTAATGTAGGGTATTGAAAACTCCATCCTGGCATGCCATGATGAACCCCTCTGTTTCCGATTTGAGCCCGCCTGACCTTAGGAATGCGAAGGTCAGCTCTTTGGATAAACCCCTGTCTTCAATGTTGTTGAAGAAAACAGAATGTAGAGGTTTATCCATGTGAAGCTGCAGAGTTTTTTTAACTTCTGCAGCTTTGATGCGGGCTTTCCTCCGAGCGTGGTCGAGCTCAGTGACTGAGTCACGGGCTTCACGCTCGGAATCGAAAATCAGAGAGAGCTCATCGGCTGCTCGATGTGCTGCCTTGAATAGGAATGCTCCTACTCCTGCATTCTCATGGCTTTTGACCATTTGCAGGAGGGGGTCCGAACTCCTGATGACCTTGCAGGCATTATCCAGAACCATTCTGTTATGGAGATACTCCAAACTTAAGAGTCCACGGCCTCCCTGATCTCTTGGGAGATATAACCGTGGAACGGACGAAGTTGGATGAAGGCTCCTATTAAGGTGCATCATCTTGCGAGTACTAACGTCAAGTTGGCGCAGCTCAGCTAGTGTCCACTTGAATACTCCAAAGGAGTATAGTAGGATCGGAACAGCAAGCATGTTAGTAGCAGCGACTTTATTCTTTCCAGACAGTTCTGAAGACCAGATCTGTCGAAGTCGCTGCCGATACTTGCTGCGGAGAGCGTCTTTCACCATTTGTGTTTCCTGGATGTGGCTTTCCTCCACACCCAGGTAGGTGTACGTCTCTCCGGCATCCAAGTGGTGTAGGATGCTTCCGTCCACTAGCTGCGCGTCCTTGTCGTAGTCCTCGCATTATTATTATTATTATTATTATTATTATTATTATTATTATTATTATTATTATTATTATTATTATTATTATTATTATTATTATTATTATTATTATTATTATTATTATTATTATTATTATCATTATTATTATTATTATTATTATTATTATTATTATTATTATTATTATTATTATTATTATTATTATTATTATTATTATTATTATTATTATTATTATTATTATTATTATTATTATTATTATTATTATTATTATTATTATTATTATTATTATTATTATTATTTGAAAATTTGAATTTAATCAATTCCAGTCACGACTCTGCGGTCTCCGACACCACACAGAGTCGAGCTGGAGAAAAACCAGTGACCACTCCCCACGCCGTGAGGTAAGTGATCACTGGGACCGAGAATCGTGTGCCCTGAGTAAACGCAATGATCCCAGGATGACGGCCTTCTGCATGGCTCCAGCTAAAACGCTTGCCTTTTGTCGGCAAGCTGGAATTTTCTGGAGTTCTGAGAGCAGCGTATGTCGTGTACCACCAAGAGAGCCTATAATCAGGATGACTAGTTCGACAGAATGGTCTGGATAAAGTCTGCGGAGTTCGTAGAGAAGATCTCTATATTTCGTCCGTTTTTCCTCCTCCTTCAAAACGATGTTCGGTTCGGCTGGTGCCGAGAATTCGATCACGAACATCGTTTTGGTTTGATGATCGAGGAGGACTACATCAGGCTTATTAGCTTGTATCTGCCTGAGGGTGGGGAATGAGAAGTTCCAATAAATTCGGCACCTCTCATTCTCCACAACGGACTCAATATCCCCCGGAGCATAAGGCAGCACTGGAGTTTCATCAATACCGTACGTGTGTCTAAGATGGTAATAGAGCACACGTTATGCCGCGTTATGTCTATGGATATAGGCCGAAACTGCATACACTGTGCATGCTGAAAGCAGGTGCATCAGCGTTTCCGGCGCCCTACGGCAGGCCCTGCATCTTACATCAGGGACCTCTATACCCATGACTCGGCTTCGGTAATGTAGGGTATTGAAAACTCCATCCTGGCATGCCATGATGAACCCCTCTGTTTCCGATTTAAGCCCGCCTGACCTTAGGAATGCGAAGGTCAGCTCTTTGGATAAACCCCTGTCTTCAATGTTGTTGAAGAAGACAGAATGTAGAGGTTTATCCATGTGAAGCTGCAGAGTTTTTTTAACTTCTGCAGCTTTGATGCGGGCTTTCCTCCGAGCGTGGTCGAGCTCAGTGACTGAGTCACGGGCTTCACGCTCGGAATCGAAAATCAGAGAGAGCTCATCGGCTGCTCGATGTGCTGCCTTGAATAGGAATGCTCCTACTCCTGCATTCTCATGGCTTTTGACCATTTGCAGGAGGGGGTCCGAACTCCTGATGACCTTGCAGGCATTATCCAGAACCATTCTGTTATGGAGATACTCCAAACTTAAGAGTCCACGGCCTCCCTGATCTCTTGGGAGATATAACCGTGGAACGGACGAAGTTGGATGAAGGCTCCTATTAAGGTGCATCATCTTGCGAGTACTAACGTCAAGTTGGCGCAGCTCAGCTAGTGTCCACTTGAATACTCCAAAGGAGTATAGTAGGATCGGAACAGCAAGCATGTTAGTAGCAGCGACTTTATTCTTTCCAGACAGTTCTGAAGACCAGATCTGTCGAAGTCGCTGCCGATACTTGCTGCGGAGAGCGTCTTTCACCATTTGTGTTTCCTGGATGTGGCTTTCCTCCACACCCAGGTAGGTGTACGTCTCTCCGGCATCCAAGTGGTGTAGGATGCTTCCGTCCACTAGCTGCGCGTCCTTGTCGTAGTCCTCACATCGTCCTCTCTTAAGATGAACCAGTGCACATTTGTCCATCCCGAATTCCATCCCAATAGCCTGTGTATACTCCTGTACCACCCTGAGGGATTGGTCTAAGTCCCTCTCACCGGAAGCATAGAGTTTAAGGTCATCCACATAGAATAAGTGGGTGACCTTATGCCTCCGTTGACTGGGTGGTCCGCAGTAGTAGCCCTTGGTTCTTCTGAGCTCAACGGATAACGGCAACAATGAGATGCAAAATAAGAGAGGGCTGAGGGAGTCTCCCTGGAAAACCCCTCTCTTGATGATGACCGGCTCTGTCTGGACTTTCGCATTCCCCGATGTTATGGTGAAGCGAGTCCGCCAGAGCGGCATCAGTTGTTCAATGCATCTCACTATCGGATCGGGTACCGAAAGGCACTTGAGCAAGTACACGAGTAATTCGTGCGACGTTGTATCAAATGCCTTTCGATAATCGATCCAGGCCATAGAGAGGTTTCGCTTGTACTGCACGGAGTCCTGCGTTATAGATCTATCTATCAGCAGGTTCTCCTTGCAGCCAGCGACACCCCTCTTCGACCCTCGTTGCTCATATATCCGCTGATAAACCGGGTCTACCACTAGGAGCATACGCATGTACAAGATGCGTGTAAACAGCTTGTAGCATGCGTTTAAACAGGTTATTGGTCTGTAATTCTTCGGGTTGGACAAATCTCCTTTCTTGGGGAGAAGCACGGTTCGCCCCTCGATAAACCACTCCGGAATTTGCTGCTCTCCATTTAGCCAGAGATTGAATATTCTGGCTAAATGGTGGTGGGTAGTGGATAACTTTTTCCACCAAAAGTTATTGATCCCATCAGGACCTGGAGCAGCAAAGTTCTTGGAACCCGTTAGGGCTCTCCGAACCTCCTCGGTGGTGATCGATTGACGCAGCAATTCGGGCTCAGGCTCTCGGAACCTTTCACAAAAGGCTCCGAACTGCGTCAGGGCTGGAGTATCTCTGTTGAATGGATGCCTCACCTCATAGATACCCTTCCAGAAGGTTTCCACCTGATCAACAGTCGGCGGATTCTCAACTACACTAGGAGGCGGTTGGAATAAGCGAGAGGGCTTTTCGCGAAAAAGTTTATTTTCCGCCAACCCTCTCGCTCGCCTCTTCAGTGACTGCTTGGCAGCCACTAACATCCGTATCCTCTCCAGGCAGTGCTGTTTGATGACAGTTAGCACTGCCAGGTTTAGTGTGTGATGAGTGCGCCGTAATGTGGTGGCTATTCGTCGCACTTTTGACGTGAATGGCCTGTTGGCCTCCACATAGTCCATCACACACTGGATACGGGAAGTGTGTTGTCTCGCCGACTGGATCTTTGCTTCCATCTTTTGTACGCGTCGTTCTGCCCTCTCGTCCGGGGAGGCCGATTCTACTGGTCTCCTCGGCTGAGAGGACCGAACGGCATCGTACACGGCACAATTGATGTGCCAGATGTCAGCATTTTCTGGAAGTGTATCACGAAGTGATTCATCCATTATTATTATTATTATTATTATTATTATTATTATTATTATTATTATTATTATTATTATTATTATTATTATTATTATTATTATTATTATTATTATTATTATTATTATTATTATTATTATTATTATTATTATTATTATTATTATTATTATTATTATTATTATTATTATTATTATTATTATTATTATTATTATTATTATTATTATTATTATTATTATTATTATTATTATTATTATTATTATTATTATTATTATTATTATTATTATTATTATTATTATTATTATTATTATTATTATTATTATTATTATTATTATTATTATTATTATTATTATTATTATTATTATTATTATTATTATTATTATTATTATTATTATTATTATTATTATTATTATTATTATTATTATTATTATTATTATTATTATTATTATTATTATTATTATTATTATTATTATTATTATTATTATTATTATTATTATTATTATTATTATTATTATTATTATTATTATTATTATTATTATTATTATTATTATTATTATTATTATTATTATTATTATTATTATTATTATTATTATTATTATTATTATTATTATTATTATTATTATTATTATTATTATTATTATTATTATTATTATTATTATTATTATTATTATTATTATTATTATTATTATTATTATTATTATTATTATTATTATTATTATTATTATTATTATTATTATTATTATTATTATTATTATTATTATTATTATTATTATTATTATTATTATTATTATTATTATTATTATTATTATTATTATTATTATTATTATTATTATTATTATTATTATTATTATTATTATTATTATTATTATTATTATTATTATTATTATTATTATTATTATTATTATTATTATTATTATTATTATTATTATTATTATTATTATTATTATTATTATTATTATTATTATTATTATTATTATTATTATTATTATTATTATTATTATTATTATTATTATTATTATTATTATTATTATTATTATTATTATTATTATTATTATTATTATTATTATTATTATTATTATTATTATTATTATTATTATTATTATTATTATTATTATTATTATTATTATTATTATTATTATTATTATTATTATTATTATTATTATTATTATTATTATTATTATTATTATTATTATTATTATTATCATTATTATTATTATTATTATTATTATTATTATTATTATTATTATTATTATTATTATTATTATTATTATTATTATTATTATTATTATTATTATTATTATTATTATCATTATTATTATCATTATTATTATTATTATTATTATTATTATTATTATTATTATTATTATTATTATTATTATTATTATTATTATTATTATTATTATTATTATTATTATTATTATTATTATTATTATTATTATTATTATTATTATTATTATTATTATTATTATTATTATTATTATTATTATTATTATTATTATTATTATTATTATTATTATTATTATTATTATTATTATTATTATTATTATTATTATTATTATTATTATTATTATTATTATTATTATTATTATTATTATTATTATTATTATTATTATTATTATTATTATTATTATTATTATTATTATTATTATTATTATTATTATTATTATTATTATTATTATTATTATTATCATTATTTGAATTAAATCAATTCCAGTCACGACTCTGTGGTCTCCGACAACACGCAGAGTCGAGCTGGAGGAAAAAACCAGTGACCACTCCCCACGCCGTGAGGTGAGTGATCACTGGGACCGAGTATCGTGTGCCCTGAGTAGACGCAATGATCCCAGGATGACGGCCTTCTGCATGGCCCCAGCTAAAATGTGTGCCTTTTGTCGGCAAGCTGGAATTTTCTGGAGTTCCGAGAGCAGCGTCTGTCGTGTACCATCAAGGGAGCCTATGATCAGGATGACTAGTTCGACAGAATGGTCTGGATAAAGTCTGCGGAGTTCGTAGAGAAGATCTCTATATTTCGTCCGTTTTTCCTCCTCCTTCAAAACGATGTTCGGTTCGGCTGGTGCCGTGAATTCGATCACGAACATCGCTTTGGTTTGATGGTCGAGGAGGACTACATCAGGCTTATTAGCTTGTATCTGCTTGAGGGTGGGGAATGAGAAGTTCCAATAAATTCGACACCTCTCATTCTCCACAACGGACTCAATATCCCCTGGAGCATAAGGCAGCACTGGAGTTTCGTCGATACCGTACGAGTGCCTCAGATGGTAATAAAGCACTCGTAATGCCGCATTGTGTCGATGGATATAGGCCGAAACTGCATACACCGTGCATGATGAAAGCAGGTGCATCAGCGTTTCCGGCGCCCTACGGCAGGCCCTGCATCTTACATCAGGGACCTCTATACCCATGACTCGGCTTCGGTAATGCAACGTGTTGAAAACTCCATCCTGGCATGCCATTATGAACCCCTCTGTTTCCGATTTCAGCCCGCCTGACCTTAGGAATGCAAAGGTCAGCTCTTTGGATAAACCCCTGTCTTCAATGTTGTTGAAGAAAACAGAATGTAGAGGTTTATCCATGTGAAGCTGCAGAGTTTTTTTAACTTCTGCAGCTTTGATGCGGGCTTTCCTCCGAGCGTGGTCGAGCTCAGTGACTGAGTCACGGGCTTCACGCTCGGAATCGAAAATCAGAGAGAGCTCATCGGCTGCTCGATGTGCTGCCTTGAATAGGAATGCTCCTACTCCTGCATTCTCATGGCTTTTGACCATTTGCAGGAGGGGGTCCGAACTCCTGATGACCTTGCAGGCATTATCCAGAACCATTCTGTTATGGAGATACTCCAAACTTAAGAGTCCACGGCCTCCCTGATCTCTTGGGAGATATAACCGTGGAACGGACGAAGTTGGATGAAGGCTCCTATTAAGGTGCATCATCTTGCGAGTACTAACGTCAAGTTGGCGCAGCTCAGCTAGTGTCCACTTGAATACTCCAAAGGAGTATAGTAGGATCGGAACAGCAAGCATGTTAGTAGCAGCGACTTTATTCTTTCCAGACAGTTCTGAAGACCAGATCTGTCGAAGTCGCTGCCGATACTTGCTGCGGAGAGCGTCTTTCACCATTTGTGTTTCCTGGATGTGGCTTTCCTGCACACCCAGGTAGGTGTACGTCTCTCCGGCATCCAAGTGGTGTAGGATGCTTCCGTCCACTAGCTGCGCGTCCTTGTCGTAGTCCTCGCATCGTCCTCTCTTAAGATGAACCAGTGCACATTTGTCCATCCCGAATTCCATCCCAATAGCCTATTATTATCATTATTATTATTATTATTATTATTATTATTATTATTATTATTATTATTATTATTATTATTATTATTATTATTATTATTATTATTATTATTATTATTATTATTATTATTATTATTATTATTATTATTATTATTATTATTATTATTATTATTATTATTATTATTATTATTATTATTATTATTATTATTATTATTATTATTATTATTATTATTATTATTATTATTATTATTATTATTATTATTATTATTATTATTATTATTATTATTATTATTATTATTATTATTATTATTATTATTTTTAGATTTGGATTTAATCAATTCCAGTCACGACTCTGCGGTCTCCGACACCACGCAGAGTCGAGCTGGAGAAAAACCAGTGACCACTCCCCACGCCGTGAGGTAAGTGATCACTGGGACTGAGAATCGTGTGCCCTAAGTAAACGCAATGATCCCAGGATGACGGCCTTCACGGCCTTCTGCATGGCTCCAGCTAAAACGCTTGCCTTTTGTCGGCAAGCTAGAATTTTCTGAAGTTCTGAGAGCAGCGTATGTCGTGTACCACCAAGAGAGCCTATAATCAGGATGACTAGTTCGACAGAATGGTCTGGATAAAGTCTGCGGAGTTCGTAGAGAAGATCTCTATATTTCGTCCGTTTTTCCTCCTCCTTCAAAACGATGTTCGGTTCGGCTGGTGCCGAGAATTCGATCACGAACATCGCTTTCGTTTGATGGTCGAGGAGGACTACATCAGGCTTATTAGCTTGTATCTGCCTGAGGGTGGGGAATGAGAAGTTCCAATAAATTCGGTACCTCTCATTCTCCACAACGGACTCAATATCCCCCGGAGCATAAGGCAGCACTGGAGTTTCATCAATACCGTTCGTGTGTCTAAGATGGTAATAGAGCACACGTAATGCCGCATTATGTCTATGGATATAGGCCGAAACTGCATACACCGTGCATGCTGAAAGCAGGTGCATCAGCGTTTCCGGCGCCCTACGGCAGGCCCTGCATCTTACATCAGGGACCTCTATACCCATGACTCGGCTTCGGTAATGTAGGGTATTGAAAACTCCATCCTGGCATGCCATGATGAACCCCTCTGTTTCCGATTTAAGCCCGCCTGACCTTAGGAATGCGAAGGTCAGCTCTTTGGATAAACCCCTGTCTTCAATGTTGTTGAAGAAGACAGAATGTAGAGGTTTATCCATGTGAAGCTGCAGAGTTTTTTTAACTTCTGCAGCTTTGATGCGGGCTTTTCTCCGAGCGTGGTCGAGCTCAGTGACTGAGTCACGGGCTCCACGCTCGGAATCGAAAATCAGAGAGAGCTCATCGGCTGCTCGATGTGCTGCCTTGAATAGGAATGCTCCTACTCCTGCATTCTCATGGCTTTTGACCATTTGCAGGAGGGGGTCCGAACTCCTGATGACCTTGCAGGCATTATCCAGAACCATTCTGTTATGGAGATACTCCAAACTTAAGAGTCCACGGCCTCCCTGATCTCTTGGGAGATATAACCGTGGAACGGACGAAGTTGGATGAAGGCTCCTATTAAGGTGCATCATCTTGCGAGTACTAACGTCAAGTTGGCGCAGCTCAGCAAGTGTCCACTTGAATACTCCAAAGGAGTATAGTAGGATCGGAACAGCAAGCATGTTAGTAGCAGTGACTTTATTCTTTCCAGACAGTTCTGAAGACCAGATCTGTCGAAGTCGCTGCCGATACTTGCTGCGGAGAGCGTCTTTCACCATTTGTGTTTCCTGGATGTGGCTTTCCTCCACACCCAGGTAGGTGTACGTCTCTCCGGCATCCAAGTGGTGTAGGATGCTTCCGTCCACTAGCTGTTCGTCCTTGTCGTAGTCCTCGCATCGTCCTCTCTTAAGATGAACCAGTGCACATTTGTCCATCCCGAATTCCATCCCAATAGCCCGTGTATACTCCTGTACCACCCTGAGGGATTGGTCTAAGTCCCTCTCACCGGAAGCATAGAGTTTAAGGTCATCCACATAGAATAAGTGGGTGACCTTATGCCTCCGTTGACTGGGTGGTCCGCAGTAGTAGCCCTTGGTTCTTCTGAGCTCAACGGATAACGGCAACAATGAGATGCAAAATAAGAGAGGGCTGAGGGAGTCTCCCTGGAAAACCCCTCTCTTGATGATGACCGGCTCTGTCTGGACTTTCGCATTCCCCGATGTTATGGTGAAGCGGGTCCGCCAGAGCGGCATCAGTTGTTCAATGCATCTCACTATCGGATCGGGTACCGAAAGGCACTTGAGCAAGTACACGAGTAATTCGTGCGACGTTGTATCAAATGCCTTTCGATAATCGATCCAGGCCATAGAGAGGTTTCGCTTGTACTGCACGGAGTCCTGCGTTATAGATCTATCTATCAGCAGGTTCTCCTTGCAGCCAGCGACACCCCTCTTCGACCCTCGTTGCTCATATATCCGTTGATAAACCGGGTCTACCACTAGGAGCATACGCATGTACAAGATGCGTGTAAACAGCTTGTAGCATGCGTTTAAACAGGTTATTGGTCTGTAATTCTTCGGGTTGGACAAATCTCCTTTCTTGGGGAGAAGCACGGTTCGCCCCTCGATAAACCACTCCGGAATTTGCTGCTCTCCATTTAGCCAGAGATTGAATATTCTGGCTAAATGGTGGTGGGTAGTGAATAACTTTTTCCACCAAAAGTTATTGATCCCATCAGGACCTGGAGCAGCAAAGTTCTTAGAACCCGTTAGGGCTCTCCGAACCTCCTCGGTGGTAATCGACTGACGCAGCAATTCGGGCTCAGGCTCTCGGAACCTTTCACAAAAGGCTCCGAACTGCGTCAGGGCTGGAGTATCTCTGTTGAATGGATGCCTCACCTCATAGATACCCTTCCAGAAGGTTTCCACCTGATCAACAGTCGGCGGATTCTCAACTACACTAGGAGGCGGTTGGAATAAGCGAGAGGGCTTTTCGCGAAAAAGTTATTATTATTATTATTATTATTATTATTATTATTATTATTATTATTATTATTATTTTTATTATTATTATTATTATTATTATTATTATTATTATTATTATTATTATTATTATTATTATTATTATTATTATTATTATTATTATTATTATAATTATTATTATTATTATTATTATTATTATTATTATTATTATTATTATTATTATTATTATTATTATTATTATTATTATTATTATTATTATTATTATTATTATTATTATTATTATTATTATTATTATTATTATTATTATTATTATTATTATTATTATTATTATTATTATTATTATTATTATTATTATTATTATTATTATTATTATTATTATTATTATTATTATTATTATTATTATTATTATTATTATTATTATTATTATTATTATTATTATTATTATTATTATTATTATTATTATTATTATTATTATTATTATTATTATTATTATTATTATTATTATTATTATTATTATTATTATTATTATTATTATTATTATTATTATTATTATTATTATTATTATTATTATTATTATTATTATTATCATTATTTGAATTAAATCAATTCCAGTCACGACTCTGTGGTCTCCGACAACACGCAGAGTCGAGCTGGAGGAAAAAACCAGTGACCACTCCCCACGCCGTGAGGTGAGTGATCACTGGGACCGAGTATCGTGTGCCCTGAGTAGACGCAATGATCCCAGGATGACGGCCTTCTGCATGGCCCCAGCTAAAATGTGTGCCTTTTGTCGGCAAGCTGGAATTTTCTGGAGTTCCGAGAGCAGCGTCTGTCGTGTACCATCAAGGGAGCCTATGATCAGGATGACTAGTTCGACAGAATGGTCTGGATAAAGTCTGCGGAGTTCGTAGAGAAGATCTCTATATTTCGTCCGTTTTTCCTCCTCCTTCAAAACGATGTTCGGTTCGGCTGGTGCCGTGAATTCGATCACGAACATCGCTTTGGTTTGATGGTCGAGGAGGACTACATCAGGCTTATTAGCTTGTATCTGCTTGAGGGTGGGGAATGAGAAGTTCCAATAAATTCGACACCTCTCATTCTCCACAACGGACTCAATATCCCCTGGAGCATAAGGCAGCACTGTAGTTTCGTCGATACCGTACGAGTGCCTCAGATGGTAATAAAGCACTCGTTATGCCGCATTGTGTCGATGGATATAGGCCGAAACTGCATACACCGTGCATGATGAAAGCAGGTGCATCAGCGTTTCCGGCGCCCTACGGCAGGCCCTGCATCTTACATCAGGGACCTCTATACCCATGACTCGGCTTCGGTAATGCAACGTGTTGAAAACTCCATCCTGGCATGCCATTATAAACCCCTCTGTTTCCGATTTCAGCCCGCCTGACCTCAGGAATGCAAAGGTCAGCTCTTTGGATAAACCCCTGTCTTCAATGTTGTTGAAGAAGACAGAATGTAAAGGTTTATCCATGTGAAGCTGCAGTTTTATTAACTTCTGCAACTTTGATGCGGGCTTTCCTCCGAGCGTGGCCGAGCTCAGTGACTGAGTCACGGGCTCCACGCTCGGAATCGAAAATCAGAGAGAGCTCATCGGCTGCTCGATGTGCTGCATTGAATAGGAATGCTCCTACTCCTGCTTTCTCATGGCTTTTGACCATTTGCAGGAGGGGGTCCGAACTCCTGATGACCTTGCAGGCATTATCCAGAACCATTCTGTTATGGAGATACTCCAAACTTAAGAGTCCACGGCCTTCCTGATCTCTTGGGAGATATAACCGTGGAACGGACGAAGTTGGATGAAGGCTCCTATTAAGGTGCATCATCTTGCGAGTACTAACGTCAAGTTGGCGCAGCTCAGCTAGTGTCCACTTGAATACTCCGAAAGAGTAGAGTAGGATCGGAACAGCAAGCATGTTAGTAGCAGCGACTTTATTCTTTCCCGACAGTTCTGAAGACCAGATCTGTCGAAGTCGCTGCCGATACTTGCTGCGGAGAGCGTCTTTCACCATTTGTGTTTCCTGGATGTGGCTTTCTTCCACACCCAGGTAGGTGTATGTCTCTCCGGCATCCAAGTGGTGTAGGATGCTTTCGTCCACTAGCTGCGCGTCCTTGTCGTAGTCCTCGCATCGTCCTTTCTTAAGATGAACCAGTGCACATTTGTCCATCCCGAATTCCATCCCAATAGCCTGTGTATACTCCTGTACCACCTTGAGGGATTGGTCTGAGTCCCTCTCACCGGAAGCATAGAGTTTAAGGTCATCCAGATAGAATAAGTGGGTGACCTTATGCCTCCGTTGACTGGGTGGTCCGCAGTAGTAGCCCTTGGTTCTTCTGAGCTCAACGGATAACGGCAACAATGAGATGCAAAATAAGAGAGGGCTGAGGGAGTCTCCCTGGAAAACCCCTCTCTTGATGATGACCGGCTCTGTCTGGACTTTCGCATTCCCCGATGTTATGGTGAAGCGAGTCCGCCAGAGCGGCATCAGTTGTTCAATGCATCTCACTATCGGATCGGGTACCGAAAGGCACTTGAGCAAGTATACGAGTAATTCGTGCGACGTTGTATCAAATGCCTTTCGATGATCGATCCAGGCCATAGAGAGGTTTCGCTTGTACTGCACGGAGTCCTGCGTTATAGATCTATCTATCAGCAGGTTCTCCTTACAGCCAGCGATACCCCTCTTCGACCCTCGTTGCTCATATATCCGTTGATAAACCGGGTCTACCACTAGGAGCATACGCATGTACAAGATGCGTGTAAAAAGCTTGTAGCATGCGTTTAAACAGGTTATTGGTCTGTAATTCTTCGGGTTGGACAAATCTCCTTTCTTGGGGAGAAGCACGGTTCGCCCCTCGATAAACCACTCCGGAATTTGCTGCTCTCCATTTAGCCAGAGATTGAATATTCTGGCTAAATGGTGGTGGGTAGTGGATAACTTTTTCCACCAGAAGTTATTGATCCCATCAGGACCTGGAGCAGCAAAGTTCTTAGAACCCGTTAGGGCTCTCCGAACCTCTTCGGTGGTAATCGATTGACGCAGCAATTCGGGCTCAGGCTCTCGGAACCTTTCACAAAAGGCTCCGAACTGCGTCAGGGCTGGAGTATCTCTGTTGAATGGATGCCTCACCTCATAGATACCCTTCCAGAAGGTTTCCACCTGATCAACAGTCGGCGGATTCTCAACTACACTAGGAGGCGGTTTGAATAAGCGAGAGGGCTTTTCGCGAAAAAGTTTATTTTCCGCCAACCCTCTCGCTCGCCTCTTCAGTGACTGCTTGGTAGCCACTAACATCCGTATCCTCTCCAGGCAGTGCTGTTTGATGACAGTTAGCACTGCCAGGTTTAGTGTGTGATGAGTGCGCCGTAATGTGAATGGCCTGTTAGCCTCCACATAGTCCATCACACACTGGATACGGGAAGTGTGTTGTCTCGCCGACTGGATCTTCGCTTCCATCTATCGTACGCGTCGTTCTGCCCTCTCGACCGGGGAGGCCGATTCTACTGGTCTCCTCGGCTGAGAGGACTGAACGGCATCGTACACGGCACAATTGATGTGCCAGATGTCAGCATTTTCTGGAAGTGTATTTCGAAGTGATTCATCCATTCTAGTCAGGTCTTGTGATCGTAGGGCTTTGATGTTATTAAGGCTCCTACGATTCCTGATTTGGCTTACCTCTGGTACTTGGTCCCTTCCTTCGTTGTTCTGCAGGACGGGCGGAATTAAGTTTTCTTCCACCTCGTCGTTCTGCCTGGAAGGGACTCTGACATACTGCCTAACGCGTAGGTGGGATACATAATCTCGGAGATTTTGTGCCGAGAAGGCTGCATGCTCTGGGTGGAGTTGGAGCCACAGAGCATGCATTCGCCTCATGTATCCCCTACGCGCAGGCTCGCTGCTCTCGTGGCACTGCAGAAGGTCGTCCCTGAGATCATCGGTCCACTCAAAGCGTCCTTGTTCATTGCGGTCGTTATCGGGCTG
This sequence comes from Chrysomela aeneicollis, assembly GCA_029955515.1. Lineage (NCBI taxonomy): Eukaryota > Metazoa > Arthropoda > Insecta > Coleoptera > Chrysomelidae > Chrysomela > Chrysomela aeneicollis. The sequence goes on along the minus strand of JARUHQ010000030.1, from coordinate 3,869,507 downwards.
TCTGTCCTGTAGGGCCCCACCACCTTGCCTCTGATCCCTATCCGAATGGGATCGGTTGTGGGGGCCCTGTCCTCTGTTTAACGGAACCAGAGTTTTGGGGCTCGTCAGGTGGTTAGCCTTCGGAGCCCACGGCCGACATTAGAGGGGATCGAGCGTTCCCCTCCCGGGTGCGCTTTCGCTGCCGGTCCGATTTTGCACCCTCAGCTCGGAAAGGTGGTGTCGCTACTCACCAGGGGCAAAGATGACTTCACCCTCCTGCCTATTTATTATTATTATTATTATTATTATTATTATTATTATTATTATTATTATTATTATTATTATTATTATTATTATTATTATTATTATTATTATTATTATTATTATTATTATTATTATTATTATTATTATTATTATTATTATTATTATTATTATTATTATTATTATTATTATTATTATTATTATTATTATTATTATTATTATTATTATTATTATTATTATTATTATTATTATTATTATTATTATTATTATTATTATTATTATTATTATTATTATTATTATTATTATTATTATTATTATTATTATTATTATTATTATTATTATTATTATTATTATTATTATTATTATTATTATTATTATTATTATTATTATTATTATTATTATTATTATTATTATTATTATTATTATTATTATTATTATTATTATTATTATTATTATTATTATTATTATTATTATTATTATTATTATTATTATTATTATTATTATTATTATTATTATTATTATTATTATTATTATTATTATTATTATTATTATTATTATTATTATTATTATTATTATTATTATTATTATTATTATTATTATTATTATTATTATTATTATTATTATTATTATTATTATTATTATTATTATTATTATTATTATTATTATTATTATTATTATTATTATTATTATTATTATTATTATTATTATTATCATTATTTGAATTAAATCAATTCCAGTCACGACTCTGTGGTCTCCGACAACACGCAGAGTCGAGCTGGAGGAAAAAACCAGTGACCACTCCCCACGCCGTGAGGTGAGTGATCACTGGGACCGAGTATCGTGTGCCCTGAGTAGACGCAATGATCCCAGGATGACGGCCTTCTGCATGGCCCCAGCTAAAATGTGTGCCTTTTGTCGGCAAGCTGGAATTTTCTGGAGTTCCGAGAGCAGCGTCTGTCGTGTACCATCAAGGGAGCCTATGATCAGGATGACTAGTTCGACAGAATGGTCTGGATAAAGTCTGCGGAGTTCGTAGAGAAGATCTCTATATTTCGTCCGTTTTTCCTCCTCCTTCAAAACGATGTTCGGTTCGGCTGGTGCCGTGAATTCGATCACGAACATCGCTTTGGTTTGATGGTCGAGGAGGACTACATCAGGCTTATTAGCTTGTATCTGCTTGAGGGTGGGGAATGAGAAGTTCCAATAAATTCGACACCTCTCATTCTCCACAACGGACTCAATATCCCCTGGAGCATAAGGCAGCACTGGAGTTTCGTCGATACCGTACGAGTGCCTCAGATGGTAATAAAGCACTCGTAATGCCGCATTGTGTCGATGGATATAGGCCGAAACTGCATACACCGTGCATGATGAAAGCAGGTGCATCAGCGTTTCCGGCGCCCTACGGCAGGCCCTGCATCTTACATCAGGGACCTCTATACCCATGACTCGGCTTCGGTAATGCAACGTGTTGAAAACTCCATCCTGGCATGCCATTATGAACCCCTCTGTTTCCGATTTCAGCCCGCCTGACCTTAGGAATGCAAAGGTCAGCTCTTTGGATAAACCCCTGTCTTCAATGTTGTTGAAGAAAACAGAATGTAGAGGTTTATCCATGTGAAGCTGCAGAGTTTTTTTAACTTCTGCAGCTTTGATGCGGGCTTTCCTCCGAGCGTGGTCGAGCTCAGTGACTGAGTCACGGGCTTCACGCTCGGAATCGAAAATCAGAGAGAGCTCATCGGCTGCTCGATGTGCTGCCTTGAATAGGAATGCTCCTACTCCTGCATTCTCATGGCTTTTGACCATTTGCAGGAGGGGGTCCGAACTCCTGATGACCTTGCAGGCATTATCCAGAACCATTCTGTTATGGAGATACTCCAAACTTAAGAGTCCACGGCCTCCCTGATCTCTTGGGAGATATAACCGTGGAACGGACGAAGTTGGATGAAGGCTCCTATTAAGGTGCATCATCTTGCGAGTACTAACGTCAAGTTGGCGCAGCTCAGCTAGTGTCCACTTGAATACTCCAAAGGAGTATAGTAGGATCGGAACAGCAAGCATGTTAGTAGCAGCGACTTTATTCTTTCCAGACAGTTCTGAAGACCAGATCTGTCGAAGTCGCTGCCGATACTTGCTGCGGAGAGCGTCTTTCACCATTTGTGTTTCCTGGATGTGGCTTTCCTGCACACCCAGGTAGGTGTACGTCTCTCCGGCATCCAAGTGGTGTAGGATGCTTCCGTCCACTAGCTGCGCGTCCTTGTCGTAGTCCTCGCATCGTCCTCTCTTAAGATGAACCAGTGCACATTTGTCCATCCCGAATTCCATCCCAATAGCCTATTATTATCATTATTATTATTATTATTATTATTATTATTATTATTATTATTATTATTATTATTATTATTATTATTATTATTATTATTATTATTATTATTTGAAAATTTGAATTTAATCAATTCCAGTCACGACTCTGCGGTCTCCGACACCACGCAGAGTCGAGCTGGAGGAAAAACCAGTGACCACTCCCCACGCCGTGAGGTAAGTGATCACTGGGACCGAGTATCGTGTGCCCTGAGTAGACGCAATGATCCCAGGATGACGGCCTTCTGCATGGCCCCAGCTAAAATGTGTGCCTTTTGTCGGCAAGCTGGAATTTTCTGGAGTTCCGAGAGCAGCGTCTGTCGTGTACCACCAAGGGAGCCTATGATCAGGATGACTAGTTCGACAGAATGGTCTGGATAAAGTCTGCGGAGTTCGTAGAGAAGATCTCTATATTTCGTCCGTTTTTCCTCCTCCTTCAAAACGATGTTCGGTTCGGCTGGTGCCGAGAATTCGATCACGAACATCGCTTTGGTTTGATGGTCGAGGAGGACTACATCAGGCTTATTAGCTTGTATCTGCCTGAGGGTGGGGAATGAGAAGTTCCAATAAATTCGACACCTCTCATTCTCCACAACGGACTCAATATCCCCTGGAGCATAAGGCAGCACTGGAGTTTCGTCGATACCGTACGAGTGCCTCAGATGGTAATAAAGCACTCGTAATGCCGCATTGTGTCGATGGATATAGGCCGAAACTGCATACACCGTGCATGATGAAAGCAGGTGCATCAGCGTTTCCGGCGCCCTACGGCAGGCCCTGCATCTTACATCAGGGACCTCTATACCCATGACTCGGCTTCGGTAATGCAACGTGTTGAAAACTCCATCCTGGCATGCCATTATGAACCCCTCTGTTTCCGATTTCAGCCCGCCTGACCTTAGGAATGCAAAGGTCAGCTCTTTGGATAAACCCCTGTCTTCAATGTTGTTGAAGAAGACAGAATGTAGAGGTTTATCCATGTGAAGCTGCAGAGTTTTATTAACTTCTGCAGCTTTGATGCGGGCTTTCCTCCGAGCGTGGTCGAGCTCAGTGACTGAGTCACGGGCTCCACGCTCGGAATCGAAAATCAGAGAGAGCTCATCGGCTGCTCGATGTGCTGCCTTGAATAGGAATGCTCCTACTCCTGCATTCTCGTGGCTTTTGACCATTTGCAGAAGGGGGTCCGAACTCCTGATGACCTTGCAGGCATTATCCAGAACCATTCTGTTATGGAGATACTCCAAACTTAAGAGTCCACGGCCTCCCTGATCTCTTGGGAGATATAACCGTGGAACGGACGAAGTTGGATGAAGGCTCCTATTAAGGTGCATCATCTTGCGAGTACTAACGTCAAGTTGGCGCAACTCAGCTAGTGTCCACTTGAATACTCCAAAGGAGTATAGTAGGATCGGAACAGCAAGCATGTTAGTAGCAGCGACTTTATTCTTTCCAGACAGTTCCGAAGACCAGATCTGTCGAAGTCGCTGCCGATACTTGCTGCGGAGAGCGTCTTTCACCATTTGTGTTTCCTGGATGTGGCTTTCCTCCACACCCAGGTAGGTGTACGTCTCTCCGGCATCCAAGTGGTGTAGGATGCTTCCGTCCACTAGCTGCGCGTCCTTGTCGTAGTCCTCGCATCGTCCTCTCTTAAGATGAACCAGTGCACATTTGTCCATCCCGAATTCCATCCCAATAGCCCGTGTATACTCCTGTACCACCCTGAGGGATTGGTCTAAGTCCCTCTCACCGGAAGCATAGAGTTTAAGGTCATCCACATAGAATAAGTGGGTGACCTTATGCCTCCGTTGACTGGGTGGTCCGCAGTAGTAGCCCTTGGTTCTTCTGAGCTCAACGGATAACGGCAACAATGAGATGCAAAATAAGAGAGGGCTGAGGGAGTCTCCCTGGAAAACCCCTCTCTTGATGATGACCGGCTCTGTCTGGACTTTCGCATTCCCCGATGTTATGGTGAAGCGAGTCCGCCAGAGCGGCATCAGTTGTTCAATGCATCTCACTATCGGATCGGGTACCGAAAGGCACTTGAGCAAGTACACGAGTAATTCGTGCGACGTTGTATCAAATGCCTTTCGATAATCGATCCAGGCCATAGAGAGGTTTCGCTTGTACTGCACGGAGTCCTGCGTTATAGATCTATCTATCAGCAGGTTCTCCTTGCAGCCAGCGACACCCCTCTTCGACCCTCGTTGCTCATATATCCGCTGATAAACCGGGTCTACCACTAGGAGCATACGCATGTACAAGATGCGTGTAAACAGCTTGTAGCATGCGTTTAAACAGGTTATTGGTCTGTAATTCTTCGGGTTGGACAAATCTCCTTTCTTGGGGAGAAGCACGGTTCGCCCCTCGATAAACCACTCCGGAATTTGCTGCTCTCCATTTAGCCAGAGATTGAATATTCTGGCTAAATGGTGGTGGGTAGTGGATAACTTTTTCCACCAAAAGTTATTGATCCCATCAGGACCTGGAGCAGCAAAGTTCTTAGAACCCGTTAGGGCTCTCCGAACCTCCTCGGTGGTAATCGATTGACGCAGCAATTCGGGCTCAGGCTCTCGGAACCTTTCACAAAAGGCTCCGAACTGCGTCAGGGCTGGAGTATCTCTGTTGAATGGATGCCTCACCTCATAGATACCCTTCCAGAAGGTTTCCACCTGATCAACAGTCGGCGGATTCTCAACTACACTAGGAGGCGGTTGGAATAAGCGAGAGGGCTTTTCGCGAAAAAGTTTATTTTCCGCCAACCCTCTCGCTCGCCTCTTCAGTGACTGCTTGGCAGCCACTAACATCCGTATCCTCTCCAGGCAGTGCTGTTTGATGACAGTTAGCACTGCCAGGTTTAGTGTGTGATGAGTGCGCCGTAATGTGGTGGCTATTCGTCGCACTTTTGACGTGAATGGCCTGTTGGCCTCCACATAGTCCATCACACACTGGATATTATTATTATTATTATTATTATTATTATTATTATTATTATTATTATTATTATTATTATTATTATTATTATTATTATTATTATTATTATTATTATTATTATTATTATTATTATTATTATTATTATTATTATTATTATTATTATTATTATTATTATTATTATTATTATTATTATTTTTAGATTTGGATTTAATCAATTCCAGTCACGACTCTGCGGTCTCCGACACCACGCAGAGTCGAGCTGGAGAAAAACCAGTGACCACTCCCCACGCCGTGAGGTAAGTGATCACTGGGACTGAGAATCGTGTGCCCTAAGTAAACGCAATGATCCCAGGATGACGGCCTTCTGCATGGCTCCAGCTAAAACGCTTGCCTTTTGTCGGCAAGCTAGAATTTTCTGAAGTTCTGAGAGCAGCGTATGTCGTGTACCACCAAGAGAGCCTATAATCAGGATGACTAGTTCGACAGAATGGTCTGGATAAAGTCTGCGGAGTTCGTAGAGAAGATCTCTATATTTCGTCCGTTTTTCCTCCTCCTTCAAAACGATGTTCGGTTCGGCTGGTGCCGAGAATTCGATCACGAACATCGCTTTCGTTTGATGGTCGAGGAGGACTACATCAGGCTTATTAGCTTGTATCTGCCTGAGGGTGGGGAATGAGAAGTTCCAATAAATTCGGTACCTCTCATTCTCCACAACGGACTCAATATCCCCCGGAGCATAAGGCAGCACTGGAGTTTCATCAATACCGTTCGTGTGTCTAAGATGGTAATAGAGCACACGTAATGCCGCATTATGTCTATGGATATAGGCCGAAACTGCATACACCGTGCATGCTGAAAGCAGGTGCATCAGCGTTTCCGGCGCCCTACGGCAGGCCCTGCATCTTACATCAGGGACCTCTATACCCATGACTCGGCTTCGGTAATGTAGGGTATTGAAAACTCCATCCTGGCATGCCATGATGAACCCCTCTGTTTCCGATTTAAGCCCGCCTGACCTTAGGAATGCGAAGGTCAGCTCTTTGGATAAACCCCTGTCTTCAATGTTGTTGAAGAAGACAGAATGTAGAGGTTTATCCATGTGAAGCTGCAGAGTTTTTTTAACTTCTGCAGCTTTGATGCGGGCTTTCCTCCGAGCGTGGTCGAGCTCAGTGACTGAGTCACGGGCTTCACGCTCGGAATCGAAAATCAGTGAGAGCTCATCGGCTGCTCGATGTGCTGCCTTGAATAGGAATGCTCCTACTCCTGCATTCTCATGGCTTTTGACCATTTGTAGGAGGGGGTCCGAACTCCTGATGACCTTGCAGGCATTATCCAGAACCATTCTGTTATGGAGATACTCCAAACTTAAGAGTCCACGGCCTCCCTGATCTCTTGGGAGATATAACCGTGGAACGGACGAAGTTGGATGAAGGCTCCTATTAAGGTGCATCATCTTGCGAGTACTAACGTCAAGTTGGCGCAGCTCAGCTAGTGTCCACTTGAATACTCCAAAGGAGTATAGTAGGATCGGAACAGCAAGCATGTTAGTAGCAGCGACTTTATTCTTTCCAGACAGTTCTGAAGACCAGATCTGTCGAAGTCGCTGCCGATACTTGCTGCGGAGAGCGTCTTTCACCATTTGTGTTTCTTGGATGTGGCTTTCCTCCACACCCAGGTAGGTGTACGTCTCTCCGGCATCCAAGTGGTGTAGGATGCTTTCGTCCACTAGCTGCGCGTCCTTGTCGTAGTCCTCGCATCGTCCTCTCTTAAGATGAACCAGTGCACATTTGTCCATCCCGAATTCCATCCCAATAGCCTGTGTATACTCCTGTACCACCCTGAGGGATTGGTCTAAGTCCCTCTCACCGGAAGCATAGAGTTTAAGGTCATCCACATAGAATAAGTGGGTGACCTTATGCCTCCGTTGACTGGGTGGTCCGCAGTAGTAGCCCTTGGTTCTTCTGAGCTCAACGGATAACGGCAACAATGAGATGCAAAATAAGAGAGGGCTGAGGGAGTCTCCCTGGAAAACCCCTCTCTTGATGATGACCGGCTCTGTCTGGACTTTCGCATTCCCCGATGTTATGGTGAAGCGAGTCCGCCAGAGCGGCATCAGTTGTTCAATGCATCTCACTATCGGATCGGGTACCGAAAGGCACTTGAGCAAGTACACGAGTAATTCGTGCGACGTTGTATCAAATGCCTTTCGATAATCGATCCAGGCCATAGAGAGGTTTCGCTTGTACTGCACGGAGTCCTGCGTTATAGATCTATCTATCAGCAGGTTCTCCTTGCAGCCAGCGACACCCCTCTTCGACCCTCGTTGCTCATATATCCGCTGATAAACCGGGTCTACCACTAGGAGCATACGCATGTACAAGATGCGTGTAAACAGCTTGTAGCATGCGTTTAAACAGGTTATTGGTCTGTAATTCTTCGGGTTGGACAAATCTCCTTTCTTGGGGAGAAGCACGGTTCGCCCCTCGATAAACCACTTATTATTATTATTATTATTTGAATGATTAAATTCAATCTATTCCAGTCACGACTCTGCGGCCTCCGAAACCACGCAGAGTCGAGCTGGAGGAAAACCAGTGACCACTCTCCACGCCGTGGGGTAAGTGATCACTGGGACCGGATATCGTGTGCCCTCAGTAGACGCAATGATCCAAGTATGACGGCCTTCTGCATTGCCCTAGCCAAAACGTGTGCTTTCTGACGGCAAACTGGCATTTTTTGCAATTCTGAGAGCAGCGTTTTTCTCGTACCACCGAGGGAGCCTATAATCAATATGACTAGTTCGACAGAATGATCTGGATAAAGTCTGCGGAGTTCGAAGAGAAGATCTCTATATTTTGTCCGTTTTTCCTCCTTCTTCAAAACGATGTTCGGTTCGGCTGGTGCCGAGAATTCGATCACGAACATCGCTTTGGTTTGATGGTCGAGGAGGACTACATCAGGCTTATTGGCTTGTATCTGCCTGACGGTGGGGAATGAGAAGTTCCAATAAATTCGACACCTCTCATTCTCCACAACGGACTCAATATCCCCCGGAGCATAAGGCAGCACTGGAGCTTCATCAATACCGTACGAGTGCCTCAGATGGTAATAGAGCACTCGTAATGCCGCATTATGTCTATGGATATAGGCCGAAACTGCATACACCGTGCATGCTGAAAGCAGGTGCATCAGCGTTTCCGGCGCCCTACGGCAGGCCCTGCATCTTACATCAGGGACCTCTATACCCATGACTCGGCTTCGGTAATGTAAGGTATTGAAAACTCCATCCTGGCATGCCATGATGAACCCTTTTGTTTCCGATTTAAGCCCGCCTGACCTTAGGAATGCAAAGGTCAGCTCTTTGGATAAACCCCTGTCTTCAATGTTGTTGAAGAAGACAGAATGTAGAGGTTTATCCATGTGAAGTTGCAGAGTTTTGTCAACTTCTGCAGCTTTTATGCAGGCTTTTCTCCGAGCGTGGTCGAGCTCAGTCACTGAGTCGCGGGATCCACGCTCGGACTCGAAAATCAGAGAGAGTTCATCGGCTGCTCGATGTGCTGCCTTGAAGAGGAATGCCCCTACTCCTGCATTCTCATGGCTCTTGACCATCTGCAGGAGGGGATCCGAACTCCTGATGACTTTGCAGGCGTTATCCAGAACCATTCTGTTATGGAGATACTCCAAACTTAAGAGTCCACGGCCTCCCTGATCTCTTGGGAGATATAGCCGTGGAACGGACGAAGTTGGATGAAGGCTCCTATTAAGGTGCATCATCTTGCGAGTACTTACGTCAAGTTGGCGCAGCTCAGCTAGTGTCCACTTAAATACTCCAAAGGAGTATAGTAGGATCGGAACAGCAAGCATGTTAGTAGCAGCGACTTTATTCTTTCCTGACAGTTCTGAAGACCAGATCTGTCGAAGTCGCTGCCGATACTTGCTGCGGAGAGCGTCTTTCACCAGTCGTGTTTCCTGGATGTGGCTTTCCTCCACACCCAGGTAGGTGTACGTCTCTCCGGCATCCAGGTGGTGTAGGATGCTTCCGTCCACTAGCTGCGCGTCCTTGTCATAGTCCTCGCATCGTCCTCTCTTAAGATGAACCAGTGCACATTTGTCCATCCCGAATTCCATCCCGATCGCCTGTGTATACTCCTGTACCACCCTGAGGGATTGGTCTAAGTCCCTCTCACCGGAAGCATAGAGTTTAAGGTCATCCACATAGAATAAGTGAGTGACCTTATGCCTCCGTTGACTGGGTGGTCCGCAGTAGTAGCCCTTGGTTTTCCTGAGCTCAACGGATAAAGGCAACAGTGAGATACAAAATAAGAGAGGGCTGAGGGAGTCTCCCTGGAAAACCCCCCTCTTGATGATAACCGGCTCTGTCTGGACTTTCGCATTACCCGATGTTATAGTAAAGCGAGTCTTCCAGAGCGGCATCAGTTGTTCTACGCATCTCACTATCGGATCGGGTACCGAAAGGCACTTGAGCAGGTACACGAGTAACTCGTGGGACGTTGTATCAAATGCCTTTCGATAATCGATCCAGGCCATAGAGAGATTCCGCTTGTACTGCACGGAGTCTTGCGTGATAGATCTGTCTATCAGAAGGTTCTCCTTGCAGCCAGCGACACCTCTCTTTGACCCTCGTTGCTCATATATCCGTTGGTAAACCGGGTCCACTTTATTATTATTATTATTATTATTATCATTATTATTATTATTATTATTATTATTATTATTATTATTATTATTATTATTATTATTATTATTATTATTATTATTATTATTATTATTATTATTATTATTATTATTATTATTATTATTATTATTATTATTATTATTATTATTATTATTATTATTATTATTATTATTATTATTATTATTATTATTATTATTATTATTATTATTATTATTATTATTATTATTATTATTATTATTATTATTATTATTATTATTATTATTATTATTATTATTATTATTATTATTATTATTATTATTATTATTATTATTATTATTATTATTATTATTATTATTATTATTATTATTATTATTATTATTATTATTATTATTATTATTATTGTTTGCAATCCGATAGCCTTTATGTGGTTCGAATTACGTAGACTTTATCCAAAAACTTATTATATAGATGGTCAATGTGACACGTGGAAACTATGGGATTATTCGGCTGCACTTGAACGACTTACCCGTGATCTGAAGACACCGGCACCACACCTTGTATGCTAAATCCACTTCACAAAGGGCCCTTTTTGATGGAAGATGGGTTCACTTGTAGAGGAAAGTCAAATCCGGCAAAACACCCATACACATAAACACATACATAAGAGTATATGCAATTTAGGATTGAGTCAATTGTATTCGTGCCACAATTCAATAGTTGTAAGCAATGCGGAAAGTTACAGGAAACGCCTGTATTGCAGCATTTCATAATAACAATTATTATCTGTTTTTACCAAGAAAATATATCCAGGTACGATCTCGAAAGTTCGCACATTATCAGTTCCACTTTTTGTTTCGCGACCATATACAGGGTCGTCCTAGTGCAACATATTACACACGAATAATAATTTATATTTGATAGAAACGAAACACAATAAGGCTTTCTCGAACATTCTGGCCCGGCAAAAATGCATTTGAAGCATTTTTTATTAAATACAAGGGCAAATGCAGGATATTTTATTATAGAAAAATTACTTCAATTGCAAATACTGAGTTCGACAATCGTGTTTTATTTTAAATACTATAGTATAAACTTAAATCTATATTTAACCTAATGAGGACTCACAAATCTTTAATTATCTTGATCATCAGGATTTGGAAAAGGACATAGCTTGACGAGTGAGCGAGTCAGGGTGCCAGTATTTGTTTTTACAGTGGCAACTCTGGCAATTGCGTCACGACCTGGATGAAGTGCGATGATACGTCCCAAAACCCACTTACATGGAGGAATATTCTCTGTTTTGATTAGGACCATAGTTCCCACTTCAGGAGAACGAGTGTCAGGCTTGAGCCATTTACTCCTCTGCTGAAGTGTATGGAGATATTCTACATGCCAGCGCTTCCAAAAATCCTGGTGGAGCCTTTGGATCATCTGCCAACGAGACAGATTATTCATTTTCAAGGGGGTAAAGTCAGGTACCGGTAATGCGGAAACAGGTTCCAAAGTTAAAAAATGGTTCGGTGTTAATGCATGAATATCCTCTACATCATGAGTTAAAGGGCCGAGAGGGCGAGAATTTAAGGTCGCTTCAATAAGAATCAGAACAGTGTTGAATTCTTCGTATGTTAACAACTGTTGACCAATAACGCGCGATATATGACCTTTCACAGATTTTACTCCACTTTCCCACAAACCACCCCAATGAGGTGAGGCAGCTGGGATGAAAGAAAAAGTTATATTTTCATGCGCAGCGACGGTTTTCATTAAATAAGCTAGTTCACGACGGGTTCCTTGAAAATTTGTAGCGTTATCGCTGTAAATGTGCGATACCCTCCCGCGCCTAGCAACAAATCTTTGTAATGCACTTAAAAACGTTTCGGTTGTTAAATCACTCGCAAGTTCCAGGTGGAGCGCTTTAGTAGCGAAACACACAAAAACACACAAGTATCCCTTACAGGTTTTAACACCTCGATGACGAGTCATGGTTAAAAGGAAGGGACCACCATAGTCCACCCCTACATGACTAAAGGGCTTCACTTGAGATATTCGTGACGGGGGTAGGTCTCCCATAGGAGGTTGAAACGGAGTGGGTTTTGTCTTCCAACAGCGTACACATTTAGTGAGGACTGAATTGATTGCTCTTTTGGGGGACAAAATCCAAAACTGTTGTGATATCATGAATTGGGTAGAACGAAATCCAGCATGGAGGTGTTTCTTGTGAAAGAACTCAATTAACAGTCTAGTCAACCGACTATTTCGAGGTAATAAAATTGGAAATTTTGCCTCGTGCGGTAAAGAAGAATTTTTTAGTCGACCACCGACTCGAAGTATTTGATATTTTTCATCGATGAAAACCTGTAATTTTCGGAGAGGCTTTGAAAATGATTTATTTTGGAGTTCGTCTGCAAAATGTATACGTTGGGTACGTTGGACTAAAATAATAAGGGCATCAAATAGTTCAGAGTTTTGAAGGGTACCTTCTCTACGACTTGAAGGATTCAAACAATTAAAGATAAAGCGCAAGGAGAAGGCGATAATTCGTTGCAAAGTTGTGAATGATGAAAACGTATTGAGTAACTCATCTATGAAATTATTTTCATCTGACTGTGTGAAAAGCGTGATTTTGCGATCCTCCTCAGGAGGAGGGTTGCAATGAAAAGATGAAGCAGGATATTCCAACCAAGGAGTTAACAAATTGCGTAATAGATCTGGTCCTTGAAACCACATCATATCATTAACTAATTCAGAGGGAAAAAGACCTCGCGATGCAACATCTGCAGGATTATTTTTTGAGTTTACGAAAAACCAATTATCAGGGGGAATTTTTTCTTGAATATAGGTCACCCTATTTGCAACAAAAGTTGTTGACTCATGCGGAGACCTTTTTATCCAGTGCAAAACGATTTGAGAATCAGACCATGCGCAAACTGTTGTGATATTCATATGTTTATGGAATATATTCTTAACGAAAGAAAGTAATTTGGAAAGCATAACTGCGGCGCATAACTCGAGTCGTGGTATAGTGATTTTTTTCAAAGGAGCTACTTTCGATTTTCCACAAACGAAACGAGTTGAAATAATGGAATTCAAGTCCAAAGTTCTTAAATAAATGACACAAGCATATCCCTTCTCACTGGAGTCGCAATATCCGTGAAGTTCGGAAATATGAGATGAAACTAGCGGTCGTTTCAATTTTAAACTAGATAATAATGGCAACTCATTTTTATATTGATTCCAAACACGACTGATTTCATCACTTGGTAACTCATCCCAATCAATATTGGAAACCCACAGTCTCTGAATTAAGTATTTAGTGAAAAAAGTTACTGGGGCCAGGAATCCCAAAGGATCATAAATATAAATTCGAGCTAACTCGGATAACATCAGTCGTTTTGTGCATGATCGATTTTCAGTTGGTTTCACTGAAAACGCGAAACAAATGGGGTTCCAGTGTAGCCCTAAGACTTTCAACGCTGTATCAGGATCAAATGACAAGGGATTAGTTGATAAATGCGAAGGAGGGAGATCCATCAATAAAGAAGGTTCATTGGTAGACCATTTCCTAAGTTCGAAACCACCATGTTTCATCAATGCATTCAATTCCAAAATTGAATTGTGGGCTTCTTCAAGGGTCGATGCTCCAAATACAAAATCATCAACATAAGAAGATCGTCGGATAATTTCAGCTGCGACAGGAAATCGTTCTTCCTCATCATTAGCCAACTGTAAGAGAGTTCTAAGAGCTAAATATGGAGAAGCGGTAAGACCATAAACAACAGTATTCAACACATAATCCTGTATTGGATCTTGAGGTGAAAATCTCCATACTATTCTTTGATAATCTCGATGTGAGGCATCTACAAGTATCATGCGATACATTTGTTTGACGTCTGCACAAATTGCATAATTATAACAGCGAAAATTAATAAGAATTGTAACAATATCTTGCTGTAATTTGGGGCCGGTGAGAAGATGTTCATTTAGCGAGCGTTGGTTAGGAAGTTTCGCAGACCCGTTGAATACCACTCTCAATTTTGTGGTACTACTGTCTGGCTTCTGAACGCAGTGGTGGGGAATAAAGTAAAGCTGGTCAGAAGAAGACTTTTCAGGTACCAACGACATGTGATTTAATTCTAAATATTCTTGCATGAATTCTTTTATATTGCGTATAGATAGAAGGTTGTTTCAAGAGGCGGCGTTCTAAAGAAAGGAATCTTATTACTGCTAAATCCCGAATTTTTGGAAATGATGGATGAGGCACCCGAAAAGGTAAAAAAACTGTATAGCGACCAGTAGAATCTCGGAAATGAGTTGAAGAAAAATGTTCATCACATAGATATTCTTCAGGTGAAATAGACTTTACTGACGGTACTTCCTCCACCTCCCAAAATTTTTTCAGAGTTCCTTCTACATCTCTTGGCTCTGAGGCGTGAGAAAAAAATGTAAACATCGATGGTGTATAATTTTTCACTCGTCCCATTACGATGTAACCAAACACCGTGTTGATCGCTTCTGGTGTATTGGAATCCTCAGAGATTTTATTATTCAGTAAAATTCTTGGGAAAATGTCAGCGCCTAACAGTACGTCCACAGCACCAGGGACGTCAAATTTACGGTCAGCAAGTTGCAGATTTGAGAGATGCGACCAATTTTTGGAAGGGAGTTTTGAGGCAGGTAAATTATCACAAATTTTATTCAATATTATAGCATCAGTATACAAGAGCGGGGAGTCTTTTCCGATGGGTTTGAGGGCAAGGGTAACTTGGCCATTCGTTAAGTGAGATTGCATTGAACCTATGCCTTTAATATCAATAGCTATCTGAGAGTGGGGCAAACTCAATTTATGAACTGCTCGTGCGGTAATAAATGAGGTCATACTTCCACTATCAATTATACAGCGTAGTGGTTGATACATCCCTCTGTTATTCAAAACATCAATCCATGCAGTGGCTAATAGCACGTTAGTACTCAAATTCATCTCCGTTCCAGCCAAACAAGTAGCACTATCACTGCTCGAGATAGGATTGGGAGTAGAAAAATGTTTTTCTTGATTTGATCGATTAACATTTTGATTTTGGTTATTGAGATTTGTTCTGGAAGTATTAGTAGAATCTGAGCGTGAGGTATAATTCGGTCTATCGACATGTAATAAAGTATGGTGATATTTTGAGTGGCATTTTTTACAGGTATACTTTGATTTGCATGATCGGATATCATGAGCATTGCTCAAACAATTAAAACAGAGATGAGCAGATCTGCAAAAAGAGTAGCGTTCTGACTCAGATTTAGCAGCGAATACCTCACATGTGTACAATGAATGATTTTCTTTGCAAAGAACACAAGTGTTGGAGGGAGATTTATTTATAAAAAACGTTGAAGTTCGATTTTGTGGAGGCGTTGAAGTGGAAGCTTTAATCATTGAGTTAGTGCGTTTTGTCTGGAATGAAGATTGCGAAAAATTAAGTGTTTCAAGTGCGGCACAATGCTTGCTCAGAAAATCAACAAGTTGCTCGTAAGTTGGGATATCCGATGAACTATGATCCATCTCAAATCGAGTTACAATATTTTGATCAAGCCGTTTCAACAGCATCATGACCAGTACAAAGTCCCACTTATCAGTTGGAAATTTCATTTGTTTTAGGGCTGCCAAGTTTTCTGAAAAAGTGTCTAATAATTTGCGAAGTGCGGCGGTATTATCAGTGTTAACTTTGACAGATTGATCGAGCTCAAGCCAATGAGCTTGAGCACGTAGTCTTTTGTGTGCGTATCGTTTCTCAAGAGTCTGATATGCAATTTCATAATTACTGGAAATTAAAGGTAATGTGCGGACAAGCGATAAAGGAGCACCCTGTAGCGATGAAACTAGGTAATTGAATTTTTCAATGTCAGTTAGCGCAGAATTAGTGTGAACGAGAGCGTTAAATAACTCCAAATATGACGGAAATGCTTTATAATCGCCACCAAATTTAGGTAATTCAATTTTCGGTAGGTTAATATGTGGCTGATTATTCCCTGCGGAATTAAGAGTAGAATTCAGACCCGGTGATACAGTCAAATCGTGAGAATCGAAAATATCTGAATAAATGCTTTTAATATAATAAAAGTTTGCGAGAAACCCTTCGCGGACATCATCTTCATGAGTAACGTCGCCATCGACAGTGGACAACAGCGTCGCGACAACGGCGTTATGGTGTTTCACAAATTCATCGCGTACATCGTCCAAATCAGCGCAGCGTACCTTGAACATGGTTCTAACAGATTTATCAAGTTTAGCTTGGTCTGCCAACTTACGAATCATACTTATTTCATTGATGCATGTTGTCCGATACGTTTGATATTTTTTCAATTTATCCGTCATTATATTTTAATCAATAGCGAGAAATTTAAACAAAATATTCCGAGCGCCGAGCACCGAAAATCAGTTGAAAACAGAGCGATATAATTGAACGGAGAAATAAACAAGCGAATTTATTGTTCGAATTAGACGGGTCAAGAGCCAAAGATGAACTGAACCAATTAGACACGCCCACCTGACACCTGATCGTCGCAGTGTCCACTTCCAAATTTCCTGAACGGATTTCACCATCAACGGTATCAACAGCAAATAATTAAATGGCGGACATCAGAAATAAGTAGCCGGTTGATGTTTCTTTGCGTGTAAAATTTAAGATTTTTCAACGAATTTTTAAAGAATTTTCACTGGAAATTAAGTGAAATTCTTTGAAAATATGAGTTATTGAGCAAATTTGAGATGGTTTCGTAGTTTTAGCCACGAATACCGAACTCAGAAAAATTATGATGATGAAATTTTGAGAAAAAATCAAAATAAAGAGAGGGAAATTTTGTAATTCAATCAAGGGCCGAATATCCGGCTCGAAGGACCAATGTTTGCAATCCGATAGCCTTTATGTGGTTCGAATTACGTAGACTTTATCCAAAAACTTATTATATAGATGGTCAATGTGACACGTGGAAACTATGGGATTATTCGGCTGCACTTGAACGACTTACCCGTGATCTGAAGACACCGGCACCACACCTTGTATGCTAAATCCACTTCACAAAGGGCCCTTTTTGATGGAAGATGGGTTCACTTGTAGAGGAAAGTCAAATCCGGCAAAACACCCATACACATAAACACATACATAAGAGTATATGCAATTTAGGATTGAGTCAATTGTATTCGTGCGACAATTCAATAGTTGTAAGCAATGCGGAAAGTTACAGGAAACGCCTGTATTGCAGCATTTTATAATAACAATTATTATCTGTTTTTACCAAAAAAATATATCCAGGTACGATCTCGAAAGTTCGCACCTTATCAGTTCCACTTTTTGTTTCGCGACCATATACAGGGTCGTCCTAGTGCAACATATTACACACGAATAATAATTTATATTTGATAGAAACGAAACACAATAAGGCTTTCTCGAACAATTATTATTATTATTATTATATCATTCCATCAAAGGATGTCCCAGTCAGGCCCTGTCTCCGAAGCTCCGACACACACGGAGGGCGCGCTGGATCGTTTGCCCCCGATAACCACTCCCCACGTCCGTGGGGTGAGTGATTACTGGGTCCGAGAATCATGTGCCCTGAGCAGACGCAGTGAACCAAGAATGACGGCCTTCTGCATTCGTCCGGCTAAGATTTCTGCCATATTACGGCAAGCCGGTATGATTTTCAAGTTGGAGAGCAGTGTGTCCATCATACCACCAAGGACCCCTATAATCAGAACCACCATTTTAACAGAATGGTCTGGGTAGAGCCTGCAGAGTTCAAAGAGTAAGTCTCGATATTTAGTCCGTTTCTCCTCCTCTTTTCGGACGATGTTCACTTCGCCAGGAGCCGAAAACTCCATGACGAAAATTGTCTTACTTTGGTGGTCGAGGAGGACTACATCAGGCTTATTGGCTTGTATTTGCCTGAGGGTGGGGAATGAGAAGTTCCAATATATTCGGCACCTCTCATTCTCCACAACGGATTCAATATCCCCCGGAGCATAAGGCAACACCGGTGTCTCGTCTATACCGTACGAGTGTCGTAGATGATAATACAACACTCGTAGGGCCGCGTTGTGTCTGTGGATATAGGATGAGACCGCATATGCTGGACATGCTGACAGCAAATGCATCAGGGTCTCAGGCGCCCCACGACACGCTCTGCATCTAGTGTCGGGGACCTCTATACCCATCACGCGACTACGATAGACAAGGGTGTTGAAAACACCATCCTGGCAGGCCATTATGAATCCCTCGGTCTCCGACTTCAGCTCACTTGACCTGAGAAAAGCAAAGGTCAGGTTTTTGGATAAGCCAAGGTCTTGAATGTTCTTGAAGAAGACCCCATGCATTGGCTTATCCTTATGCAGCTGCAGGAGGCCCTCAGTCTCCGCAGTTTTGATTTGAGCTTTCTGCTGAACGGGTTCCAACTCGGTGACAGAGTTTGGGTTCACCCGTTCAGTGTCGAATACGAGACCGAGTTCATCGGCTGCCCGAATTGCTGCCTTGAAAAGAAATGCTCCAATCCCTGCTTTTTCATGGTCGCGGACCATGCAGAGAAGGGGATCTGAACTCCTGATGACTTTACAGGCTCCTTCCAGTACCATTTTGTTATATAGACATTCCAAACTCAAAAGTCCCCGGCCTCCCTGTTGTCTGGAGAAGTATAACCGTGGAACGGACGATTTAGGATGAAAACTCCTTTGAAGGTGCATCATTTTGCGAGTTTTGACGTCGAGCTGTCGCAGCTCTTCCTGAGTCCATTTTACTACTCCAAAGGAGTAGAGCAGAATTGGAACGGCAAGCATATTGGTCGCAGCAACTTTGTTCTTCCCCGACAGTTCTGATGACCAGATTTGTCGGAGTTTGTGCTGATACTTACCGCGGAGAGAGTTCTTAACTGTGTTTACCTCTTGGGAGCGGCGTTGCTCCACTCCCAAGTAAGTATACGTCTCTCCGGCATCAAGGTGATGTAGGATGCTTCCGTCTACAAGCTGGACATCCTCTCCGTATTCCTCGCATCGCCCTCTTTTGAGATGAACCGTGGCACATTTGTCAATCCCGAACTCCATTCCCATAGCACGCGTGTACTCTTGCACCACCCTCAAGGACTGATTTAGGTCCTTTTCTCCGGAGGCATACAGTTTTAGGTCATCCATATAAAATAAATGGGTGACCCTATGCCTTCGGCTGCTGGGGGTGCCGCAGTTGTATCCACGGGTTTTCCTGAGTGCAACGGACAATGGCAATAGTGAGATGCAGAAGAGAAGAGGGCTGAGGGAGTCTCCCTGAAATACGCCCCTTCTAAAGATTACCTGCTCTGTTTGGACTCTGACTTGACCAGATGTTATGGTGAAGCGAGTCCTCCAGAGCGGCATCAGTTGTTCAATGCATCTCACTATTTGATCTGGTACCACAAGGCATCTGAGCAAATGCATGATTAGCTCATGCGATGTTGTATCAAATGCCTTGCGGTAATCGATCCAGGCCATCGAAAGGTTTCGCTTATACTGCACGGAGTCCTGCGTTATACATCTGTCGATGAGCAGGTTCTCCTTGCAGCCAGCAACCCCCCTCTTTGACCCTCTTTGCTCATATATCCGTTCATACACCGGATCAACTGCGAAGAGTATTCTCGCGTATAAGATGCGTGTAAACAGCTTATAGCACGAATTCAAGCATGTTATCGGCCTGTAATTCTTTGGATCAGACAAATCTCCGTTTTTTGGGATAAGCACGGTTCGCCCCTCGACAAACCAATCCGGAATCTGCTGCTCCCCGTCTAGTCAAGAGTTGAAAACTCTGGCCAAATGGTGGTGGGTACTAGGAAATTTTTTCCACCAATAGTTGTTTAACCCATCAGGGCCTGGAGCAGCAAAGTTCTTCGAGCCTCTGAGGGCTTGTCGAACTTCTTCCAGGGTAATCGGATTGCGCAGCTCGTTGAGCTCAGGCTGTTGAAACCTCCTGCAGAAGGCTTCAAACTGCGCTAGGGCTGGAGTGTCCACGTTAAGTGGTTGCGGATACTCATATATGTTCTTCCAGAAGGTTTCCACCCGATCAGACGCCGGCGGGTTATCGACAACACGTATTATTATTATTATTATTATTATTATTATTATTATTATTATTATTATTATTATTATTATTATTATTATTATTATTATTATTATTATTATTATTATTATTATTATTATTATTATTATTATTATTATTATTATTATTATTATTATTATTATTATTATTATTATTATTATTATTATTATTATTATTATTATTATTATTTTTAGATTTGGATTTAATCAATTCCAGTCACGACTCTGCGGTCTCCGACACCACGCAGAGTCGAGCTGGAGAAAAACCAGTGACCACTCCCCACGCCGTGAGGTAAGTGATAATCACATATAGTTGATGATATAACCTCTAGAGCTCTTGGGAAGCTCTCACCTAGTACTATGCGACAGCGGATCTAGTTCACAGGTTTATATATCTCTATAAATATCATATTTCATATTGGTTATTTTAAGAGGTGAAATCTTTCAGGAAAACCTAGGTACAACATCAGGTATATTAATGTATGTGTATTTTTATGATGTATCATTTCTTATATTCTTATTCTCCTAAAATAGCTCTGATTTGATCTTTCAACTGGTTCATGATATTTTAGCCTTTTCCATTTTGGTGTTTTATTATATGTACTTGTATGTGATATGGTTTTATTCTTCTATTTGTCCAACCCAGATATCTAAGAAAATTCAATTCCATCCATTCAGGTATTTGTTTGAAGGTAGGTATTTGGTTTTCTCAATTTCCCAAATATGATATATCTTTCATAAAATTGAGTGGCGCCCTCTATGATTTGAATTTTCAATCTTTGAGCCAACTGAATCCGAACTCACTATATCTGTTCTCCGGCGAACAGCTGCCGTCAGCACATGAGTTCTATTTTTTTTTTTTTTGGAATATAATAAATACCATCAACATTGTTATGATCTATATTGAAATCTTCAGTTTATATTGAAGAAAAATTACCTGGTAAATCGGTTAGAAAAGACTCGAGTCTGTGTAGGAATATTCGGAGTTCCGAGGATGGTGTTCTATATAGGCATAATACATATGTGTTTATTTTTTCTTTGTATTTGTCAATTTCAATGAAATGTAAAGAATATCTTGTGAATGATTATTGATCAGTTCAATTGTTCCGCCATGAGATAAATTGGTTCCACAATATTTGGATACAACTGTGTAATTAGGAATATTAATTGGTTCATTAGAATCACACCAGTGCTTCGTCAATACCTGGAAAACTCAAACTTTCCAAGAATATATACATTCAAATACTAGAGGAATACTATTTTTATTTACAAAATAAGAATTATTGTCTGAGTATTATTTGATAATAGATTCATCGTCTTCTTCACCTATAATAACAATTGAGTTTGATTCGAGATTAGGTCTAAAAAAGTATTTTCCAAATCTCGCGACTGCTCATAGCTCACGAGTGAACTCAGAATTATCAGATAGTTTCACAAAAATCAGGTTATTCCGTACAGAAGTAGATAATGAAATAAGATGGACTGAATTGTGAATTTTCTCCTTTTTTTTCAAAGTATAATTACCATCGTTAGTGTTTATGAATAAAACTCGACCTTCCACATAACAGTTCAACTTGGTTAGCATAACTACTCAGTTTGTCATTGTTTCTTTGTTATGATTCTGTGACTTCATTTCCAAAATCATGTGATTTTCTTTTTAATCGTATGTTAAAATTATCCTTGGCTTTCGCTTCGGTTTGAAGTTTGTCAATTATCAACTTAATTTCATTAATTTCGTCTTCACGGAGAAAAAAGTCACTAACCATAAGTGAATATTTAATAAAGGCTAGTGAAAACTCGAATACTATATGGGACAAGGAAACAAGTTGATAACCCCAAGAAAATTTGTGTTCTTGAAAATGAACACTTACTACTATTGTTCTGTTTCATTATGTAATAGATCGATACCCATTATTGAACACATCACTTGTTGAGTATCATCTAACTCACTTATAGCAAGTGAACTGTTTTTCTATCAGTATAATACACGTAAATTGCCATAATTAAACTGATGAATAGCCCCAAGTGGGTTATTCACTCAATATTAGCAATTCATTTACTCGTCATCCATGATCTATTTCAATTTTTTTTACTTTTGAGGAATGTTTGCGTAAAGAAACCAACCAGCAATTCCAATATAGTGATTAGTAATGTATGTTCTTTCTTGAACATACTTCAAAATTTATAGAAATTCACCAACAAATATCTCATTCGAAATAATATGTGAGGCATGAAGGGCATACCTTTACTGAAGAATTCGAAAAGTAATTTAAATCTATAATGGGATTGTCGATCGACCTCTTCCTGCTGACCTGCGTCCAATCGAATGATTATCTATGGAAACAATGAGATAGGTGTATATACTTTCAAAACTTCATCAACCATTAACAACGAGAATTAATCATAATTGGTGCAACCATGGTCCATGACCCGCTATTTCACACGTCAGAACACCTCAACTCGATGATACTCAATGACGCTACGGCCGTGATCGATTTGTGCTATCGACTGATTCGGCACCCGAATAACGCCGAATATGCCCGAACAAAAAAATAGTTAATAGCCATTGGTGAGTTGTAGACTACCACACTCGACTTGATCGATTGTTGTTATCGATGAGCTCGCTTAGAGCAAGTGATTCTGTTTCAGGAACATAATTCAATGATAGTAGGTATTTGTATAGCTACCACGAGTTTATTGAATACTTATAACTTTCGAACATATACTGATGACTATCAATAAGTGTCCTTATCGATTACTGCAGAAACAAACTTTCAGAAAAACGTTTTTTCCTACGGTTGGTATCTCATATTCCTACAGTAGGTGAAAATGTACCCGTCACAATCGAATTTTTTTCTAGTAAACGATTTACTTGGCCGAGTTTTCTCAGTGTTCTTTGTCAATTCATCTTTTTTCTAGATGTGAGTTCAGTTCATGTAATTCTGATTTCAGTTTTGAATTTCCAATACGCAGATTTTCATTCGATTCATTTTTAGTAATAAATTTTTGTTCACATATTTCAGAACAATAAATTCGATGCCCAGTAAGAAACTTTGGGAACTGTTTCTGTTTCAAACACGATGAATGGTATAATTCAAAACAGCTTACACAGCATAAATTACGGAGTTCTTTACTTTCACAACATTTATAATAAGTAATTCATATTCATTTTGATTGAATAATTCTCTAACCCGAAGATATGATGCACGTCACTGAAGACTTATCAATTAAATTCGGTAACAATAGTTTGACTCTTTTTTGCTCTTCAGTTTTGTTCTTCTTATAGAATTCGTTTAGGATTTGAGATGCCCCTTCATGTGATTCAAATGCAGCTTACTCATGGGTGGTTTAGCAATTCTTCAAATAAATCACAACAGAAGAATCACAATTTTTCAAACTCTTGTTTGATTCCACATTCCTGTACATTGACTATGCAGTTTCAACAATGAAACACTTTTTATCAGAGCGAGAAACTCGCCGCTAGTCGCACTAAATAGACATCAAACATAGTTTCACAACAGCACTTGTCTTTCGATAAAGTTTGCCATTTTCGATCAACCATAACGAGTACATCTTGGAAAACTGGGGGACATTTTCACACATTTATGTTTATCACCTTTCAGTGGATTGCTCGTGTGCAACATAATCATCGATAATCTGCACGTATATGACAGCTCGAAACAAAGCGTCCGGTGGAGGATATCGAAGTTATATGCTGGCCGCGGGGCCAGGTAGCCGCGCGGTTAAGGTGTCAATCTCTTAATCAGCCGGCTGCCCGTCGTGGGTTCAATCCTCATCGACGGCGGAATTTTTCCAATGGCCCCAGAAGTGGTATCGGATCCCACTATAAGAGGTAAGGTCTCCGCTATCCTAACTCGTACAAGTTTACTCCGTTGCTGTGGCAACTAGGATAGTGATTAGCAAAAAAAAAGTATATATATATTGCAGTAATCTGACAGGATATTTTATATTGAAGAGCAATTTGAGACTGAAATGATCCGGCTCCGCAATAGGTTGAGTCGAAGTTTCTCCACAGCAAACAATACCGCTAGACACTCTTTTTTCGTTGTTTAGTATTTCCTTTAATTTTTTTAACGACTCAAAGAACATATAATTTCAGAAACGTCAGTTTCGACAAACAATGGTGAGTTAAGTCAGAACAGGTCAAAAACGGCGCGAAAATGAAGGTTTTGTTTGACATATTCCAGGGCTGCTCTCATTTCTCGTCCCGAATAACGGCGCAATCACATGCTGTCCTTCTGCTTTTTGGCTTATGGCGTATTGTAATTTCAGTGGCTGATCTTTGTGAGCGCTCATCAAGGTCATAAGCCAAAAAGTCGATTACGTCCCGATTTTTGCCTAAAAGAAGATCCGATTTTCAGGGTTTAATAATAATAATAATACGAATAATAATAAATGGGCTTTATTCATCGATGTTTATAAATATATAAAGATAAAAAAAAGGAAAATTTATACTAATGAGAAAAACATAAACGATGAATAGGCGAAGTTCAGCTTACGCTGTTTTACAACTTAACCATTGGCAAAAAATTAGTACAGGCACAATAATTGATCAATAATAAAAAAAAAATCTAACTGCACACAATATTCAAATCAGGTAGAACAATCTATCCTAATGTAAGATATAACAGGTAACCGAAAACTAGGTACATATAGGGCGAAACGGTAGGTATCCATTTAAACTAACTTGAGAATCTCAGATATTCTTTCAACTTTTTCTTGAAGTTTAGAATGGAATAGTGCTTGAAATCATTGAAGAGAGAATTATAGTGCTTGATTGAATTATACATGAAACTTCGTGTGAATCAAGCTGAGGAGTGTCTGGGTATGACAAAAGTATTTTGATTCCGGGTGCGTGAGTTACATTGAGATTTGAAAGTAGTAAATCTCAGGTGGAGGTAAT
Organism: Chrysomela aeneicollis; assembly: GCA_029955515.1. NCBI lineage: Eukaryota > Metazoa > Arthropoda > Insecta > Coleoptera > Chrysomelidae > Chrysomela > Chrysomela aeneicollis. Next base: position 3,844,280 of record JARUHQ010000030.1, on the reverse strand, counting down.
CCGGCATTTTATTGGCAATAATTTTATGCGTATTCACGAGTAGATGGAGTTTCCAAATCTTCTCAAGTTTCAACCAACCTGAATCCTCAAACTTGGCAGATATATGATCATACTTGCGAATACCATATGAAAGGCGGATACAATTGTTTTGAATTTTTTGTAAACGTTTCACATCGTCTTGAATCAAAGCAAATCCATAGATGATGTCGCAATATGAAAGTTTCGACAGTATGAGTGTTTCACATAGTTTCAGTTTTAGTTTAGAGGACATAATATCTCTACTCTGATAAAGTTTGCGCAGAATGTTATAGGAACCTTGGCAAAGCGAGCTAGCATGTTTATGGAATCTGAGGTCGGAATCAAGCCACAGACCGAGATTCTTACACTCTGTGACTTTTGGGAGAATGTCTTGATCAAATTTTATTCGGAATAACCCTTCGGTTTCTAGTCGTTTATGTTTGGGACCAAAAACAATATACTGGCACTTCTTTGAGTTGAGTCTGAGGTTATGGGCAATCGATATATCCAATAGATTTTGTAGGTCTTCATTAACTTTATTGATTGATTCTTGCCAATTATTTTGAGAAAAAGAATAATACAATTGAGTGTCATCTGCGTAGTGATGAATATTGCAATGGCCGATAATCTGGTGAAAATCACATATATATATATAACGAGAACAGAAGGGGACCAAGGATTGAACCCTGGGGCACTCCATAATCAGCAGATAAAGCACTCGAATACTTTCCATCTAGACATACGTATTGTGTTCGATCTTTCAAATAATTCTTCAACAAATTGGAAGCTTCGTTGCTGAATCCAAAGTAATTCATCTTTGCACACAGTATATCGTGGTCTAAAGAATCGAATGCTTTACTATAGTCCAGGAGTACCATGGATGTTAGATCCTTGTTATCTGTTGCTTCGAAAACATCCTGGGTGATGCTAATAAGGGCTGTGCTAGTGCTATGAGACGCACGATATCCGGATTGATGATTGGTTATTATATTGTTTTCGTACACAAATGAGTCCATCTGGTCTTTTAGAACCAATTCGAATACTTTAGATAGGACGGGTAATTTGCTTATGGGTCGTAGGTGAGATAATTCTGTAGGATTTTCACATTTTTGTAAAGGAAGTACAATTGCTTGTTTCCATGCAGAAGGAAAAAGGTTTGTTTCTAATACTTAGAAATCTAGTACTTAGAAACTGACACTTTTACTAAAGTTTGACATGTTTATGTGTTACCATGACAACATTGTTTTGTTTTAGATTTTCAGATAATGAACCTTTCAATAAAGTTTTTAATAAAAATTTTTTCTCGAAAACGGAGAGAGATACGAAAAAATATCAAGTGACAAAAAAGTTGTATTTTCAACTGAGCTTTCTGAAAAAAATATGAAATTTTTGAAAAAAGTCAGCAGCGTACATTTTTTGTCATTTTTATTCGTGACACTGTCCCCCGGGGCGCCACTGGAAGTCATCATTCAATTAGTGCTAACTGAGCGTCTTATTGAAGCTCACATCACTAGCAAATTTCAAGAAAATCGGTTAACGTGTCTTTGAAATATTAATAAAAATAGGTTTTTTGAAAAAAACTTTGACACCCTGTATTTTGAAAACCATGCACTTCCGTACATCAGTCTCTTATATCAAACTGCTTGTCTATGGTATTAATTGTAAGTTGTGATATCACCTTTTCACTTTCCCGTAGTGAAATATGTGATCATTTATGGGGGCAGAAAGCATTCGAGGACACACAATATTATACATAGATTTCTTGTAGTAAACTTGCGATCAAGAAATTCTATCTATCTATTTCTGAGTCCATCCAGCTATTACATGTTTTTTTTGACATTAAATCATGTTATATTGTTTCTCCTTATCCTTATGATAATGATTATTACAAACATTTGCAACCATGATAACGTGGTCAATTTCAAAGTGGTTTCCTGTCCTGTTATTTACATATGTGATTACGTGGTTCAGTGGAATGGGACACAGTAATTGTTTTTCGTTCTATTTAGTCAATGCTGCGGAGAAACCGATTTGGGAATCAAAACGAAATGAATGTTTTTCGTGTATAAGTTATGAAATATAAATTATCCTAAAATCTGTTTCGAATAGCTGCTTTCGCTGCCAATTCTCAAATCGACAAGTTGAAGCGCATTCTCATGACGATGAATCCTTCTTTCTGATACCTAACGTTGATTTGTTTTGTCTAGATCAGTGATTCTGAATGTCTGACATAAATGTCAGCATTTTTTTATACATAATTTTTAGATTATTTGTAGTTTGTCTAATTATTGTTTCTGGTGATAATAGACGAATCCATCCCAACTTGGATTTGCGTATTGTAACCAGGACTCAACAAGTGAGTAGTGAAGCTTTTTCATAAAGTAGTCACATCGGGTTATAATGAGAAAGGTATTCCAGAATGAGATATGTCGGTCTGGGTTGACCATGGCTGGAGTGGATCCCTAGTAGTTTCACCTGCGAATTGTTACTGACAAATTCGCTAAAAAAGGACTTAAGAACTGAGCATGAGCAAAACGTGATATTCAATAACATAACACGAGTTGTTAGAAATTGATTTCAATATCATACTGTGTTTTTGTTTTTGAAAAGTTGTTGATTATCAATGTCAGAGAAAAGATAGATGTTTTTGAGATTTTGTCACAATTCATTGAATGAATATATCCTTTGGAAAACTCTTCTATTTAAATACTCTATCATATTCCAAGTACCTCCACGAAAGTATTCAAGTACCGGGTAGGTGCCTCGAATTCTAACACGAGTGAATAAATATTAGACTTACCGTCAATGGAGCCTCTCGAAATTCTTTTCCCAGGATCCGAGAAGATACTCTCATCTGTAACTAGAGATAAATTATACTCACAGATATAGACTTTCATAAACAATGTATCGTGATTCCAAGAGAAATAATTATTACACTGATATACGGACTAGAATTTTTCACCTATCTGATATTACTTCGAGATATCAGTTTTTTATTTCAATGCCATTTATATTGGGGTCATATGAGTGTGAGTTCCATGTTGAATTTGTCGAAGAAATTTTCACAAATTATATAAAAACCGAAAGGAGGATAGATCTGTATATGTTATCAACTATAGATTTCATTGGGTGGATATCAACAAATTTATCGAAAACTTTGTGTATTTTTCATTTTCAACTGTTCAGAGAGGTATATTGGATGCCTTCGATTTTATTTCCTCACCTGAAAACACAATGAAATCATCGTGTTATTATCAGGTTCTCATCATCGCGTCTTGCATGCAATGCAATGAGAACTGATGACAGCTCTGTCTATTCAGTATGACGAGTATTCAATAATTTTTCAGAGTGTATACGACTCACACGAAATGCTCCTTTCGCACTCGTATGATTTGCAGCATTCGCCTGCGGCTCTTGTATCAAACTCGTGGAAATTGGGTATACCGTGAACAATATATAATGCAAAATAGATGAAAACTGAATAAAGCTATACGAAGTTTGCTGATATGGAAAAAGTTGCGCATTTTGTTCGTGCTAAATGATAAATATGACAAAAAAACGGAAATTTCAGATTTCTGCTTTCGATTTCTACAAGATAAACATACTAGGAATGTAGTAACAAGGCATTATTCGAATACTTTCTTATGGACTATTCAAATATGGTGGAATGTTGAAATTATTTTTCGGAAACTGAAAAATCGAAAATGGCGTTTATGAGGAAAAGTAAATTTGACAGCTGTTAATTTGCCATGTTTAAAATTATCGGAAAAACTTTGCCATGTCGAATACTTGATGAATGATTAATTAGATTGTGCGATAAGTGTATCGCAGGAATATTGGAAACGAAAATCTGAAATATTCTAAATTCATTTGCGATATTCTCAAAATTGTTGAAGATATCCTTCTGTTCATTCTCGAGCACAAAAATACGTAACTGTCTTCAAATTCAACTCACTTGGTATCTCCCAAGATAAGCCAGATGCCTATAGTTCCACTCGAAAAAAATGGACAGCCTGTTGACCTATGTGAGTGTGAGGGTTTCAACAGTGTTTTCCAGTAATGCACTATCAAAATACCTTCTTCTGAATGGGATATTATCTAATCTGATCTGGAAACTGTGAGTAGAGTACCAAGACCGACACCAGGCCAAGATGGTCACTTCAACGTCACTTCCGCCCTGCCTCTTTTCAAGATGGCCGCTATGACGTAACTCTCCCGCTCTGACCGATTAGATATATTCACCACCCTGGCCGCCATTAGGAAGTTCGATGATATCTAAGATTTTTCCTCAATACGCCTACAGCTTACACAAATAGAAGTCAAAATGGAAATACCCCAAACTGAGAAAAAACATCTGACGTCTGACATATACCGACAACAGGAGCGTATTGGGTGCGACTGCTGACGTTTGGCTTCTGACATCTGGCGTCTGACATTCAGCTAGTTATTCGCGAAAGGTGTTAAGCTATACGCTACCTAGCGGTGACTCGTAAAAACACTCGAAGTAGGATAACCACTGAACTTTTTGGGGGATGACCTCTGTTCTGTTTAGGTTCATGTGAAATCTTATGTAATGTCACAAATACGAAAACAAAACAAAAACGATACCATTTCGAGAAGTTCGAGTCGTTACCATCAGGTTCTATCGCGAATATCACCATTTTGTCGGAACTCTTGAAGATTCGAGAATCTCAGCGAGGAGCGGAGTCAGCATATCAAATTTCAGCTTCAGGACTTTTAACATCATAACTATTATTTTATATTAATGCAGTTTTGTGTAGAAACTCATACTGTTAACAGCATTTTTTATCGTTGAATCAGTCGAAGGAATTGTTCTTATGTCAGACTTCTCTAGAACTCATACATCTTACAGAGGACCTGAAGGCAATCTTGAGGTTGACATACTAAATGAAAACTTGGATGCAAATTTAATCGAAGACATGATTTTCACGAATGGGCCAGTGAATACTATTAACCAATATACAATAAATGAAAATATAACCCAAAAACCACCATACTTATAACTAGATTTTCCGCTTCACTCACGCGGAACGTCGGTGAAGTGAAACGTCAATAAGGTTGAACAATATGGAAGAGAGAATAGGGCCGCCATCTTGTTTCATCAATGGGCTTCTACTTCGATTGATGTAAATGGTTTCTAACTCCTTATTGATCGTGATATGTTTAATTGATTTCAAGTTTTTTACAGTGATGGGGTGACTAGTTTCAAGAATATGTTGAGCAACACTCGATTCATCGAAATGATTATGTTTAAAATGAGCAATGTATTCTTTGAACCAGGTTTCTATGTTTCATCGTGTTCGTCCAATATTCCATGTCACAGCTACTACATTGTACTACTTATTACCCCTTATTGTTCCTTTTGTGAGAAAATGAAATAAACGGTTGGTTTATTCCTGTTGGATTGAACAACCCTGTATAATCCTTCGATTATCCTTTATGTACAGCTCAAGGAGAGCGGTGGGTGAAATGAAGAATTAATTTCATGAATATACGGCGGTGAGGTATATTCCACAGCTCAACTAATAATCTCCAGTTGTACCCATAAACTCGAGTGGGCACGGCACTGGCCTAAGGCAAATGACCTATGAAGAACGACCAGAGTTCGAATGCGATATAGAGGGTTGAATGTCAATATTGTCAATCTCTATCAGTAACCGTCAACAATAAAATAAGGTAGCTTTCAGTTTTCAATGACATTTTTAATAGTTTCAATGATGAATGAAGATGATAGCGCTCAAGAACCAATAGGAAGAGTTTCAGGTTCAAATATTAGTCACAGAAGGGAGCCCGGTTCACATTGATAGCAGAAGCAATCAAGTATATTATCACATGATTAATCTTAACAGATGAGCGGGTAATTAACCGTTAATTACAATGTGCAGGAACATTAAATCCGGCGATGGTATGGCAGGGCTGAAGTTCATGTACTTCCAAGCAGATATAAACCAGTTGAATGAGGTTGAATGATAGATCTAACTTGAGCGTAGACAGGTAGTTCAGCAATCCTGTGATCATGAGTCTTGCAGAGGTCTCTCTTGATACCAAGATGAGTTTCCTGCCTGGATAAGGTTTACTTCTAGATTGTAGATTGTAGGAGGGGGTCGTTAAGGTGGGAGTCCCAACATCCTTGACAACCTACAAAGCAAGATGGCGATGTTCCAGTGCGCTATGAAAATGAAGTTTTATGCAACCAACCCAACAGACCTCGTCTAATTGGGAATGCGACGTTGTCGGTTGCTGTAATTTAGTGGTTGACTTCGGGTATTTCATCGAATAGGTAGAAAAACTATAATAATTGTATTGAGTGATATCGTTTCAAAATTTGTAATAGATTTTTCAAGTCGACATCCGATTGAGCTGATATTTTGTAGGTTCCTATTCATAGTTCCAGTGACAATGCATCAAGATTTTTTTTCATGAGAAAAACAAAATGGTGGCTCCATGATGTAAAATGAGTTTTTTGATTCTGATCTGATTGGATTCAGAATCGTGTTTTCGGGATCAAAATTCAGAAATTCAAGATGGCGGAGTTTTGTGAATATGGTCCGATTCGAATCGAAATTGGTATTTTATTTGGGGATTTCCGGGGTCAGAGATTTCAATTTTCTCGTTGTAAATCAAAATTTCAAGATGGCGGATGAATTTTGTGAATAAGGTCAGATTCGATTTGAAATTGGTGTATATGGATTTTCGGATTCGGAGATTATATGAATGATTTGTCAAATTTTGTGAATTCAAGATGGCGCTCGAGATTTGTGATTATGGTCAAACTCGATTCAAAATTGGTATATATGGGGGTCAGAAATTATAATTTTTTATCAAAATTTATAAATTCGAGATAACGGCTCCAAGTTATGGCGGACGAGTTTTGTGCCTATGTTCAGATTCGATTTAAAATTGATGTGCATGGGTTTTAGGGGTCGAAAATTATGAATAATTCATCAAAATTTGTAAATTAAAGGTGGCGGATGAGTTTTGTGCTTATGTTCAGATTAGATATAAAATTTGAATGTAGGTTTTTCGTTGTCAGAGATCATGAATTATTCGTCGAAATTTGTAAATTCAAGATGGTGGTCGAGATTTGTGATTACAGCCGCCATCTTGAATTTTTAAATTATAATGAATAAGTTATAATCTCCGACTACAAAAACCTCAATATTCCAATCCTCAATCCAATCGGACCATAATCGCAAAACTCGTCGCTATCTTGGATCCGCCATATTGAATTGAGGAATTTTGGAAATCAATTTATAATCTTCAATCCTTAAAACTTCCTTGTACCGATTTTCAATCGAATTGAACCATGACACAAATATCGTCCACCAACTTGGAGCCGCCATCTCGAATATACGAATTTAGATAAAAAATTAATATTCTTCTACTCAAAAACCTCCACATACCAATTTTCTTTCCAATCGGACCACAATCACAAAACTCCTCGATATCTTCGAGCCGCCATTTTTTTCTGTAACACATGTTCTAGAAACATATTATTGTCACCAGAATTATTACCACCCACCAAATTTCAAGTAAATCGGACAACTAGAAGTAGGTCGAAATTCACATGCGAGAATAACAGAATTCGACTAACAAAACCTCCAGATTTGAATCCGAGAACTTTTTCGTCATATTGATTTTTGACAAAGAAAATCATAACTTACCATCCAAAAAAACCTTTATACAAATTTCGAAACAAAATATTTAAAAAAATCACAAAACCTGTCCGCGATCTTGCATTTTCATCATATAATAATCGGTAGATTTTATTGTAATGACGTGTTGACGACATTCAGATATAATAAGACGAAATTGAATCGTACACACATTACCCGACAATAAAAATGTTATGAAAATATCAATGAAGTTGAAGATCTGGCAACGGCTGGTATGATTTACAATGACTCTGTATGATTTTAGAGGAATTGCCATCTTGCTGTCAGTAGCTGAACTGAAGTACGTCATAAAATGGACCAGAACGCATTAAATCGCGTATCAACTTTGTTATGTTCATCTTGAAAATAAGATCGTTTTCCTTCAACTTTTCTGGGTTGATGCATTCTTTATACTCTGAGTGATGCCATTAGCTAATTCATAATCATCAAATATATTTCTAGAATATATAATTTGATCACTCAAATAACCTGAAAATTGATCATTTTTCAGAATTTATTTCAAAATATTCATCCACTTTTAGGAGTTGCCATGGGTCAAACGGCATGTCCTTCATCCATCTCTGTAGCAAAAATCATTTTATTTACTCCAACCATTCGTTCACTGAACATGACAAAGCGAGCCGCTGATTACGGTTCAAAATTGTCCGTTGCGACTCCCACCTTGAGGCTGTGCAGCCTCTCAAGCACCTCGACCCATTAGATATTTTGGTGCATAACCCCTAATCTATTTGAGACCCGAGATTCCGAGGCTTCTTGCGAAGTATATCAGTTTCCTGAGAGCTAGGTTCCTGACATAGGAGGGCTCTAAGAAGGCCCCTTCCAGGAACTTGAATCTCTTGCAGAAGAGTGCTGGGCAAATGTTCTGCAGTTTCAGCGGAGTTCTCGCAGTAGCGGCAACTATCAATCTCAGTTTCACCCATCTTTTTGAAGTGATACCTCAGAGGGCAGTGAGGAGTCCCGTTACCAGTTTCAAGTCTTTATTGTTCAGCTTGAGAAGCTGTTTAGCTTTTCTTGGCGAAAGGTTCACAAGCCTTTTCGCTTGTCTCTGTCCTAGAACTTTATTCCAGTGAGATTTCATTTCATCTGCTTCCCAGCGTCGGAACTCTTCTCTCAAAAGGGCTCTCTATTGCATGTACTTCTGCTTGACAGATGGTTGGGGTGTTACCAAGTGGTTTTGAGAGCCTTAAATTTGGTCCTGTAACTCCAGCTCTAGCCCTTTCATCAATCTTGGATCCATCAGTATACCACACTAATGCATCCCTTTCCAGTTGAGGTCCGTTCTCAGTGCAGATTTGGTGGTTGTTTATGATCACTTCAAACTGCATTTCGAAGTCGTACCCAACTGGCATAATATCTGTCGGTTTAGATATGGATTCTAAAGAAATATTTTTCAAATTCTTCAATTGTCCAATCCGATTTCCTGATTTGAGATTTATTGTCTGATTCAGTCTGAAGGCACTGATTGCTGCTGCTTTCATTACCTCTAAGGCTGCTGTGGGACACGTGAATATGGTCCCTGTAATTACCAGAAAAGCAATCTGCTGCACTTTCTGCAGCTCGACTTGTACCGAAATTTGGTGCATTTTTGGTCACCATATCAATGAAGCGTAAGTGACCATAGGTTTGATGATCGTTTGATATGACCAAAGATTATTTTTGATTTCAGACCCCATGTCTTGCCAAAGACTCTGCGGCATGTCCTCTATAGCTCTGGAAAGAATGTGGTTGAGTTGGCTGTACCATGTCAGTTTTTGGTCGATTATCACAATCAAAAATTTATCTCCTCGGAAGCTGGAATCCATTCAGAGTTGGGGCTTTTAGTTTATAATCTCGCCTCTTGGTAAATGAAACCAGTACTGTTTTGCTAGGATTGACATTGAATGCACCAGCGCACCAGCTTCTGATTGTGTTTGGGGATACTTGTATGCGATTGGAAATTATCCTGTCATGTTTGCCCCTGATGGTGAAAACCAGGTCATCAGCGTAACCTTGAGTCGTGAAACCAGAATCATGTAGCATGACTATCAGGTTGTCGACTACCAATGACCACAGCAAAGGCGATGGAACTCCCCCTTGGGGACAACCTTTTTTTACTTTCATCCTGACCGTCTCTTTCCCGAGAGTCGCCACAATGGTTCTGTGAGGCGTTTATGTTCCTTTTCTCTGGTTATCTAGTTATGGAGGCATGCGAGGTGTTATCAAAATCACCCTCTATGTCAATGAAGGCACAAAGAGCCATTTCTTTCGATGCTTTCAACTAGACATCGTAGAGCATTAATCGTGGATTTAACTGCTTGATAAGCAAACTGTTTCTTGTGAAGCGGTCTTAACTCAAAGAGTTCGCTTTTGATGTAGCAGTCTATTATTTTCTCCACTGCTTTCAGGAAAAAAGGGGTGAGACTGATGGCCTCTCTCAAAGCTTGCGGTGTATAACCGGAGATTAAGCTGGCCAGTCGAGTTGTATGGTTTGAAATTTTTGATAGCCCATTTTATTTTTTTAGTTGTGAAGATCTTTCCAGCTAGGATTCTGCTGGATCTGTTGGGGTTGTGGACAACCTCTTCCTGGTGAGCGCTTTGCTGTTCATTCTCTACAACTGTTTCGGAACCAGGAAAGTGTGTCTGCAGGAGAACACTCAAGCTTTTCTTACGGTTATCAGTATATCCCCCGTTTGGCTTTCTGATCAAACCGATCCAACGGCAAGTGTTCTTTCGAGAGAACTTTTTGAAGGCGATGTGCTGGGGCTAATTCGATGATACCCTCGCATATTTTCCTCCATGTTCTTCTTTCCGATTTTCTGAGTTCTTTGTTGTACTCAGAAAGAGCAGTTTCGTAGTCTACCCAGTATCTCTATCTCTTAACTCTATCGACTTAGTTTTGCTGATTCCTTATTCCACCAAGGCACAGCTCAGTTCATATGCTGTGTCAAGTTCCTTTATTGATTCGTTGGATGTTAGTTGGTCCACCGTCTGCCTTTCGAGATGCTCTTTATAAGCATCCCAGTTGGTTAACTTTGATACCCTGTATCCATCGAAGCGCGTCTCTGACGTCTTCAGGTCGAAACTTATGTACTGATGGTCCGTCATAAAAGAATCAACAGAGACATGCCAGTTGTGAATTTAATTTGTCATGAATGGATCCGCGAGAGTTAAATCAAGAACCTTTTTTCTAATCGCTTGTATGAAGGTGGGTTTATTCCCTGTTAATAATGTCGATATTGTTGGCCGACAAATATTCTAGAAGATACTCATCCCGTACATTTGTGTCTGTGCTTTCCCATATCAAGTGGTAGGAGTTTGCCCACACAGCAGCACAGAATAACGTGCCTGTTACCTTTTTTGCACCATTCGATGAGGCTTTAGACTTTCTCTGATGAAGGGTGCTTTGCGGAGTTCCCTGGGAAGTAGGCCGAGGCAATGACCACTTGGCACTTTCAGTAATGAACTTTCAGTAATGAACTCTGGAACAGGAAAAAATTCAATATCAGGTGTGAGCATTATCGCTGCTCCTGGTTTTTCGTAAGAAGAACAGTAGAGTTACTCACACGATTTGATGTTCAGTATACGTCCTCTGTTTATCCAGGGCTCTTGGAGTAGCCCTACCTGAATGTTGCCTTCAATAAACCTCTTTTTAAGCACACTCGTAGCAGCTTTTGAATGATGAAGGTTCATTTGATGATAATTGAGCTTTTGGCTCATACTGGAGGTGTAGGTACAGCTTCTGGCTTCCCCTTCCCCTTAACTCGGCCGGCATGGGATCTGTCCAGTTTCCGAGGCACAATCTTGCCTTTTGTCAACTTCTTTCCTTTGTCTGCAGTAGTTTTGGCAATCTTCTCGGTCCGCTTCTTGGTGCTGGCTGCAATTGGATTGGAACCTGAGGTACCTGATTCTGAGCAGTCAAGTGTGGCCGATTCAGGTTCGCCACTCCTTGCCCTGAGGGTTGTGTGAACAAACTTATAGTTTATCACAAACCATGTTTTTTTAAACTTTTCGGCCGATTGAATATCAACCGAAATGGTAAGATGTTCTAGAGGGCCTTCGGATGTTTTCCTCAGTACCCTCCAGGTGGTTGCGTTGGTTCTGAACCTCTTTTTTCTCTGTGCAGTATCTGATCCTCAGTTGCGCATCCTCCCAGGGTTTTTTATCTTCAATGGTAACTTTCAACCACTGCACGGTATCGTTATCGGCACACATTAGGGCTAGCCAGCCAGGTCAATTGTGATATTATCCAGAATTGCCTCCTTTACGGCTTTAATTTGCTGCGTTGTCAGAAGAGTCTCTGGTGTGCTGGGCACGAAAATAATGTATCATGATTGTGAAAAATAATCAAAGATCAAATGTCGAAAACAGATGAGCTATAATCACGTCCTAAGAAGAATTACTGTAGGCGGCCTATATGAAGTCATAAACAGAGAATCTAGAAGGCGCCGAAAATATGAGTCACTGGTCAACTTCGTTTATCAGCTAGAATGATGAAGCCAAGAATTCACAAACAAATGAACCAATAAGGAGTCGACCAGAAGAAATTGAAGGCATATCAATGAGGAAAACAAATCCATTAATTTCAAGCTCGGTGAAACAATATTGTGCACGTGTTTTTTTGTCGGATTGTCGCTTTGATGGAAATACAGGATTAGATTTTAATATAAAAATAATGATCAAAAGTCAATCGAGATTAGTCACAAATATGACTCGGATGCGTTAAGTTCGTAATACCGAGGTAACCACGGTTTGTGTTGAAGCTAACGGACTTTTGAGTAGCGGATTCCTTATCGACAGACAAAATCATACTTTGCCCATTTTGCAAGTTGTCGATAGACAATTGCAATAGTTAGTTTTCAGGCTGGAAGTGAAGTTCAACAGTGATTGTAATAGTAACTTGTACAGTTGAAAGTCTTTTCAGTTAAAACCAGTTAGTTTGCAAGTGTCGCAAATTTCAAGTATTGCATACGAAGTGAAAAGTAAACCAGATACAAAATGTGTAAGTTGCCCAAACCAGTCTATAAATGCCCGTGGAAATAGATTTCAGATCATTGACCCAAAAGTAATTTGAAAGGCACATGGTTGAAAAATATACCGTTCATAACAGAGGGTGTCGTTTGTCGGATAGAAGCCAGGGTTGTATTTGAAAAATATTGAAGTATTTGACTTAGGATTTCCTGATTGAAAAAGGTGACTGATAAAATAGATTTCTGTAATGAACTTGATAGGATGATAACCTTTATGATTGTAAACCTGATTTTGTATTCTTTCATGTAAATTGATATGGTTCTTTCAGGAGTAAATATAAACCTTGATAACATTCCTGTGTGTCAGTAGACCACCATAGTTATTTGTTGAAATAAATATTTTATGTTTATATCAGTTAACTCAACGCCTTTGTTTCACTTACCTGTAAGGCCTTACCCTTACATCTGTAGCTTATTCGAAAATAATTCAATATCTAAAATCAAAATCTAGTTAGGTGGGCAGCACAATAGGTGTCAGGTGTGGGGTATTACGAGTTTAATGGTAGCTATAGGCGATCCCTATACCGTTGTGTGAAATAACAGGCATAGTTAAGTAGCTGAGTTTGAATTTAAGAAAGTAGGTTGAAAAAAAATTGTGTAAATTAAGTCGAAAATAATTCACTTCCAGTAGTAGGAAAACAAAAAGTAACTGAAATGGCTGGTGGAATATTTGTACTGGTATCAGTAAATTTGGATTCTATTCCCTCATATGCAGGACAATCGAATATGAACGATCCATCGATCGGCTATTATTTCACATTGGACGGAGAAACGAAAAGTAGTGATTGCACGAACGCAATCAAGGGGACTGGCGAAACAATTTCTTGAATCAGAATTGAGTTCAAAAATCTCTGAAGACTGGAATCTCTCGAAGACTAAGTTAAGAGAACATTTCGCAGTGAGTCAGATACCAGGACAAGCTTTAAGGGATTTTATGGAATGTAAAAAAAGACAGGGAGAAACTTGTAGACAATATTTGGCTAGACTGAAATTATTAGCGTTCAAAACTCGATAGAGACATTACTACCCAATTTGTTTTGGGACTAATGAAGCCTGTCCGTAAGCGAGTATTATCTATTATCGAAGAGGCCTTGAAAATCGCCGAGATGGAAGAAACAATTGAAAAGATCACGGGTACTCAAGAACGCGTTGCCCCTGAAATAGGAAATACTACGATATCATTGAGGAAAATAAACTGTTATAAATTCCGAAGGGTAGGCCATAATGCGAATAATTGTACGAATGATTTTAGAAATGAAATTGAGAATAATATTAGAGATTGAATGAGGGTGATATGCTATTTGCAAGTTATATATGGATAACCGTCGACCCAGTTATAGACAACAATGAGCCACTATGTCTATGGCTCCAGTCAAGTCAGTATTAATAGCTTATAAGTATAGGACGATGTTATTATATTCATTCTGCTACCAAGATCTGTACCTTTGTGATTGTACAAAAATAAATGTTTTTAAAAATACGATCCCGTGTACGAGAAACATAACTTGCAGAAAGAAAGGTCATATCATGAAGAATAGTCCAAATAATAGCGTGATTTGTTATATCTGCGAAAATAATGGGCATTACGCAAAAAAATTCCCTGTGAAAGATTGTAGGCCGGTGACCGAGACAAGAGGGAATTTAAACGGGAATGCAGTGAGTCAATCTCCCCGTCGAACCACTGCTCAACCTGTAGGACAGCAGCAATAGATAAGAACAAAACGATACAGATTCACACGTGAGAGAATGATAGTCCTATAAATACAGTTTAAACAGTGTAAACAGAGAAATAATAAAGTTTTATGAAGCAACCCAGGAGAGTGGAGAGAGTATCAGCGAATGGAATATAAGAATCAGAAGATTGGCGACAAACTGTAAATTTGGTAATCAACTAGATAATGTGCTGGGAGACAAGTTCCTAGCAAAAATCAGAAGGGGCGGTATACAAGATCGATTGTGTGAAGAGGACGAGACGAAAACGTTGAACGACATGTTGGAGATAGCATTGAAGAAAGAATCCGCCATCATCGAGCAGACAGTCCAGACAGAGGAAGTGCACGCGATTCAACGAGAACGAAGAGGAGAAGGAGATGGCAATTCCCCGAGAACGAGTAACTATGGCAACAGTGGCACAAACGGCAGGAACGCGAACAATCGGCAAGTTCAGAGATTCTATGGTCGACAGGGTTACCAACACACGCAGCAAAACCCCGCAAGGAAGAACAAAAGAAGGGGAGAGAAGATGGAGGGGGGACAATGACAGGACAAAAAGTGAGGTTAGAGGTTGTTGAGTGTGCGGTAGACAACATGTAAGTACGTATTGTAGATACAAAAATTTCAGATGTAGCAATTGTGACAAAGTAGGACATTTAGAAGCAGTGTGCAGACAAAATAATGTTATTAAACAAAACTTGATTGATTGTTAAGAAAACGAAAGCTTTGAAAATATTGAAGTTGATACTGACATTTTGAATATAACCTCAACAGATGTTGCTCATAATTCTCTCAAAATCGATATAAGCATAGACTGAAATAAATATGTAATGACGGTCGATACGGGTGCAGCAATTACAGTAATAAATGCAGATTTCCATAAAAAAATCTGGCAAATATAAGTCGAATAGGGACAATACGATTTTGAAGGGATGGCACATGATAAAACCAGAGGGCTATTTCACTGCACTAACCAAATATAAAGACGTGAGCAAGTTAGTAAAATACTATGTAGTAGACAATAAAGGACCAAATCTGTTGGTCAGAAATTTTTCGAATTATTTCAAAATAAAGTAAAAAATGTGTAATATAAATAACATAGAATCACTGGAAAATAAAATAATCCAAAAATTTACCAAGGTATTTGCAGATAAATTGATAAAATTAAAACATGTCACTATATACATTAAATTGAAGCCTGACACTAATCCAGTTTTTATTAAGCCTAGACCAATGCCACTGTCATATCGAGCGTTGGTTGAAAAAGAATTGGACCGCCTAGAAGAGGAAGAAGTCATCAAACCAGTGATGTCAAGTGCTTGGGGAACCCCAATTGTACCAGTCCTCAAAGCAGACAATACAGTCAGGATTTGCGGTAATTATAAACTCACCACCAATCCACACTTGGAAAATGTTCGTTACCCACTACCAAGAATTGAAGAGGTGTTTGCAAAATTGAATGGTGGCATTTCATTTACAAAGTAAGACTAGAACAGGGCATACACACAGTTTCTGTTGTATGAAGAATCTCAAGAGATAGCTACATGGTCGACACAGAGGGGTTTGTACAGGATGCTAAGAATGCCATATGGCATATCACCGCAAGTGTCATGTGCCAAAGAAGTCTGGAACAATTATTTCAAGGAATCCCACAGGTAATGAATTCCTTAGATGATATAATTGTTACAGAAATCACAATAAAATCACACGTAAAAAACTTGGAGCTAGTTTTAGAATAGTTAGAGGAAAAAGGACCAACTCTGAATAAAAAGAAATGTGAATTCTTTAAATCGGAGATTGGGTACTAAGGACACGAAATAAGCGAAAAGGGACTCAAAAAGACCAAAATACAATCCATATTAAAAGCACAGAAACCTACAAAAATAATACAAGTTCGATCATTTTGTAGTTTTGTAAGTTATTACAGTAGGTTCATTCCACACTTAGCTCAGGTATTGAGTGCAATTTATAAATTGTTGACAAAAGAAGCAGCATGGGAATAAAACAAAGAGTGTGAAAATAGTTTTGCAAAAATAAAAGACTTGATAGCACAAGACCTGACACTAAGTCATCCTAACAATTAACATTATTTTAGAAACCGATGCATGCACAGAAGGAGTGGCAGCCATACTGTATCACAGGAAACCAAATAGAGAGGAAATACCGATAGCATGCGCATCAAGAACGCTAATGGCAGCAGGAAAATCGTATGCCACGCTGGATGAAGAAGCCTTAGCCATGGTCTTTGGACTTGGAAATATCAATCAGTATATTCAAAGACAGAAAATAACAATTTGAACTGATCACAAACCTCTGCTAGGTTTGTTTAGAGAAAACAAGGAGATACCACTGAGGAGAAGAGACATGAGAAGAGACAGGTATATCAGAGGAATATAATAGAGTGAATTACCTCACATTTTCAGCAACATTGAAGGAGTGGCCAGTAGACAATTAAAATGTGGCAGAGGAGACAAACAAAGATAAGAAACTTCAAACAGTGAGTAGGTTGGCCAAAAATAATAACAACATATCAAACCATAAAAAATAATTACAACATTAAACCATAAAAAATGATAACAACATATTAAACCATACTACCATCGTAGAAAAGAACTAATTCTGGAAAATAACTGTGTTGTTTCGGGGCACATAGTAGTGATACCATCTACCCTGAGAGGACATATGCTGCAAGAACCTCACAAAGGGTACCTGGGTATAGTGAAAACAAAATCCTTAGCCCGTTAATACCTTTGGTGGCCAAATTTAAATAAAGACATAAAGGAAGAAGTAAAATCTTGCAGAGCATGTTGAAAAAATTTACCAGATCCACCAAAGACGGCACTAACACCATGGCCAGAGGCAACAAGACCCATGCAGAGGGTGCATATAGACTATTGTGGACCAGTCAAAGGTAATAACCTCCTAATATTGGTAGACAGCTTCACAAAGTGGTTGGAGGTATTCATTATGAGAAATATCACCAGTTATGAGACCATTGAAAAACTATGAAGCACATTTGCCTCTTTAGGACTGGCAGAGATAACGGTACAAGCCTAGTCTCCAAAGAGTTTGAGAATTTTTTGTCAAGCAATGGTATCGTACATGTAACCCAGCAAGTAATGGGGCAGAGGAAATTATAGTCAAAACTGTGAAAAATAAATTGAGAGCAGCATTACAGGATGAAATAAACATCAAAGGAAGTCTGCAAATGCTGTTAGATCAATTTCTTCTGGATTACAGGAATTCAGAACACAGCAGCACAAAGAAAGCACCAGCAGAAATGATGTTGGGCAGGAAACTGAACAGTCGGTTGGACCTACTGAGGAAAGAAAAATAACATACCAAAAGGGAGTCAAATAGAGAGGTCACATGCCAAGATAAAATCAGACAGTTCACAGGAGGAGAAGGGGTGATAGTGCGAGATTACACAAAACCAGACAGGAAACAATGGACGAAAGCAAGAATAGAAAAAAAAAATAGGTAGGACAGGACCTGTGCAGATTGGAGTCAAACCAAGTATAGAAAAGGCACACGAATCAGATTAGCCGCCTACAAGACAATCAACGCTCGGTAGAGACAAGGGCAGGGCACAAGGCAGCAAAGGTAAAAACAAACATAATGATGACAGGATAGTATATTTTCCAGTGATTAACACACAGCAGGAGTATAACAAAGTTGAGGGTGAGGAATTAGGCATTATGAGAGGAGATGATATTGTAAACCCAGTTGAAAGGGAAGAATATGTGAATTCAGACATTAACTTGGATGAACAGAATCCAAGGAAGCTAGGTCTAATCAAAAGTAATGATGATAGGCAAACAACGCTTAGGAAGTCTGGTAGGCATAAGATAACACCTAAAGCTCTCAAGGAATTCATAACATAGTAGGATAGGGTCTGAATTGAGAAGGGAAGTATGTACTGTATTCATTGGTCACAATGACCACCACATAAGATGCCTTGCGCAAATGACGAGGCGAACAGCCTGCGCACAGCTCTCATGGGGAGTCGTGACAAGAATCGACATGTTATCTGCATTGTATCAAGATAGATCATATAAATAACCTGACAAGTGTTCATCTGTGTACCATAATAACTAGTGATTGAATAAACCACCTAGAAGCCCAGTTGTGAGTTTCCTTCGTTTATTTGAATACATAACATACAGCATTGTTAGACATCGATGGAAAACATCGCAAGGCACTTATTGGCATTCAAGGAAATTGTATACCTAGTAAAGGACAAGTTTTAGTAGATACCTATAAGGTTAGGCGAAGATATAGTGATAGAGAATGAGTTTGTTGTTTTGGAAAATGGAAATTTTCAAACGGATTTCTTGATAGGGTTAGATTTTCCTCAGAAGTATGGAGTCACAATTGATTGGGGACAAGGACGCATGTTTATAGGTGAACAGGAAATTGAGCTAATGGAAGAAGGAAAACTGGAGGGAGTTGATATAGTAAAACAAGTTATGGAAAGGAGATTGAGAACCATGGAAAGTCAGTTTGCAGAACTGAAGGAGATTATAGTTCGCCAAAATGAAGTAGCTTCTATAAAATCCAAAAGGACGATGAAACTTTGTTGTTAGCCTCGAGAAATGGTTTCTCTATACAGACAACGCAAATTATTTGACAGACAGCCCATCAGGCAAATTAAAAAAAGTAACGACCTAAAGATAGGACAAAGAGTCGATCAGGTACAAAAAGGGTGGATAATAACAGTGATTAGCTTGAGAGGGAATCTGAGACTCGAGATAGGAAAAGTAATATGAATTTGGAAGAATGAAAGCAAATCGAAAAAGTTTCGAGAGATGAGGAGAAGGTGATGAGATATATAAAGGAGAATAAAAAGAATATTTTGTGAGGAAATGGACTCTGCTGATGCTGTGAGAAAGATTTTTCATGGGGATATGTTAAAATACATAATATACCGAATTTAAAGGTTTGCGGTGTTAGATGAGATATAGAAGGAGTCATAGTCGAAAAATACATCAGTAGCAATATGGAGTCTGGAGAATACAGTTGTAGTCTCGAGGAATTCGGTAGATTGGTGCGAGAATTATCCAAGACAAGAAGAGAAAGAAAATGCTAGGAGAGTTTGGGATGCATTTTTCACCAAACGCAATTTACCTCGAGCAAGATACCCATAGCGACGCATTGAACCCTGCACAGCACAGGACAATTCAAATCAATATTTGCTGTGAAGAGGGGGGGAAAGAGGATCACAAAAAAAATCATCAAATATAATCATATGAACTGGGAACATCGCTGCTGTTCGTACAATAATGGAGGCCGTTCTAGCAGTCCTACACGGTGAGAAGAGACTGGGAAACTTTTCCAAAGATGAATTGAAAGAATTTCCAATCAAATATTTGATGCAACATGCTAGGCCATGGAAATTGTTGGATGTTTGGCATAAATTACCAAACGATTATCAATGTAATTTTGATTTGAGGATTCGTTTACCATGTTTCATTCATTATAATAGACAGGATTCTCGAACCCAGGTAGATGGACCGGTCAGTTCACAAGCACGATTCTCACGGTTGTAATTATTTTTTGAAATGTAGAGGAACCATGAATTATCAATAAATAGTAAGTATATGAATATGTTTGTTTTATTGATATCCATCATTGTGAATCGTTGTGAGGAATTATTCTCAAGTTGATTTCCATCTATATTTGTTTGGAATATCCATTGATAAGCGCAAAAACTTCGTGCGATTGCGGTTGAGAATTTCCTGTTATCGCGCTGATAGCCTCGATAACTTCCTGCGCGTGTTTTTTTCAACAGTTCAGATGAGCATGTGAGCTTTCTGTTGAATGAAACACATTTCATCAATTAAATGTGTTTATCAGTTCTCGAGTTTGGGCAATTCGATATTTTTATCAGCATGTTTCTTCCTATACGCGAGGCTGCGGTCTGGGAAAATCAGTTCTCAGGCACGTGGGTCGTTTCTGATTATAAAACTGATTCGCACACCGACAGCAGTCAGTTCAGTCCCAGCATTCGACCGAGAAAGGTTATTTTTGATTCTTGTGCTTTTCAGCTCCTAATTTACGTGCCTCCGTTAGTGTGTGTTGTGCACCCTGAATAACAATAATAGTGAGTTCTTATTTTTATTCAAAGTGC
The DNA here is from genome assembly GCA_029955515.1 of Chrysomela aeneicollis. NCBI lineage: Eukaryota > Metazoa > Arthropoda > Insecta > Coleoptera > Chrysomelidae > Chrysomela > Chrysomela aeneicollis. The sequence continues at coordinate 3,823,716 of JARUHQ010000030.1, read as the reverse complement.
TCATTTCTATCCTCAATCATGCGTATTTTTTTTGAAAATAATTCACTGCGTATTTTTTTTTTAATTCACTCAAGCACCTGAATCCTGCGCATATCTTGAGCATTTTAAGGTTTTGAAAATAATTTATTCTAGTGTCTCAATTATCTGCATTTTTGATTCTCAATTTATCAATTTTAACACAACGAGAAATCTTTCTTTGCATCCAAATTGTTCTGAGGAAAAATAGTTGCTTTTTATCTTCTTATCCTCACTCAGATGGATCTAATTCAGCTGAACGCAGCTTCGTTTGGTGGAGAGGAAGCCAGTCATCAAGATCGGTGATCTGAAGATTGAGCAGCCACCTCCTATCATAGGAGCGAAAGCGGTCTAGACGAAATTTGGAAAGGCTATCATCCTGGAATTAGAAGAATTCGTCGTTTTCCTACTGACGAGGGTGACGAATGTGTATGCGCCCCACATAGAGCAGTTTATACCGGGGAAATATTTCCAAGGGAACAATCAACGTGGGGAAGCCACACCCAGCAGCATCGTTACAAAAAATTGAAAATTAAGGTGAGTTGTTTTTTAATTTTTCAAAAAGTGTTTTTGAAATATGGATATTGCTGAGAAATCAGATAATTTGGTTGCAGTTATTCGGAAATTGAGGTAAATTTTATTTGATGAATTCACCAGTAGAGATGAAAAATCTGGCTTAATCTTTTGAGAACATATAAGACTTTGTAATAAAGAAATTCAAAGGAATAATTCATCCATTGGGGTATTGAGAAAACTTCGAACGAACGTAGGACAATTCAAACATTTCAGAAATTTGATTCAGAATCTACACAAGGGTTTACAGGGTGGGGTATGGAAAACCAAATTGAAAAATAGAGTGCATTTGAGAGATATAACATCTGCTTTCGCGAGTAGGATCAAAACAGGTATCATCATAAATTTGGTACATAAGGAATTGGAGCAATTTTTGGTAGATTGTTTCGTTTTATTCAAAATTAAAATCAAAAAATTGATCAAGGAATTTCCAATCATGAAGATGAATAAAAAAATTTGCGGAGAATTTGCTGGAATACTTCAACACCAAAAATGAGATTGCGGACGTATCGACGAATCTACAGCAATGATTTTCCGATAATGTTCGTGACGAAATTGTTAATAAATTGAGTGAATTTCAAGAACGTGACTGGATGGGCTTTGCGAAATATTATTTCGATAAGTATCAACATGAAAAATGGAGAAGCCATAAATTGGACAACAATTTTAGAAAGAGAAATTAGTCTATCCAATTAGAATATCAAACATAGTTTGAAATGAATGTCTGGTAGACATGGATTACGAGCAGATATAATTCAATGTTCTGCGTGGTATTTACCAGGAAAGTAGTTGTTTTCTGCTCGTAGTCTACCAGACATTCATTTCAAACTATGTTTGATATTCTAATTGGATAGACTAATTTCTCTTTCTAAGTATCAACATGTTTCAAATGGGAAATGGCCCTTCCTACATTAAACTACCACAAAAAATCCTCAAAAAACAAGCTTGTTTGAATATAAAAAATACTGACACGGCCTGTTTTTATTGGTCAATCGTGAGCAAAAACACATCGGGAACGTAATTCCAAATTTTGAAAAAATCAACAACATTTCTATGAACGTTTACATATTAGAGTTAAATATAGTTAAGGAAGAAACATTTTACACTGTGGCACCAGCCAAGCTCACGAAAAATAAACTTGAAAAACATGTTAATTTACTACTTATTCAAAATAAATATTTTCCAAAAATCAATGATTATGATGCACTTCCGATTGATGATGATGATGATTCTGATATTAAATATCATTATTGCTTGATTCAAGAATTATCTCGATTATTAGGAAAGCAGATTTATAAACATAAATGTAAAAAATTTATTTGTGATAGATGTCTAAATTATTTTTAGTGCAAACAAAAATTCAAATGCTGACTTTGAATGTCAATTGGATGCTGACTTTGAATGTCAATTGGAACATATTGATGATATGGATTCATCCAAACCGGCCAAATATCAAAAGCATGCGGCATAAAGCGCTGAGTATTATTTAAAGTGCAATATTGATGATTCTCTGTCATTTTTTGATAGCCAGCGGGGTGAAGATTGTATGGATTGGTTTGATAATGAAATGTCGAGAATAGTCAAGATTGTACAATCAAAAATAAAAACACTTGTGCCAAAATTTGTCATATTTGTGAAAAAGTATTCAAAGACGATGATATCATTGTACGTGACCACGACCGTTTTACGGAGTTATTCCGCGGACTTGCACACCAAGCATGCAATTTGAATTTTCGAAAATTGTTAGTAGTGCCTATCGTGTTCCATAATCTCACTGGGAATGACAGCCATTTCATGATAAGAGAACTGAGCAAAAAGGGCAGCATAAGCATACTCCCAATTAAAAAGGAGAAATACATCTCATTTACTCTACATGACGAAGACACATACATTAAATTTCGATTCATTGACTCTTTCCGGTTCATGGGAAAATCTTTGGATAAATTACCTTCAACTATGGATCGAAGAGACTTGAATATAATTTAAAAAGAAATGTAATCTCGAATCATTGAATGACGTTGACATGTTCATCGAAAGAGCCATACGAGGCAGAATCTCAGTTTGTAGCAGCCGGTACTCGAATGCCAACAACAAGTATATGCCAGATTCCGATCCAAAAGGCCCATCAAAATATCTCATTTACTTAGATGTTAATAATCTATAGGGGTGGGCAATGTCGGAATGTTCACCCTATGGATGGTTTTCATGGTTGGAAAACGTTAAAAATTTCGATGTTATGTCTATTTCAGACGATGCCCCTGAGGGGTATATACTGCAAGTAGACTTGGAATACCTCGCGAGCTACACTACCAACATTCGCTTCTCATTCGCTGCGGAACATCGCATACCGCCCAGCTGTAAAATTACCCAAACTAATGATGACACTTTACGACAAAAAAGACAACATCCTACACTATAGAAATTTGAAGCGATGTTTAGCCAACTGACTGAAACTGACGAAAACACATAAAATTTTGAAATTTAGACAGTCACCGTGGCTAAAGTCCTACATCGAGTTGAATACACGATTAAGGAATTTGGCTACGAGTGACTTTGAAAAGATTTTGTATAAACTGATGAATAATACGGTGTTTGGCAAGACTATGGAAAACATCCGAAAACATAAGATAGTCAAACTGGTGAGATCGTGGAAGGGGCGCTACGGAGCGAAAAATCTGATAAACAGTCCACAATTTCACAGTCGAACCATTTTCGCAGAAAACCTGATGGCTGTCGAATTGAAGGAAGTTGAAGTCATCTTCAATAATCCTCTGTATGTAGAAATGGCTTTTTCAGATTTATCAAAAATATGCATGTACAATTTCCACAATGAATTTACGCTTCCAAAAATGACTATTGAAAATTGTAAATTGTTATACATGGATACTGATAATTTTATAAATGAACTGAAGTGTAATCATGTGTATGCAGAAGTGATAAAAACCGATATTTCAAAAATCGATACATCAGAATATGCGTCGGATAATGAATATGGTATCCCACAAGCTAATGAAAAAGTTCTAGACTTGATGAAGGATGAGGCCAATGGCAAAATCTTGTCTCATTTGATAGGGTTAAGTTGAAAAATGTATACTTATAAATTTCAAGGGGGTAGAGTTGTTAAAAAAGCCAAGGGAGTGAAAAATAATGTCGTTGAATATAAAATTGGTTTCGATGACTATTTAAATTGTTTGAGAGAATTCCAACAGAAAACAGTATCTCAACGCTGTATTCGTTCATATGCCCATAACGTTTTCAGCATCGAACAACCAAAAATTGCTTTAAGCCCTTATGATGATAAACGTTTTTTGATACCAGGTTCTTTCGATGCATTATCATGGGGTCATCATGATTCAAAAGACTAAGAGTGCAAAGGCAGATTATTCGATTTTGGTGATACCTTCATTTTTCATAAATATCATACAAAAATTGAAAAACAACCATTTTTTCCTTTCATTATTGTACTATGCTACTTAATTATTGTACTATTTTATACCTATTACTCTCTCTATACTATGTTACTCTTTTTTTGTACTATGTATTACTATACTTTAAACTACTGACTATACATTATATGAAAACATTTGTTTGTTTTATTGCATAGGTGGAAAAATTAAAACAACATAATAAATTCATAGTCTTTTATTCAAATCAGATATCATTTGATCTTTACAATAATAAAGATATTCTAAAAGTGCATCACTTGACATACTTCTAGCAGCATTACAAAATCCATATATAATTTCTTCCACACTGAATACAGTTTGTTTTTTTAATCCAATCTGCTGCAGTATCTAAAAGATTATTATAGTATATACAAAAGTCCAATTTATTAATCATATTAACTCAATAAAAGTTGCACTTCAACTCTCAAAATATCGACAACATCTTCTTCCATCAAATCAAATTCCACATGATGCTTGGCCAATGTTAGCACCTTGATGCCATCTCAAATAGCTCGGGTTACGGTGGCATAGTCCCCGCAGGCGCTCACCACAGGATCGTATTCGTCGATGAAGCCAGGCAGAGGTTGGTAGAAAAATGCTGTTGAAGATCTTGCAGCAATTCTATGAAGGTAGCGCATTCGTAAGTAATGAGCTGAATCTTTGTTGGATAATAGGGTTTCTTCAGGACGATGGTAGGGTTGAATTGTCTATCTGGACTCAACCCACACTGAATCTCGTAGGTAGAGAGCGGGAACAAAGTATTGAGCAGGTAAAATGTTTCAGCTTGCGCTGCCCTCTCAAACATCTCCAAACATCTATCGACTTCTGCAAAGTAGTCTGGCGATGATGAGGTCTCTGGAGAAATATCATCTTTAAAATTCACTTCACGAGATGGAGGATAACCAGAGTCTTCACTCATAATTGTTGCTGCTTTCAAATTGATGCGAATGCTGTGCTGCTCTAAGATTTTTATATTCACACTCTATATCGTTCAATTCTGGGAAAGAAAGATTCTAAGAAAAATATTCGGAGGATGAAGAAATAGAGACACATGGGAAAGAAGAACTAACAGATAGTTACAAGAACTTTACAATGAGCCAGATATATTGAGCATAATAAAAGAACAGATACTAAGATGGCTAGGTCACATTGTAAGGATGGATAACAAAAGGGTTCCGAAAAAAGTCATGGAAAGTGGAGTGGAGTAGAAGACCAAGAGCAAGATGAAAATATGACGTAATGAGAGACATCCAGCAGTATAGCATCACAAATTGGAAGTATAAAACACAAGAGAAATGTAATTGAACAAGTCATGGGCCATTTAGGCCTGCAATCAAGAACACGCTTTTAAAAGGTATACACTTGGTAACATCGACATAAACTACGATGATCCAGTAAAAAGAAAGAATCATATTGTGCCGGTATTCAGTTCAATACTCGTAATTTCTTCAGTTCAGGAAAACATCTAAAAAGTTACTATGATTCTGATCGCCCACCTTTCATGTTAGAAATGCTATTTATATTGACCTGTCTAATTGATCATTTATTGATAAATATATATTTGTACTCTGTGGTAATTGTCTATATGTCTACATTTATTATGTGTACACCCATTACTCTTCCTTCTGCTCCAATATTAACGAATTCAGTTGAAGAAGTAATATTGTTACGACTCTGTATAGGCCAACTTGAAAATAACATGGTGTGAGATTCGGTGAATAAAACCAGCACTGTTCTGCTAGGATTGCATGGTCATACTGATTCTTCATCTGATCAGCAAATATCCAGATATTTCGATTTTTCATCACATTTATTTAATGGCGCTCCTATTATCCGATTCCATCTTCATTAATCAGATCCAGTTCTTATAAACATTGGAATGCATTTAATTTAGCTGATACCTCCAGAAAACTATTTTCTGATTATTTGAATGAATCATGTTGAATGAACGCAATTATCAATTATCGACACACTACATACCATTTTATATTACGCACATGACATTAACAAATTGAACAATAATACTTACGAGAGGATTTGGCTGTGAATGTTATAGGACTATCCCAGTCTTCCTTCAATGATTTCGGCTCCGTGTCATCTTCGTTCAGAACTTCATTGATGTAATCTGACCAGATAAAAATTATGGAATTAATTTTGTATGAGAGTATCATTAGAATATGTGGATCGACTATATATCAACAATATTCGAGATTCACTGAATATCAGTGAAAATAATCATCATAAGACAAACAAAGAATAACATTGATTTGAATAAAACTTTTGGTTCCTTGTAGAATATCAATTATGTAAATATTATACATCATTGATTTTCTAGAAAATTTCGACTACACTGATAGACAACTTCGGATCGATAAGTCTAGTTAGAAATAATAACTGACAGAATTAACATAAACAATCGATATTTCAAAAGATACATATAAAATATAGATATAAACGTCTGGTGATGATTCTCTGGCCCAATGAATATTGACGTGAGTAGTGAATATTGGCAGATTCTGGAGCCTCCGAAGGCCGATATCCACTTGTTGCAAATTCGCAAATACCGAAGACGTTGCAGAGCTGAATATCAGAATGTTATAATCAATTAAATAGTCCAATCAATGAATACTCAAAGGGGGGTGTAGAGGAAAATGGAAGGAGCACAATTTTTGACTCTGAGACTTTGTTCGGACCAGTAAGGAGACGAACATACTAAAAGTCCTCACTCCTAAGAGATTTGCGAGGTGCAGGTTGGTAGAAGTCCCCTTTTTTCAGTTTTTCGCTTATATCTCGGAAGCTATTCATTCTACAGATGATACCGCTCATTACAAAAATGATGCTGATAAAATTCTCTACAAGATCGAAACCTTAATTTTTTTTGTTTTCAGCCATAGTTTCCGATATATTTGCGCTCGAAATTAACCAATTAAAAATTAATAACGATTTTGTCTCGCGTTTTTGTCTTATTCATCTTGCTAACTCTTCGGCTTTTCGTTCTTCGAAAAAGTCATAGGACAAGAAGTTGTAGAGCAATACATTTTCTTCAGAAATGTATAATATTTCAACATTCCATCTGCAACAGAACAAAAATTAAAGCAATATTAACTTTGTGTGTAAATTCCTAGATTTCGCGAAAAAGCTCATCTTTCGTATCTTTAGATATTCCACTGCTCTCAAATTATAGATAAACCAATATAGGCGTATATAAGTATTTGAATAGTATATACAGTGTCTGTCATAAAGTTGGCTACATATGGGAAACAACTTTTTTGTTGATATTTCTGAAAATCTCAAATGGCGGTTCGTTTTTACATGTCTGGAAAGTGAAAAATCCTCGGAAGAATCCGTTACGACTCATATCACGTGAGTTCAGATTTGGCGGGGATTTGAAAAAGAAGTTGTCAGTGTAGTGCAAAGAAATGGGTCAAATTGACAAGATATCAAAAAATTGCATCGGAAAAATATGCTTCGAATCCAAAGATGACTGCTGTCGTTTTCTCAGACCCTTTTCAACTAAGGATGATATAGAGGAAGCTGGGAAAAAGTGTATTTTGAGGTGGTACCGAGCCTCACCTGAAGAGAAATATCTGAATGTTCACCTTAACCAATCTTTCATCAAATCGATAGCCAACGTCGGAACCGACGGTGGGAGGCATGATACCTCCCACCAACTGAGGGGGTAGCGAACAAATGTTCTCTTAGGACATATCACCAAGTCCAGATGTGGTTGGGACTTGGGCTGCCTCCTCATATGTATGAGTGGAAGCTAATCACCGACGATTTTTTAACCCTGGTGCACAGTGAGCAGCAGGCTGCACCGAATGAAATATCAAATATAAATTTTTGTCGGTGCACGAAAGACTGTGCCACCACCAAACGCGGATGCAGAAAAGCATATCTCAAGTGTTCCCCTGCCTGCCAAAACTGCCAAGGAAACTGTCTCAATTGGGGCCCCTCCTTGGACGAAGAGGATGGAGAAGACGACATCGATGATTTTCCAGTCATCCTCTCCAATGAAGGGGAAGAACATGGAATAGAGCCCATCCCTAGATCAAATTCATATGATGAGCCAGGACCTTTCCACCCCAAGAGAAGTAGGAATTGATTCGTCAAATATATCATATTCATATGGATAAATAAATCCATTCATCAATGATCATTGATTCAGGAATCCACTCACCCCAATGCCTTCGCAGTACAAATATTACAAAGTACTTTTATATATATACTATTCAAATACTTATATACGCCTATATTGGTATCTATAATTTGAGAGCAGTGGAATATCTGAAGATTCGAAAGTCGAGTTTTTTCGCGAAATCTAGGAATTCACACCTAAGCTTTTATTCTGTTGCAGATAAATTGTTCGGATATTTTATATACTTATGATGACTTTCTCGTGGAACGAAAAGCCGAAGAGAAAATAAGACACAAACGTGAGGCAAAATCATAATTTTTTTAATTGGTTAATTTCTAGCGCGAATATCTCGGAAACTATGACTGAAAACGAAAAAATTAATGGTATCGATCTTGTAGAAAATTTTATCAGCATCATTTTTATATAGAGTGATTTCATCTCTTAGATGCATAGTTTTAGAGATATAAGCTAAAAACTGAAAACAGGGGACTTCTACTTGCCCCCCTGCACCCCACTCACCTTTTAGTAGTGAGGACTTTTAGTATGTTCAACTCCCTACTAGTCCAAATAAAGTCCCAAAGTCAAAAATTGTGTTTCCTCTATTTTACTCTACAACCTATTCGTTGTAAAATATATGACACGATACGAATATTATCGCATGTAGTCGAAATGTTTATAATACCGTTGCATATTCGCGTATCTACACCACCCACTTGATTCGTATAACTCCTGTTCTTGGAATTGATACATAATGATAGATAATCTCAATAGCACGCTGGAAAAAATATATATGGTAATGGAATTCGGCAAGATCACATTCCAGATAACTCTCAAAATGTTCAAGGGAGATTGAAAACAGAAGCAGACAATTGAATACGAAGTTGTGTTACGTGAACATCGTTCATAATCTCCAGAATATATAGTTCTCTGTAATAAGTGTTAGTGTTGGTGAAGCCAACTAGGTTCGATGAAAATACGAAGTGGCCGAAAAACTTCAACTGGGTTGGTGGTCGAGTGCGTTGATAAGCTGGCTATGGCCCAGAGGGTCAGGGTTCGAATCCCGGCGCAGATATTGGTTATTCCTGAAGTATCGTTTAGCGGAGGGAGATGTGTGACCAACTGAACATTCTTGGTATCTATCCACGATAACCAGCCGAGTAGTGCTTTGGATGACACTTATCTGAGTTGGGGGTTAGAAACACAAATAGTTCGCATCAGCCGCTATAGCCAATGGTTGGACATCGAAGGACAAGGTGGTGGTGCGAACAGTTCCTTCAGAAGATGATGATATATATTTATTGATTATATTGTCAGCTCTCGGTGAGCACGCACGTGTTTTTCTAGCTTTGCCAAGAAAAGTATATTTCGGTGAGTTGAATTTGAATCTCTCATTCCCAATTTGGTCAATTGTTCGTTAAATTCCACTAGTATTTATTTCATAGTGATCAAAGTTATGAGAAGTTGTTCCATCCTATCGAAATTTGTAATAAAATCCCAAGAGTGCAGCATTTGCGAAGATAAATTATGCAAGAAAAAACCCGACTTTCAGTGTGTTGGTTTTTGTCGCCTCATGTACCATGCCGTATGCTTGAATCTATCACTGGATCAGTTGATTGTGCTGAAATAACCAGGAGTGTATTGGAAGTGCGAGCAGTGCTGTACCCGCGGGGTCAAAAAGAATACCATCGAAGATGCTACTCCGGCTGCGATTGCAAGTACTACCGACCCTAAGTCTGTCAAAAAGGATGATTACACCACGCTGTTTGAGGGATGATCAGGATAATCCCAAATCAATAAGGCAACAACAAACCTTCCTGGTAAGCTCTGTTTTTATTTGTACAAACAAAATGAGATTTCGAGAAAACATTGGATTTGCTGAAAGATTATTCAACAAGAAAATATAACTATAAAATCTAAATTATCTACGCTAGAAAATCATGTGACTGACGTTGAACAGTTCTCACGCTAGTTATGTTTCTCTTACACGGGATCGTGTTTTTAAAAACATTTATTTCCGTACAATGGCAAAGGTACAGATCTTGGTAGCAGAATGAATATAATAACAATTTGTCCTATACTTATAAACTATTGCTGCTGACTTGACAGGAGCCATAGACAGTGGCTCATTGTTGTCTATTACTGGGTCGACGGCTATCCATACATAACTCCTCCCTTCTTAAGATGAAAACAACAGGGATGTAGGGTTGTTTTCAGATTCTCTTTCTTGAGGGTCCTCTTCTGATTTCTTGAATTTCTTCTGGTATATCTTCCAGGCGATGAATACGGCAAGGGCAATCATCAGAAGGGTTGTGAAGACACTACCAAAACTCCATGCTAAGGGGTAGACCGCTTCGACATCTTTGACATGTAATAGTTCGGTTTTTTCTTGAAGTTCGTGGATTTTTTCCAGGTTGATAGAATTCAGTTGAATTGGATTCTCTTCCAGATATTCCAAGTTGGCTGTAGAAATTTTGATTTCTGGTAGATTGAATGGCTTGGCTTCGATTAGTTCTTGTTTATTCAAAAACTGAGAATCTTTGATAGCAATTCCACAGTTATACGGATTATCAATAAGACTGGCTTTTTCAATAACAATAAACTCATTTTGTTTACAGAGTTTCTGCATCTTGAGTGGATTTTGAGTAGGGACCACTAAGACGTGTCTACTAGTGATTGATTCTATGATTGGATTAATCAAACTGATTTTCACGGCTTGACAATTTCGATCTTCGGCTTCTTCTATGAGGGTGGTTATACAGCTGTTAAATCGAGGGCTCAAGTGGTTCTGACATATACGAATGTTCTCAACAATGGGGCATACTTCATCTTCATATTGTTGTCGGCTCGTATCAAGTATTAGGAAAGGTCGGTCAGGAAATATGATCGACTGGTCAATAGGTACGGGAAATAATTGATAAATCTTTGAGATTCTTTCAGGAAAATGGGAATATGTATAGCGAAAACTATTTTATCTTTCAAAAATGTTACTTGAGATCCGATTAATGGATGATATGAAATTAGATTCTTAAAATTCGAAACTTTTTCATGACCATACAAATTGATCAAGTAATCAATCATTTTATTCAATTCTGATATTGAAATCACTGCACTATGTAGAGTGTTCAGTTCCGCAAACATCAAAGCATCTTCAAGATTATCAAGAAATGTTATTAAAATTTGTGAATTCAGGATTATCTGATCTATAGTATTTTGGGCCTTCAAATAAGCTGCAATATCATCGATTCTTTCATTGATGTTATGTTGAAAATATTCAAGACGTTTTTTAATCAATTTTTGATTTGCGTCAAGCAAAGTTATAGTAGAATTATAATTATTTATAAGCCGTTTTGTTAGGGATATCTGCATTGCCATTTCCTTTGATAATGAATTTTGATTATTTTCTAAGGTCATAATAGCCTCAGTATACCTTTCTTCGTCATCGGAATCCAAAGTTCCGAATAGCCATTTTGAAGCTTTTCCAACTATATTAAGTAAAGCTCGTTTTGTACGAATATGCGGTCTTATATTATCTATTTTATCTTTAAGCTCTAAAATAAGATATTTCGCATGTATTAATAAATTCGATAGTACATTATGATGTACGAAAGCAGGTTGAATAGAATGCGAGTTATATTTTCTATACTATTATAGAAATATTCAATATTATTGAATTGATCAATTATAGGTTGTATCTCTATATAATGAATAAAAGTATGTTTAGTTTCGATTACTTTCAAGTTTCCAAGTTGGGAAGGAAGTAAGGGAGTCTTGATCGGTATGACTTCAACATCGTCATTCATTATCGTCTTGATTGTCATCAGGCTAGAAGAAGCTATTTCTTCGTTGGGTACATTTTCCTGTGGAGAAGAATAAGCTTTAGGTTTCTGAAGTTGTGACTTGTGATGTCATTTATCTTTTTGGGTTTTTATTTTCGTCCCTAAGTCTTTTTTGACTATAGTTTTCGTATGTTTTTTCTTTGATTTATTTCTCAGGGCACCTTTGTCTTTCACGAAGGCTTTTGAATCGACTGGAAATTGAGGGGGTTCTTCACGAGTTTGATTTTGTTTTCCATTTAAGCGTGTTTTTTGGTTCAAAGTTGTTTCTTGGTTTTTTCCGAAAATGTTTCTAAGTTTCTCTTTACGATCGATAACAAAGTGATTCATTATTGTTTCCTCGGTGAATGGATGAATTATAACCGAGTATCGTAAATTGCATTAATTGCTTCTTATTAGACTTCGAGTCTGTTGTTTTTAATATACGAAATAATTCAATTAATGTAGAATGGAGTCTTTCTACTGGACTGTTACTGTTTGAATTTCCTGGCGTAGCAAAATGTAATCTTATATTGTGAAGTTTGCAAAAATCAGTCAATAGGCTATTTTTAAACTCTGTGCCGTTATCGCAGGTTATTGACTGAGGAATAATGTTTACGTACATTTTCAACATAGTTACATTGGGATTATCCTGAACTTGAGTCATATTTACTATATCTAAATTCTCTGTTATTGTATCAGAAAGATTGAGTGAACGTACAAGATTATTTATTAAATATTCTATTTCTTCTTGATTAATATTCATAAATCATTCGATTCTTATATCTGTTTTTTGTTTCTCAATCCTAGTTTTCCTATACAGGAAAAGGTTTTACTATTCAGGGAAATGTTGGGGAAAAATGAACAGGGAGCCAATTGGTACTTACCCCCATATTCTCTTCTTCCTCCTGGGTGGTGATTCTGCTTTGCTGCTTCCTTAACCACTGTTCCCTCTCGATCGCCTTCTCAGCTGAACTCAATCACTTCTCGAAGATCGAACGAAAGTTTGTCAGTGCCAGTGCCAAAAGATTAAAATCTACGATTTCGCGTGGATCGGACTCGATGCCGTGGTTCCTCACGAAAACTTCACTTATCCTACCGACTGCGCCAGTTATGTTTCTCGTACACGGGATCGTGTTTTCAAAAACATTCATTTTCGTACAATGGCAAAGGTACAGATCTTGGTAGCAGAATGAATATAATAACAATTTGTCATATACTTATAAACTATTAATGCTGACTTGACAGGAGCCATAGACAGTGGCTTATTGTTGTCTATTACTGGGTCGACGGTTATCCATACATAACTTGCTGAATACATGGTTCGAGTATAATCTGAGTCCAGGTTGGAAATTCAGTTTATCCATCATTCTAAAGAAACCTTATGGTTCTGTAAAAATCTCATTGAGTATCCATAGAATCGTTCGGGCAGGATTTTTTTTCATTAGGTTAGAATGATGGACCTAGAGGTTATGTTAGGCCTGTTTATATGTTAGATATATACTTAGCCTAACCCAACGACCTAACGTTTCGAGATGACAGTATGAATATATGTATTTTTTCGAACGGTTCACTCAATGACATTGCTCAAATCGAAGTTCACGCTCCGAATATCATGTTATACCTCTTCATTTCTTATTGACTGGATAGTTTCAAACTCCCTTGTATTTCATCTGCCTGTTCGTTTCAGCGTTGAAGCTGTCGTTAATATCAGATCATTGATAATTTCTGCAGACGTCATCACATTTTCTAAATGATATAAGTGCAATCTCAAATTATTCAATATTATAGGAATCAGTTTCGTGACATTATTTTGGGGTGATTGGTAATTGAAGTAACTGATTTCGATATAATCTGAACTAAACAGGTACATAACATCGAAATTCACAATCACGTCTCAATCGGAGTTCCGCTTTTGAGATAAGAACCTATCACCTTGAAACATTCAACTTAACCATCAACCGTTCCAATTATTAGATATCATGTGTTATCGCTTGCTCTACTATTTTCCATACGATTATCAATTTTTCTACGGATCTGTCAATAACATGATACCTTTGTCTCCTCATTCGTATTCTCTAGTGTCAACTAAATGTTGATTTGTACTGCGTGGTTGGAGAATATGGATAGAGCATGTGTATATGTATTTTCCATTGCATTATTTCAGATCAATTGAATCATTGATACAATTTTTAAAAGCTAAAATTTTCATGAAAATGTCAGAAATATACTATAAGGCAACTTGTATCTGAAGTTTTTCTATGGTTGTATGAGGTTTCTGTTGCGTCTATTCAATGTTCTTGATTTATTTCATGTAATTCATCATCTGATACCACTTACTCTTCATTCAGTGTCAGTCACCTTGCTTCTGCACGTGACATTGTCAATTCAAAAAAATCTGAAAAACGTACGTCAAGGTAATTTGACATACCTTATATTTGTTTTTTCGCAACACTTAGGGAGTCTGATTGAATGTGTACAGGCATTTCTTCGATTCACGTTGTATATTATCACAATGTAAATCTGATATCTGACCCATCCTGTATATTATTATTCTTTTGATTCATGTCTTATGAATTGAAAAGTGTATATTTGTCGTATATCGTGACTTTATTTAATGTCGTGTAGTCTTTCACGACTAAACATTTTTGTTTTAATGATGAATCGATTTTTTCGGTAACTGCTCAAACTGGAGAGAATCGGGGTGAAATCAGTTGACGGATGTATGATCACCTGATCCTACTTTTTTTTCACTTCCTCATCAAGATGCAGTTAACATATGTATAATCAGGTAAAAGTTAGTTGCCTTCTTCTCGAATGAATATATCTGATAATTGTAATTATAAATCCGTCATATGATCTCTCTCATTTCAATTATTTGTACATACTGAATTTTTCATTGATTGATTTTTTAATTTATTTATGTTTGATTTTTGAGTTTGATCAAGGTTCGAAACTGCATGAATGGTGTATATTTTTTTCAATTTCAATTATTGCATCTGGAAGTCGTACTTCGGAAGGTTGATTTTTGGAAACAAAGTGTGAGCTTGCGATGTATTGACACGCTGTACGATGATTCACCCTTGACTACTGAGAGCTTCCAACCCACCATCACTTAAGTATTGTCTTAATCTCTTCAATGAAGAATGAATGAGTGAACCCAACGTAATGTTGAACAATTACAGCACTGGTTCACATATATTGTTTTACCTAAGAGGAATTTATTGTGATTTCTTGTTTATTCAATGAATAAATCTATCAATATTCCGATTATTGGGTAAAATTGAGATACCTCGTATATCAGTAGAGTTGTTTATTTTATCGTCTTATATGAGATTTATAATTTTCTATTGTTTTTATCATGAAAGGGTTCTATCAGAAAATAAAAATATGATTTCATATAATTAGTTATTAATTGTTTCTGAGGTACCTCGAAAATTCCAAGTGTTCGTCCAATATTCTCTATTTTATGTTTCATCAATGCCTATGACTATCAGCTGCAGTTTCTTATTTCATCATCGGATTATATCTTCGAAATTTTGACATTGGTGGTAAAAGATACGTCATGTCTTGGAGTTTTTTCAATGATTGGGAGATGTCTTGTAATGCTATTTGAAATTTTCAAGGTTTTTACACGTTTCAGGTCGATTCTCGAAGAAGACCCGATGTTTGCACGATGTATGTACGACGCATTTTCGACTAATGAACGACGCATGCGTGATGTTTTTCCAACGCTTTCGACGTTATTCAATCAATGAGTGATGTTTATTAAATTCATAAATCGTTTTGAACATTTTCACACGTTGTTTGATTGATTTTTGACAGGGACACGACATCGATGCAATCACCGTGGTCCGAATTGCGCTCAAAGCGCTCTGAGCGCGCTTATTGACGGTTTAAATGGCGCTTAGAACATCGCAATTATGGCACTGTGGTTTACTATGACGTCATGGATGACATCACTTCTCACGCTCAGAGTGCTCACAGTTTCGAGGTGAAGCAGTCTGAGCGCTGTCATATTCGTGGCATTTATCAGATGAAAAGAGTGAACAATATTCGAATGTTTCAGGATATTCTATATACAATAAAGGTACAAAGTTGATCTCATTGAAATACATTTTCATATCTACCTGAAGGGTGATTTGAATTCCTCTGTAGAGTATAAAGGAAAAACTCTCTCAATTCGAGGTCTCAAAACCCAAAGTTAGTAGAATACTAACCTTGCTCAAAACCAACGATCTTCTTTGGGCGATATTACCAAAAGTACATTATAGTAGAGGGCTCATCATCATCAATCATGAAGTTATTGCTCGCACCAACGCTTGTTCTTCCATGATAATGTCAGTTGATGTCAGATTCAGGTTGTCAGTTGAATTCCATTCGAATACCAACTGTACAAACTGATTCGGACCAGCATTGACAATTCGGAGCGCGCTCAGAATAATTAGCGCAATTAGGACCACGGTGAGTGTATGTATGTCACATGCCTGACGTTTTGTCATGCTATTCATTGTTTCTAAGTTCTGAGACGTTGCTTGGTATATTTCCGACGAAGGCACGACGTCTGTGTGGTGTATGTACGACGCATGCGTGAAGCTTTTTTTTTTCAAAAATTTCAATGTTATATAATGAATGCGTGATGTCTTGTCATGCTTTTCATCATTTCAAGGTTTTTACACGTTGTTTTATGGATTTTTGATGTGGGTGCTACGTTTGCACGAAGTTTGCATGACGTATGCCCACCGTATGCACGACGCATGCGTCATGTTTTTTTAACTTTATTGATGTTCATCAATGAATGCCCTATGTTTGTTTTTATATCTACAACTTTATGTTGGTTAACAACGGAAATCTTAGTACGCCAAGCGTCAAATGTTGGACACCGAATGTCAGATGCCAGAAGCTAAACTTCAACAGCTACCATTTTGGATTTGCGATTTCAGTACATTATTGATCGTTTTTATGGTTTTCACATGCTGTTTGATAGATTTTCGATGAGTGTGTGATGTTTGCATGACGTATGTTCGACGCATGTGCGACGTATGGGTGATGTATGCGTGATAAATTTCGATGTCTTATACTTGTTGAATGAATTCGTGACGTTTTGTCATGCAAATCATCGTATTGTTAGCGACAGTTTTCTAAGAACACCCCGTATTGAGATGGAAACCTGTAGCGAGGTGATGAATCACCTTAATCATTGTTGGAATGAAGCGTCATCATCACGTAAGAAGAAGCGAGTCACTTCGGTGCGAAGATAGGAACAGTGAACGTTGAGAGAGTGCCGGCAAATGTATTGCTTTTTGGTACAATTGTGTGAATTGTATTCTAAATTAAATTATCAAACTAGTAATCTAATATCAGAAGTGCGATTCATCCACATCCACATGCCGTCGATATATAATGTGGAAGAGGTTTTAAAAACTTTCAAATCTAAGCGATAAGGATATTGCTGAGAATTGGCTGTGGCCAATACAAAAAATAAATGAATGGTTAGATCTACAAGTAGTGGTGAGAGTGGAAAAATACCTTACTAATCATGCTCAAAGGTGGTATAATTTCTTTGTGAGAAAATTATTGTTTCTTTGTTATGTGAAGTCGGAAATATCAATTGTTCTGGTTGTAATATATGTTTCATATATTCATCAGAAATTGCCAAAGCTGAAAAATTTGGGTTTTAAAAATATTGGTGTGTAAAAGTTTCCATTGAATTGATTATTTTTCATATATTGGAACATAAAGTAGGTGAATCTATGATGATTGATGATTTTTTCACACAATTAACGTATGTAAGTACGATTGCAATGCCTGTGATTCCAGAGGCGTATGGTTCACATCATTATGATAAATCTGGACGACATCTGTTCAAGCGAATACACCTCGAGCAAGCTTTCACGTGTTACATCGTCACTATGATGCCAATGCCACCTTGGTGTCCATTTACCTTTACCGAAGCACGACGATGTTAGAAGGTGTCGTCTTCGAAGATTACATGATGTATATTGTATCTGATTTATTCTAAGAACTTTGCTAGATATTTTTATTTCATTCTTTTTCCCATAATATAAAAAAGTTAGTCAAGATCTAGATTTCACATGATATAGTTGATATAGTTGTTAATTAAATTGATTTAAACCGAACTATATTGCATTCTAAGTTATTTGGCGCAGTCGGCTAGGCTATCCGGAATTGTTCGTATCGAACGTACAATTTTCGTTTCAACGATTAACCGGATATCGAACAATTTTGTGGAAAAACTCTTGCTGAATATTCGAAACGAAGTGGTTCCTCGAACTTCAGGCAGCCCAATCTATCGCAGATCCGTAAAGAAGACCTCAGCAGCAAAGCCACCGAGATTTGGAACAAATTAATCCATTTCTGCGAGGAGAACGACCCTGGTGAAGACAAAATCGCCGATCCAGACGAAACCCTCATAGATGATGCATATAGTCGTCGTTTATTTTATGTAGGTACAATTCAATGGTTTCAAATTTCGATAACTTGACTCAAGCTCTGAAAAATTTAACAATTGTTGAAGAAGAAGAATCTTTAGCTGACTCACAAACCCCGCGTAATTTAATTCCAAATACGACCGATTTTTCATATAGTTCTATAAATAATCGAATAGCCATGACTCAAACATTCAAACCAGAGTATTTGAATTGCGTCCCAACATTCGATGGCAATCCGAATGATTTGAATAGATATATTACCGTATGTGACAGTTTGATTAAACATTTTTATGATTTAACAAATCCCGATAATTTTCAGAATACTTATTTGCTGAATTCTTTGATTCCCAAATTAACGGGAAGTGCTAAGTTGGTTATCAATATTCAGAATGTTTCTTCTTGGCAGGATTTAAAAGACACTCTAGTAAGGAATTTCGCTGACCAAAGAGACGAAACATGTCTGAATAGAGACTTGGTTATGATGAAACAAATGCAGAATGAAAAACCACAACAGTTTTATGAGAGATGCCTAAATATTCTAAATTTACTATGTAGTTATGTGGAAATTCATGAGGATGAAATTTCTAAAAATCCCAAGAAAATATTGTATAATAATTTGACATTGAAAACCTTTTTGTCGGGACTTAGAGAACCATTAGGCACTACAATTCGTTGCATGAGGCCCACTTCTCTCAATGAAGCCTTACAACTTGTGATTCAGGAAGAGAACGTTCAATATTTTCAAAATTCAACCAGAACTAATTCTTTCAAACCACAATATCAGCCACAACCGTTGATGGCTCAACAAAATAGATTTCATGCTCAGAATTATATGTCATTCGATAGAAACACACATAATAATGATCACTTCCAAAATCAGAACTTTCCTTTCCAACCAATCCCAATTCAAACAAGAACGAACATTCGACCCCAAAAAGTTTTTACTAATTCTGAAGTATTCAAGCAACCTCAACAACAACAACAAAATGTTTTCAAACCAAACCAAAACAGACAATTTCCAAACCCTACACCAATGAGTGTATCGACCAGACATACTTCATTTCCTCAGCCAATGAGCATTTCTACGAGGAATACAACAAATTTCAGACAGCATCCCTCAACATCAAAACAATCACAGAAACAATTCAATTCTGAACAGGTATATAACACGGAAATCAATCAACCTACAATGATTAATGACAGTAATGAAATAACCCAAAATAACGAAGATTATCAATACGAAAATCAAGTGTGCGAATTACCCTATCAAAATCAACAGTATTATCAAATTCAGTCTGATTTCGCAAATGATGGAAGGGAAAATTTCAATGAAAATTTTCAGAACATTCCCCAATTAGACGATCAAACATAAAACCCCTAGTGGTCTCATACAATAATGTTAATACTAGCGAACTACCATTCATTATATTTCCGGAATATAACATAAAATTATTGATAGATTCTGGATCAACAAAATCTTTTATCGACCCGAATTTAGCCCACCAACTGTTCCCTCTTGCAATAAGAAACGATCCTTTCATATTTTCGACTGTATTTCAAAAATCCGCCCACCAACATAGTGTGATGATTCCATGCTCAAAAATATTCAAATTGCCAGAAAAACAATTCCAAAAATTTTTTTTATTTAAATTTCACAAAGTCTTTGATGGTTTAATCGGCATCGATAGTTTGAAAATTTTGCAAGCAAAATTGTGTTTGCAGAAGGGACTATTGATCACCCCATATACGAATTTTTTTTTTTTTTTTTTTTTTGAAATTGAAATTGAAATTTATTGAATTGAAATTGCATTACATGGTGAAAATCAGATAACAAACATACATATACATACCCATATATTAGTTAAATATTATTAATTCCTTCCATATCCTAGACGCATGACCTAAGTGCTTGAGGCACTTGCTTTGTTCTGCATCTAGGATTGTCGGAATGGTAATGTGTGCTTCATGGTGTGAGTGGACATGGAAATTTGTATCTATTATACCATTGTACAGTCTTGTACTAGTTCACATTATTATCGAACCCTCACAAGATCCTGGAGGCTAACCTAAATGCTAGAAGCATTTGTTTTGTTCTGTCTTCAAGATTGTCAGGATTGCTGTAGTACTATGTGTGGTATGAGAAAAGATATTTATAATAATAATTGTAGGTCGAGAGTTAGAGGTTGTGAGCTGGATGGGTTTTTTTTTTTTCAAAATATTTTTATTAATGTAGTGTAATTTGTGGTAATGTAGTTTTTAATTTCATATTTGAATTGACTAAGTGTTTTTTTTTCTTTTATGTTCCTAGGCAGTGAATTATATAATTTGGGACCGAAGTAGATAAGTGTTCTTTGTGTATGTGATTTTTTGAAGATAGGGAGAGGCATATTTAGATTTTCTGTTGATCTAGTGTTTTGTAGTCTATATGTGATATCTGTACGCTTGTTTTTATAGACCCATATTAGGCTGTTGTAAATGAATAAGCTTCTTACATTGAAAAGTTTAGTTTCTTTGTACAGTTGTTCAGTAGAGAACCGTTTTTTCTTATGGAAAATTATTTTTATAATTGTATTTTGCATTGCTTGAAGACTTTTGAGGTTGTTGTCGAAGAGTCCACCCCAAACAGTAATGCCGTATCTAATGATCGATTCTGCCAAAGAATTATATATTATTATAAGATTTTTTCGGGTAAGTATTTCTCTCAGATTGTATAGTTTATAAGTGAGTTGTCTTAAGCGTTTGATGACATGACCAACGTGTTCATCCCATCTCATATGTTGGTCAAGTATAATTCCAAGATATTTTAGTTTTGATTCCTTTTCTATGGTTGGGCAGTTGCATTGATTATTCTGTGGGCAGTTCAGTTTGTGAATTTTCAGTGTTTCCTTATTCGGTTGATCGTTACTTAAGAGTGTGAAACATACAAATTTTGTTTTGAGAATATTTAGGCTTAGTAGATTATAATTTAGCCATATTTGGATATCTTTTAAACCAATTTCAGCAGTTTGGTATGTTTCTTGCCATGACTTTCCTGAAAATACAATTGCGGTATCATCTGCATATGAGATGAGATGATCGATGGAGTTTATACTGCCAATACTATTTATGTAGACTAGGAACAGTATCGGACCCAGTACTGTGCCTTGTGGAACACCGACAGTAATTTTTTGGGGTTCACTAGTATATTTGTCTATTTTTACTTTTTGATATCTGCAGGATAGATAGTTCTGCAATAAGTCTTTCATAGGTCCACGAATTCCATATCTATAAAGTTTATCTATGAGCTTGGAATGTGACACTGTATCGAATGCCTTGGCTAAATCCAGAAAAACTGCTAAGCATTTTTCGGACTTCTCCAAGGCATCGACTATATTTTTTGAGAAGTGTAAAACAGCTTTTTCAGTATTAGAATCATTAATGAACCCAAATTGTTTTTTTGTTATCACTTGATGAATATTGAAAAAATTTACTAGACGTTTTTTTACAGAGTGTTCAAAAATCTTCGCAAAACTGTTTATCCCGGATATAGGTCGGTAGTTGTTAAAATTACTTTTATCACCTGATTTATAAATAGGGGTAATTACCGACTCTTTCCATTGTAAAGGTATGTCACCAGATTTATACGTTATATTAATGAGGTGGGTGAGTGGTTCCACAATGTGCAGATGGACATTTTTTATCAATATGGAGTTTATTCCATCTGGTCCAGGGGCCGACCTGTTTTTTAGTTTAGATACTATATTGATAACTTCATTACTAGTAACCGGCTGTAGGAACATCGATGGTCCAACTGAAACGTCATTCATAAAGTTTATAGGGAGGTTATCAACTTTTTCGATTTTGTCAGCCATATTTTTTCCCATGTTAATGAAAAATGTATTGAATGTATTAGCTTTCGTTTTATTGTCGGATATTTTGTTTCCCTTTGTGTCTACCATATCTATTGCATTAACATTAGTTTTTGTTATATTTTTGTTTGATACTTCATTTATTATTTCCCAGGTTTTTTTGTAGTTACCACTGTTCTCGTGAAGCTTATTTTTGAAGTATTGATTTTTTGTCGATTTAATCAGTTTATTCAGTTTATTTCTATACTGTGAGTATTCATTTTTTAATGCATGAGAAAAGTTATTTTTCAGTTGTTTTTTCATTCGATCTCGGATTTTTATTGATTCTATTAACCCTGCCGTTATCCACGGTTTCAATTTATGTTTTTTAGTTATCTTCATTTCTTTCGTAGCCTTTTCTGTGTAATTACAGAGTTTTTTAATAAAGCTGTTATAAGCTGTTTGGGGGTTATCGTTCTGAACTACATCTTCCCACCTCTCGGTTTTTAGTAAATGATTCAGTTTGGTAAAGTTAATTTTCTTGTATGTGGATGGTTTACACTCATCTGTAGGTTTGCTGTTCTCTTGTTTTATTTTGGTGATAATTAATGATGTAGTGAAGTGATCGGATAGATCAGTTTCTACTATTGAGGGTTTGAAAGATGTATTATTTAGTCTATTTCTGACAAAAATATGGTCTATTATGCTTTCAGATACATTTGTTACCCTTGTTGGTTTGTTTATATATGAGATAAAGCCGTTACTATTTAAAACATTCAAATAATTATTTACTTCGTTTGATAATTTATTTCCTAGATTTATGTTGATATCACCTAAAAATATTTCAGTATCAAGTGGTTTTAGGTTGGTAAAGTATTTTTCAATATCATCAATATATGTTTGAGTGTTTGTGGAAGGTGGTCGATATGAAGCGGTTATTCCGATTGTTGTACTCAGTGTTGAAAGAGAGATTTTCAGTAAATTTGTTTCGCTTATAGGAATTATGTTTACTTTTGAAGATATTGTGTTCTTTATATAAACCAGTAGACCATCGTTTTGATTTGTTTTTGACTCATTATAATGAGGTGTATAATTTGGTATTGAAAAATTATCCACGCCATCTATAATCCACGTTTCTGAGAGTATAATAATATCAACGTTATTGTAGTTTTCTTGTATGTAGACTAGAAGTTCGTCTATATGCTTATTTATACTTCTGATGTTGAAATGAATTATACCAATTTTTTCCCTTCCAGCGTCACAATCTCTATAACATTCTTGTAAGGTAGAGAAATTTTTTGTATCTATTTCCTCTTTGTTATCTAATATATCTAAAAATTCCAGCATTGAGAGCAATATAATTCAGTACAAAAACTATAAAATGTAATGAGTAAAAAAAAAGATGTATAAATAGGAAGTAATAGTCTACCCTCCTAGTAGCATGAAGTATGGCTTATTAAAAGTTATCTACGAAAATAATTTCACATAGTCATCGTATGTTATGATTGTTGACACTTTGTTGTTTAAATTGATGATGATTTTTCCAGCTTCTGTCCATACCTGTTTCAATGTTGCTTTTTCGATGGCCTTTGACAGGATTTCAACTCGTAATTTAGTGAGATCTTCCCTTATGACAATGCCAGTCCCTTTTAGTAGTTTCTTTTTTCTGAAAATTTCTTGCCTTAGAGTGTAGTTTGTAAGTTTCAAGAAAATTCCTCTTGCCTTGCTGTCATTTATCTTCCCAACACGGTAGCACAGTTCTATTTCATGGTCTTGCAAAGTTATTGACATTTTTGTTCGAATAATATTTGTTATAAGTTGACGGGTATTTTCGTTAGGGTTTTCTTTAATGTTGAATATCCGCAGGTTACATTTCTTCGTATCTTGTTCGAAGTTGTCTAATTTATTAGACATAAGTTTATTTTCGTTTACGATTTTATTAATTAACTCACTCTGTATTTCAACTTTGGATACATTTTCTTGTTTCATTCGTATCATTTCGTTTTCCATATCCATAATTGAACTATTATATTATAAAATAGAAAGTGGATTGAATGCTATCAAAATAGAACCTCGTTCTGAGCAGGTTATCAAAATCAGAAAATCCATTAATGATGGTGAGATAATAATCCCTCATCAAAAATTTCATAATTGTGAAATTCCAGAATGTCTAACATTGGCAAAGAATGGATTGGCGTTAACAACCATTTTGAATAATTCTATCGATCAAATTTGCATAGATCTTTCAGAACCAATATCAGTAGAACATTTTGATCGAAGCCAAATAAAAAAAATCGACTTCAACAATTTTGACGATGCACCAAAACAAAATCTTGATATTTCCAAAATTCGAACAGATCATTTAAATGACGAGGAACGGGCATCAATTCTTTAATTGTGCAAGGATTTTTCAGATATATTTTATGACGATAAAACACCTTTGACATTTTCAAACAAGATCAAACATAGCATCAACACTTCCGACGAAATTCAAAATCTTATGGATACTCTTTTATCCACAAGGAGGAAGTTGAAAAACAAATTACAAAAATGCTTAACCAAAACATCATTAGGGAAAGTTATTCTCCGTGGTCATCTCCAATTTGGGTCGTACCCAAGAAGGCTGATTCCTCGGGAGAACAAAAGTGGAGGGTTGTTGTCGACTATAGGAGATTGAACGAAAAAACTATAGACGACCGATATCCTCTACAAAATATCAATGATTTGCTCGACAAACTAGGTAAATGTCAATATTTTACGACGCTCGATTTGGCTAGCGGATTCCACCAAATCGAGATGAATGAAAAGGACATTGAGAAGACGGCATTCAGCACGGAAAGTGGTCATTTTGAATATCTACGCATGCCATTCGGGGTCAAAAATGGACCCGCAACGTTTCAGAGAATTATGGACAAAATCCTCAGAGGTATCCAAAATGAAAAATGTTTGGTTTACCTCGATGACATAATAATATTTTCGACATCTTTACAAGAACATATCGAACGTTTAAAATCAGTTTTTCTCAGGCTCAGAGAGTCGAATTTCAAAATTCAGTTAGGCAAATCAGAATTCTTGCGTAAAGAGGTATCATTTTTAGGCCATATTGTTACCCCACAGGGTGTTAAACCAAATCCAGACAAGATTAAAGCCATACAAAACTATCCTCTCCCAAAAACCACGAAAGAAATTAAAGGTTTCTTAGGCTTGCTAGGATATTACCGTAAATTCATCGACAATTTTGATAATTTAACAAAACCACTAACTAAATGTCTAAAAAAAGGATCCAAGATCAAACATGATGATGAATTCTTATCTTGTTTTGAGACATGTAGGAATCTTCTTTTGAATGAACCAATTCTACAATTCCCCGATTTTACGAAAACTTTCAACTTGACAACTGATGCTAGCAACGTCGCCCTGGGAGCAGTATTATCTCAAGGCCCAATTGGAAGTGATCTTCCCGTTGCATATGCTTCACGCACACTCAATGACTCCGAAAGGAATTATTCAGTTATTGAAAGGGAGCTTTTATCTATCGTTTGGGCCACGAAATATTTTCGACCTTACATTTTTGGACGTAAATTCAACATTATAACCAACCATAAACCACTTCAGTGGCTTTTCTCAATGAAGGACCCAAATTCAAAATTATTACGATGGCGAATCAAACTAGAAGAATATGATTATCATATTATTTACAAAAAAGGAAAATTGAATACAAACGTTGACGCCTTATCTCGTATTGAAATCCACACGAAAGTTATCAATGATTCACATAATGAATTACGGGATGTCGAACTTGACAACATTTCTACCCTCGTACAAACTGATGATGAAACACTCGAAACTGTAAATGAAGACGAACCACCCGAACTAGAACAAAATCAACCGAATTCTGACCTTACTATACATTCTAATTTTGATCAAAACCCAATAGTAGGCATTCCGATATCCGAATCTCCATTAAATCAAGGCCAAAACCAAATAATAATAACTTCAGTTCTACATAGTCCAGCGAAACCAAAAATAACGATTTTATTCGAAAAAAAAAGAAGAGTATCAGCCCAAATATCACTGAATAATTTCGATGACGATGTTGTGCAATTTATAAAAAATTACGTTTTACCCGATAAGCAATATCACCTTTATTTTGAAGATTCGAGTATTTACGAGAGATTTTCAGTGGTGATACAAAAATATTTCAGGTGGCCTTCAATTAAACTAAAAAGATGCCTTGTAAAATTAATCGACGTGACAAACAGGAACGATATTCCAGAAATAATAAAAAACTATCACGAAGGGAAATCTAACCATCGTGGTATTGATGAAACGGAACAGAGAATAAAATCTAAATATTATTGGCCTCATTTGAAAAGTTCCGTTCAGACCTTTATTGATGAATGTCCAATATGTCAACAAAGCAAATATGAGAGGAACCCAATACGGATGAAAATGAATATAACACCTACCTACAGCATCTTATCCCTTCGAGATAATTCACATCGATACATTCACCTTCGAACATTCAAAATTTCTCACAATAATCGACAGTTTTTCTAAATACGCGCAAGCTTATTCACTGAAATCCCTTTGTGCAACCGAAATAGTTGACAATCTCCTTATGTTCATTTTTCATCACGGAGTCCCATTACGAATTGTTTCGGACAACGGAACAGAATTCAAAAATTCGGTAGTCATGGAACTTTTTTAACTACATAAAATTACGGTCCACTTCTGTTCCCCTAATCACCCACAATCAAATGGTATGATCGAAAGATTACATTCAACCTTGACCGAACATATTCGTTTACTCAATACAAAAGGATTTCAAAAAACCCCAATCAAAATGAATATGATTTATGCAGTGCTCGCATATAATCACTCATTACATTCAGCTACCAAATTGAAACCTATTGAAATAGTCGGAGGTCACATAAAAAATGAAAATCCATTTGATATGAATATTGATCAGATTATTGTTAATGATTATATCGTGAATCACAGAGAGAAATCTGAATTATTATTTGCAGAGATTAATGAAAAATTAATGAGAAACAAAGACGAGCTCAATGAGAAAATCAACAAAAACCGGGATGACCCGAACATTTTCCAACCCGACCAGAACGTTTTTGTAAAAAACCATATCCGCCAAAAGAATGCCAATAAATTCAAAAAACCAACTCAGATACTCAGATAAACACAGTTGATGAAGCACAAAAAACTATTTCCACCTTACAACAACAGAAAATTCATATGGATAATTTGAGAAGGCCTCTCAAAAATACATATTCTTTCAGTAAATAGAAAAAAAACAACAAATGTATATATTATTTCAGATTTCCCGCAGTGCTCGGACTCGGACAAGAAAAAATCACACTTCAAAACCTCCAAAACAACCCAGGACTCATTCCTCTCAAACTAGGATCCGCGAAAATTGAAGAATATAGTCACACCCTCATACACTATTTTGAGATGAATCCGATTATCATAGAACTCAACAAATTACACATACAATCCGAAACACTGATGAATAATGTAATGAAAAATCCTCTTTATAAAACAGATACTTCAAATTATGCGAAAATATTGAAATTCACTAAAGAAAGAACTGAAACAAAATTAATAGGAATAGTTCTACATCCACTAAGATTCAAAAGAGGACTCATCAATGGCTTAGGCTCCATTTTCAAATCAATTTCTGGTAATTTGGATGCATCGGACGGTGAACGATATGAAAAACTGATAAGTAATCTTCAATTGAATCAAGAAAAATTGGCATCAAATATAAAAGTTCAGAACACATTATCAATTCAACTCATAACAAAATTTAATTCTACAATTCAGCATATAGGACACAATGAAAAATTATTGGAATCAAAAATCAAGCAAATTGCATCAATTGTTGAAGGTACCATATATAGAGAAAATTCAGTATTCATCAAAGACATTATGAATCAAATCATAAATATGTATGAAATAATTCACTCAATATTGCAAGATATCGAAAATTCAATTGCGTTTGCGAAGCTTGGAACAATGCATCCAAGTATCATGAAAACCGAAGAACTCTTTAGAGAACTTCAGATGTTACAGAATAATTTAAAAAAAGAACAATTGCCCCTCGAAATCACTTTTGAAAATACAATCCTACTCGAAAACCTGGTGAAAATTGAATGTTTTATTTTGAATAACAGAATAACTTATATACTTCATATTCCTATAATGCACCCTTTCAATTTCGATATTGACCACCTTAACCCTACTCCCATAAGAGCAAAGAGTCAGTTCAAGGTTATAATTCCACGAAACAGATTTCTACTTAAAAATGAATTGTACTTCGCATTCGTAAGCGACCCTTGCATCAATGTTGGGTCACAAAACTACATCTGTACACCAGTCGAAATCCAGGAAATTAACGAAGACAGCCCTTGTGAAATAAAGCTTCTGGACCTCAAGAATACTTCCGGTTGCCAACAAACCCAAATCAAGGTGACGAAACCAATATACGATCATCTGGATCAATCTAATCAATGGATTATTATATTGCTCCGTGAAGAACTACTAAAATTGAAGTGTCACCTACAAGAGGAAGTACAAAAATTGTCCGGTACTTTCTTAGCAGAAATTCCAAACGGATGCCAGCTGATTACCGATAAAGAAGCAATCGTCAACAAGAATGGAGTTGTTTATGTCAGCAAACCCATACTATTTCCCGACCTTGACGTCTCTACCGAAAGCAAGCCTCCAGTGAACTTAGGTGTTTGGCTAGACGACATGAAACTTGACGATCTACACATTCTCAAGAAACAAATTCTCGACAAAGAACCGAATCTGCACATCGAGAAGATAACACATATACCAAGTATATGGACCATCCTTATCTACATTCTACTTTTCGGAGTCGTCAGCATAGTTTTTTATAGAATACTACTGAAACGACGACAACCCGCAATCGCAGTCCCAGAGCAGAATCCGAATCATCAAGAGACGATAGAACTTTCATCGGTTCAACTACCTCGCTGATGCTGCATAGTTGAATCTTCGGAGGGAGGTGTTACATCGTCACTATGATGCCAATGCCACCTTGGTGTCCATTTACCTTTACCGAAGCACGACGATGTTAGAAGGTGTCGTCTTCGAAGATTACATGATGTATATTGTATCAGATTTATTCTAAGAACTTTGCTAGATATTTTCATTTTATTCTTTTTCCCATAATATAAAAAAGTTAGTCAAGATCTAGATTTCACATGATATAGTTGATATAGTTGTTAATTAAATTGATTTAAACCGAACTATATTGCATCCTAAGTTATTTCACGCCCAGTAACCGGCTGATTTTTTCAGATAAAACCATATTTCGGTCCTCAAAGTCTCATTATGATACGTGGCTACATTTATAACAAAAAAAGTTATGCTGAGTTGAAGCGAATGTTAATTTCCGTTGGAACTTAATCTCAATCAAAGTGTTGGAACACAATGGTCTCTTATGTCATCAATCTATAGTGCTCAGTGGTACTAAAATAATTCGACATTTTGTACCTACACATACCTAGTAGAGTAGGTTTGCTTCATTTATTTCATGACGAATTATGTCATTGGCACTGATAAAATTGTGGTCTGCTCTATTCTCAAACATTTTTGGTTTCCTCAGTTGCGAGCAAACTTATAGATTGTCTAGGCCCACTGCCTGTTTAAAAATGTCATGAACACATTTTGTGATTATTATTGACTCATTTTTCAAATAATGCTGCTTGATGCCACTCAGAGGTGTTCGGATGAAGAGTAACGTATGCAATGCCTATATCGTTTCACTGTTTGGTGCTCCTGAATCAATCATGATAATCATGCAGACTTGAGTTTCAGGTTGAAGTATTGCAGAGTTTGAGAGTTTTGGGATGCTTGGGTGCATTGAATATCATTCCATAACTACTGGTATCTATAGAGCTGACGATCAAGCAGAACGCAGTATGCATACTGGGATGAATTTAATTTGCTCTGAAATGCAATTCAAGGCGGAATGGCCGAGCTTGTTATGGAGGGTTCAACTTGTATAAATTACCATTTTTCAGAAGTCAAGAAATAATGTAACCGTCTATAACTTGGAATTGGATCGCAAATGTATTGAACTTGAATGGAATCATTGTCATCACTTCCAAGAACTAGTACGAACTGAAGCGAGTTGGCAAGAGCAAGATGGTCAAGGCCACCAAGGAACAGCTAAGGCCC
Organism: Chrysomela aeneicollis; assembly: GCA_029955515.1. NCBI lineage: Eukaryota > Metazoa > Arthropoda > Insecta > Coleoptera > Chrysomelidae > Chrysomela > Chrysomela aeneicollis. Next base: position 3,793,224 of record JARUHQ010000030.1, on the reverse strand, counting down.
TGGCCTCGGCCGTGGCTAATGGTTTGTTGATACAAGTGATTTTCTCGACATGTTTGAAAGATATTGATGAAGGTAACATTCAAGAATATTTCGGTGTGAGTTTGTGTTCTTCATGAACCCATGTTGAGTGAGAAAAGTGCAGAGCAATCGAGTAATGTAAGTCTCAGGTGGTTAATGTTGTCTGAAAGCAATTAATAGATTGCCGAGCAGTAAGGCCGGGTAGCTAATGCTGTCTGAATGCAATTAATAGATTGCCGAGCAGTGAGACTCGGGTGGCATCAACTGTCTGAAAGCACTATTTGTTGCAATCATGATCCGTAGCGACTTGATTGGTGAATTGTTGCAATCATGATCCGTAGCGACTTGATTGGTGAATTGTTGCAATCATTTTCCGTTAGCGACTTGATTGGTGAATTGTTGCAATCATGTTCCGTTAGCGACTTATTTGGTGAATTGTTGTAATCATGTTCCGTTTGCGACTTGATTGGTGAATTGTTGCAATCATGTTTCGTTAGCGACTTTATTGACGATTTGTTTTGATAATCAGTTGTATCCTCAATAATTATAGATGACGAAGGCAATGTTTGTTCAGATGCTGAGACACCACTTACGCAGTAGCTAGGATATGCGTATACCCGAATCATCGACACATCACTTCTTGGCGGCGATGAAACCAAGTGCTCCGAGACCGTAGCACCCGTCAGTTTGGCCGTGTTAGCGACAATTTTCTAAGAACACCCCGTATTGAGATGGAAACCTGTAGCGAGGTGATGAATCACCTTAATCATCGTTGGAATGAAGCGTCATCATCACGTAAGAAGGAGCGAGTCACTTCGGTGCGAAGATAGGAATAGTGAACGTTGAGAGAGTGCCGGAAAATGTATTACTTTTTGGTACAATTGTGTGAATTGTATTCTAAATTAAATTATCAAACTAGTAATCTAATAGTATACAAAAATTTCAGACGACGTGATAGATCTTCGACGGATACACGACGTCAGGATGATATATGTAAGACGCAAGCGTGACTTTTCGTCGTGCTATTCATCGTTTTTGATAGGTTTTTGATGTGGGTGCCACTTCTGCACGTTTTTTGTATTCGCGCCATCTATTTATTTATTTAGTATAAACGGGACAACCCTAAGTTACAACGTTGTAAAATAACTAAATGCTAAATAAAACAATTGAAAATAACACTAAATACTAAAAACTAACAGACATACAAGGCATAAATCTATAAATGAAATACATAATTGATTGCAGACTTTTTGAAGGCCTCTAAGGAATTATTAAAGAAATCGAGTTCTGATGTAAGGGAGGCTCCCTTAACATTCTCGACATTGGACTATTAAATCGTTAATTGGTTGAATGTGAATTCTCTACGAAAACAGTTTTAACATCTCTTGTCACTCTTTGCTTGACTCTCAGGCCAACCAAAGAAAGAAGTTCTGGGCAATTGAAATGACCTGACAGTAATTTGAATAGAAATATGAGGTCAGCTTGAGTCCGCCTGTTTTCCAATGTGGTGAGGTGTAGTGTAGAAAGAATATCAGTGTAGTTATGTCGCTGGTCCATTTGAAAGCCTATTTTGTAAGCAGCACTTCGCAAAAATTTATTTTGAACCCTTTCCAGTGAGGTTTTGTACACTGAGTAAGAGGGACACCATATAATGGATGCGTATTCTAAGTGTGACCTAATTAATGAACAATATAGAATTTTCATTGTGTTTGCTGATAAGTCTTTAGCGATCCTACCTACATAGCCATGAAGTTTAAGTGATTTCAAGGTTATTTTATTTATATGTGATGAGAATGACAACTTTTTATCAAATAAAACACCAAGGTCTTTAACTTCATCAACTTGTTTCAAAGGCAAAGAGTTTATGCAGTATTCATATGTGATTGGTGCCTGAGAACGGTTGAAACACATGACTAGACATTTGTCAAGATTAAGTTCCAAGCAATTATTTCTACACCAGTTGGTTAAATGGTTCACATCATCTTGAAGTTTCAAACAATCAACATACGATTCAATCACACGGTATACCTTGAGATCATCAGCAAATAACAATCCTTCTGAGTCAGTAATATATGTAATGAGATCATTAAGAAAAATATTGAAGAGTAATGGTCCACAGTGACTACCTTGAGGAACACCAGAGCAGGCCTCAATTGTATGTGATATGTAATTATTAATTTTCACCCACTGAATTCTATTTGTAAGGAAGCTGCTAATCCAACCCAAAACACTACCCCCAAACCAAAAGATTCTGATTTTCGAATTAATAATTCATGATTAACTCTATCAAACGCCTTTGAAAAATCTGTATAAATTGAATGAACTTGATACCGTTTCTCAAACGCATTTAAAATGTCTTTCTGATAGGTCAGCAAATTTGTGACAGTGGACTTGCCTCTGGAGAAACCATGTTGTTTATCGGTTAGAGCATTGAGACAGTGCCAAGAAAGCTGTTTGGTAACAAGACAATCAAATATTTTAGAAATAACAGATGGTAAACTGATGCCCCTATAATTCTTATCATTGCTCTTATCACCTGATTTGTGGATAGGTCTGATAAAACTGTTTTTCCAGAACATGGGAAACTCACTATTTCTGAGAGACAAATTGAACAATAAAAAAAGTGGAAAGTTCAGGGTACACACACATTTTTTCAATAACAGTGATGGCACACCATCTGGTCCAGAACTGAAACTAGTCTTCAGTGCACTAATTTCATTAAAAATGTCCTTTGAAGTAATATGGCATTCAGTGAAGTTAAGTGCATTATGACTTTGTTGCTCAGGTGTTACAAACTCTGCATCAACATTAACATAGACTGAGGAGAAATGATCAGCAAATAGATTAACAGTATCAAATCCATCAACACTAATTTCATCATTATAAAACATAGTAGAAGGATATGAACACGCATTATTTTTCATTTTTGCATACTTCCAGAAAGTTCGTGAATCATGTCTGATGTTATTCTCAATATTTGTTAAATACATATTATAACATTGTTTGGTCAATGATTTACACTTGGAACGCAGTGTTGAAAATTGTAGATAATCCGTCCTATCATTACTCATTTCAAATAACTTGTGAGCCTTTTTCTTCTCAAAAATGATATGTCTTAGTTCGGAACTGTACCAGGATGGATAACTTGATTTTTTCATAAGCTTGGTGGGAATGAATAGAGCCATTGCTGAGTATACGACGTCATAAAATTGTTCCAATGCCAAATTAACAGATGTTCTACAAAGGTAATTATCCCAGTCAACAGATGCAAAATAGTTATTAATAACTGTTGCGGCGAACATTGAAAATTTGGAATAGGTATGATTGGTAAACGACGAGGAGTCAAATCACAGCGTAAGAAATGGTCTACCTTGATGTTAATCTTCTTAAAGGGGTTTCGTAGGATTCCTCTCTGCCGCTAGGGGTTGCAACCACCTATCTCCGGTTTACTTGGAAGTGGACTGTAGTCTTCGGGGGGGATGGAAATCACACACTCAACTTCGAGAAAAGGGGTATATGCGTATCTGATACTAAGAGCCAAAATCGCGTAGTACCTTGAACGCACTTGTCTTGGTACTGAATATCTATCGACGATCGACTGAGGATCGTTCGGGGGTTTTCGGCCAGTGCTGAATTTGACTCCATTCTCGCGAAAAAATAGATATTTAATAATAAATGGATAGGATTTTCAATGAATAATCACCGGTAAATCTGCGTCACCTTCGAAGATTATAAGATAATTAATATTTTAGAAAAATTAAATTTAATAAACTTAAACTAAATTAACAAACAAAAAGCTAAGCGTAAACATTACCGCCCACCAAAATCCCTTGTAGGGATTTTAGGAATAAGATGTATTGAAGGGGCATAGCTTTACCAAGGGCCTTTGAAGAAGGCCCTGAGAGGTCCGTAGAGTCGCCACCCTTATGACTCCATCTGCTACGGGGTGCGTTTTAATAACCCGACCGGTACGCCATTGCAAGGGGGGAGTGAGTTTATTCTTGATAAGGACTAATTCCCCGATTTTGAGTTCTCGTTCTACCTTGAGCCATTTTTGCTTTTGTTGCAGAGTATGCAAATACTCGTCTTGCCATCTCTTCCAAATATCTTGCTGCAACCTTTGGATAAGTTGCCAGCGGTCCAATTTATTAATTTTCAATTGAGAAAGATCGGGTTCAGGGACACTCGTAAGAGGAACCAAGGTAAGAAAATGACCCGGAGTTAAGACGGACAGGTCATTGGGGTCCGAGGAAAGGGGGTAGATTGGCCAAGAATTCAGTACGGCCTCGATTTGTACGAGGAGGGTGTAGAACTCCTCGTATGTCATCACCTGAGTGCCTACAACTCGATATAAATGGAATTTCATAGATTTTATCCCCGCCTCGCTGAGGCCATTGAAGTGAGGGCTAGAGGGAGCGTTGAAAGATAATGATATTTTCTCGTTTTCTGCAGCGTCTTGCATAAATTGAGAGAGTGCTCGGTGTGCCCCAATAAAATTGGTTCCACAATCAGAAATCAACTGAGAACAGCGGCCTCGGCGACCAATAAATCGCCGGAGGGCGGCAAGAAAGGCATCAGTGGAAAGGTCTGAAACCAATTCGAGGTGAATAGCTTTTGTGGAGGTACAGATAAACAAACATATGTACGCCTTCTGAGATTTTACGCCACGACCTTTCCCCATGGTTATATTGAATGGCCCCCCGTAGTCAACTCCCACTGATTGAAAGGGTTTCAGACGATTCACCCTGAGTGGTGGTAGGTTGCCCATGAAAGGCTGCATTAGTTTTGGGTTAACCTTGAAACATCGCACAAATTTTCCGAGAATTCGCTGAATGGCTCTTCTGGAAGATAAGATCCAGAAGTTTTGGGAAACAAGATAATGTACGGTTTGGGCACCTGGATGAAGATGGCGTTGATGCACATCTTCGATCACCAGATCAGTCAATCGGTGATTCCCGGGTAGGAGAGCAGGATGTTTCTGGCCATAGGATAGACCCGAGAAGTGGAGACGACCGCCCACCCTGAGAATACCCCCTTCATCAATGAAAGGGTTTAATTTTCTTGGGGGTAAACGACCCTTTTTTTCGATTATTGAGATTTCTTCTGGAAAAGAAATATGTTGCACCCTTTTGACTAAAAGGAAAAGAGATTGGTGCAGTTCCTCTTGAGTAAAATGTGAGTGATTTTGAGAATGGGATTTTTTCAAAGAGTTAACAAACCGAAAGCAGTAGGCAATTATTCGGGTGATTTTCTCAAGATTGAAGAACTTCTGCAAGAAAGTATCGACCCTTTCAAGAGAAAAGAAAGAGATGAGAGTTACGGTCTTCTTTTCTTCTAAATCACTCGAGTCAATAACAAGCTGCGGAGTTTTAGGCCAGGTTTCCATAGGTTGATCCAACCAGGGTGGTCCAGAAAACCACAGATTGTGATTAATCAGTTGGGAGGGAGTGAGACCTCGAGAAGCACAATTGGCCGGGTTATCTAGAGAAGGGATATAGTGCCAGTTTTCAGGTGAAACCTTATCCTGAATAAAGCTCTCCCTATTGCTGATAAAGGTTGGCCACCTATGGGCTGAGGATCTGATCCATGTTAAAGCGACCATGGAATCTGTCCAGGCAAAAACTTGTTTGAAAGTAATTTTATCTGAGAAGGTGGTGATGATAAAGTCAATTAAAGTTGCCAAAAGAACTGCAGCGCACAACTCCAGGCGAGGAATGGAAATAGTTTTAAGTGGTGCAACTTTAGATTTTCCACTAATCAATCGGGTCACAATTTCACCACTCGATTTGACTAATCCAAAATAAACCGCTGCTGCATATCCTCGTTGGGAACTGTCAGAAAAGCCATGAATGTCACAAAAAATGAAGGAGTCAACCAAAAGTCGCGAAATTTTGATGTTACAAATCTGAGGGAGTTCTTCGCGATATTGAGTCCATTTGTCAATAATGTAGGTAGGAAGGGCATCATCCCAGCCTAAACCGAGACTCCATAAATGTTGGATTAAATGTTTTGCAAAGAATGAGAGGGAGGCTAAAAAGCCCAAGGGATCGAACATGCGAGCGACATCCGATAAAATAGATCGTTTTGTGCAAGTTTCGTTGAGAGAAGTGACCTCGAAAGTAAAAAAGTCGGTAGAGGGTATCCATTTGAGACCTAAGATCTTAATCACATTGTCTTCTGAATCGAAGGACACAGAGGGCTTTTGCAAATCAGAGGAAGGGAACCTCTCAAGTAAAACTGGGTGGTTACTCGCCCATTTTCGGAGCTGAAATCCACCTCTTCTCAATAATTCAATTAGTTCACTTTGTAGACTTTGGGCCGCCTCTAGAGTAGGTGCTCCCACGAGAACATCGTCAAGGTAGGTAGACCTTTTTAGAACTTCAGCTGCCAACGGAAAATTATTCTTTTCGTCCTCACCAAGTTGCAATAGAGTTCGAATAGCCAAATATGGTGCAGCTGATACACCAAAAGTAACGACATTAAGTCTGAAATCTTGCACAGGATCTTGGGGAGAAAATCGGTACACGATTCGCTGATAGTCACGATGTCCCTCAGTAACAGCTATTCGCCGATACATTTGTTTGAGGTCTGCAGTGAAAACAAAAGGAAAACAACGAAAATTGAGAAGAAGAGCAACTATATTCTGTTGGAGTTTTTGGCCAATGAAGAGGGTATCATTCGAAGAGATAAGTTGTGGAGATTTGGCGGAGGCATCAAAAACTACTCTTAGTTTCGTAGTACTACTGTGTGGATTAATCACACAGTGATGAGGTATATAATAGATTTTGTCAAATGTTTCAGGCGGCTCTACCGCCTCCATATGATTATTTTAAATATAGTCCCTAAGACAAGCGGAATATTCAAGATGTAGTGAGGGATTGCGTAAGAGGCGACGCTCAAGAGAATAAAATCGTCTGAGAGCTTGTGAGCGGGTGTCACCAAAATATGGTTCTGGTCCCTTGAAAGGAAGGGACACCGTATATCTTCCTGATAAGGCACGAGTGTGCGTGTTGATGAACATATTTTCACATTGAAGTTCATCTGAAGATATAGAACTCGAGCTTGGAATATCTTCCAACTGCCAGAATGATTTTAGAGTAGCATCGAGGGGGCAATTACAAGATGTCAAAAGTGAGTGAATCATTGTAGGAGGAATATTTATTTTTCCCATAATTACCCAACCAAAAATCGTATTGAGGGCTGAGGGTTCATCTTGATTTCCAACAATTTTCCCGTCGCGCAAAATCAGTGGAAATACATCGGCCCCAAGGAGTATGTCAATTGTGCCAGGGACATTAAAAGTAGAATCTGCTAACTTTATATTAGAGAGGTGAGACCAATTTTGAAATGAAAAGGGGAAAGAGGGCATTTTTGCACAGAGTTGAGGAAGAACAGCCGCGTCGACCACGATCATAGGATGTGACATCTCTCGAGGTCTAAGCGTACAAGTCACACGTGGCATGTGGTTTCTGATGTCATTTAACCAAGTCCGTGAATGGCCAATGGCATTTTTGATCTGGGCAAACCTAAACGATGCGCACATTTTTCGGTGATAAACTAGATTGACTGGCCGAGTCCAAAAGAATGCGGCATGACTGATAATTCCCTCGGATATCCAAAACGTCCACTAAAGCCGTCGAAAGTAACACAGTTGAGGAGGGTAAGACATTCGTGAGAGTTGTTATTGGGGATGAGGAAGAATCAGCTGAGGAATGAGCTTGGTGAACGTTCTGTTGCAGTGTATCGGGAATTGCAGTGAATCGAGAGGAAGGGGTTGATTCGGCAGTAAAATGTAATTAAGTATGATGAGATTGAGATGAACAGACCCTGCAACAAGACTTTGAAGTGCAGGTTTTTGCTGTATGTTTGAGACCGAGACAATTTATGCACCATCGAGCTTGCTTGACAAGTTCGTACCTTTCTTTGGGAGTTTTAGAAAGGAAAGTTGGACATTTATAAATTGAATGCGTTGAACTACACAATGGGCACTTCTCTCCGTTGGTGTTAGTATTTGTCATAAAGGAAGATGTAGATGGAGTAACGCTTGACCTATTAACAAAGTTTGATTTTTTATAATTTCCTTGACTGTTACTCGTTTTATGAGATGATTTAGTGAAGTTGAGTGGATCGAGAGCGACACATTGAGCATCCAAAAAACTAACCAATTCATCATAAGTGGGTACCTTCGTAGATGCATGGTTCAGCTCAAATCGTTTTATCGTTTCTGTATCAAGTTTCTTGCTTAATAATTGAAATAAAATTAAATCCCAAGACTCGACAGGAAATTTCAAATTTTTTAGTGCTTTCAAATTATCAGAAAATATATCAAGTAATTGTCTAAGTTGACGAGGAGAATCTGAATTGAGTCGGGGTGCATTGGAAATCTCTTCCCAATAAAAATTCGCCAATAATCTTTTATTTTGATAACGAGAAGTCAAATTAGAGTAAGCAATTGAATAATTATCCTTAGTGAGAGGGAGATTTTTTATAAGATTTTGAGCTTCTCCAGTCACTACCGATAACAAATACTGAAACTTTTCAATGTCATTCAGACTTTTATTTTCATGAATCAGAGAGTCAAATAAATCAATATATGTAGGCCAAGCTTTCAAGTGTCCATTGAATAGAGGTACATTCAATTTGGGTGAACTAACATTTGATTGAGAAATATCACGGGAAATATCTGCTGGAGCAGGCTGTTGTTCGAAAAGATCATAACAAATGCCTTTTATCCGATATAATTTCTTGTCAATATCTAGACGAATTTCCTTTTCAGGTTCAAATTGCGGTTCATCCTGAATGGCGATAGTTTGAAGAATCTGGTTGTGATGCTCATTGAAATCCTGATATATATTAATCGCAGAAAATCTTATTTTCAGACTTGTATGAAATGATGAGTCATCAACAGCATACAATGCGATTTGATAGATTTCATCTATACGTTATATAGCTAGTTCTCTATAAGCGCGGTTTTGTTTGAGTTTCTTAGACATAGTTTCAAGTTCAAGGAAATAAGAGAAAATGAGGATATTCAAATTGAAATACGAATCAGTTTATAAGGATTGAACGAGTCAACAACCCAGCCCAGATGATATTCTCCCAAATTGTTTTGGCAAATTTCGGAATCTCCTCAGCAAAAAGTGCAGATCGATGAGCGATAAGGAGACTACAAAAACGGACGAAATTTGTGTATGAGATGGTATGAGCGATAAGGTCTTGCACTAATGATTGAAAGAAAGTAATAAATTGAAGGTAATTATCGAGATAATTTAATTGAAAATCTATATATTGAGAATGGAAACGTATTAAATGTGTGAAATCCGGCTTGAAGTGAACCAAAATGTTGCGGCGAACATTGGAAATTTGGAATAGGTATGATTGGTAAACGACGAGGAGTCAAATCACAGCGTAAGAAATGGCCTACCTTGATGTTAATCTTCTTAAAGGTTTCGTAGGATTCCTCTCTGCCGCTAGGGGTTGCAACCACCTATCTCCGGTTTACTTGGAAGTGGACTGTAGTCTTCGGGGGGGATGGAAATCACACACTCAACTTCGAGAAAAGGGGTATATGCGTATCTGATACTAAGAGCCAAAATCGCGTAGTACCTTGAACGCACTTGTCTTGGTACTGAATATCTATCGACGATCGACTGAGGATCGTTCGGGGGTTTTCGGCCAGTGCTGAATTTGACTCCATTCTCGCGAAAAAATAGATATTTAATAATAAATGGATAGGATTTTCAATGAATAATCACCGGTAAATCTGCGTCACCTTCGAAGATTATAAGATAATTAATATTTTAGAAAAATTGAATTTAATAAACTTAAACTAAATCAACAAACAAAAAGCTAAGCGTAAACAATAACAAAAAAGTCAGCTTTATGAAAATCAAAAACCATTTCTTCATATTTCAAATCAGACTTCAAACTGATAACAGGTAATTCAAAAGAGTAAGCAGTATGGTGGATACTGTTGTGATGAAGAAGATCAGAAGCATAGGATACATTAATAGAGTCAAGACAGCTAAAAAGTAGGTCAAGCATTACACCACGACTATTTGGTATTTCATTAACTTGAAACAGATTCAAATAACAAAAACTTTCACAAAGTGTCACTGCTATAGAGCCTTCCGGACAATCAACGACCACACCCAAACTTCCATTCATCCAAGATGCTTCGGGTAAGTTATAGTCACCAAAAATAACTAGTTTGTGATTTGGGTAGATCGTAGATAGTTGTTCAACTTCCATACAGTGATTCACATAGACTTCTTCGCTGGAGTTTGGTGGAATATACACGCAACAAATAATGAAGTTAATTTTTTCATATTTAATCTCAACAAATACTTGTTCCACTGCAGTAGTTTGGACTTTCAAACGGCGGGCATTAAGGGTATCAATAGTAGCAATTAAAACACCTCCACCTCTTGATTTGACACTGGTAAAACTAGAACGATCCAATCGAAACAAATTGAAACCTGGTAAGTGTGTTTCTTGTGTTGACATGTCATCATCAAGCCATGTTTCGGATATCATTACAACATCATACGAACTCTGAATAATTAAATTGCGAAAATCATGAAATTTTGTCCTCATACCTCCAACATTATGATAGTAACAGCTCAAGACACCTTTTATTGACAACTTATCTAACTTGTTCAAGGGTTGGCCCGTTTTTACTAGTTTTTTTTCACTATCATAGGTATTCCTTGGACATACTTTATTGTTAGGTCTTTTTCACCATGTTCATTTCGATGTTGAAGATCACTTCGCATTTCTTTAAGATGTTTACGTTGTTTAATCGTTAAATCTGGTCCAACCCTAACTCCATCCTGAGTGATATGATTTTTATTTTTCAATATCTGCAGTACACTGCTTGGACTATCCGTAATGACTTTGACAGGCCTAGGTCTATTACTATTCATCGTTTTCCCCATACGGAAAACTTTCTTTATCACTATACCAGGAAATTGTACGAGAGTCTCCTTAATAGTAGTGAGATCATCAGACTGTGCAGATTCGGGAATATTATACACCATGAGATTTTATTCACGTTGTTTGCGCTCACTGTATTCTACCATAAATGATTCAAATGAATCATCAGTTTGAGGTTTAATTTTATTTCCTGTAGAGTTATCATTCTTGAGAGCGTTGTATTCGTGAGATTTGTCATAGTTTTCGAATGTTTATCAAACAATATCAATTTTGGTTTATATCCCGCGAGCCTTGAGACTCAAAATATTTGCGAGTAGAATTTTCGAAATGTCCGTGAAAAATCATTCTTCTGGAGTACTCATGTTACCCTGTTATCTGGAAAAATGATGACACTGGAAGTAAAACCAAAAGTTTGAACGTTTCATTTCGTCAATAAAATAAAATTTGTTATATTCTGAAAGACATCCTATGTATTGGTTCGAACAAAGAATTCTCGTGAATAAAATAAGCAATAGATTTATAAGGTTTTTTTGCGGCTGGCTATCTTCGTCTCGAGAATCTTGGTATTGGAGGTCGGATAAAATTGAGAACACACATCGTTCGTTGCTGTTGGAAAATAGATAATTTTGTTCGTATAACATATATTATCTATTGTCAATGTATTGACTATTCTCGCCTATATTTGACGGCGGATTTTGCATAATAACGATACGGATCTCAACGTTGGTTTGAGATCTTACCTTTTGAAAAGTGATTTTCCCCATGATTATCTTCGAGGTTCGTACTCATTTTTACTCTTCTTTTTCATGCACGTATTACTGCTGGAAATCGAGACTCGCTTTTCAGCTGATATTCAATTACTTTGTTTTGTGTGCATGATGGTAGTACTCGCTGTTGCTGTTGTATGAATGATGTATGTTTGATGAATGCACACAGGTATTTTCTCTCTTCGAGTTATCTTAATATTATTTATATGATATTTTAGGCAGGTTTCACTACTCCAGAATTGTTCTCGAAAGATAACAACTACAACTGTTGTAAAACTATCCATTTCTTTTCCACCACCTGATGCTTTGAGTTGAATCATACGATATGCTAATGAAAGATACTCAGTGAGGTTGCAGTTATTTTATGCAGTCAGAACTACCAGAAAAGTTGGAAACTATACAGAAGGAACCATAGTGACAGATGTGATAAACAGGTGCAGTCTTTCAATTATTATTATTTTCAACCTTATTCTCCTATACGCGGGCGGCCCAGTAGTTTCTCTATTTTTTTTGTTGAGTCATTTGGAATTGCATTCCTTGGTGAACTTCATAGAACGAATAATACACAGCTATTTTGTAGTTTTGTTCAGGAACCTGATTATGTCCTGTATTCTCTCGTGTATTCTGTATAAAGAAAAACCAAAGGTTCAATTATTGTATGGAACTGATTTTCGATCTCGAATTATTTCAATTATTTACTTTATCCTATGGAGAGTTAACCGTTTCCCCTTTCTATTGGTAATAAAAGTAAATAAATATTGTCAGAAATATTCCTCAGTAGTTTTTGTTATTTCTAATTGAATGAAAAAAAAATTACTTGGCTCCCATTTCCATCTACTATTTTCCTCCAAACAAAGATTAATACCAATCAAATTGGTTTCATGAAGAACCACACCTCTTCTCGCTGAAGTGTAGCCGTAGTGAGTACTTATTTCTTTATTTCCCCTCTGGGTTTCAGTACTTTTAATTTCCGATCCTTCAAAAAGGGGGTTGCACAGTGTCAGTCGCTTTGTCGTCACTTAACTTTGTAACGTCACGCGAAATATTGCATCATGTTGAATTCGATTCTGTCTATAAATACATTGATATTAAATGAATGAATAAGCCACTGTTCGTTTTACCGCTCCCCGCTTGTTGAGGTAGCTACGTTCCACAAAGCATATATATAACCGGATCGAACTATTTTTTGAAATATAAATTATACGATCAAACAAACTTACCTGTGAAGTTCGATCGTGATTATATGAAGCGTCCAGTCCGAATATATTATCTTGATTATTCACTATATAGTCCGCCCCTGTTCTACTTACCGTGCACCATTTTATAATACATATAGGATAGACCTATAAGTAGAAATGCAAACGTCTCGCATGCCCCTCCACCGATCCACATACCAGCCAGCTGCATGCGGACGAACCTTTCTTCATTCTTCAAAGGATCGCTTTCATTAATCGTTAGCAACCTTTATAGGGTACTCAACGGGAGGGGAGGATGATAATATATTCGGACTGGACGCTTCATATAATTACGATTGAACTTCACAGGTAAGTTCGTTTGATCGTATGATTATATTCGCGTCCAGTCCGAATATATTATCTTGATTATTCACTATGTAGTTGTTCAAAGATTCTTGTTGCTGATTAATGAAACAGGTGTAAAGGAACTTTAACTATATTTAAAAACTCGAAGTCAGTCTACAGTAAAAGACAGATCAAGAATAGCTTTGGCAAAATCAGTCTTGTCAGAAAGGGGACGATTGTAAAACCTTGCGAATGTAGATGTGTGCTCTGACCATCCGACTGTTTTACATATCGTCTCTGAAGATACTCCTTGCCTCAATGCAGCAGACGTGGAAGAGTGTCGCGTACTATGAGGCTTAAATCTTGTCGTATCAATTCCTGCCGAGGATAGCATCTGTTTCACCCATTTACTCAACGTTTGTTTATTCGCAACCGCGTGAGGTTTCTTAACTGTTAAAAAAATAAGATCCTGGTTCGAAGTTCTCAATGGTTTTGTCATTTCAATATACCTCTTCAAGGTCCCTGCGTCACAAAGGCTGGGGTTTTCTTTGAAAGAAGGAATGTGTAATGTGGGTTGTTCTCTATTCGCATTGAAGTTTTTATCTGATCGCTTATATTGATTTAAATTTGTTGTTAATCCTCCATCACATTGGATAATCTGATTAAGGATATAGTTTGAAGCCTGCCTCCAGTGACAAGGGCCAGGAGAGTAACCAATTTCTGCGAAAGTTGCTCAAGATTCAGGTCTGTTGGCAAACCTTCCAAGTATGACAGTAATATTTGAGGGTCCCATGTATTAGCATACCTCGGCTGAGATGGTCTAAGTCGAGACATACCCTTCATAAACCTTTTTATTATTGGATCCGTTCCAAGATCTGAGTGCCGATCTGTGCGAATTTAGAGCTCCGTATTTGTAATCACGTGACTCTGCTATTTTTTGTAGAAATATAAGCACATCATTATCAGATGCTTGGTATATAGAAATGTTTTCTTCAATGTAATAATTTCACCAAAGACGGTAGGAAGTATTGTATGCTTAATTGTACATTCCGCGATAGATGCTATCATTGTTTCTACAACTACTTCTTTTGATGAACGAAGTCCAGATAACTTGGCGGTTACCAGGGTAAGATGGTGAGCCAGAGGGTGATTTATCCTAGAAGGAATAGTTAATAGGTTAGGAGATGGATCGAGTAATATTTCTTGTCCAACTATTAACCTGGCAAACAGCGGGTACCTAGGTTGGGAGGTCCAATCTGGCACCAGCAAAATTCCTTCAGCCTTGTCATGAATTATCTTCCGCAGAGTTCTCGGTATTAGGTTGAAGGGTGAAAACGCATGGAAATTGAGATGCCCCCAATCCAATGTAAACGCATCAATAGCAAAAGAACCTTGGTCTCTACGACAGGATATATATTTATCGCATTTATGATTCAGATGTGAGGCAAAAATTTCTACATCAGGTTGGCCTAAGGCGTATACAATCTGATCAAACGCTTCTTGGGACAATGTCCATTCCGTTTCGAATCCTGTTCGACGTGACTCCCTATCTGCCTCATAGTTGTCTTTAGAACTAACATAAGACGCAAATATCCAAATATTTCTGTGCTCACACCACTGCCAAATATTTCTTGCCAGCGTGCATAGTTTCGGATATTGTATGCTACCCATACAATTTACATAAGATATGGCAGTGGTATTATCACATCTTAAAAGAATGTCACAGTTCGATAAGTTTTTTGCAAAATATTTTAGACCATAAAAAACGGCCTGCAATTCTAATAAATTAATGTGTAATTTCTTATCTGAATCAATTCTATAACCATGCGTTTTCTCAGAACCACTACAAGCTCCCCAACCTGTTAACGAAGCGTCAGTGAATATTTCGATTTTGAAATGATCATTTCTTATATCGTTAGACGATTCAGAAATTGAACGTTCCCACCACAAGAAATCCTGTTATAGATATGGTGGAATAAACATAAGACTATCGAAGTTCATATTGTTTTGAGACAGTACTGGAAACTTCTCGCGCTCGAATGACGTCAAAATTCCGATGAACTTCGCGAGCTCTCGAATTCGACAAGTACTTTTATTCCTGAAATGGCCAGCCCATCTCTTTATTTTGTTAACTTTTTCTGTTGGGAGTTTGATTTTCATTTCATTCGTCTCGAATATAAAACCTAAGATTGTTTGTGATTTATTTGGAATCAGACAACTTTTTTTCCAATTGACTGTGAAACCCAATGATTCTAACAGATCAATAAGTATTTTTGTGTTTTCAAGGCATTTTTCATATGATTCACCCAAGACTAGAAAATCGTCCAAGTAATTTACGCACAATATTCCTTTCTGACGTAAGCAAAAAACTATTGGTTTAATCAGTTTTGTGAAGCAAAATGGCGCCGACGAAAGACAGGTAAATTCGTAAAGACGATTTTTGAATTCGAATCTCAGATATTTACGAAAATCTGGGTGAACTGATATTGAAAATTAGGCATCCTTCAAGTCCACTGTTGTCATAAATGACACTGGACTTAAAAGTCTTAATACAGTTATGTAGTCTTCCATTTTGAAATGTGGTGCAACCACAAATATATTCAATAATTTCAAATTGAGAATACATCTTTTCTCACCATTAGATTTATCTGTTAAGAATATAGGAGAAATATAATGGTTGGAACATGGTTTGCAATTCACAATTGCTCCTAAACTCAATAGCTCTTTAACAGCTTGATCCATCAAAATAGATTCGCTCACCGATAGTCTATTTTTACGTGGAATTTTTGTATATGATGGTACCTTACATAAGGGAACTTTATACCTATCAATCCTAGACAAGACTGTAGGATTGGAAGTCACTGTTTTCCAGGCGTTCTTGGAAAATTTCAAACGGCCCGCAAAGGGATATTTGTTGAAATGGCCAGTATTTCCTGTTCACCGATTTTTGTGCGTGAGAGGATCGCCCTTTGGTTGGCCTCACCTTTCTCTTCCGGTAAGCCGGGCGCCTCCTGTTTAACTGACCGCTTGTAAGTGTATATGGCTTATCTCCCCCCCCTTCCTTTCTTTGAAAAGCGGTCGGGTTATTGGATTGAGACCGGGGATGAGTAGTATGAATCGGACGTAAATCCTTTCCTACTTTTTCCATCGCCATCAATGTTTGGATTTTTGCTCCCAAATCTGGATCGAACAAGAATTCCCCTGGTGGAATTTTCTCAACCAGACTTTTTATTTGCTTATTCATCAGTGGAAAAATGAGCTGGCGCCTTTTTGCAGGAATTTCCTTGAAAAGGTTGCATAGGATGCGGCTGGAATCTGCGACACCTGTTAAAATTTTCTCCCTCGTTTGCTTAGGAATACTTTTTTCCTCTCCAAGAATTATATTCAGTGAACAACTCAGGGCTGCTAGTGCCCGACCCAACTGTTGTTGTTAATTGAGATGGGTTTCATCCCTTGTTGCATAAAGGGTGTTCATATTGATTTCAACTTCCGGGTTTATTTTTGGGGGGAAAAGTAATTTACAATTTTCAGGTAATTCATGTTTTTTCAGGAGATGGTCGTATTCCTCCTTGGAGAGACCGGTGGCTAAAATATGTGACCATATCGCTTCCACTGCTGTATGCAGATTGAAAGCAGCTACGTTCTGTTTAGTAGGTCCTAATATATCGCGGATCTCATCAGGAAGCTCCGACTCATCAAGGAGACTCAAAACAGGCGAATGATCGTCTACGCTGAAAGAAGTACTTCCTTGATCCGGACCTGTCGTCGTCGTCGTACCACTCGGGTCACGACCGTGACCGTCCGATTCCACAATGTCCGTCGCAGGCGCAGCTGCGCGGCCGCCGCCGCCGCGAGCCTCGCGCTCGCGACCCATACTCATTCGACTATACAATGAAACAGCAGCACTCGGACTGCGGCTTTCTCGTTTACGCCTACCAACCACATTATCGTTCTTCTCACTTAGAGAACTTCTTTCACGAAAATGCGAACTAGGATATGTTGATGATAAATCTCTACGTGAAGTCGTTTCACTCGGATAACGACCCTCACGTTGACGAGATCGAGAACGGAATCTGGATCTCGATCGGGAATGATTTCTACCTGATCTGTCTTGTTCTTTTTCTAGGATATGTAATGTTTCACGTAGATCTCTTATATCATTACTGATAGAGCTTTTATCGGTAGTTCTACTACGAGATCTACTTCTTTCCCTTCTATTAGATTTGGTATGTTTACCCATTCTAAAACAAAATATTATGAGTTATCGAATACTTACAAAATTCAGCACTTTTTTATACACTATACAGAATATTTCGAAAGAAATAAATACGATGTATCGAGTCGCTACGACTAAACGGTAAAGTGCACCAAAAACGAATGGAGAAAGGTTCGTCCGCATGCAGCTGGCTGGTATGTGGATCGGTGGAGGGGCATGCGAGACGTTTGCGTTTTCACTAATAGGTCTATCCTATATGTATAAAAAATGGTGCACGGTAAGTAGACCAGGGGCGGACTACATAGTGAATAATCAAGATAATATATTCGGAGTGGACGCGAATATAATTGATATGTCATGCAGTGGCCGCGAGGACGAGGCGTTTGGTCTAGAAACAATGCACCATATCGGTGCAGTTTCGAATCCCGATTGTACTGGCTACGTCATGTCTTCGGATCGCGGAGCGAGTTATGGTTACACATCCCGGTCACTACCCCTGGGAACGCGCCGTGAGAACGACACGAGTTGCCATCATCAGCGAATTCAGCAGTTTCCGATCTCACCTTTCATATGACATAGCACACTTCATTTTCAAAACCTTTGTATAATCTGTATTGAATAAAATCAGGTCTCTTTTGTATCTTGCACCAACAACTTGCTTTTTAAAAACGATCCTCGATTTTCCGATCTCCTAATTGACGCAGTCGGTAGGATGTGGTGAAAAGGAAACTATCGCAGAATCCTTTCAAGTTTCAACTTTTAATTACCACAATCGAAAAAATTCGGACGGTTTTACGGATTTCGGGACAGTCGAATTTTGAGTGAACTGAGTAGCTCAAAAGTTTGACAAACGAAAAGCAAATCGAAAACTGGGTACCATATCTTGAAGATAGTATCGCACTATCTTGCGTGGATGCCGATTCTTCGAGTACAAGTACATACAAAGAAGCTCAACTCCTGGTGAGGACAGACATCGCCGAAACCAGAAATCTAGCTAAGGACACACATCGCCGAAGCCAGAACTCTAGCTGAGGACACCTAATAGCCTAAGACCATGAGAAAAGGAACATTGATCACAACGTAAGTGTGCTCTCCTTTTTCCTGTTTTCTCTACCCAACCTCACAAACCAATCTTGATATTTTTCTCGCTCATTGCAACTTTTCGTTTCATAGTAACAATATAAAAACTAGACAAATCAGTTAACCAACCAGCCCACCAGATTTGCAATTTGAATTTGGACGAAGGAAGTAATTAAACAAATAAAAATATGCCTGAAGTGAATTATGCTCTACTACGATATCAAGCTGACAATATACCAGTATTTGATGGTAATGCTAAACAATTACAAAGATTCATCAAAGCTTGTGAAAACTTTTTGATAGCTTTCCAAAACGCAGCAGAACCAGATGCACCTATAAATGTTTGCTTGATTGACACAATATTCAGTAAATTGAAAGGCAGAGCCGCAGATATAATATGTTCACGTTCAGAATTAAGAACTTGAAATGCAATCAAGGATACACTTGTTAGTATTGTTTCTGATCAAAGAGGGATAGATTGTTTGATACAAGATTTATTATCTCTAAGACCACTCAAAAACAAACATCCATTAAACTTTTGAATGCGTATACAAGATGCGAGAAGCTTACTTTTTGCTAAATTAAATTCAACAGATGAACCAAATGAAGTGAAGTTAGTAAAAATAACACACTATGACGATTTTGCTCTAAAAACTTTCATCAACGGCTTATCATACCATACACAATTAGTAATAAGATTAAAAAATCCTAATTCATTAGAACAAGCAATGACTTTTGTCAAAGAAGAAGAAAATTTCAATCTGTTTCGATCAAGACAAAATCAAATTCCTCAGACCCATGGGGAAACCGACTTCAAATTTCAAAGCACCTCAAACTCAAAATCATCCTAAACCTTTCATGAACCAACCCCAATTCAATAGTCAAATGTCAAATTCTCCATCATATTCAAATCCTTATATGAATTCATATCCTATGATGAATTATTCAACAAATCCTAGTTTTCATAGACCACAATTTCCTATCAGAAATACTTACCAATCAAATCAAAATCCAAATTACCAATCACCTCAAATTCCTAATTTAAGAATGAACCCCAAATTCCGAAATCAACAAAGATTCCAACCGAATAACTTCAATATTCCTAGAACTAACGTTTTTGCCCCAAGATCTCAATACTTTAGACAACCACCAAAACTAACACCTATGGACATCAACTCTGGAACAACTAGACGAAGCTCATATCTCGATTATTTATCTGAAGAACTACCCTCGCATGATAATAACGAACAAGTAGAAGTAACAAATTCATCTGAACATTTTGAAAATGCATGAAACAATTACTATGAACCTAATTATTTTCATTAATTCAGAATCCAGTTCAATCCGAAATAGAAAAGGATTTTTCCAAAACAACACCTTCCAAACCCCCGACAAAATTTATTTGAATAATTATCTCGTAGACCTACCATATATCTTATTACCAGAAATCAATGCAAAATTTCTCGTAGATAAAGGTAGTACACGAAGTTTCATCAATCCTAATGTAGCTCGTAAATATTTTTCAAATTTGATACAGAATGAATTATTTCAAGTGAGTACCGCACATGCTAGTTCTATACATGACGATATCATTTATATTCCATTTTCACCAACTTTCAATTAAGCCGAAAATCATAAATTTTATCTCTTCGATTTTTCCCAAAAATTTGATGGTCTCATCGGATTAGATCTACTAACTCAACTAAATGCAAACATCAATCTGGATACATATCATTTAGAAACAAACAATACGATCATTCCTATACATTACACCAACAAGAATTTACATCAAATCTCTCCGAAACAGAATATCACTAATTTCTCAGAAACGAGGCTCGAAACAAAACCGCACATACCAATTGTTCCTCCAAGAACTCAAATGATAGCAAATTTGCCTGTGAAACAATCTCAAGGCATAGGAATACTGAATTACACTGATTTCAATAAAATCGAGATGCCAAAAGCATTAGTTAATGTTGAAAATAATTTCGCCAAAACTACCTTGACGAATCCAACAGAAAATTCAATTAAACTCACTTTCTTTGAACCACTTGATATAGAAAAAATTGACACGAATTAAACTAATTTCATTGAAAACAATAACGAAACTTTTCACGAATTAAATAAGCAGCATGATAATCTTTTGAAAGAGAATTTAAAAAATATCTGACTCGATCACTGTAATGAAGAAGAATACAAATCAATTCGTAAACTCTGTTTCGATTTCAGAGATATTTTCTATTGTGAAAAAGTACCTTTGACGTTCACGAACCAAATTAAACACGGAATTAAACTATCAAATGAATCTCCTATTTTCACGAAATCATATCGATACCCACATGTTCACAAGCAAGAAGTACATTTCCAAATTTCGAAAATGTTTCAGTATTATTCAAAATTCAAATTCACCATGGTCAAGCCCCATCTGGGTTGTCCCCAAAAAATTGGATGCTTCAAATAAACGCAAATGGCGTGTAGTCATTGATTACCGTAAACTTAATGAGAAGACAATAGATGACAAATTCCCACTTCCAAATATATCTGATATATTAGATAAGCTTGGTAGAAGCCAATATTTTACTACATTGGATTTAGCGAACGGGTTTCACCAAATAGAAATGAAACCAGAAGATATTCAGAAAACGGCTTTTTCAACTGACGTTGGACATTATGAATTCAAAAGAATGCCCTTCGGTTTGAAAAACGCGCCCTCTTCATTCCAGCGAGTTATGAACAATATTTTAAGAGGACTTCAGAACGAAATATCTTCCGTTTATCTAGATGACATAATTATTTATTCAACATCGTTAGAAGAACATTTAGACCGACTGAAGAAAGTTTTCCATCGACTCAGAGACTCTACACCTGACGGAGTGAAACCCAATAGCGATAAAATTTTGGCAGTCAAAAATTTCCCAATACCCAAATCGGCTAAAGAAATCAAATCATTTTTAGGATTAGCCGGTTACAATCGCCGCTTTATCGAAGACTTCACAAAGATCTCTAAGCCTCTGACTAAATGCTTGAAAAAAGATGAAAATATTCTCCATTCCCCTTCCTTCATTGAATCTTTCGAACACCTAAAAAATCTCTTGATAAATTCACCGATCCTTCAGTACCCAGATTCTTCTAAGCCTTTTATCCTTACCACCGATGCATCTAATTATGCCCTAGGCGCCGTACTTCCACAAGGTTCCATACCAAATGACAAACCAATAGCCTATGCATCAAGGACATTAAACGAGACTGAACAGAAATTTAGCACTATCGAAAAAGAGCTGTTATCAATTGTTTGGTCATGTAAATACTTCCGCCCATACTTATTTGGAAAAAAATTCTCCATATATATTGAACACATACCTTTAGTCTGGCTTTTTAATTTGAAAGAACCGAATAGCAAACTCGTCAGATGGGGACTGAAACTCGAAGAGTACGATTATATTGTAGCATTTGAAATTGCTACCTTTTGATTTGTTTTTTTTATATACTAAATCTTTCATTTATTTGGCATTAGCATAATACTCACAAAGAACATTCAGTCTTGAAATCAAATTCCTGAATAGAACATCTATCAAAACCACTATTTCAAAACAAACATCACATAGAGTTGAATGCTAGTAAATTCACAGGTTTCCAACACTAGGTATTACTTTTGCTTCTGACATTCTAAAGGCTGTTGGAAGTGATGAATTAAGCTGCAGGAATCTTATGATTTCTGGCTACCTGTTTGATCCTAGGCCTGGAATTGAAGATAATAGGGTCAATAAAAACATCCATTCACATGTAGACAAGCGGCATACCGTTGTGTTCTCTAGTGTGGTGAATTCCAGGCTATTGAAGGTTATTCCAGGATTTTTCAATCTGAATGTGATCTTGAGTGATTTACTGGGTTTTTGTTTACTTTTCAGAATATAATCGTATAGGTTATATTTATTTTCTAGACGTCGATGTCATTGCTTGGCTTGTCATTGATCTTCTGTCATGGATCTTCTGTCATCGATCTTCGGTCTCAAGTTGGTTAGCCGTAAGTGTTCGTGCCCGTAGCAGAAAAGAAAGAAGAGGAATGATAGTCTTCTCTGATTATCTTCGTTCGACTTCGTTCTGTCAAACGGGATAGCATTTATGGTTCTGACCAATGAGAGGCTAGGATTTCGAAACTGGCGCTGATTTCATACAGGATGTGCAGTTTTTTGGCAATTTTTGGGAATAGGAGATGGTATCCGTCCTCTAGCTGCGAACTCGGGGCTTTTTCCTGTGTGGCCATGATGAGGTGCACTTGACTCGTTTTTGAAATTCTTTTTTCGGTGTGTTTAACCAGAAATTAACCCTTTTGGGGAATTTACGTGAGTGCCGTTGGGGCCGAGTTCAAGTCACACCCATCGATTGTGGTTTTGGAGCCTTTTTTTATGGGGATTTGTGCCGATCACCGGGAGACTGCCATACGGTAGGAACGCCGCCATTTTGTCCTGATGTCCTGTTTGCTGTTTTGACTATCTTCTAGTTTTATCTCCCTTCTCAGAAGGTAAGTTATGACTTATAAGCCAGCAATGATATCTTCAGGTTGAAAATATACCTATTTTTTCTTTGGGTTTTTTCTTTTGCACATGTCCTCTCATGAGGCTATTTTTTGTTAGGGTGTTAGGGTACAGCTTAGCCCTCATCATACTCCTGGCATCGAACGACTTTTGTGGCAACTCTTGACTCTGGTCAAGATTCCCACGAGGGCCAACACCGAGTCACTTTTAAATCTTGGCCAGAGTCGACAGACAACCACCGGATGAGGACCAGTAGAGCCGGTAGAGGCTGGCGACCTGCTGAACTGCACCATCGACCCCTGGCTGACCTGGGAGTTTGAGCCTTGTTCTAGTCTTCTCTTCGTCATCTTCCTGAGCTGTTTCCTGTGCTGTTTCCTGTCTGCTTTCTGTCTTCTTTCTGTCTTCGTTGCTGTTTTCAACTACACCAAGTGGACCTTGGATAGAGGCTACGTATATGGACCATTGGATCTTAACACCAGGTTTTTTAACACCTTCAGTGTTATATTATTTCTTTGAGATTTATTCATATCAGT
The DNA here is from genome assembly GCA_029955515.1 of Chrysomela aeneicollis. NCBI lineage: Eukaryota > Metazoa > Arthropoda > Insecta > Coleoptera > Chrysomelidae > Chrysomela > Chrysomela aeneicollis. The sequence goes on along the minus strand of JARUHQ010000030.1, from coordinate 3,769,620 downwards.
ATTTATCATACCATCATTTTTTATATAACTAATTATTCATATCACATATCATACCACCACGATTATATTATGAACCATAACCTAAAGAGCTCTTGTGAAGCTCTCACATAGTACTATGTGACAGCAGATTTAGTCACAGGTTAATTACCAATATACTTCATTGTGCTTATTTTGAGAGGTATAACATCCGGTATACAAATGTATGTATCTTGATATGATATATTATTCAATTGATATGATCTATTACTCTGGTCCATAACATATTTTTGCCTTGTTTATTTTGGTGTCTATTATACTCTTGTATGTGATATGGTTTTTATTCTTCTATTTGCTCAATCCAGATGTCTAAGAGAATTTAATTCATCATTTCAGGTATTGTTTGAAGGTAGGTATTTGGTTTCTCAATTTCCCAAATATGATATATCTTTTATTTAAATTGAGTGGCGCCCTTTTGATTTTGAATTTTCATTCTTAGAGCCACTAATAAACCGAACTCACTTATCTGTTCTCCGGCGAACAGCTGCCGTCAGCAAATGTGTTTCTATTTTTTAATTTCAATTTTGGAATATAAAGTAGGCCACAATACGATCATTTACAAAAAAGGCAAAAAGAACGTAATCGCCGATGCTATTTCAAGAATCCAGTTGAATGTTAACGAAACTCAATCAATAGCTTATAATCCTGGTGAAGTAAATGAAGATATAGTAGAATTTTTACGAAATTGTGCCGAAAACCCTATCGAAAACAATCCAACACAAGATTTGAATAACAATCCAGAAAATTCTAATAACACTGTACACACGAACTCTGAAGAAACACGAAATGACGGAATACCAATGTTGGACGAGATCATAAGTAATAAATCCAACCAAATTATTTTAGACAGAAATCCTCATCCTAATCTTGAAATCGAAGAAACTAAATTTGGCGGACACACAATTAAGCATATCAAAATTCCCCTTAATGACGTTCTCCAAACTAAATCTGTTCTTATGTACCATGTTAATCCTGATAGAAACAACTATATATACTTTCAGAACAAAACACTGTTACCTTTCTTTACCAAGATCTACATGCAAAACTTCAAAGCCTTGAAATTATACCAATCTACCAAACTAGTCAACAACGTTTCAAATGAAGTTGAAAAATTTCTGATGATTAAACATCAACACGAAAGCAAAACGAATCATCGTGGAATCACAGAAACTCACGATAGACTCAAAGCAAACTATTATTGGAAGAATATGAAAAATGATGTAACGGACTTTATAAATAATTGTGAAATTTGACCATTTGAATTAACCTTTAGTCATACCACATCAAGATATCCATTCGATTTAATTCCTACAAATTTCTATTCTGACTATATCACATCCCATAAAGACAAATTAGACGCCCTGTACAAGAAAATACAAGAAAAAACAAGACAAAGACAAACAAACAGTGATAGAAAAACGAAATAAAAATGGCGAGAATCAAACACAATTCAAAATCAATCAAACTGTTTACAAAAAATCTGATGCAAGAACGAAAAACAAGAATAAATTTATTGGTCTATACACAATACTCGAAATGTTAGATAATAATAAAGCCAAGGTGAAGAGTAATAAAACCTCCAAAATAATCACGGTTCATCTGAGAGACTTAAAGAAACCTTTTTCAGGTACCTAAACTTCTGCACCCTCTCAAGATACACCCTAAGTACACCATCATTCCACAAGGTAGATAACAACCCAGGAATTCTTTCCTTCAGAGTAGGCAGTGCCCAAGTAACAAAAAATTATTGGTAATTATTCGATTTAAAAATGATAATTAATGAATTCGTTACTCTAAAATCAATAAACTGAAACATTCATTTAATATTAGCGAATCGTATAAATCAGAATTTTTCAACTCATATAATATCATAAACACTCTTGAAGATAAAATAATTAATCAAATTGAACAATTGAACCCACTGAATACAATCAAAAGACAATACGCGGTATTATCGACGGATTAGGATCAATGATAAAATGCATCACTGGAAACTTAGACCAAGAAGACGCCGAAATATACGATTCAAAGATGCATCAACTGACAAATAATCAGAACAAGATAAAATACATTCTCGATCACCAAATGTCCATCCTCAACACATCCATAAACAATTTCATAGAAGTATCAAATAACCTCTCTCACAATCATGTAGTATTAAAAACTAAAATTCAGCGAATTATAGAACTAATTGAGCATAACAACTTCACCCATCAAAGAGGCGAGCATATGTTCACGATTTAAACGATTTTATCACAAATTACTTCCATGTTCCAAACAATCCTTTACGTTTTAGATAAGATAGAAGTATCAATTTCATTTGCGAAACTTAATACCCTACACAACTCTATTATTAAACCTTCAGATTTGCTTGAAGACATTCAGAAAATCGCAAAACTATTGCAAGACTCGAAATTACCTTTCGAAGCCACTAAAGAATATTTACTTTTATTTGAAAACGTAATGAACATCAAAAGTTATTCCAAACAAAATCAGATTAAATTTATCATAGAAATTCCTCTAGTAGGCCGAGAAATTTATCAATATTATCATTTATATCCTTTACCTATATCGAAAAACAATTCCTTCAATATCATTATACCTAAATCCAACTTCCTCATCATTAATGAGCACAACTTTATGTATTTCGAGAAGAATTGTGAAGAAACCATGACCAATCAATACTTATGCAGTCAAGACAATGTTATCCAAACTTCTCAAAACACACCATGCGAAGTTCAACTTCTCAAATTCTCTAAAGAAATCAACAATTGCTATCAGATTCCAATATCCTTAACCGATACTCAAATTACAAGGATCATGGCAGATAAATGGATAATAGTCGTCCCTCAAGAAACTGTAGCAGTTAAAAATTGTGAAAATCTTCAAGAAAATATACCATTGCATGGAACATACATATTGGAACTAACTCCAACATGCGAGATTTCTATCAATAAACGTATTATTCGGACATACAATAATCCGAAAATATTCTTTGAACAGATTCAATTACCCGAAGTGAACATTGATTCGAACTTTACCGATATAAAGTATGAGCCTGGAAGGTTAGATTTTTCTTCAATGAATGTACACAAATTGATGAATATCCGGAACGATATAAACAATCAGAAGGAGCTGATCGAAGGAATCAATAATGAACCGATTCATCGGAGAACAACTTTATGGACTATAATTTTATATATTCTGGTTATTCTAGCCGTTTTATATTTTATATACACGAGAATCATCAAGTCGAAGCTTTTTCCCAAGAAAGAAGAATCCCAGAAGAAAGAAGATATCAGCATATGATAAAACATAACCGATGGATATGTTTTCATCTTGGCAGGAAGGAGTTATGGTTACACATCCCGGTCACTACCCCTGGGAACGCGCCGTGAGAACGACACGAGTTGGCATCATCAGCGAATTCAGCAGTTTCCGATCTCACCTTTCATATGACATAGCACACTTTATTTTCATGAACCTTTGTATAATCTGTATTGAATAAAATCAGTTCTCTTTTGTATCTTACACCAACAACTTGCTTTTTGAAAACGATCCTCGATTTTCCAATCTCCTAATTAGCGTTGAGGGGAGTATAGCATGAGGGGTCCAAGGGTGGTGTGAGTTGGGTGTGATCTGCAAGATATCTTAAGATGGAAGATGTCTTCAGATAGAAGATGTCTTCGTGACCTTCACTAAACCCCCACACTGTATGATGGACATGCCATCCACGAGGTTACTTGAGGTCGAAGTGGGCTCGTGGTGGTTTAGCTATACTACTCGGATGTTGAGAGTGAGTTTTAAGGAGTTTTGAGTCATCTCCACAGATATATGGTGTTTGACATTCAAGTATAAAATTTAGATGAATTTTTCTAGTTTAACGATACTGTATTGAATCAAGATACAATGTTAATACGTTCTGAGGTTGCAGGAATCGAAATATATATTACTTTTTGAACAAGAAAAATGTGAAAATTATTGATATTTGTGATTAAATTTGCAGAACTTGTGCTGATTGTGACAATTTAGAAAATTTATTGAAATATATAGTTGCTCTTGAAACACGATTAGGTTTGACGGTTATGAGTAAGCAATATAATAATTCCAATTTATTTCATATATTTAGAATCCCTAGAAATTTGAAATGTACTTTAAATTCCTAGGGATTCGAAGTAAATGTCTCTGCAATGAATGCTAAATTCAGATATGAATTTTCAATAATCTCATTAGAAATATCTTCCGTTGGTCGAGCTATAAACTTTTTGTCTGGGGATTAAAATACCACTTCAGTCGCTAGGTGTATAATATACTATTATTTGTTGAGTTCGCATGACCAATGTGAACCTTTGATAATTATAATTTCCTTACATTACAGGTCGATTGGAAAACAATATTTTCTTATTTCAGCAGTGTTCTTTTTATTAATAACATTGTTTTTGTCTTCTCTCAATGAAGAAACTGCTGTATTCAGTAAATAAAATTACTTCTCTTAGAGCAAATGAAGGAAAAACATTTTTTGAATACATTTTCCTGTTTGGGTCAATCTATCAATTCTGAGTTATGGTCATTGGATACTCTAGGTGAATCCAGAATTCAAAGAACCTGCTGAAAAAATCAAATCTTTATTTTGTGTGTATAATTGCGTCACTAGCGTTGAGAGAATGTCAGAATCACAGAAATTCATCATGAAAGCAAATAATGTCTGAAGAATGATTCGATTCGAGGAATTGAATAAATTTATTTGATGAAGCTTATACTGTTGTAATTTGTTATTTCAATATCACACCATTGTTAGGTTAATCTTGGAATTTTCGAAGTGATACACTTTTTGCGATATTGATTCGTTGAAAACTAGAGAATATATCTTCGATGAACAAAGGTTTATTATTGGTACCACAAACGGTATTCGATCCTGTGGGATTGATTTGTACAGTGAATTCAATAACAAATATTTTATCACGGAGCCTTGGAAACTCAAGTTTAGTTGGGATAAGAAACTGCCTGACATCATCATTTGAGAATTCAAAATATGGTTGCATCAGATTTCATGACTCATTTAATGTGAAATTTCAGTATATCCTTGTGAATTGCCTTCAAAAATTCAGTGAGTACGTCCCTTCACTAAATATTTGCTGCGATGCTAGTGAGCTTGCTTATGCTACTTGTACTCCAATTCGTGCACATCAAAGGAAATAAATTGTGTATCATGAATTTACTCAGGCAAAGTCAAGAATATCTTCTATGAAAATTGTTATACCTTACTGAAATTCAAAATATTGGCAGCTATTATCGATGCCAGATTATGTCAATTAATGAAAAAAATATATATCCTGATCAAAAACATATTTTTGGACTGACTATTGTAACGGGAAGTTTTTTTATCCCTTTACGTTCAGCTATCATTGTCCGCCTCATCGTTATGCCCATAGCCCAGTCAGCACAAGTACGTCTTATGGACGTTTCAAAAACGTCAACTCAAGAAATTCGAGACGACTTAAAAACGTCCATTTCCGGATGACCGACGTCTTATGGACGTTTTGGGGACGTCCATTGTTACTTATCAGGATGTCTTGAAGACGTCCATACCTATTATTTAAAGTAAAATGAAAAGAGCCATTCGAACTATACGGTCACCCATCCAAGTTCTATCCTCTCCTGACGTTGCTTGACCCCCGTTTTCGAATCTTAATCTGTCTAGTATGGTAGCTGCTGTTCTCTTATTGATTTATTTTATATGTATCTCTATTCGTATAAATCAATGAGATTTGAACAACAATAATTTTGAATGATTTATATTACTTGATGATTTATATATGTCAATTTGACAAATACCTATATATATGTTTTATTATTACATTAATAATTATTATTGTCTAATATTTATAATATATGTTTCTATCTATCGCAATTTCGAGTTTGGGAACTCCCCATCATGAGTCAAATTCATACGGGTGGAAGAAGCGAGACCAACATCAGCTTATGCTGGAATCCGAACCACTTCTAGGAGCCATATGGTTTCCAACAGGATTTCAAATGTTATATATTTTTTCAACATTGGGGTTTTTGAGTTCTTATTTCGACATACTCATTCATGTATCTCAAATTTATATGGAATTTGATGTAGCGATTTTTTTTATATCGCATCTTCGAAGTTGGTAACTTTTTATGTATGAGCAGTGATGAGGAAAACGATACCAACAGCTGATATGTACCATTCATTTTATTGATATCGCATTTTTATCTCGATGCAGAAATGAATCACGTTCGTATCTGAAAAAAACAAAGTTTTCCTAGAAACGTCCACGCATGTACGTCCCCAAAACGTCCAAACTAGGTCCTGGACGTTCGTACCCAAAATGGACATGAAATGGACGTCCCCGGAACGTCCATTGCTATCTGGGAGTGCTTCATGTCAAGGTATTGTCTCCTATCGGTTATATCAGGAACCACTTGATAATTATGTCTCTCTCGAATTTGCGGTGCACGGGTATGCCCCTATCTTTTTCTCGAGAATGACATGTTGATTCGAGGGTGAAACGACCGAAATTCATCAACAAAGATTCATTCCCTTTTGAAAAATCCGAACCCATTCCTCAATGACCAACTAGATTTGAATAATGCATTCTTTTTTGACATTGTTTTCCTAGGTTGCATCGAAATTAGAATTAGGTATAACCCTTCGGAGGGATAATGTTTGGTACCTTGATATGGGAGGATTTCGAATCTGAGATCGGATTCTTGATTATTATTGTATAGTGTGAGTTATTCTTTCAAGTACTCAACATTGAGGAGGAACAATATTTCTATCGTTATATTGGTTTAGTTGAAGAGGCTACTTGTTGAGAACTTTCAGTGTAATTCATGTACCAAATCTGAACTCGCTATATGTATTTGATATAGCGAATTGAATTTCTTGTCTTAATTCAAACCACTCTGAAACGGTTTTGGACAATCATATTGGCAGTCCTCATAACCCCATAAGTTGTGTCGGTTTCAACTCTGGACAACCTGAAGATATAAAAATATATTTTTTGAAAATCGAATCACTTTGTGTTATTCTACAGGTTTTCGCTTTGCTTCGCATTATCTTTAAATATTTGTCCTGAATTTGAAACACCCCGTATAATTGCTGTGTTGAGTTTTCAATGTATGGAATGTGGAGAACTACTCACCAGAACAAAATTGTTTCGCACTACCATTCTGTTGAAACTCAGGAAAGCTGACATGATTTTGTTTTCCATCCTGAAAAATAAAAATATTTTTATCATCATGAAATATCGAAATAATAACTGCGAACGCACATTTGAATGCATATCTGCGTATGAGATAATTTCTCAAGTAATTGACTCACGACTTGGAGATAACAAAATATATATTATGCACCAATAGTAAGGTATGTTAATAAGATGATCTTGTGATTGAAAAAGCTGGTTCAACTTTAACGACAGAAAAAAACTCAGCAAAAAGTGACCTCATTCCGAATTAAATGAAAGTAAGATAGCTAAACTTTCTGAAGATGGTTTTTATAATGAAGAATCTCATACCGTATCCATAAACATCATGAATGAGGTGATTCATAGTAATGATAAAATTAATTCAAGTAATGAAATGATTTTGTTCCTGAAAAAAAGTGGTCAAGGTCCATATAATATCTATATGAAATCCTTGGATGAAGATATTGGATATTGTTCAGCAGTGGGAAAATTATTTCATCAATGCTCACAATATAACCCTAACTCTATAGATAGGATAAGAAAGAATGGACTGGTTGATATATTCCAACAAAATTGGGGAAGCTAATGAACTTCTAGAAGATGAACACTCTCTTACAAGATTTCATATGAAAAATATAACTTCAAAGCAACAGTTTCAAATAACTTGATTTGAGTTGATATGAAAATAATTGATGATAGGGAAATTATATATTTGAGTAGAATATATTATATTTGAATAGAAAAAAGTTGTTGTCAATGGTGAAATGCATTATGAATATATTCCGGTAGTTCTGATAAAATTCAGATTTTTTTTTCCGAATAGAGTTAATATGTACTCTTATGCTTTTGTCATAATTGCCTCAGATATGTACACACTGAAAATGAGATCTCCAATATGTTCAGAAAATCACTCTAAAGGAAGTTGTTTGAATCTTGTCTTTTCTGATATGGGGATCACCTTACGAATGAACCTGACACATTCTTAAAGATTTTAGAAATATACCCTTCTCTGAGGCTTTCAAAATAATACCTCATTCAATCAATTCCATCAGAAACGAATAACCTTTGCATAATTTTGATATGAAAAGTTATCCAAAATTGTCTGAAAATATCCAATCAACATCTCAAATGAGAAACGAAAGTAAACTTAGGATAAAAAACCGTGAGGAATACAAACTATCCTTTAAATCAATACACATAACAAACAAAAGTCAATTCTGATGATATATTTAACCGATACTTCAAATATCCCAATATTTTTTTTGAACCAATTTGTTCCACTATCTTGCAACATGAATTTTTCAGAATCGAAAGTATAGGCGACCTATGGGACACCTAACCGTGATCAATTGGAATGTGGGAAGTTTTCATGCTCATAAAACAAGTTCACTTCAATTAATAGATTGTAACCCAGATATTATTTGTCTAACAGAAACTTGGGTAAAACCAGATTCATGCATCAAAGTTAAAGGTTATACACTTTAGTCAAAAATTGTTTTGATACTTCTGCAATCAATCTCAATTTTCAAATTCCAAATAGAGTGGATGTTGTTGTAGTTCGTGTGAAAGATTTTCTCTTTTATTTCATATACATTCATCCAGATGTTACCGTGAATGAAGACTTTCGGAGAAATCTTTCAGACAATCAGAAAATTTTCATATGTAGAGAATTTAACTGCCACAATAAGAATTGGAGAACAACAAATCTTGTAATATTTATAATAATATAATACTTTGTGAAATTCCAGATGATACATAACCAAAATAAAACAGACTATCGAAATATGACCAGGTTGTAGATTCAGTAGATATTAATTCCTTTCCTTATTTAGGAAAATAACTATTATAGTATGAAACCTCCATGGTGGGATGATGACTGTTTAAAATCAATGAGAGAATGGAAAAAAATAAGTGAAAATATACAAAGAAGTTAGTAGTTTCGTTGAATTGAAAAAGCATTTTCTAGGCCCTTCAATTGTTTACAGAGAAATGATGTTCATGATATAAAAAAGGCTTTTGAAGGGCTGTTGACTTCTGGTTGGTTGAATATGGCGAAATTTCCTGAAGAATTTAACGATACTATACTAACTGCTATCTCAAAACCTGGTAAAAAGCCTAATGATTCCAATAATCATAAGCCCATTGCTCTTACATCATCCTGTATAAAGAAAACTTCTGAACACCTAATTGAAAACCGACCCTAATGATGGCTTGAGAATCATGAAATCTTTCCAGAAAACCAATTAGGTTTCAGGAAGGAGCCAGTTGTTCAAAACAGTAATTTTTGAAAAGAAAATACTATTGCTGTATTTTCAGATATACAATCTGCTGACGATAATGTAATTCCCGATATTTTGGTTGAGAATTGACTGAAGTAACTGATTGATAAAAATGTAGTAATCATTATTTATAACTTGAACAAGGATATCAGGGATGAAGATCACAATTGAAGACCCTGATGCAAGATAGGGATAAGTACATAATTCTGCAAAAGTGAGATAAATGCTTATTTAGGTTATGAAAGTTGCTCTTCTTGTCTGGTGCAAGTTTGGGATACGTAGAAGTTATATATTCTGAATGATGATAGAAAATTACATATCCCCTGGTATGGTCTGGTGCAATAATGTGTCTAACTTAACCCGTCCTTGCACCACATGTTTTATATTTCGGTAATTCATTTCATGATGCCTCTATGAAGTTATCCCATTATTGCACCACTTCCCTATTTTTCTCAATAACATCGTTATTCGTTCGTAGATGTTGCTGAATTTCATTATACATGTTGTACTAGTTGGGCCTTACTCAATTACCACCATAAATATTGAATTCAAAATTCGAACTATTTCTGCTTCTCCTGAAAAATTTACATATTCTTACTTATCCCGTTCTTGCATCAGGTTCTTCAATTGTTGTAGTCCTAGAAAATGTTATTACGGCTTATTACAAGGTGCTGTACGCAGCCCTATGCTTTTTAAATCATATACCATAACTATCTAGGATGCTCTATCCCCGCATTGTTACTATATTCAATATGCAGACGATATCACAATTTATAAATCAGATTAAAACATTGAATATGCCAAACATCGAATTGATAGGGCTATGGGATCTTTAGAAATTTGGTTAGATGAACACGGCCTTTCTATTTCACCCCAGAAATCGAAATGTATGATATGTTCAAAATTTCATAATCAAGAAAACATAATCATTGAAGTATCAAACAATATTATCAATCAAGTCGAATGGCAAGAACTGTTGGGACTCACTTTCGATAGAAAAATGACTTGGGAAAATCACGTGAACGGTATATATTTTTTTGTGTTCTAGTTCTCACGAATAGGGATATCCTGTAATGTTCAGAGAACATCGTGAGAACCAAGGGAAAGAAGGTAGGAATTGGCGTTCTTCTTAAATTTCTGGAGATCGTATACCTCGGGGAACACCTCCCTAGGCAATGAGTTCCAAAGTCTCGATGTTCGTTGGATGAATGAGTCTTAAACAACCACGAAGGGGTGTGAAGACTGAACTTGACGGGTTAATCTCAAAGAGACTGCTTATGGAGGAAAGATTGTTGATATTTCAGAAGAGCATCGCGAATAAAAACATCTATAAAATAGAGATGAATAGTCAACTTTTCTGCGGTGTTCCAGAAAAGTGAGCGAGTTTGTAAGCGAGGAGTCACCGACAAGACAAATTGCCCTGTTTTGGACAGAATCCAATAGTTTCAGGATATGTTTAGGTGCCGTACCCCGAACATGGAAAGCGTATTCCAGGACAGGTCGGATTTGTGCCTTATGATCATAAGCAGCTGACTGGCAGTGAAATTGCTCTTGGCTCGAAACATAAATCCAAATTTTGGAATGCACTTTCGGCAGTGGACCTCACGTGATTTTCCCAAGGAAGGTGCTTATAGTAATGCCAAGCATCGAAATGGATGACTTCAATTGTATGGTTACTCTTGACTGAGTTATGTTGGTCACAGTGAGATCGGCTCTTCTAAAGAAAAGACATGCTTGTATTTTGTTTGCATTAAATTCCACCAGGTTATTAGTTCAGTAGATATGCTATGCCGATTCTAGCACAGAGCTACATAAAACGACCACCAGATGGCGTAGTGGTGACGCTGGAGTCACTGATTTACATGTCGCTGATGACTGCTTCAGCTGCAACACGTGATGACGTCACTACGTTGTCGTTGCCATTCAACGCTTTAGAATTGACAGATGAACCAATCAACAAATTGTTAATTGGGGAACATGTTTACATCAGAGAGAAACACGTTACGTCATAGAGTACTGACGTCACATCGCTCAATTAAAAGAGCCCGTGCACCCACGCGGGATCTGAACCTGAAAACTTCGAACCATGAATCCGATACGTAACATCATTGCCATGACCACTACATGGCATTAATTAGCAAAGGCAATCGAAGCGACGAGAACGCGCCCCGTGACGTAGTCGAGCAGATGCGTTTCAGAGATAGCAAGATTGGTAGAACGTAGAGAAGTTCGATGTGCGTCTACATTGTTGCCAGACGTTTGAAAAATTGGAAAGTCTTTCATAATGTACCTACATATTACACACGTATAATCTGAACCTTCACGTTGATGTCGGGTTGCGTGGGCAGGTAACGAGATGTTTTTTGTGGAAATTCCGTAAAAATTTGATAATCGCAATGAAATCATTAGTACTATGTCATCTCTGATAGACTCATATAATCTGAAAACATACAATGATGTTTTGAATGAGAACAATAGAACATTGAACTTGGTTATAAGCAATATTAAAGTTGATGTACAGGAGGACTTATCACCGTTAGTGAAAAAAGATGGAAAACACCATCCTACACTACTATTAGAATGCGAAATGAAGAAACTTGATAATACACGGTATGTGAATAACCCGAAGAACAAGTACAATTTCAAGAAAGCTAATTTTGGGGAACTTTATGAGTTAATTAGAGAATACGACTACTTAGTGCTTAACCAATTTCATGATGCCGATGACTGTGTAGCATATTTCTATGAAATTTTTCACAATATGCTTGATATATATGTGCCAAAGTTTCCTGAATATCCAAAACACTATAAAAACTACCCACCCTGGTTCACAGCAGAAATCAAAGCAGATCTGAAAATTGAAGAATGTTTCAGGAAAAAACGAAATATTTCTCAATATCATCATGATAATTACCAAAGGATGAGAGCGTCATCAAAAATTGAAATCAAAGAAGCCCATGAAAACTATATAGGGCATATATAAACCAACATTAGAAATGATAGTACACTGTTTTGGAATTTCATTAAAAACAGACAAATGAATAATAATGAAAATGGGTTCAAAATCAATGATCGGGAAGTGAATTATATCAAAATTGAAAAAAAGTGTTTTTAACCGCCAATTTAGTTGCAAAGCAACCCTCGAAGTCTCATTGAGACTTGTATGGGTAAGGAAGACGAGTACCTTAGCTTTTTAAGTGTCATCCGAAGTACTACTCGGCTGGTTATCGTTGAGAGTCCGAAGGATTGAAATCTAGGTACCAAGAATGTTCGAATAAAATCTCTACCTACAATATGGATGGAATTGATAGGATAGCTAGTAAATGGCCTATTAATATCATTTCGTAATGTTCATTTTGATACAATCCCCTATGGTGATCTTGAGCAAGCATTCCAAAAATTGATGCCAAAAAGGTTATCTGGGCCTGATCACATTCCATGTTATATTTTCAAAGCATGTAAAGACTGGCTGGCTACCCACTTCTAATATAACAAGTCACTGAAAAATTATATATTTCCAAAACAATTCGAGAAAACTCAAATTACGCCGATATTCAAAAAAAGGGAAATATATAACTATCGTCCAATTGCTCTACTCAATTGCATCGCAAAAATTTCTGAATTCATCATACATGAGGAACTCTTTAATTTCCTCAAATCACATATAGCAGCTGAACAACATGGATTCACTAGGAATAAATCGATAGAGACGAATTTACTAACATTCAGTACCAAAATATTGAAAGGTAAAAACTCTAAAAACCAAATAGATTGCATTTACACAGACTTTGCTTAAGCTTTCGATAAGGTCAATAACGATATATTGCTGGCTAAACTGAAGTTCTAATTATTGAGTAATCACTTATCACAATTTTTCGTGTCGAATCTGAAAGCAAGGACTCAACACGTTATCTATAAGGGTGAGGAATCCCAGTTATTCTTTGCTGGTTCATGTGAACCACAAGGGTCGAATTTGGGATCATTACTTTTCACAATTTTCATTAATGATCTTCCAAAAGTAGTATCATCAGACTTCCTTCTGTATGCAGATGATTTCAAACTGTACAAAAAAATTGGAAATCTCAATGATTACATTGAACTCCAAAACGAAATAAACTACCATTCAATATATCTAAATGTAAAGTAAATACCTACAGTACGAATAAACATCGACATAATTTTATCTATAGAATGAAAAATTAATGTCTTGAACGGATTAATGAAATATGTGACCTTGGTGTATTATTCCAAAGCGACTTGAAGTTCATTTGGCACATTCAAAATATTACAAAAGAAGCGAATAAGCTGGTAGGTTTTTTGAAACGCAGTACACAAGCATTCACCGATACAAATACCATAAAACACTCATTTGTTACAATTGTGCGAAGTAAAATAGAATATGCATGTATATGAATCCTGGGCGGAAAAAAACATGAAACAAATTATAGAAACTATCTGAAATAAATTCCAGAAATATCTTTATCACAAAAAGCACAACTTATCTCCTGGATTCACATCATATAGTCCGATCAGAGAAGAATTCAGCATAGATACTCTGGAACGTCGAAGAATCCTTATCAAGTTAACATTCCTAGGTGAATTGTTGAATAGTCAGGAAGACATCATGTTTTTACTTAGCAGAGTTTCCCTCTATATTCCTCCACCAGGAGTTCGACCAAGACAAATAACATTTTACATTAACAAAAACAATGAACGAATCAATCAAATGTGCAGTCAAATAATCAATACTCGGATACTATAAGGCATGGTATTAACGATATTTCGACCCACAAACTCAAGTCAGTTTGAAAAATGCTATGAGCTCATGGAATTGATAATGTCTGGTATGAAGTATCTACAGTTTTCTTCGATACATTGATAAAACTATACCATTTTCTTCCTCTTCTGTTCTATTACTATTATTATCATTACTATTGTTTTCTCTGAATTATCAAGAAACATGTTATTAAGCCAAGCCTGTTTGTTCCTGCTGAATAAATAAATCTTAGCAGAACTCAAAGAATGCTTCATAACAGGCAATGTGAACTCATTAATTGAAAGTTTCATGCAAAACGGAACCTTCAAAGTAACTGCTTATAAAAAAACCTCTCCGGTACATAAAGAAAAAGGAATTCCATAGGGATCCGTTCCAAGCCCTACTTCATTTACTCTTACTATCAACGATATTGGCAAGGATTACGGCATCTCCATATGCATGTCAGCTTCCAAATCTGACCTAAATTCCCTCGACACTATTCAAAATACCTTCCTGAGACTTTTTCTTGAAATCTTTCGATCAAGTCCCTCAAAAACCCTTATGTTTGGAAGCTAACGAAATTCCTATTAGGCTACGGAGACAACAACTACTTCTGACATATGCCGCATCGCAACGAACCCTGAAACCCCTGCCCATAGCTTACTAAAACATCCTACGAATCTCATAAGCCAATTGGTCACACATATTGTCCAACCCCACCTCCACAATATCGATATTTCAGCTACCAACCACTATCCAATATCTCCGTCTCCCCTCGCTACCAAAACTTGATCTTTCACTCACGCCATACATCGAATATGAAACCAACGAACTCCTCCTGAGGCAATCATTCCTAGAATTGAATAATTCGAATTTTTAACACCGGATTATCGGAACGTCGCAATCTGCACAGACTCGCTAGCATCTATTCACTCCATCAAAAATATATTCACAGAACACCCACTTGTACAATCTATACATGATATTGGGTCTTTGACACTAATCTGGACTTCATCACTCGTGGGGATTGCTAGAAAGCTGGAAATGAATTTGCTGACAGTGCACGTTCAACTCTCGAAAACATACAGTTATCAACCGACCTGAAGACATTTTTCAAAAAATTTGTCCAAATGTCCTGGCAAACCTATTGAAATGAAAATCCAACTAAACTTCACGAGATCAGGCCGACAACAGCCCCACTCCAACTTCCTAATCTCCAGAGAAAAGAAAAGGTAATCATGCGCAGTAATTTACAGGTTTCCAACACTAGGTATTACTTTTGCTTCTGACATTCTTAGGGCTGTTGGAAGTGATGTAACAAGCTGTAGGAATCTTATGATTTCTGGCTACCTGTCTGATCCTAGGCCTGGAATTGAAGATAATAGAGTAAATGAAAACATCCATTCACATGTAAGCAGGTGACATACCGTTGATGTGTTCTCTAGTGTGATGAAATCTAGGCTATTGAAGGTTATTCCAGGATTTTTTGATCTGAATATGATCTTGATTGGGTTATTGGGTTTGTTTTCTTTATATTTCAGAATATAATTTGTATAGGTATATTTATTTTCTAGACGTCGATGTCATTGCTTGGTCTGTCATTGATCTTCTGTCATCGATCTTCTGCCATCGGTTTTCTGTCTCAAGTTGGTAAGCCGTAAATGTTCGTGTCCGTAGCAGAAACGAAAAAGAGGAAGAATGGCAGTCTTCTCGGATTATCTTCGCTGGACCATATATCTAATAATAACTATATAGGTAACATGGATACCAGAGCTGAAGCCAAAAAATAAAACAAATGACAGTCTGCGGGACCAATCGCGAATATGCGCATGCGCAAGTTTGAATTAAGAATCGACATTCGTTTCCATCATGGAGGAGAGTAGCTCTCTAGTGAGCGACAAACGTATGATAATTATTAAAAATCAATCAAATGTGTCACGTAACCTTCAATTCGATGTTTTTATTTCATCATGACATATATTTTTCAAATATTCATTCATTGATGGATTGTTGGACGATATTGAATAATAGTTGATGATAAATGCAGAAATGGATGTGATCTACAAAGCGATACTTGCGATTTGCTGAGAAACCTGTCACGATAAAGTCATCGGAACAAGATTCGTGGGCTAATTTTTGATCAATCACTGTTATCACTCACTAATCACTTCTGTAAACAATCAGTAAGTACATTTATAACTATATTGACGCCCTTTCACATAATTTGAGTCAACAAACATACCTATGAAAATCTAAAAACGTCAATGGATTTCAACTCGTCAAAACCCGCGCATGCGCACAATTCATCATTAGCAAGCCAGACAGTCCTTTGTTTTTCCAAAACTGGCTTCATTTTCGCGTGAAGAGAAGAATAGGTGTTATCCATATAGTTGTTATTATATATATGCGCTGGACTTCGTTCTGTCAAACGGGATAACATTTATGGTTCTGACCAATGGGAGGCCATGAATTCAAAACTGGCGCTGATTTCATACAGGATATAGAGTTTTTTTGGCAAAGTTTGGAATGAGGAGATGGTATCCTTCCTCGAGCAGCTACCTCGAGGCTTTTTCCTGTGTGGCCATAATGAGGTGCGCTAGATTCGTTTTTGAGATTCCTTTTTTCGGTGAGTTTAACCGGGAATTAACCCTTTTGGGGAATTGCTGTTTTTGGAGCCTTTTTATGGGGATTTGTGCCGACCACCGGGAGACTGCCATGCGGTAGGAACACCGCCATTCTGTCCTGATGTCCTGTTAGTCCTGTTTGCTGTTTTGACTATCTTCTAGTTTTACCTCCCTTCTCAGAAGGTAAGTTATGAATTATGAACCAGCAATGATATCGATCAGGTTGAAAATATACCTATTTTTTCTTCGGTTTTTTCTTTTTTGCACATGTTCTCTCATGAGGCTATTTCTTTGTTAGGGTGTCAGGGTACAGCTTAGCCTCATCAGACTCCTGGCATTCGACCGAAGACTCTTGTGGCAACTCTTGACTCTGGTCAAGATTTCCACGAGGGCCAACACCGAGTCGCTTTTAAATCTTGGCCAGAGTCGACAGACAACCAGACGAGGACCACCTGTAGTAGCTGGTAGAGGCTGGCGACCAGCTGAGCTGCACCATCGACCCCTGGCTGACCTGGGGAGGTCGAGCCTTTTTTGTCTTCTCGTCATCTTCCTGTGCTGCTTCCTGTCTTCTTCCTGTCTTCGTTTTCGTCTTCAACTACACCAGTTGGACCTCGGATAGGGGCCGCAATTTGGAACATTGTGGGGGATCATATGGACCCAACATCAGGTTTTTTACACCTTCAGTGTGTATTTACTTTTGAAGATTTTTTCTTACCTAATTGTAGATATCATATCATACCATTATATTTCATGAATACCTCTAGAGCTTTTGTGAAGCTCTCACATAGTACTATGCGACAGCTGATCTAGATCACAGGTTTAAAACCCTACCAACATTTTTTACATTTCATTCGGGTTATTTCAAGAGGTATAACACCCGGTATAAAATGTATGTATCTGTGATATGATATACTTATCTTATTGATTTATCCTACAACCACACTGATATGATTCTTGCATTGGTTCCTGATATTTTATAGCCTTGTCCATTTTGGTGTTTTATTATATGTACTTGTATGTGATATGGTTTTATTCTTTTATTTGTCCAACCCAGATATCTAAGAAAATTTAATTCTATAATTTCAGGTATTGTTTGAAGGTAGGTATTTGGTTTCTCAATTTTCCGAATATTATAGATATCTTTTCATAAAATTGAGTGGCGCCCTCTAAAATTTGAATTTTCAATCTCTGAGCCAAATAAAATCCGAACTCACTATATCTGTTCTCCGGCGAACAGCTGCCGTCAGCACATGTGTTCTATTTCTTTAAATTTAATTTTTTGGAATATAATAAAGTAGGCACAATGTATACATTCCTTCCAGTGTATATTAACGTACTGACCAGTGTATATTCCATATTGTTATATTGTACATGTGTCAATGGTCTTTGTTTGTCGAGACACGTTAATTGTAATGATGAAAAACTGATGAATGATGCAGAAAAAATAATGCTGCATTGGAAATAATCAACGAAAAATGGTCAAACCATAAACTTATTTTCACAAACGGTTAAATAAGAATAGGGATTCCTTTGCCATATTTATTCAGCAGGCGACCCATGTCATTATACCCTCGCCTCGAGGTGCCTCATAACTTTGTTAGTTTATTTCGAGCAGATTCAAATCAATTCATGTATTTGGAAGATTTATGTGCCGACTGTAAGGTAGTTAGTTTCCAGACGGCATATGTCATTGAACTTTCGATGTGAATGATGTCAAATTCAAATTTTAGTTATATACCTTTGCCTCAGCTTCGATTATTTCTGAATCTCTTACACAACGCCATTTTCCTGATCAACAAATGGAATTCACGACAAAAATATTGAAGGTAAATGATGGGAAAATTATCACCCTTCTCCAGGCAAAATAGGTGGATATTCACTATAAGAATAGAAAATAATCCTTATAGTTTTTTGTTTTTGATCAGGGAGGACCCCTTTCAATAGGACGACATTTTTTTGCAGATTTCAATTCACACTGAACTTCTTGGAAATGGATAAGGAGATTGAAAGATTTCACACAAAATGTTGCTCAGTTCTCAACTTAGAATTAGAGTGTTTCGAAAAAGGGTATATTCAATTAATTTCAAGAAAGGGAGCAGAACCTGGGGTCTTCAAAGCACGTACTGTGCCTTCTGCTCTGAACGAAAAAGTTGGGACAGAAATTTACTTATTGTTAAAATTAAAAGTATTGCCACCAGTCGAATATAGTGAATACACCGGTGTTTCCCATTTCGAGAGTGTGTTTTTTTTAAATTGTTTGTTACCGCCAACTTAGTTGCGAAGCAAACCTCGAAGTCTCATTGAGACTTGTATGAGTAAGAAAGACGGAGACATTAGGTTTTTGAGTGTCATCCGAAGCACTACTCGGTTGATTATTGTTGAGAGTCCGGAGGATTGAACTATAGGTACCAAGAATGTTCGGAAAAACAAAATGGATATATCCGATTGTGCGGGGATAACAAAATAACAATAATTCCAGATCTGGAAGTGGATGAAATTCCTTTGCCCCGTATGGAAGAATTGTTTGTTGAATTACACTTCATGAAATTGAGTTTATCCAATGCATATCAGCAGGTGGAATAATATTCTAATTCTAGTACTCACCATCACGTAATCTTGGTCAAAAGGTCTTTTCTGCTATTAAATAATAAATTGTAAGAGGGTATTGACGGGGTAGCTTCATTTTTGGATGATGTGCTCTCAACTGGAGTAAGTAGAGAAAAACCTCTAAGAAGTGTAACAGATGTCTCACAAAAATCTGCAAAAGTTGGGTTCACTCTAGAGAATTATAAATGTGAATTTTTTCAAGAAAGTGTCACATATTCGGGTTTTCAGATCGTTGAACAAGGTATTTATACTCGTGAAGAAAAAGTGAATGCAGTACCCCCTACCCCCGCAATATTACACAATTAAAATCATTCTTGAGTCTAGTCAATTATTATTATAAATTCATACCTAACAAGTCAATGCTTCGGTCAATGCTCTCGAAACGCCTTCCAATTGAGAGTAGGGGTTGTTATCATGCACTGTATTGATGGGGTAGAATTACGATTGCTCGTGAGAACTATGTTTCATATAGTGGGAAAATTTCGATTAGGTGCGAAGTAGTGAGAGAAAAAACATTGGGAGATTGGAAATTAAAAAAGGTAAATAAATACATTACCAAGAATTGTCCGAAACAAGTGGAACCTCAGTTGAAAGCATATTTTGGGTATACAAAAATAGTCATACCAGAAATTTTACAGGACGAAATTTTAATGGAGATTCATAAATCTTATCTGGGTGTGGTTAGGATGTTAATTTTTTACTTTTGATGACCTGAAAAAAATCGCGACATACAAATAACTGTACAAGTATGTACTTCTTGTTTGTAATTTCAGAAACAACCCTTCCAAAGTAGAACTGATGAATTGAAAGTATCCACGTTATTGCTGGTAAAGAGTACATATTGATTATTCACGTCTAGTTTTCAAATCAAATATTGATGGTTCATTTAACAGCAAATTTCAAGTTTTGTGTGAAAATTGAAATAAAATCCTACTCAAAAACCTTGTTTATTCTGTTCAATTAGGATTTGAAGGATGGTGAAACGCTGTGATATGTGTAAAAGATAATTCAGAAGTAGTGACCAGAAGACAACATTTCACTAGTGAGTTACTCAGTGTCGTATCATTCGTTGTATAAAAATCATTATCCATCCTAATATGCTAAACAATTTGCGGTGATTTGAATACATTCTCGATTTTCCCCGATATAAAAAGTGAGTGGATATATGAAAAAATATGATCGGAAAAAAGAATATTCCTAGAGACGCTAAATAGTATGCTTGCATCATTTTACTACAAGTGATGAAATTGTTGGCTAAAGTAGTAAGAAAATTCTCACAGTAGTAGATAAGCCTGTATTCAGTGGAATCGAAAGGTAATAACAACATGGTTGATGTTATATTTTTTAAGTTCGAAACTTGCAAACTTTATATTACCAGAAAATAAACAATACAGTTTGGAAGTGAATTAAATCTCTTATCATTCGAGCAATGAATCAAACATGTATATTTTCAGAAAACTTTGATTTCAGATTGTTTTCATTAGCATTTAGGAATAATGGATATGATAATTTTGTTAGCGAGTCAATTTATTCAAATTCAGACCCTTTCAAAATAGCAACACACTGGTACTGGGAAATGCAGTTGTTGCTATTCTTATTTTAGAATGAGATTACCCTAGTAACTGATTCTGATTTTGAATTCAAACAGCCACTGTGGCAAGGATTGTGCGTTATTCATCGAAGGTAGAAACTATAAATATGTGTCTCCCAAAAAGTTTACATTCAGGTATTTCTGATCTGGCCAGAGGCCGTAACCATCGCTGGTGTACTACTGAAATAATTCGTTTGTCGTTTTGAGGTATCAATGGAACTTCACTCTGACGAATGCCAAAACTTCGAGAGTGGAGTATTTCTGATAATGAGCGAGAAGATAGGAATCAAGAATACAAGTAGATCCTCAATCTGACCTTTGCATGGTCGTGAATCAACACCTACGGGATTGTGACCAACATCTGCTCTTTTTCTTGATGGCCTACCGATAAGCAGTGTCAAAGGCTTCATGACAAAATCCAGCAAAGTTGCTATTTGTGCGAGAGATGCGGCTTTCATGTAACCTGGTATTTGACTGCAAACCCTATCAGTCCGGAAGTGGAAAGATCACTCCTTTATCTGAACACCAAGGAAATGCACTTTCATAAACCATCCTACAAGAACCTCTGGAATGCAATAGTCGACCTGCGAAGCGCTTTACCTACTAGAAGAAGGAATAGGTACAGAAGATAGCTGTTCCAAATCTGACTTGTGGTTTGAATGACCTGAACTGGAGGATTATCCGAAACATGTTAGAGGTTGTAATCAGATTCACCGGATTTTGAATTCTGGTATGTTATTGGAATCCAATAACGAATCCAAGGGAGAGGACGGTGTCATGTTGCTTACATCGAACTTCACATTGCCGAAATGGAACTAATCGCTTCTTTCGTCACCATAACGAGAGTAATGTATTCTAAAAGGAATGCCCTGCGAGGAGGGGGCAATGTAATATTATTTGGAAAAGTCAAGAAGAAGTAACTCCGATTTTTGCCTCCTGTATTGGACATTCCAGATGAATCTCGATTGTTCGTGAAAGATCTAGAATAGAAAAGGATGTAATATCCGGGAAGCTATCAGATGGACAAAGAGGCAGAAGATTCCCGAAAGTTCCAGAATAGAATAAACTACGACAGAGTTTTCAACTGATAACTTTTTCATTTCAGCAAACGCCAACACTTATTACAGAGTAATTCATAACATCTATTTATTTTGGAAGTTATAAACAAATATCGAGTGTTTGCTTCATTCTCTGAATTTCATGACATCCTATCGTGTCCATGGCAATCTGAATTGTTTTAGTGCGATATTTTTTCAATATTGTGAGCTGAATAAGTAGAGAGAAACGGCTTGGGAAAACAATAGAAGAAATACTTCTACCACACTTGAAAATATAATTTCGAAAAAAATTTGTTATTTTTATGATTTCGTTTTTTTACATCTCGTATAGTTGAAGCTGTATGTTAGGGTCAGAATATAAAAGGACACCCTGTACTTACATAAATTCAACGCCATTTAAACCTATGAGATCGTTCATAAGAAATAATCAGGCGATCATCAAATTTGTGTGATTTCCTAAAATATTATTGATCAAACTGATTTCGTATAGTCTTACCTTATTTAGTTTCTTACTATGCCTCTTGTGGTGGTGTTTCTTATCAGCCACCAATCTTCTCATGTTGAAGTGCATTCTGTAATTAACTTGTGACGAGAGATCACGATCGTTGACAGCATGGCGACTATAACTCAACTTTCGATGCTGCAAAATGATGGAACATGTTTCAATCCATTGAATTACCTTTTTGAATTAATATATGGAGGCCGCGATCGAAGTAGATATTGAATTACCTTCACAATCAGTATTCAATTTTTTCTATAATAAATCTATACGTTGTGAAAAATAGTTAATTTCATTAGAGATGGAAATTAAATGACTTGAGTGGTTCTCGTGACATTAAATCTTGGGCTGTTTTGCCGTGAGAGACATACCTGAAGTGTGTACTGATCGAGTTTGAACTTATCAAGTATGAAGTATTATGTTCTTAAATTTATTTAAATATTATAAATTGACTGATGAAATTCCACAGAATATAAAGAATGCATCAAACCAAATATATTCATGACAAATTAGGTACGAGATTTGTCAGATCGACTAGACGTATTGAAGGGAGAGCTAATGTTGGTTGTTTAGTATATATACCCTACTTTCCAAATCGAAATTATTTTTTACAGTTCGCTGAAGCGGATAACCTTGAGCACATGATTTAATGTATCTTATTTCAATTTATGCGATTGATATCTCTCCGAGAGGAACAGAAAGAGAGATGGAGAGAGAAATCGGATACTTTTTTCACAATCATTGCTATGTCCCACACTTGTACGGTGACAAGATTACCTAAGAATTGAAGAGGTGAAGAATTGATACTTTTGCAGATGTCACTTTGACAATTAATATCTGGAGACTCCTGGATAAAACTTTCTTTACTTATATTTCCCGGTGAGGTGGCGCTCGAGATGTGATTATAGCACTCGCGAGGTAGAGCGTCAAATATCTTTACCCTGAATAAAAAGCACTAAAAATTTAGCACCCGATCAGAAATAGTGATTAAGTTTTGAAAAATTTGCAGAAAACTCGATACTTTTCGAAAGTGACAGCTGGCTTAAGTTTCATTGATATTTGCAAATCACCTCTCCCAGATTACGTCTCAGAGGTTAGATAACGCATTCCGCGGATTATAGAGTTGGTAATATGATCACCCCATTTAGAGATAAGAAACAATTCGGAGTTTTATGATAATAGGTTTGATTTTTACTGTAAACAGTGGCTGGCCACATAATATCTCGTGTTTATTCCAAGGTCTGATTTTCTGACATCGTTTGGGCATCTTAGAAGATGAGACCATGTTACATATCGTTTTCTAGATTTTCGAATCTATTTCGATTTTTCCCAAACCTATCCGAATACTTCAAACTGAAATACTCGAAAAACTGTCTATCGAAGAATCAGAAACCTGTTGATGTAAGAGTGAGATGGATATATCAGCTAAGAAAGGCAGAAGTAGACATACAATTGTCTTGATACCAGTGGGACAGTCGAAGATGAGAGGATTAGCTATCGCTCTCGTGATTCTGTCAAAACAGCTCTCGTTGAATTGCCACTTCGAGTATTCGAAAACAACCACAAAAAATATCCAGATAAATCTGAGATCTTGTGCTCTCACCCCTAAAAATTATGTCAATAATTGTTGAATCTGTTGAAGGAGTTCTGAATCATCAAAACAATGAATATAGGTCCTAATGGCTCAGGTTCGCGACGTAAAGAGCAAGTCATACAGAACATTCAGATTTGAAAGGCAAAAAGTCACTCCATCTGTGAATTTTTCTTGAAAAAATGAATATATCAAATACGAATAAAGGAAGAAAAACGATTCAAAATTCAGTAGTATCAGAATATTACGTTAAATTAAAAAATGCAATAATATAAGGTGTTTCATTTGAAAATATTTCAGGAAAATAGATCGCATCACTCAATGGCTGTACCCATAATTTCACTTTTGTGTCTCTATGAATTAGTTAAGTGAATATCGCTGTATATATCAATTACAATAATTTGAATAATTATTTATGGCACCGTAAACACTGTGTCCAAGATGAGAATGTCTATCATGTGGATCTGGGATGATTGCTTCTCCAAAATGAAACGTCGTACGGACAATCTTTCAACGCTGTTTTGTAGAGATTGGAAAATGACAAAGAAAAAGTGTGTTTCGTTTTGCTATATCTTTTTGAATAACGTCAGAAATAAATAAAAATGACATCGGCAAGTCTCGTTTTTTTAGGGTTTTTAAGACATATCTCCGGAACTACTCTGAATTTTTAAATATTCCTCCCATTTTCGTGTCTCTCATGATTTTCGAGATTCCCATGATAAACATCCTCATCTTGGACATAGTGAATATAGTTTAAAATTATACTGAATTCTTTATTCTAGACAATACAGGGAAAATTAAACAATAATGATTAATTCGTCATCTATCAATGAATCAAACGAAGATAATATAATGAAATGAAATTGGGACACAATTGATAATGATATACTTACACTCACCCTTCTATATGGCTTGACTAATTCTTCTGCCAACAAATGGTGAATTTTAGCATCAGTTAAATCCTTTTTAGAAGGGTTATACTCGAGTTCCTGCATGTCGATATTCCAGGTACTTGAATCCATCTGACTGAGACTGTTACTGAAACCAAATAAAAAGACTGTCGAGATTATCGAAAATTCATCTAAATATAAGTTGAGGGGATACCCCCAAATTCTATAACTGAACCCGAACCATATTGATTACAAAATGATTGAATGCAGTATTTCTCATCTGAAAATCCAAAATATTCCAAAAATACCAGATAGGTCTACGCGTATATTGAAAGCCAACATTTATCTTCGGAAAGAAATAAGACTCATCATTCTTCAATTTTTTGTGACATTTATTGAATTACGAAAAATATATCGAAATAATGAAGCAGCAAGTATTTCACAAGTTGGAAAGAAAATCAATAAAAAATCTCTACAGTTTTAACAACAAAGAAGAATAGGAGGAAGGAGTACACTTCAGATCTGTCATTCAATTATTGCACAATATTTCATTGAGTTGAAATTTCACTTCATACCCTAGGGTGTGCGTTTGAATACTCAGAAATCACAATTACCAACTTCGAAACAGAGATAGACATTGAAATAAATAAATCTACAATATGTAATCTGAAAGAAGCTTTCCAAGAGGAAACAAATTATAGACGTGAAACATGATGAACACTTTTTGAAAGAGAAAATAGTCTATCCAATTAAAATATCAAACATAGTTTGAAATAAATGATTCAATAGACTCGGGAGTAGAATTATCACCCTTAGTCGGCACTTCTCGATTAAAGACTATAAAATTTGGTGAAAAACCTGTTACTTTGTGCTGACTAGAATGGATAGCAAAGCCTATTTCATTCAAATTCTGGTCCCAAGATCTATGATCATCTGAAACGATTGACCGTAATATAGTTTTAATTACCCTATTTATTCTTTCGCATGGATTTGCCTGAGGATGAAAAAAAGCAGTATATTGAATCTTAACATTATAGGACTCCATTAAATTTTGGAACTCTCTAGATTTGATCTGAACTCCATTATCCACGATTATTGAATTATGACATCCAAAAACTAAAAATACCTCATTCTCCATGATTTTTGTGATTGATGACGCGACCGCTTTATGTAAGGGAAAAAACAGGGGAATTTCACTGAAACAATCAGCTTAAATCCGCACATGATAATTCGAAAGGCCGAGATATTGCCGTTTGCTTGCTAAGCATTAGTCCGGAAATACGTTTTTGTTCTGGTTGATAGCCAGACACGTACGGCATTGGCAAATGGAATCTGCCACATCCGAACGCATTTTCGGCCAGTAATACTGCAGCGCTAGTTTATGAAAGGTCTTATAGACCCCAACGTGACAAAGTGTCTCGTGGGCAGACTGAATTGAAGATTTACTTTGGTCTCGGCGGGAAACTACTGTCTTCCAACATTCCCCAGAAGGGGTCAGATCTGGATATCGGGGCTTTATATTTTTATACAGAAGATTTTCACGCTGAAAATTTTTTGGGGGACTTCAAAACTTCATTTTTCATTCTCTCATACCATTTATCGACATCAGAGCTATTCGACACTCTCGTTGAAGTCGCGGGAGTTTCTACTCCGGACCCAGAAATAACATCTACTGCTGGGACGGAACGGGAAAGCATATCAGGCACAACGTTATCCTTTCCCTTTCGATAAAGAATGGTGTAGTCATATTGTTGTGATTTGACTGCCCAGCGGGCGAGGCGACCAGTAGGAGATTGAAGCCGATTCGACCATACTAGACTTGCATGATCTTTATACACGGTAGATTTTGACCCTTCTTTATATGGTTATGGTTTTCCAATAGCCTACAATACAGCGAGATATTCTTTTTTGGTCGTGGACTAATTGTGTTCCAACCGACTTAGAGATCGAGAGAAATAACAAATGACTTTAACACCATCTTCATCTTCTTGGGTTAACACGGCAACAATGCCATAACCGGAGGCGTCCGTCTCAATAGAGAAAGAGAGATCGAAATTGGGACAGGCAAGTACAGGGGAAGAAATTAAATGCTCTTTCAGAACACGGAACGCGTCCGTAATCGTGGAGAAATTTGAGACAAATCGTCTATACCAAGACGCTTAACCTAAAACTCGACGTAATTCAGAAACGCAGGAAGATTAACGATAGCTCGAATTTTCTCTGGGTCAACTCTCAAACCATTTGCATCTATGATAAATCCAAGGTGCAGCAATTCTAGACGGCAAAAATGACAATTTTTTTTTGAGACACTCAGGTTGGCTTGCCTCAGACGATCAAAGACATCCTTCAATATCTTTATATATTTCTCAAAAGTTTGGGTAACTATGATAATGTCGTCCAAGTAGACAAACACGTGTGGTTCCAAGTCAGGTCCCAATTCTCGGTCGATCAATCTCTGGAACGTGGCTGGATAATTCGCAAGACCCATAGGGAGGTGGCGAAACTGGAATAATCCTCGGTTCGGAACCGTTAACGCAGTTAGTGGCTTCGAGGCTTCCTATAATGTACACAAAAGCAGTAAGAATCGTCTTTCTTTTTGACTAATAAAATTGGGGACGACCACGGACTTGTTGAATATTCGACAATATTTTTTTCCAATAGATTTTGCAGTTCTTAGTCTATGTGAGATTGCATAACTGGACTTACAAGGTAGTACCTCTGCTAAATTGGCTCAGCCGAAGTCTCAATCTCATGTTCAATTAAGGTGGTACAACCCAAGTGGTCACCCATCAACATAAAAGCTCGTTCAAACACTCACGAAGGAGATTCGTTTGTACAGGAGTTAATTCAGTTTCTGATTGTAATGCCAGTGAATCAACCATCACTTCTGCCTCCTTAGTAAAAACCCAATCGCCTTGGCGAATTTTCGGGACAATTCCCATTCGTTTCCAAAAATCCACTCCCAAAATCAAACAATGTGAAACGGATGGTATAATTAGCACCGAAATAATTCTGACTTTACCTTCCACTTGCATCGGTAAATCAACGGAACCTCGGCTGGAATAAAATTGCTCGTAAGCTACTCCACAAGAATCCCGATTTTTTTTCCTCAATTATTGAATTCAAATTTTTCAATATATTTCATCCAGTTCCAACTAAAACAGTTCGGCACGCTCCAGAGTCTAATATACCTAATATTTCAATTCCCAATATAGAAACATTCAAGAAAGGTCTTTCATCGTCCCACGCATGCGCCAGAAAATAATCCAGAACGACCTGTTGCTTGGTTGGTAAAATTGACTCATTGACCACTTTATTCTTTGAATTAGAGATCACTACACGGTCACCTAGTGTCTCCTCCTGGAGTATCCCGAATTACGAGATTCACATTTGGGACAATTATGAACTGTGAAATTTGCGTTACCACATCTAAAAAAGTATTTATTCTTGACTGAACTCCCACAGTCCCTAGCCATATGTCCAACTGAATTGCAATTCCAATAGGTACCAACCATGTCCACACGGACTGACATCGAAGGAACATCAGTAGCATTCCTGAAATTACTCCTAGCATCTGCATTATCTGCATACAGATAAGCTAAATCAGGTTCCATAAGATTGTTTCGGTTTCTAGGGGAAGGGACACAAGACTCAATAGCCTGTTTCCTAGCTTCTAATTGACGACCTAATTCAATCAAGTGTTGAATTGAATCAACTTTCGTTGAACCCAGCTGATTTTGGTGAAATGGGGAAATATTTTGTACTGAAATTTTCAACCTCATACTTTTATTGATAGGTATTGTCAATCGATTGAACATATTGGTCATCAACGCTATAATATATATGGCCATACTCTCCTGAGGACCCTGTGTTTTTTGTTTGCTCTCGATAAACAACTTATCATTGAAATCGGGGGGTTGAAATTGTGCTCTTAAATCGACAACTAACTGTGACCAAGAACGAATCTGACTACGAAGCGAGCGATACCATAATAAGGCTTTTCCGGAAAACAGATCACTATCAAATTTATGACAGACATAACTCCTCAACATTTTCCAGAAAGGCATTCAATGAAATTTTATGTACATCGCCGACGAACTTAGTAAGATTCCATTCAGATATTGGGACACGTTGTATAGATGATGCGGAAAATGGTACAGACGGTACCGTACTGGGCCCTACTTCATTATTAGATTACTCACTTTATGATGAGCTACTTATTCCAGTCGAGTTCCAAAGAAGTTGCAACTTGTTGGGAGTTTCGCTTGAACTTCCTTGATCTTGACTTAAGGTCGGATTGTAAACTCAAAAATTCAACTAAGACTTTTGATTTGATTCGATGGTAACCATATTCGGTAACTACACCTCGCTCAGCTCTCTTGAATGCAATTATTTGGAATTGATTTTAAGAAAGTTTGGACTAATTTCGTGGTCAAATAATCAGTGTCTTCCTTAAGAGTGAAACCATAACCAGGATATAACGGAGGTGAAAAAGACTATTCCAACCTAATATACCCTTTCAGATATTTTCTCGTGTCTTCAACTGTCTTCTTATCATGTACCCCCCGAACTTCTATTTCATATGGCAACTCCTCTTTTCGAGCCTATTTATCTCCATTTTCCATTCCATGTTTACATAATCGAAGACACAAACCTAATTCAATAAAAAAAAACCACAAGGAAATACCAAAACAACATCCACTAAAGTAATGAGTTTATAAGTAATAAATAATAGACTGATCCAATTACCTGCACCTGATTAGTTGAACATTTGCATTTGTTTAAATAAAAACAATTAAAAATCCAGAAGCAAGCGAAAGTTTTGAAAAAATTTTTTTCAATGCAGGACCCCACGTTGGGCGCCAAAATTTGTGACAACTCTTTCTGATGGTCAAAGAGTGTCAAATATCTGTACTTTGTTGCCAAAGGGATACGGCTCGCGACTGAACTAAACAGTGGAGACGGGGTGGGTTCAGTTCACTCCTCGAGCATATGTTAATAGGGCGCCAGATGAATGGAAAACTATATATCTCCTATACAGACAGTGTATCAACTTCATTCATCGAAGTTGGTTACTATTTTCAAGATATAGTGAGGAGAAACAATTGACAAAAATCTACCCACAAAAATTATCTTTATTATTTATATGATGATACTCCAACTACGTCATGAATCAGTCCCTTTGCTGGCCCTGCTAGATTATTATACACAAATGAGAAAATATGAAACTTATACCAGAGTTTGACACAGCAAATGTTCAACTGGATAATACTATGAAACAATAGCAACCTATATTTTTCCCAGATCATAATCCAATTCGATCGATAGTAATTGATCCATCTGTATTTCTATGGAGTCGTCCGGAGTCCTAATAGTACGTGGAACGACAGGATACCTCAATACTGTCTCGACGTCTAAACGACTAGGAGTCTATCCGTCAACCTCAATTCCGAACAGTTCGACTATGAGAATCTGACATCACCAAAACAAAATAATGCGGGTAATTATACAATTTTCTCTACCTTGTTATTTCTATAACTGGATCAACTCTTTATTCATAAAGTAGAAGTATATCACAAATTGATGTTTCTAATTTGACATTAACATGCAACTACAACATTATATAAAACGAGAGACGTTACTATGTGTGCAGAAAACTCTTGATATTTCCAACACCCCCTCTCAAAGTTTCTGGTAACACCAGTAAGTACAACTCCAAGTTCATTTCTAAAATATGTATGTTTCGGACCATTCAGAGATTTTGTCAATACATCCGCTATCATTTCATTCGTAGATAAATACGCTATCTCAATCAAGTTCATCTTGTATACTTCTCGGACGAAGTGATGTCTAATGTCAACATGTTTGGTACGGGAATGAAATACAGGGTTCTCGACCAAACGTTTTGCTCCCTGATTATCGCTGAATATTATTATTCTTTCTTCTGGCAGTTTCAGTTCTTTCAGGAAGTTTTGCAAGTAAATTGATTCCTTAGCGGCTTCAGTCAGCGACATATATTCGGCTTCAGTACTTGATAATGCAACTGTTCGTTGTTTTCGTGCTTCCCAACTAATAGCTGCACCTGCCATCTTGAAAATATATCCAGTATATGATCTTCTGTCTTGTAAACATGAGCCCCAATCTGCATCAGCGTAGCCATTGAGTTTTTCGCCTGTTTTCTTAAATTTTAGTGAATAATCTACTGTGCCTTTCAGGTAGCGAAGAACCCTCTTTGCTGCTGTCCAGTGACTAATACCATAGTTGGTATTGAATTGACTTAGCATACTTACTGTATATGCTATGTCTGGTCTGGTGGAGACTGCTAGGTACATAAGAGATCCTATTAAAGACTGGTACGGATACTGCTTCATAAATTCGTTTTCAGGATGATCTGGCAATGTTAGTTTCACATTTACATCAAGAGGTGTACTGATGGGTTTACAATTTTCCATCCCAAATTTTTCAAGGATTTTCTTCGTGAATTTCCTCTGACATAATGCAATTTCATCATTATCAAAATTTTGTCTGAATTCGATTCCAAGACAATAAGCACAAAATCATGGAATGAAACATCCTCTCATACATAAATATCTCAATTGAAGGCTGAGGTGGACCTGAAGTCCCGTAGGATAAGATAGCAGGCAGGAATGTGTATTCGCAATAAAAGATCGAACAATTACATTTGTTTTGTTAGGTGATGTAGGCAGAATTCATTCTTAAACTACTCAGGAATACAGGATAAGGTGGGTATACTGGTACCAGATGATTGAGAATGAAATTTAACTTCCTAGTCTGCTGATTTCTGTTAGTCAGTCAAAAATAGTATGATTTCCAAAAAATGAATGTTACAAATTTTCAAAATCCAAATTTCTCTCCATTTGCTTCCAATTATAGATCATTAGCCCCAATAATAATCCTGTTCGAATTTCGCACAGGTATGATGCGTTCAACCCTCCTAGTTATTCTCACTGGTCAGACCCAATTCCTGAAGTTGGAGTTCCTACTTCAGCCTCTCCATGGAATATTAATATTCCGAACGTATCGATCCCAATTAATCTCGGTCCTGAATATAACCCAAATAATTCGCAAGTCCTTCCGGAGGTGTTTTCAATGAATTTCAAGAATTCCGCTACAAATCCTAACCAATCGAGTTCTAGACCGCCACCAGTATCAGGTCCGACTTGTTGGAATTGTAGCCAATTAGGGCACATTCGTAGTAAATGTACACAGCCGAAAAAAAATCATTATTTCAAGTGCGGTAGACCAGACGTCACCATCAAAACTTGTCTGAACTGTTCGGGCAACTGGCAACAGAGCCATTAAAAGGTCGCATAATGTGCTCTAAAAATGGTTCCGTAGACGACTCAGTTCAGAATAAAAATTCTGATTTCATGTTGCCTATATTCTCATATATTTTATCACATTGTGAACATTGTGAACAACCGCCCATTTTCAACCATAGAAATTTTCGAAATAAAATTCAATGCCCTATTGGATAGTGATGCCAATAAAACCGTTATGGGTGAAATCGGGAGGAATATTCTCAAGAAATTATACTTTTCGTGATATAATTTGAAATCGAATCTCTTGAATCCATTCCATCCTTTTCTCTCGAATGGCAATCCACTGTAGACGGGTTCCGATGGGATGAGATTGTATGTCATGTGTAGTGATGAATCAACTCTGCGCTTGATTCCACCACCGGTAAAATACAAAAAGCATGCTATTACGAAAACGTTCATAATTCGGCAACATGTTCTTGTTGAAGCTAATAATACCTCCAATGACTGGCGGAGCAGAAAGCTTGAACCACGTTGGAAAAAACCCTTCTTAATATAGAAAGTACTCGATAACGGTCGGTACGTGGTAAATGATTTGCCATGGTCGGAATGTTCACGGAGAGCTCATACAAGCATATGTCCTCTTGAACAAATGACATTGTTTTTTCACGACCGTCTCTTTTGCGAAGAGAAGTTCCAACGAGGACGAATGAAGATGATATGATGAGTGTGATTAAGCGATGATACGTCTCATCCATACAACGATGTGGCTTTCGAGTAGGAGCAGTAATCAAGAGCAGTGATACATATATCATTTATATCATATTCTGGTTATTCGTGTTCAATGTAGTTTTTGATAACTTTATCCGAAGTTGGTGGTGATCGTATAGTTCACAAAATATCAAGTACGAAATTCAAACAACATTATAAGTTATCTGCTGATGGGCTCGTAACTATTCTTCGAATGACTTAACGGATTTGTTGAAACGGTTTCGTATCGAAAAAGTGAAGATTGAATACTCTTGACGTTTTGAGGTATGTCGATCATGCGAGATCTTCAACTGATTATAGAGTTTCCAGTTAATGATGATCGAGATTATCCTCTCTAAACCAACAATTTCCACTGATGAAATCATTTAACAAAAAATCCTCTAATGAGTTGCAACTGTTTTTGCTCCACTGTTGCTTTTGATTTACTCAGAATGATGAAAGATGGATTTGATAATGCAATGGTTGTTCCAATATCTGTTTTGTGTGCGAATATCAAATAAATTACATATATCCAATCACGATACCGTAGTAGTTGAATATTAGGTTTCGATAATTGTTTTTTGAAATATTCGCATTATTTGAATCTGCATTTAGTATTGAGTATCTTATGCTGATTTATATCATACTCATCTCATTTTTATTCAATGAGCAATATTAAGAAAATACTTCAGTCATAAAACATACCTGCCGTCGAGATTACCCGCAGTGTAATTCTTGAAGATGGCTGACATACTCTCTGTACCAGAAATGTTCCCGATCGTGGAAGCATTTCTGCGCATGTATTCCATGGCATCCCTCATTGCCAATTTCGAGTAGGTCTCTAAGATCTTCTCTTCGCCTTGATGATTACGAATCAGATAGGGTCTGATGAACTTGTTGTCGAATCTCTTGAATCTGAAAATATGCTTTATCATCTAAACGGTTTGAAAACGTTGGAAATTTCAAATTTCAAATTAATTCATTGTGAATAGATCAAAATATAATGATCAAATATATTATATAATATAATACAAACGTAAAACTACGAATAAGGAAGTAAAAAAAATAAGAAAAATCAACCGTCATGACAATTCACCGATAAACCTCTGGAATGTTCAAAGAGATAAATAACGATCAAAAAACAAATACTTTCCTGGCTGATGCCACGCAGAACATCGAATTATATCTAATCTCAGTCTTAGCACTGAGTACCTGAGTGAGGACGTCGAGATATCAGCCACTCCCATACCTATATTGTCACGTCCCGGGGGTGTGACGTGTTTCTCGAGTGTTTTTTTTTTGCTGCATTGTATCGCTACTTTCAAGTGTTAATTGGAACGCGGCTCTTTTGTGGAATATGCGTGAAAGAGATTTCATTAGGGTAAGCACCGCTTCGGGTGGAGATCTCAAGGTCTCTACTCGGTTACTACCTTGCACTGTTGAGGGCCAATGAGCCAGGTTGTAAAGCATGTGAGCATTATCGCATATTTATACAAATAAACATCTGAATAATTTCTTCACTCAGTGAATCGGTGCATAGACTGTTAGTAGAAAGAACCAGGAAAATAATTGGTTTCTTCTCGTCGTCTATCTCTCTCAACATCTCAGATGTACTTTGATGAATTGTTATGACGGTTGAGTTCTTCCATGTTGTTTCTACTTTCATATGATAAAATAAGAAACAAATATAAACTTGAACGTTGCTCCGTCTTCGCGGAGTTGAATCAATTAATTAAGTTTTTTTTTCTCTTCAATTTCATTTATTGAATTTAAATATTTTTTTAATGCGGCAGTCCATTCTTGCCTTCCTTCTTTATTTTTAGAAATCATTTGTTGGGGAATATAGGGGTCTTTAATATATGTATTATCTAATAACTGCCTTATTATTGTCACGGATTGTTGTCATTTAAATTTCGCGCATGATAATATGCCTTGACAATTTGTTTGTTTGTCCTTTTTCTTCCCATTATATTTCATGGTGTATTCCTATCTATCATATCCTTTATGATCTTCCAAATTCAATGCCATATTTTTACCTGACAAACCTCGAAAAACCACGCGACGCTGCTCAGAACGGTCGTCTATCACGTTTTGCTCGTGGCTTCAAACACCGACTTTGGCCATTACAAAAGTTCGATAATTGTCCTTTCGGTATAATTCAATTCTTTTATGTGCTCATCGAAATCCGACGAAGATATTTAGTGGTGGAGTCAAAACCAGAGGAGGAGAGAGTGACAGAAGAGGATTCCCATATACCCCTGTCCGACGACCATCTCCTTCATTTTTTGTTTGGTGAGTGAAGGCATACGGTGTTCATCATTTTCCTTACTTATATACCAAAGTTTACAGAATAAGTTTACAGAATAAGTTGCGTCACTCCGCCTCGATTCTCGAAGCGACCGGCCCCTTACCCCGCCTATCTAGGGTACTGAATTCAGTACCTCGCCGAGAACCGTGAGATACACGACGTCCCAGTCCACGGCTTGTAGCGGCGCGCAGCAATTCAGAGCCAAATATACAGATTGTCCCACAAGTTACATTTCTGTGAGTGGGTTGATAAATTATAAAGGCGTGTCATATTTGGGCAGTGGATGGATCTGAAAGCCTTTATGGCTACCGAAAAACAAATATTAAAAAATCTGTCAAATTTGTGAATTTTGTCAGGCGAGACGTAACAAAAAAGTCAAATTTGTTTTTTGATGTAGAAATGCAATAAAATAAATATTTCTTCTGTGGGAATCACTACGAAATGAAGATTACAAATATTTATTTACTCGAGTTATCAATCAAAACTATTTCGCTTAAATAAAAATCTTATGGAAATTCCAGAAACCCTACTACTATACAATTATGTAGATCTTTCAATAAAATATTCAGATTACGGTATTTTGATTGTGCTGAAGGTAAAAACTGCATGAAATGAAGTCTTGATGAATTTAACTCCAGAATTTACAAAAACTCACTAGAATATTTCTCCATATACTCCACTTGAAGTTTTTTCGAATGATTATCCCAATATAAGAAACTTGGAAATAAATTCGTTGATATCACCCGAGTATATTTCAAAATAATTTTGGTGCAATACTCTAGTTACGCAGGACGTTTGCATCAATTTTTCTTTCTACATGAAAGAAACTTAGTTGTGAAGGAATTATATTTTTCAAATTGAAAGTATACAATAACAACACCAAAAAACCTTTCGGTGGTCTTACAATACAGAACCTGGTGGACAAGCAGTTGGGAAACGTTTGAAAAACGAATTCATCGACACTATTTTTATTCACTTATGTAGAAACCTTATATGGGTATATTAGATTTCATGTTTATATACACGGGTTGAATTATATTTCACATTGAAATTCATTAACATAGAAATGAAAACAATGAAATCCAATAAACGTTTCATTGAAGTAAGTCAATGAAAAACAGAAGAAGATGTTATAGATCTATGCATCTTCGCATCATATCTTCAATATTCGACGTACCCGGTATGTAGCATAACTTCTTTAATTTGCAATTGATCCTCGTATATCGCTTGACTTCTGCTCGCGGTTGCCTGCGGCTAATTAGCGGGCTCAGTTCTCGGAATTTCAAAAAATGCTATCCCAAACAGTTCCGACAAACGATTCGGCGAGAGTGACGCAACTTATAGTATATTCTGTAAACTTTGCTTATACCTATACAACAACAATTGAGCATTCAAAAAAAGGGTCATAGATTACATAAACCGAAATGATCTCTGATACAGTCGATTGGTGGATAAATTTTCCCTCGAATTTTATTGCATAACCAATCAAACGTATTCATTATATGCCATGATGTGGTTAGGTTAGGTTAGGTTAGGTTAGGTTAGGTTAGGTTAGGTTAGGTTAGGTTAGGTTAGGTTAGGTTAGGTTAGGTTAGGTTAGGTTAGGTTAGGTTAGGTTAGGTTAGGTTAGGTTAGGTTAGGTTAGGTTAGGTTAGGTTAGGTTAGGTTAGGTTAGGTTAGGTTAGGTTAGGTTAGGTTAGGTTAGGTTAGGTTAGGTTAGGTTAGGTTAGGTTAGGTTAGGTTAGGTTAGGTTAGGTTAGGTTAGGTTAGGTTAGGTTAGGTTAGGTTAGGTTAGGTTAGGTTAGGTTAGGTTAGGTTAGGTTAGGTTAGGTTAGGTTAGGTTAGGTTAGGTTAGGTTAGGTTAGGTTAGGTTAGGTTAGGTTAGGTTAGGTTAGGTTAGGTTAGGTTAGGTTAGGTTAGGTTAGGTTAGGTTAGGTTAGGTTAGGTTAGGTTAGGTTAGGTTAGGTTAGGTTAGGTTAGGTTAGGTTAGGTTAGGTTAGGTTAGGTTAGGTTAGGTTAGGTTAGGTTAGGTTAGGTTAGGTTAGGTTAGGTTAGGTTAGGTTAGGTTAGGTTAGGTTAGGTTAGGTTAGGTTAGGTTAGGTTAGGTTAGGTTAGGTTAGGTTAGGTTAGGTTAGGTTAGGTTAGGTTAGGTTAGGTTAGGTTAGGTTAGGTTAGGTTAGGTTAGGTTAGGTTAGGTTAGGTTAGGTTAGGTTAGGTTAGGTTAGGTTAGGTTAGGTTAGGTTAGGTTAGGTTAGGTTAGGTTAGGTTAGGTTAGGTTAGGTTAGGTTAGGTTAGGTTAGGTTAGGTTAGGTTAGGTTAGGTTAGGTTAGGTTAGGTTAGGTTAGGTTAGGTTAGGTTAGGTTAGGTTAGGTTAGGTTAGGTTAGGTTAGGTTAGGTTAGGTTAGGTTAGGTTAGGTTAGGTTAGGTTAGGTTAGGTTAGGTTAGGTTAGGTTAGGTTAGGTTAGGTTAGGTTAGGTTAGGTTAGGTTAGGTTAGGTTAGGTTAGGTTAGGTTAGGTTAGGTTAGGTTAGGTTAGGTTAGGTTAGGTTAGGTTAGGTTAGGTTAGGTTAGGTTAGGTTAGGTTAGGTTAGGTTAGGTTAGGTTAGGTTAGGTTAGGTTAGGTTAGGTTAGGTTAGGTTAGGTTAGGTTAGGTTAGGTTAGGTTAGGTTAGGTTAGGTTAGGTTAGGTTAGGTTAGGTTAGGTTAGGTTAGGTTAGGTTAGGTTAGGTTAGGTTAGGTTAGGTTAGGTTAGGTTAGGTTAGGTTAGGTTAGGTTAGGTTAGGTTAGGTTAGGTTAGGTTAGGTTAGGTTAGGTTAGGTTAGGTTAGGTTAGGTTAGGTTAGGTTAGGTTAGGTTAGGTTAGGTTAGGTTAGGTTAGGTTAGGTTAGGTTAGGTTAGGTTAGGTTAGGTTAGGTTAGGTTAGGTTAGGTTAGGTTAGGTTAGGTTAGGTTAGGTTAGGTTAGGTTAGGTTAGGTTAGGTTAGGTTAGGTTAGGTTAGGTTAGGTTAGGTTAGGTTAGGTTAGGTTAGGTTAGGTTAGGTTAGGTTAGGTTAGGTTAGGTTAGGTTAGGTTAGGTTAGGTTAGGTTAGGTTAGGTTAGGTTAGGTTAGGTTAGGTTAGGTTAGGTTAGGTTAGGTTAGGTTAGGTTAGGTTAGGTTAGGTTAGGTTAGGTTAGGTTAGGTTAGGTTAGGTTAGGTTAGGTTAGGTTAGGTTAGGTTAGGTTAGGTTAGGTTAGGTTAGGTTAGGTTAGGTTAGGTTAGGTTAGGTTAGGTTAGGTTAGGTTAGGTTAGGTTAGGTTAGGTTAGGTTAGGTTAGGTTAGGTTAGGTTAGGTTAGGTTAGGTTAGGTTAGGTTAGGTTAGGTTAGGTTAGGTTAGGTTAGGTTAGGTTAGGTTAGGTTAGGTTAGGTTAGGTTAGGTTAGGTTAGGTTAGGTTAGGTTAGGTTAGGTTAGGTTAGGTTAGGTTAGGTTAGGTTAGGTTAGGTTAGGTTAGGTTAGGTTAGGTTAGGTTAGGTTAGGTTAGGTTAGGTTAGGTTAGGTTAGGTTAGGTTAGGTTAGGTTAGGTTAGGTTAGGTTAGGTTAGGTTAGGTTAGGTTAGGTTAGGTTAGGTTAGGTTAGGTTAGGTTAGGTTAGGTTAGGTTAGGTTAGGTTAGGTTAGGTTAGGTTAGGTTAGGTTAGGTTAGGTTAGGTTAGGTTAGGTTAGGTTAGGTTAGGTTAGGTTAGGTTAGGTTAGGTTAGGTTAGGTTAGGTTAGGTTAGGTTAGGTTAGGTTAGGTTAGGTTAGGTTAGGTTAGGTTAGGTTAGGTTAGGTTAGGTTAGGTTAGGTTAGGTTAGGTTAGGTTAGGTTAGGTTAGGTTAGGTTAGGTTAGGTTAGGTTAGGTTAGGTTAGGTTAGGTTAGGTTAGGTTAGGTTAGGTTAGGTTAGGTTAGGTTAGGTTAGGTTAGGTTAGGTTAGGTTAGGTTAGGTTAGGTTAGGTTAGGTTAGGTTAGGTTAGGTTAGGTTAGGTTAGGTTAGGTTAGGTTAGGTTAGGTTAGGTTAGGTTAGGTTAGGTTAGGTTAGGTTAGGTTAGGTTAGGTTAGGTTAGGTTAGGTTAGGTTAGGTTAGGTTAGGTTAGGTTAGGTTAGGTTAGGTTAGGTTAGGTTAGGTTAGGTTAGGTTAGGTTAGGTTAGGTTAGGTTAGGTTAGGTTAGGTTAGGTTAGGTTAGGTTAGGTTAGGTTAGGTTAGGTTAGGTTAGGTTAGGTTAGGTTAGGTTAGGTTAGGTTAGGTTAGGTTAGGTTAGGTTAGGTTAGGTTAGGTTAGGTTAGGTTAGGTTAGGTTAGGTTAGGTTAGGTTAGGTTAGGTTAGGTTAGGTTAGGTTAGGTTAGGTTAGGTTAGGTTAGGTTAGGTTAGGTTAGGTTAGGTTAGGTTAGGTTAGGTTAGGTTAGGTTAGGTTAGGTTAGGTTAGGTTAGGTTAGGTTAGGTTAGGTTAGGTTAGGTTAGGTTAGGTTAGGTTAGGTTAGGTTAGGTTAGGTTAGGTTAGGTTAGGTTAGGTTAGGTTAGGTTAGGTTAGGTTAGGTTAGGTTAGGTTAGGTTAGGTTAGGTTAGGTTAGGTTAGGTTAGGTTAGGTTAGGTTAGGTTAGGTTAGGTTAGGTTAGGTTAGGTTAGGTTAGGTTAGGTTAGGTTAGGTTAGGTTAGGTTAGGTTAGGTTAGGTTAGGTTAGGTTAGGTTAGGTTAGGTTAGGTTAGGTTAGGTTAGGTTAGGTTAGGTTAGGTTAGGTTAGGTTAGGTTAGGTTAGGTTAGGTTAGGTTAGGTTAGGTTAGGTTAGGTTAGGTTAGGTTAGGTTAGGTTAGGTTAGGTTAGGTTAGGTTAGGTTAGGTTAGGTTAGGTTAGGTTAGGTTAGGTTAGGTTAGGTTAGGTTAGGTTAGGTTAGGTTAGGTTAGGTTAGGTTAGGTTAGGTTAGGTTAGGTTAGGTTAGGTTAGGTTAGGTTAGGTTAGGTTAGGTTAGGTTAGGTTAGGTTAGGTTAGGTTAGGTTAGGTTAGGTTAGGTTAGGTTAGGTTAGGTTAGGTTAGGTTAGGTTAGGTTAGGTTAGGTTAGGTTAGGTTAGGTTAGGTTAGGTTAGGTTAGGTTAGGTTAGGTTAGGTTAGGTTAGGTTAGGTTAGGTTAGGTTAGGTTAGGTTAGGTTAGGTTAGGTTAGGTTAGGTTAGGTTAGGTTAGGTTAGGTTAGGTTAGGTTAGGTTAGGTTAGGTTAGGTTAGGTTAGGTTAGGTTAGGTTAGGTTAGGTTAGGTTAGGTTAGGTTAGGTTAGGTTAGGTTAGGTTAGGTTAGGTTAGGTTAGGTTAGGTTAGGTTAGGTTAGGTTAGGTTAGGTTAGGTTAGGTTAGGTTAGGTTAGGTTAGGTTAGGTTAGGTTAGGTTAGGTTAGGTTAGGTTAGGTTAGGTTAGGTTAGGTTAGGTTAGGTTAGGTTAGGTTAGGTTAGGTTAGGTTAGGTTAGGTTAGGTTAGGTTAGGTTAGGTTAGGTTAGGTTAGGTTAGGTTAGGTTAGGTTAGGTTAGGTTAGGTTAGGTTAGGTTAGGTTAGGTTAGGTTAGGTTAGGTTAGGTTAGGTTAGGTTAGGTTAGGTTAGGTTAGGTTAGGTTAGGTTAGGTTAGGTTAGGTTAGGTTAGGTTAGGTTAGGTTAGGTTAGGTTAGGTTAGGTTAGGTTAGGTTAGGTTAGGTTAGGTTAGGTTAGGTTAGGTTAGGTTAGGTTAGGTTAGGTTAGGTTAGGTTAGGTTAGGTTAGGTTAGGTTAGGTTAGGTTAGGTTAGGTTAGGTTAGGTTAGGTTAGGTTAGGTTAGGTTAGGTTAGGTTAGGTTAGGTTAGGTTAGGTTAGGTTAGGTTAGGTTAGGTTAGGTTAGGTTAGGTTAGGTTAGGTTAGGTTAGGTTAGGTTAGGTTAGGTTAGGTTAGGTTAGGTTAGGTTAGGTTAGGTTAGGTTAGGTTAGGTTAGGTTAGGTTAGGTTAGGTTAGGTTAGGTTAGGTTAGCCTATGTGTCTAATGGAATGAAAAAAATCCTTCTCGATCATGAAGATTCCGAAACTCGTCAACCGATTCTAGAAATTCCACTTCTTCTGAGCTTCAATCTATGTTGAAAACTTGTATATTTGATTACCATGTGGATATTTTATTGTAATGAAGTGTTTTCACCAACTTTCATCACTACAGTTCCCGGATATGCTTGACACCTAAAACACCCTGTAGATAATTCAAATTATTCTTTTGGCAAGAAAATAATGTTGCGTACTATTTCATTTGAAAAACATCTTTCCTGTTTCATGATCCGATATATAATCTTTCAAAAAATCGTGGATTTTGGTACGTTCCTTATTGCAAAAATTCAAATGTATCCTATTCAAAAAAAATGTTATTCTCGGTATTTGTTGTCGATATTCTTTTCAGCACTCTGCTACCCGTTTTTCAGGACGAACAATATCAAAATCGTCTTTTTTTTCATAAAATTCCCAAAGTTTATAAATACTCCGGCGAATAGATCTTGAGGGTAGTTCATCGATAGTACTTATTGCCACACGTCAGCCGAACTTTTTGATTTTGTGATCCGAGATTGTCGTATAGAAGTGAAAACCCGTATTATTAATATCCAGATATCATTCCAGAATTTTCTTTCATTTTGCATTGAACCTGTGCCTGTTGTGACCAGAAAAACTTTTTGAATATTTTGTTTCTCCTCATTTATAATCAGCGAACAAGTTTCCTGTAGCAGTGATAGGCGTATTTGAGTGTATTTCCGTTTTTCACCGATAAGTTTGTGTGCCGCAGTTTAACCTATAAAACCCCCCTGTAGTGAAAGTGAATTGTGTATTTTTTCACCATAAGCTACCATGTTCTCACAGGAAATGCTGAGATCGCTATTGGATGCAGATTCATATTTCACCTTACAAGATCTGAGCAATCCTCCGGCTTGTTCCAAGCAGATTCGATATAGACTTCACACAGTAAAGACGTATTGATAATTGCTTTCATTTTTGACTACTGGTGATTACCAGGAACATGAAGAGCATTCCCGACTAGAGGATTAGCAGTTTAACACCCAGAATAACCGTAAGCAAAAACCCTGAATTGAATTGTCGCGATTTGTCATTGCCTTTGCAGTTAAATTTTTCCGAGTATTTTTCTCTCATATATATTTATTTAATTGCTTTACTTTAGCTGTGTTCAATTATTCTTATAATAGGTATACTGAAAGTTCTTATCAAGTGTGGAAAGTTTCAGTTCATAAAATAACGATGCGCATCGTTATTGAAGAAGATATTAGAATTTCCCAATGAAATTAAAAAAGCCGGGATTGAAATAAATATAGTAAAAGTTCAGCCACACATAACTAGGCAAGAAACACGACAATTGATTATGAACGATTACCACATGTTACCAACAGGAGGGCATGCTGGTATAAATCGAATGTTTAATTACATTAGGAAAACTTACTTGTGGCCCAGACTGCGGAAAGATATTGAACATTTCGTGAAACGTTGTGATGACTGTCAGAGATACAAGTACTCTAGACCGCATCAACAACCAATGAAAATAACCACAACTGCTACCTCAGCGTTTCAGAAAGTTTTTCTTCACTTGGTTGGTCCTTTAGAACAAGACAAAGAAAATAACCGATACATCTTGACGTTGCAATGCGAATTAACGGAATTTGTCGAAGCATATCCATTAGAAAATAAAGAATCAGTCACAGTTGCAAAGTCTTTCGTGGAATATTTCATTTTGCGATATGGCATTCCAGAACAAGTTTTAACTGATAGAGGTACCGATTTTTTAGCGTCCACATTCAAGGAATCTTGTAAACTGTTAAAAATCGAACAGCTAAATTCAACAGCTTATCATCACGAAACATTGGGAGCTCTGGAAAATACACATGAAAATTTAGGTGCTTATTTGCGCATACATGCAACAAAACATCGAGACACTTGGAGCTCGTGGATTCCATATTGGTGTTTTGCATATAATAATACATTGCACACGGAAACTCTATATACTCCATATAAGTTAGTTTTTGGAAAAACAAGTCGACTTCCAACGAACATTGCTACTCAAATAGACCCTGTATATAATATCACCCAATGCAGTTGAAATATTGTTTGCAATCAGCTTGGAATGATGCGAAAAATAATTTGATTGTATCAGAAACAATAAGAAAAAACAAACAAGATACAAAAGTTAATTCGATTCGTGTTAAAGCAGGTGATAAAGTATTAGTGAAAAATACTTCTACAAATAAATATGATCCCATATTCAGAGGTCTATTTATTGAAATAGAAGATAAGGAACCAAATGTTGTAGTTAGGATAGAAAATAAGTTAGTAGAAATACATAAAAATAGGATAAAGTTGTTTATAGAATAGAAAAAAAATCTATTATAATAATTTTTTTTTCGTCGTCGGGGGAGGTGTACTGGTATAGCAATTCGTGGTTCGAAATAATAACAAGTTGGTACTTCAAACAATAAAACTAGAATACCGAAAAGTAGACCAGGACAGCTCACCTTGATGAAATATTAATATATCGTTTGATATTAATAATTATACATAAGTTGTTCAGGATATCATTGTATGATAGTGATATAAATCATAACCATT
Organism: Chrysomela aeneicollis; assembly: GCA_029955515.1. Lineage (NCBI taxonomy): Eukaryota > Metazoa > Arthropoda > Insecta > Coleoptera > Chrysomelidae > Chrysomela > Chrysomela aeneicollis. The sequence continues at coordinate 3,725,531 of JARUHQ010000030.1, read as the reverse complement.
TAGATTTGTTGCTGCAGTCTACAGAATACGTTATTCAATAGAAGATATTTATATTTGAGATGTTTTATTTCAAATATCCATAGTAGAGAACCTGAGATAAAAGTATAAGTTTATCAAACTCTATTTAAGTTAGAGCGGGTGCCTCGAGCGCCAGTTTTTTATCAAGTGGTATGCTCCACTTTCTTCCCGATCTGAAGGTTCGTTGAAAGGCACTTTGAGTAGCTAACAGTGGAGGGATACAGAGTAAAATGTTCCCCCTTGTGTGAACCACAGATCAGATAGTTAGACAGGTATAGCAAGTTATCAAGGGAATGTAGTATTTAATTACACCTCCTTAAATTTACTGGATTACAAGTTACTTCAAACTGATGTTACTTAAAATTGAAAAATTCTTAAAAGTTTCTAGAAATATTCGAGTTAAATAATTAGATTGGATCTACACAGACCTACAGGTGAAATCAAATCACAACATACAACTCAATAAAAATAAGAGATGGTTTCACATTTCTTATTTTATGAACTGAAACTTTCCACACTTGATAAGAACTTTCAGTATACCTATTATAAGAATAATTGAACACAGCTAAAGTAAAGCAATTAAATAAATATATATGAGAGAAAAATACTCGGAAAAATTTAACTGCAAAGGCAATGACAAATCGCGACAATTCAATTCAGGGTTTTTGCTTACGGTTATTCTGGGTGGTAAACTGCTAATCCTCTAGTCGGGAATGCTCTTCATAATTCTCTCTCTTCTCATAATTTTTGATTATTAACAATTCTTGAATTTCAAATTCTTCAAAAAATTTTTCAACGATGCACGAAAAGCCGTCGTTGATCGAGTATTTTCCTGATTAATATATATTGTATTTGCTTTCCCATCATATACTGTGTTTCCTATTCTTATACACTCAGAATGTATTCTCTTCACAAATTCATTTCTAGGTAAAGGATATAATTGAACAAATTCTTTAGGTGGTTTCAATAATTCAATAACTCCAGGGTGATCAAGCCTATTGTCAGAAGAAACACTGAAACTTACCGGCAGATTGTTTTCCAGATTTTTATTTTGTGCCCTCGTCATTATATTAATCGTACTACACGAATTTTTTGACATTTCTTTCAGGGTATCAGAATCAATTTTTATTCGGGATAATGCATCTGCTGTAACATTATCTTTTCCTTTGAAATAATTTATTGTAAAACCATATTCTTCTAACGTTAATCTGAATTTAGTTAGTCTACTTGAAGGATTCGTCATACCAAAAAGATATAGCAATAGTTTGTGATCTGTAAGAATAGTGAATTTTTTCCCATATAAATAAGGACGAAACTTCTTCACACCCCAACATATAGCCACTAGTTTCTTCTCTATAACGCAATAATTGATTTCAGCTTTATTTAAAGATCTGCTGGCAAATGTCACAGGTTTGTCATTCGAATTCGATAAAACTGCACCAACAGCGAAGTTACTAGCGTCAGTTCTCAAAACAAACTCACTGGTTTCTGAAAAATCAGGATATGCGAGAATTGGTGGTTGAATTAAAACTTGTTTTAGTGACTCAAATGCTTTTTGACACTCTTCGTTCCAATTGAAAGCAACACCCTTTTTCGATAATCTATTCAGGGGCGCTGCAATTTCAGCAAAATTTCTGATAAACTTCATATAATAATTTGCAAATGCTACAAATCGTTTTGTTTCGCTCGAATCTCTTAGAATAGGATATTGTTGCATGACACGTATTTTCTCGTAATCCGGAGATATTCCTTCCGATGAGATAACATGCCCAAGATACAATATCTGTTTTTTCAAGAACTCGCATTTATAAGGATTCATTTTAAATTTACTTGTCTCAAACGCTGCAAAACTTTGATTAAATTCCGATTGTGACCTGATAGATTATTACCAAAAACTATTAAATCGTCTAAATAAATGAAACATTTTTAATAATTCAATCCTGACATAGCTATTGTCATGGCTCGAGAGAAAGCACTCGGACTAATTTTCAACCCCATTGGTAATCTCGTCATTTGGTACTGACCTCTATCGGTTGTAAAACTTGTATAAGGCCTAGACGATTCATTCAATTCGATGTGGTAATAGCCTTGCGATAAATCAAGATGAGAAAAGTAAATTGCTCCTGAAAGTGAATCCAAGATCTCATCTATACAGGGCAATGGAAATTTGTCTTCTTGTCTTCTTGTCTTCTTCGGAACTACTAATAAAGGAGCTGACCATTCTGATCTCGTTGGTTCAATGATTCCTTCAGATAACATTTTATTAATTTGTTTATTTATTTCAACTTTTTGTGAATGTGGTAACGGTATGGTTTAACATATACCGGAGTTGTGTCATTCTTTAAATGTATTGTCTGTTTACAAACATTTGTTACTGTCAGTGGGTCATTTTCCAAGCAAAACACATCTGCATATTTCGCACATATTTTATGAATAGTTAGTTTCTCTTCATCACTGAGTCCTTTTACATTTATTGAATTGAGTAAAGTTTCTATACGCTCTACTGAGAATTGTGTTTTTCCAAAGGAATGAACATCGAATTTTGAAATTATTTCTGCTTTCGGTTTGAAATTTTTTAACCTGACTTCCCTTTCAGTAATATTCAAAAATTTTACTGGTACCATATAATCCTGAGGTTTTGCGATAATCCCCGCAGTATAAACTCCTTCAGAAATTTCTTCTGGAATAACAATACAATCTTCTGAATTTTGTACTCGAAAGTATTTAATAATTTCGCATCTAGGCGGAATCATTATATGATTATTATACTTGGACTGAAATGGAACTGAAACTTTCTGATCATTTATTGAAGATGAAAGTGTGCATAACTCATAGTTCAATATCGCCGAATATTTAGCAAGGAAATCTGATCCGATAACACCACTCATATCACTCCCAAAGTCATTCACCACGTGAAATTCATGACCTATCTCACCATTCGAAAATTGCAATGTATATACCGAACCAGCTATTCCGTTTATTTTTATTCTATTCGTAGTATCAACATACTGATTATTATTTTTACATGAAATTAGCCCTGAGGCCTCTTGTAGGCCTCTTTGCCAAAAAAACAGTCTAACACTGTCACTCCAGTGATGGTAATCCAGGAATACGTTTTCGGATGGAAGTCGTATCTTCAATAAAACTATTCAATTCAATAATTTTTATTTCATTCAGATTTACTTCATTGCCGCAGTATCCATTCACCGATATTTCTTGAAAAGACTTCCTGCCTCATCAAAAGTTCTCCCAACAACCTCATTCGAGACCTCCTAACTGACGACAAATATCGCGGTTAATTGAGGTTGGACCATGTGCTATAATGTCCAAAACTAGTTTATTCTTGTAGATCAGTCTGAGCCGGCATCCTAGCCTCAATGATGCATAATTCACTTGTGTCGCAAGCACTTTGGACAAGTGCAACAAAACTGCGACCAGCCGAATGATTACGATCAGAAAAAACATTATTCATTGAGGCGGCCTGCCTCCACAGCATTTTGATGCATTTCATCCTCATTCATGAGCATACCTACTATAGTCCATTTCAGTTAAGAATACAGTAGTGGGATTGGTGGGAAACCATAGACCTATTACATTCTACAGGATGTTAAAGGAATCAAACTATCAATTTCTGAGTGAATTTACGAATCTGAGAAGTTTTTTCATTGAATTTCAAGATGCACAATAGAATGAACAATAATTTAACGAATTCATGATGTAGGTAATGTTGAATATTTAATTTCAAATCAAAACTTCAAGACATTTCTCATATTTTATGGCAGATAATGCTTCAATTGGACAATTCGACTTTTTGATCAGACCTCTGCTGTTCGTTCTCCACTGTTTAGGATCCAGGAAAGGGTATATGCTGGAGAATACTCAAGCTTTTCTCAGGGATTATCAGTTCGGCTTTTTGATCAGACCGATGCCGATGGAGTGTTATTTTGAGAGAACTTTTTGAAGACGTTGTGCTGTGGCTAATCCTCTCACACTTTTCGATTTGCAGAGGTCTATGATGTATTCAGAAAGAGCTTTTTTGTCGTCTTCTCAGAATCCCAGACTCGCAGTCTTCTGACATTTTACCGAAGTTTTCCCAATTCCTTATTTCACCAAGGCACAACTCTGGTAGTAGCCTTCTGTTTTTCAGGACGTCAGAGTTCATACGCTTCCATTATTGCATTTTGAAGTTGTCTTGAGAATGTGTCAATTTCCTCAATTGATTAATTCTTTTATTCTTTTGATTAATCTCCACTTATACTTGGACCACATTTATTTCGAGTTTTTGACAATGTGTGTTACATGTAAAAATTTCAGTATCAATGGACAGGTAATATTATACTATTTTTTCCATTTGGAAGGGATTAATTCTCTGTCAGGGGCTATCACTCTGTATATTGGGCTCCGATCCAATATCGAAATATCCGGTCGAAGATCCACACCAGCACAAGCATTCAAAAACAAACAAAATATCAAAATATCAGCAAATCAGAGGATCCACTAAATTTGAAGAACGAATTGTTGTGAAACACTGAAATTTCTGGTAGGTAATACCACCTCCGAACTTACTGTATTTAATAATTAACCCAGGCTATCAATTATTTCCGTATAATTTTATATCAGTTATACCTATATACATTTCTGTAGTGTTCGGTTTCAGAACAACGTGTTTTATCTACAAGAAAAATTTATTGATATCAAAGTATGCAAAAAGATAATGAGATATCGTTCCTACCAGTGTGACGATTCTGTATTTCTGTGAGTCTTTCCTTGAGATTTGTTTGGAATGTATGATAGTAAACAATCATCAGTATTCGAAGATACCTGAACCTATATCTCGATCAGCTGTTGTCTCTGTTGTATTGGCAATATTTCAGTAGTAAGTTGATTCGTGGTTTCGTAGCTACTTTGGCTACTAATTTCTCGATGGTTGTTCGTTTGTAATTTCCGGTGTAGATGAGATTTTATGAGAGTCGATGATAATCGTTCTTCCATCCCGTCAAAATTATTCATCTTGATAAAATGTGCCCCTATTCCTAGTGGTAGATATCCTGTATCAGGCGTAATTTCTATATTTAAAATGCGAAAAGTAATCCGTTAGGTTTGACATTTCGACATGTCTGGCAGGGTAGAACTTTGGCAGATGGCGTATACCTACCTGTCAGGATTGAATTAAATATTTGTTTCTTGGTAATCCAACTGTGTGTTCATGTAGAACTGTTCTGGAATATCAGGATTTTTTTTGCCAAGAATTGTGTAATCGGAATATTTTGATTCCCGAGTATTTGGAAGATAATACTTTATATAAGTATTTGATTTCCGATCATCATATCTATAGAATTTCGTCAAGAAACCATTTTACAAGCCGCCTTCCAACCCAGGTGGGGATACCATCTGTTTAATTCAATTTTTTTTGCATGTCGAAAGTGTCAATAAGTACCGTAATTGCTGATTTATTGCTTTTAGGCTTTTTTTGTGTTATGGTATATGCTATATACCAAGCTTTCGCAAAATGCTTGCCATCCTGTAGAATAGTGCCTTTCATGCAACCCATCAATAAGCTATAATATCAAGCTGGTAGTTTGAGCTTAGTCAACCTGCATGTCCGAGGAGGAGACTCAATATAAGGTATAAGGGCTGTCTCACTGGGGGGGAACGATCTCCAGAAAACCACCATCGGCATTTCAAGTAAGATCCAACCATGGCTTCACATAAAGTCTTCGCTTGAATTGTGCTTCCTAGTAGAAGTCACATAATAAGTCACTTGTATTTATAAAAAAAAATTCTTCAAGTTCATCATATACCTGCTATAAATTGGAATAGTGTGAACCGATAGTATATATACTAAAGGTGTAAATCTCAGCCTGGTCTTTGTATTACCGGATATTGATTTAGTACCTAATTGGAAAGAATACCCATAAAGTTTTGAAATTCACAATCGTATTGATTTATCTCTTCATTGATAGTGACTCATTCAAGTTGTTGTTTCATCACCACGATCCGAGCAAACGAACCCTACCCCCCCCCCGCTAGCTAACCGGAGTGTACAACTCTACAACAGGTTGTGAACTATAAATTCATTTGTTACATACAAGGTACTCCTATTAGTCCTGCCTTGCGATCTCATAACGTATGTGTGTTCAATAAATATATCCCTATAATATCGAGATCCATAATTTTATATGTAGCATGTGGTCCAAGTATAAGTGGAGATTAATCAAAAGAATTGAAGAATTAATCAATTGTGGAAATTTACACATTCTCAAGACACTTCAAAATGCAAAAATGGAAGCGTATGAACTCTGACGTCCTGAAAAACAAAAGGCTACTTCCAGAGTTGTGCCTTGGTGAAATAAGGAATTGGAAAAACTTAGGGAAAATGTCAGAAGACTGAGAGTCTGGGATTCTGAGAAGACGACAAAAAAGCTCTCTCTGAATACAATATAGACCCCAGCAAATCCAAAAGAAGAACATGAAATGTGTGAGTCTTCAAAAAGTTCTCTCAAAATAACACTCCATCGGCATCGGTCTGATCAAAAAGCCGAACTGATAAACCCTAAGAAAAGCTTGATCATTCTCCTGCATATACCCTTTCCTGGGTCCTAAACAGTGGAGAACGAACAGCAGAGGTCTGATCAAATAGCCGAAATGATAACCCTAAGAAAAGCTTGAGTATTCTCTTGCATATACCCTTTTCTGGATCCTGAACAGTAGAGAACGAACAGCAAAGTGCTCACCTGAAAGGTGTTGTCCACAACCCCACCAGATCCAGCAGGAGCCCAGCTAGGAAATATCTTCACAACTCAAAGAATCGAATGGGCAATTAAAAAAAACATTCGTGGAAAATGAAATGGCTCTTGGTGACTTCATCGACATAAAGGGTACTTTTGATAACACCTTGCATGCCTCCATCAGTAGATAAGTAGAGGAAAAGAATATAAATGCCTCACAAGCTGGACATGCCGCAGAATTTTTGGCAAGACATCACCATTGATATGGTGGTCAAAAATGCAACAAATTTCAGCACAAGTCGAGCTGTAGATAGTGTAGCAGCTAGCTTGTCTAGAAATCACAGGAGCAATATTCACATGCCCCATTGCAGCCTTAGAGGTGATGCAGAACCTTCCACCATTGTACCTATGTGTAATGATAGAAACAGCAATCAGTGCCTCCAGACTGAGACAGACAATCAGGAAATCAGATTGGACACTTGAATATCTTGGAAAATATTTTCCTAGATTCCATGGCTGAACCGACAGATATTATGCCAGTTAGGTATGACTTCGACATGCAGTATGAATTGGTCATAAACAAGCACCAAATTTGCACAGAGAACGGACTTCAACTGGGAAAGGTTGCATCAGTGTCGTATACTGATGGATCCAAGATCAATGAAAGTGCTGATGAAAGTGCTTTCAAGCAGAAGCTCATGCTATAGAGATATGTGCCCAGGAGTGCATACATAGAAAGGACAAAAATCTTTATCATAAAGCCAAGCAGAACTTCAATCTTTGATATCATACACTTGGAGGTCTCAGCAACAGGCATCCAACAATCAACCTTTGATGTGGGTTTCAGGTCCCAAGGGAGTTGAAGGCAACGTGGAAGCAAACTACCTTGCCAAAGAAGATGCAAATACACAATTTTTCTGCCAATAACTCATCTGTGGACTTTACTTGAAAGAAGTGATGGGAAGCGGATGAAATAAAATCCCACTAGAATGAAGTGCCAGGAAAAAGACAAGTGGAAAGGCTAGTGAACCTTTCACTAAAGAAAGGTAAACAACTTCTCGTGTGGGACAAAAAATACTTGGAACTGGTTACGGAACTACTCACTGGACACTGCCCTCTGAGGTATCACCGCAGAAATATGGGTGGAACAGAGGATGATAGTTGCCGCTATTGCTAGAGCTTCGCTTGAACTTCAGAACATTCACTTTACGAATGTCTAGCACTCTTCTGCTAGAGGCCTAAGTTCCTGAAAGGGGCCTTTATAACGCCCCTCGAAGTCAGGAACCTAGCTCTCAGGAGACTGATAAACTTTACACAAAGTTTCGAAATCCCGGGCCTTGAATTGATTAAGGGTTATGCACAAAATATCTGATAGCCTCAACAATTCCCCCTTACAATCTACAATCTATGAGGTTAGATCAGCACTCGAGGGGTAAACAGCTGACCAAAATGTGGACACCGGAAATCCATTGCCTGTATACACCGGCGCCAGCTGGTTCACCCATTTCAGAGCCATCTTTGTACCAGATGATCCCGGTGTTGAGGATTAGGAGGTGGCAAAACTGCTCTCAGTCCTCTCTGGTGAGAATGACGGACTCTGGCCTCTTGCTGAATTTTATGACAGGAGTGTTACTGTCCTCTGGTAGTCCTCAAGTAGGGAACATTTTCCCACCGTCTGATTCCATAATCGCTCCTCTGATTCCCCTCGCTCCTCTCTTGCTAGGAGCTTCTCAATCAAGCGATGGCTTTTAGTGCCTCGTGTTCTATGAAGAGATGCAGATAAGGCAATCCTAAGAGTGTCTTCAGTGGTCTTAATGGTGCCGTCCTCATTGCACTCGTTGTCGCTAGTACCCTATATAATTGGGTTTTTGCTCTGCCAGATACTGTGCCAGATACTGTGCCCTTGCCACCATACAATGGCTCTGTACCTAATCATTGGGCGTATGAGGGTCGTGTAGATTCAGTAAAGAATATTGAAACGTGGGGGCTCACGTGCTGCCAAACGCCCTTCTGCATGCCCAGAACGCAGCTGTGGCTTTCTGGGCTTTATATTTTGTGTGCTCTTGCCAATTTAACTTGGAGTCTTGGATGATCCCAAGATACTTGACCTAGATTTTGTATTGTAGGGACCTACCACTGAGTTCAACGTTTGGGAGATTCCCTGGTTTGGGTTTCCTTGTGAAATTACTAGATCCGCCTTCTCAGGTTTGACACTCAGCACTACTGCCTTGCACTATCCATCACCTCCAAGGGCCCTTTGTATCGTAGCCCTGATGGGACCTGATCCCTGGTCATCGACCAGGATGTTTATGTCATCAGCGTAGGCGTGAGTGTAGTATCCCAAATCTTTAATTTTTGTTATCAGGCCATCCACCACTAGGCAACATAGCAGCGGGGATAGGGTTGCTCTTCTTTGGGACAGCATGACATGAATCCACCTTGTTATGGTTGAATTCACACCTCATTTCCTTGTTGTTTGACATATTGGGTCATATGAAGTATTATCAAATGCTCCCTCTATATCGATAAATATACCTCACCCTCGACCCTGTGAACGAGTCGATGGAATGCCGTATCCTTGCCTCTGAACGACTTTGCCTAGGAGCAATAACTTTTGCCAGGCTTTGCCTATTCACTAATAATTGAGAAAGGACTAGACTATTCATTGAGAAAGTAACCTGATATACCAAATCATTTTTTCTCAAAGAAAACATGTAATCACAGTGTAATATTGCTCGAGTACAGACAAAAATCACATATGATGTTTGAAAACGAACAATGTGTTTCAGTCTTACCTGTAATATATCTATTAATATCCAGGTTCGAAAGGCAAAAATATAAATTCCAGAAAATTCGTGTCAAAGTCAAATTTATTTATTATTATGTATATTTGTTTTTCACCGTAACTAACAAAATTAATAATTCAATTATTTTCAATTAAACAATCTACAACATTCTTCCCCTCAGTATTTGTTCCTACAGGAATCAAATACTACTTCTTCATTTCTTCAGTCTTCTTTTCTTCCTGTTCTTTTCTTGTTACATCTAGTATACACAGTCTTGAAACGGGTCGTTTAAGTGTGTTACCATTCGAAGTAGTAACATCAACTACTCTTATCCTTCCATCCTTGGCTGGATACAGTTTAGTCACTTTACCTTTGTGCCAAGTATTTCTGAGACCATTCGGGTCTACTATCAAGACGATATCATTCAATTTGATGATATCTTGATCTTTGAACCATTTTGTTCGTTTTGAGATGGATGGTAAATATTCTTTCGACCACCTTTGCCAAAAAATATCGATGATTTTCTGAGCAGTTCTCCATTTTGACATCAAATCAATATTCTTCTCATCTGTATCTGTACAGGGCAAAGCAGCGTAAGACGGTCCTATCAGAAAGTGATTTGGAGTCAATGCTTCTGGGTCGTCTGGGTCAACAGAAACGTGGGTCAGTGGTCGTGAATTCAAAATATTTTCAATTTCTGCGAAAATAGTTCTCAAAATGTATTCTTGTGGATGTTTGTTTTTGAGTATTTCTTTCATGTTCTTCTTTATTGATTGTATTAGTCTTTCCCAAGTCCCTCCCATATGGGGTGCTGAGCTAGGATTCCAAAACCATTTGATACTTTTCAAGGTACAATATTTTTTGATATCAGATTGATTCAGTTTCTCGAGATTTTCTGAAAGTTCACGATCAGCTCCTTTGAAACACGAACCATTGTCACTATAAATTTCTTCCGGGAATCCTCTCCTACAACCGAATTGCCTCAGCACATGGATAAATCCATCAGTACTCAGGTCATTTGCAATTTCTAAATGAATTGCCCGAGTCACCATGCAGGTGAAAATAACGCCATATCTTTTGACGATACTTCTTTTAACAGCTACTTCAATCGGTCCGGAATAATCAACTCCAGTTTTTATAAATGGTCTGACTGTGGGTTCCAAACGACATATCGGTAGTTGTCCCATTATCGGAATCTTTGGTAAGGATTTTCTGTTCTTACACTTCTGGCAATTTGCCCAACAACTCCTCACAGCCTGTCGCATTCGCAGTATCCAGAAATTTTGTCTCAGATTATTAATGACAGTTTCTTGTCCATGATGGTTGACTTCTTCATGATAATGTTGAATAATCAATTTTGTAATTTTGTGTTTAGGGTCTAAAATTATAGGGTTTTTGGCATTTATACCTAGTTGTCGGCAATTATTCAATCTTCCCCCCAACCGTATCAGTCTCTCGTTGGGATCAAATTCACAGTTGAATGTAAAGAGTCTGCTGGATTTAGATAAATATTTATTCTTCGATAAAAGGGTGACTTCTTCCGGAAATGAATCCTCTTGCATTTTTCTAAACAAAATCTTTTCGGATTCCTTCAGTTCTGTGAGATCGAGCATGTCTTTCCTGTTATTCTTATTTCGGCAATTATCTATGAATCTCTTCATCCACGTAGTTGCTCTCAACAGTCTTGTCCATTTTGAAAATCTCTCAGGATCAGGTGTATAAAAATGTTCTTCAATAAAGTTAACGAATACGAATTCTCTTCGTTCTTCTCCATCATCATCCTGTCCAGATATATCATTTAAATCTACTGGTGGCCACTCTTCATTGGGTTTGTATAAAAATGATGGACCATGGATCCATCTACTGCTCGATGAATAATCCATGAATTCATAATATTTTGTAGCCTCATCAGCGACATTTTGTTTTGATCCTACGTGTCTCCATTGGGAAGGGTTAGTCAATTCCTGAATTTCTCCAATTCTCTGTGCAACATAAACCATGAAACCGCGAGCTTCAGAATTGATCCAGTTCAATACTGTTTTCGAATCAGTCCAATAAAATGTTTCGGTGATTATCAATTCCAAATTATCTTTCGAAATAGTTCCCAATCGTGCTCCCATTAGAGCTGCTTGCAATTCCAGTCTCGGAATTGAAGTTGGCTTCAGAGGTGCAACTTTCGTTTTAGCACTCACGAAACAGACTTTCACTTCACTGTTCTTCTGCCAGCGCAAATATGCTACACTTGCACAAGCATTTTCAGAGGCATCACAGAAAACGTGGATTTGAATTTCACTTGTTTGTCTATCCAACGTACAATACTGTCTTGGAATGCTGAAGTGAGAAATATTTTTCAAATCTTTGATCCAATTCTCCCATTTCTTGTTGAGAATATCAGTGATTTCGTCGTCCCATCCAATTTGACTCCGCCATATATCTTGTAGAAGAATTTTTCCAATAATCATGAAGTTAGCTAAGAATCCCAGAGGATCGAAAATCGACATAACAACTTTGAGAATCTCTCTTTTTGTAGGTCTTCTCTCATTATCCAATATTGCTTTATCAATTTTGTGAAATTTTGTTTTGAAACAGAATGAATCTTCTTCTGGATTCCACCAAACTCCTAAAATTCTTTCAGTCGACGTTTCAGTATTATTTTCCAAACAATTTTGACTATCAGCTACTAAGATTGGATTCAAGTCTCGAATCACCTCTGGTGTGTTGGTTATCCAATTGCATATGGTGAACCCTCCATGTTTATGAATGTTGATTACTTCATTGACCAATCTTTTCGCCTCTTCTTCGCAATCAGCATTTCCTAGATAGTCATCCATATAATGGTAGTTAGTGATTGCTTTGACAGCTTCTGGATAACGATCTGCGAAGTCTCTTGCATTTCTATTCTTGGCTTCTTGGGCTAGACATGGTCCACTGGTTGAGCCAAAAAACACTACATTAATTTCGTAGGTTTCAGGTGGTTCTTGCCTATTCATTCCTCTAAACAAGATCCGTTGAGCTGCACGATCGTCTTTCCTCACATTCACTTGAAGAAACATTTCTTTGATATCTGCAGTGAAGGCTACTCTTTTTATTCTGAAATTTAGCAATATGGTGTAGAGTGAATTATATAAGTCTGGACCAGATAAAAGACAGTCATTAGGGCTTACACCATTGGACTTTGCTGCAGCATCGAATACAATTCGAAGTTTATTTGGCTTATTTGGGTTGACTACACCAAAATGAGGTAAGTACCATAGCTTCTCTCTGTATTCTCTTGTTTCTTCGTTGCTCAGTTTAGTGATATAACCTTTCTTTTCCATGTCTAGTATTTTCTCACAGTACATATTTCCGTAAGTTTTATTCTTGTCCATCTTTCTCTCAGTACACAACAGTCGCTTGAATGCATTATTCTTACTCTCTGGTAGAATTTGATTTTCATTTTTCCACAACAATCCTGTTTCAAATTTGTTACCTACTCTTCTCATTGTTGAATCGAGAATTCCTTGTGCTCGAACGTCTTCTTTTGACATTACCTTTTTGGTACTACCAATGTTCTCCGTCTTCCATTGTTCCTTGACAAGTTCATGGAGTATATCCAAGTCGTCTTTGACTTTGGAATTGATGAAGCAAACCATTTGTTTAGATGGAGTCCTTTCATTAGTGCCATAGTTTCCATGCAGTACCCATCCAAGAAGAGTCTTACTTATAGCTGGACCATTCCAAGGACCATTGATTATTTGACGACTGACCAATAAAGGCCAATTATCTTGTCCTATCAATAGCTTGGGTTCTGCTTGAAACATGGAAATTATTCTATGATCTACATAAGGATAATCACGGCAAATGTCTTCCATATTGATAGTTTGTCTTGGTAATGAAAGTCCTGGTATTGTCCTCACATGTCGTAAATAATAATTCGAATTCTTATCTGTCTGATGAGAATGAATTTTGAAACTAACAACCCTAGAGTCGTCTAGTTCATTAACTTGATTGTTAGTCCACTGTAAACATAATGATTGTTTTGGTCCAGTCAAATGTAATTCATCAGCTAAATCTTGATCAATTAATGAAACAGTTGAAGCATCGTCTAGCAAGGCAAAAGTTTCGATTGATTCATCACCATTTGAAATGATAACTGGCAAGATTTTCAACAAAACTTTCTTTTTTGTTAATATGTGGCAATTACTTTCGATTATTGCATTGTTTTCGATGGCTGGTGTTGAATTAGTCGATTCATTTGTTTTATGATGCAATAATTCATGATGAGGTTTTTGACATCCATCAATATTACATTTCTTCTTTTTTCTACAGTCTTTGATGCCATGATAAGGTAAAAGACATGAAAAACACATTTTATTATTCGTTATAAATGACCATCTTTCATCGGTCGAATATGATTTGAAAGAGGGACATAAACTCAGATGATGAATATCCTTGGTACAACAAGAGCACTTTTTATTTGCCGTCTTCGTTGTCAACGTTACGTCTCTTTTTGCATTTCTATATTTTGATTTTTGGTTGTCAAAGTTATTGTCAGAAAATTGAGGAATTTGTAGCTGACATGCTGCATTTGATTTGATTTCTAGCCAAGAACTGAATTCGACAAGTTTGTGTTCGACATCTAGAGTTTTAGAAATATGTTCTATCCATGTGAGTCTGTAATTCATTGGTAGTTTATTCAAGAGGTCATTTAACAACATGGGATTTCTCAAATGGTCATATTCTTCTAGCGCTTCAATTGTGCCTATGAAATTCTTTACTTCATCTGAGAAATTAATGAGCATGTCTAATTTGTCTTCTCTTATGTTAGGTAGTTTCTTTATCCTATCCAATAACAAAAATATAATATGTTCAGGTCGTCCAAATCTATTTTCTAACAGGCTTATAACTTTATCAACATTCTGAGGCAAGATTAATAAAGATTGTACTATTTTCTTAGCATTGCCTTTCAAGCATTTATTCAGTCTACATTGATTCTCTTCATTAGAAAAACCACATAATTTCGTAGAATTTCTGTATTGAACTATAAAATTAGGCCATTCAGTAGGGTCTCCACTGAATATCGGTAACTCTTTAGGAACTGACTGTCTAGTTAGAATCTTAGTGATTTGAGGATTAACTGTCTGATATTGCTTTGTTGTATCAACGATAATAGATTTTTCTGAATTCTGTATTCGCGATCGATTTACTTGGGAAGGTATTCTTGACATTTTATCATTCCATGGATCGCCTCCATTCATCCATGTATCAATATTTGGAGTAACACTTACCACTGACTCAGTTCTCATACCATTCTCGTCTTTGTCTGACTCACTTTCCTCCTCAATGTTCGCCAATCTGAGTGCTGTCTGTAAATTCCATATCTCTTGTTGTTTCTTCAGGAGTTCTTGTTCTAATTCAGCCTTCTTCAGATTGATTTCAAGTTCCATCACCTTCTTTCGTTGGCTTGAAACTCCACTTGATCTCGATTTCCTGGATCTTGTCTTATTTTCTGATTTATTGGTTTCTGCTTTCTTTGTGCTGTCTGCTATGCTGTCTGCTTTCTTGATGCTGTCTGCTTTCGTTGTGCTGTCTGCTATGCTGTCTGCTTTCTTTGAAGAAGAATATTCGGTCAATACTTTCGTCGAATCTTCTTGTTTTTTCGCGAGTCGTTCACTTCGTCGTACTTCGGACATTGTTTTATTTCCAAAGGTATTGGTTCAGTAATAGCGATGAAGGACCAGATGTTTCAGTCTTACCTGTAATATATCTATTAATATCCGGCTCGAAGGACCAGATGTTTCAGTCTTACCTGTAATATATCTATTAATATCCAGGTTCGAAAGGCAAAAATATAAATTCCAGAAAATTCGTGTCAAAGTCAAATTTATTTATTATTATGTATGTTTGTTTTTCACCGTAACTAACAAAATTAATAATTCAATTATTTTCAATTAAACAATCTACAACACAATGTTGATGTCCTCTTCTCGAAAAACTGGTGGTAAACCATTTGGACCACCGCTCCAACCACAAATGTCAACGTCATATTGAAAATTCTTTCAATCAGAATATCACTTGTGGAAATATGAACTAACTCAAGTGATAAGTTTGAGAATATTTTTCTTTCCTCTTCTGAAACAAGAGGAACTTCGCATGTCGAGCACTTCCTATCGGTACGCACTGGGTGTGTCTTTCATGCTACGAAGAGCTGATGCATCGATGTGGTCAACCGAATCTTTTTCGGAACATAAGGTGTCGATCGTTTCAGGTCCAATGAGGGGACCATTTGGACCATCCCTCCTAGAGCTGGCATGTTTGGAGACACTAAAGCTGGAGCCGTAATCCCAGCTACAATTGCTCTTCTGAATGCTTTCGCTGTTGTTTTGGGTATCTTCAATAGCTTGAAGAGACAATACGCATCCACAACACAATCATCAAGGAATTGAAAAAATATAGTATACCTGGTCGAATTTTTCAACCTCATTCATTTATTTTGAGAAGTATCCCACAAGCATAAGTGGAATGATAAAATCACAATAAAAAAATCACTATCAAATCGACGTTGTTTTTTTACCCTATCGAATAATTTATCAAACAAAATTTGGTATTTACCCGGCAACAGTACGAGGATATTTCAATGCAAAAATGAGATATCAAATCTCGAACGTCAAAATTCACAAAAGAAGTATACTAAGGTAGACAACAAGCAGAAAAAATTTATTTCCTGGCAAATACCACGCAAAAAATTCAATTATATCTACCCGTAGTCTATGCACCGATTCACTATGTGAATAAAGTATGCAAGTGTTTCTTTCCTCCTAACACGCGACAATGAATAGTCTACCTTATCACAGATGTTTCGTTTTTATTGGGGGGAATTGTTGACGTTGGATATTTGATATCTCATTTCATTCTTGCGTTACTTATTGCAATTCATGGCTCTTTCCTAATGTCAATATATTTCGATAAAACGGCCACGTGCTTCTACTGATGAACGTTAATCAATATCAGCAATGAACCAAACTTCCAACCTCATTGAAGTTGTTAATAACCAGTGGCATATATTACGTCCGAACTGAAATACACATGTTATACTGCGTGATGCGGTAACCAAAAAGTGAATGGGCAATTTTGAATGACAAAATGAACCACCATGCTAGCACGGAAAAATCAAAATAATGGTGGTCCAAATCTTGAACCACCGCGGTAATTGGAGCACTTTTAAGGTGTTCCAAATCTTTGACAACCTGATCAATAAGAGTTGAAGTAATAACGGCAAGGGACCACCCTCCCTACACTGTGTACAGCATATCACCATTATTACTTCTCGTGTTCCAAGTTGGTAGGTAGGTAGGTAGTTAACCGATTCATGAACTTAAAATCAGCAAAATCACATAATCGGAGCTGATTTTGAAATGACAATAATAGTCCCAAAAAGAACTCGCACTCTTGGTAAGCAAGAAAACTAGTAACACGGGGACGCCTAAAACTTCGAGACAATGTGCTGACAAAGTATTCCTATTTGTCTCGAATGAATCGTGTAATTTATAGTTTATAACGTTGCCTCTCATTTGTTGACAACCTTCTGGTAGCTCTGTTTGATATTTAGTCATTGGGCGTATCTCCCGGTAAGAATGAAAAAGTTTTATCGGTATTACTCCGACTATGTTCTCCAACGAGCTAATCAATTGAAGGAGGTCTGGCAATATTCACCTGTCTCGAATGTGATAGTTCCCATGCTGACCCAATATATCTTCAATAGCAGCCATGGTATGATCCATCAACTGAAATAAATATGGACTAAATCAAATCTTTCACTTTCAGTTTAAAGAAAATATAAATATCAACAACTGTTATCTAGAGTTTACAAATTATATTGGATCATATCAGAAGATGGAAAAAAACGAAAATATTCGATTTCTATGACTTCGAAAAAGAACAAGAATTTTCAACCTGAGGAATTTCATACATAGAGAGCGTGCGATTTCAACATGCAACATACTCCTAATTTGGAACCCATCGAACGGCTTTCATAACCAAAAATCCACAAAATAGTACTCAACTGAATCGAAAAAGAGAACAAATCCCAAATATTCAGATTTTCAAGACACACTATTGTTTGTTGAAGGGGTCAAAATCGCAGAAAAAGAGAACAAATCCCAAATATTCAGAAGGAGTCAAAATCACAGAAACGACTAGTAGGCGTATTTTTTTCGAAGTAAGTAGACTATTTAATTCAAGCTGAGATACCCATATAAAATTTTAACGCATTATAGGATGTCGAATTTAAAAAAAAATATGCATCGATTTATTATGTATCTAAATCTAAGGATTGTGTTCAACCAGTGTAGTGGATATTCAATAAAGAAGCGCCAATCAATGCGCTAAGTTACGAAGTTTTATCGTTCTAACTTATACAGGAAGATATCTCTCGTCGTCCAAAAATCAATAAAATTATGAGATTGAAAACATAATGATGAATATTTCCTCTCATCATGGCAAGAATATTCTGTGGTGTGGAGTGTATACCTGCATCACTTTCACATGAATATATATTTATATACATTTCCATTGGATGATAAATGCAAAAATAAATTATTCACAAAAAGTTCATTAATTCATAATGTAGTCACGTTCATTTGTTGGCCTCTTGTTTTGCCAGATATAACGCCATTCGTTTGTTTATGTTGGGAGAATTTTTATGAAACTAGATACCGAAACGTCAACGAATTGCGAGAAAAAATTCGAGAAGACTTGAAGATCTGAATATTTCAGATCACATTCTCGAAGAGACCTAGTAGAGTGATATTTCATGGAAACCTCGTTTCTGAGAATCGGTCAACGGGTTCCAAAATAAGAAGGTGAAGCGAGTAGAAATCGCACACACTGTATGTATAATATCGATTCATGCAAACTGTAAAAATAATTGAATGCTGGTTTTCAAAATGCCTCTTTATCAAAAATGTATTTCCAATCAAAATAGCAGTATTTCTAGAAATCATAATGAGTTATTGTTACACAATGAAACAATATCAACACTATTCACTAATTCAACAATGAAGAAAAACGATCGTGAAACGTGAAAAAATGAAATATTAAAAATTCTTTAAAAAACATTTTCAATGCAACCCAAAAGACTATTTAATTCATTATCCTAGGTAATTTTATTTCAAGTATATTGTTTTGAAAAAACTACAAGGAAATTCATGCGACTCTGATCTGCAATAATTTAGACCTGAATCAGAGCTCTTGAAAACCAATCAATTCATAATTATATTCATCTAAAACATTTGGGACCAGAATCAGAGCTTTTGTACTCCAATCAATACTCACCCTCTCATGAATTCTCTCATTCATGGTCGGTTTTTTTTTCTCTGCAGTTTTGACGTTTAAGATCTTGACCAGCGGCTTGATGGTGATACCCTATAAATTAAAACAAGCTTCTTACTTATTATAACCTAGTTAAATCCATAATCTGCAGATTCGCAGAAATGACGAATTAGTACATCATGGTGATGTATAGTATATTCTGCAATGAGCGTATAATAGCCATTAAACGCGGGAATAAGACCATAAAGAGAAAACTTGTGAATGTTCAAGACTAACAATATGCCTTTTGGGAAGTTTTGAAATTCTGAGTGGTTCCGGAGCTATGCCGAAATAAACGAAATTGGCTGATTCAGTTTTTATTTTTTCCTGACGTTAATCAATTAGATATAAAAAAGATTTTTTCCCATTGCCACTCTTTGAGCTTTACAAAACAACGTCCCAACGGTTTTGTGCAGGGCTCAAGGGGACACGTAGGAGCCCATCCAAAATGTTTGCTTATATCTCGAAGAAGATGCATCCTATTGGTTACAAAAGTGAACCTGATGAAATCTGCCACAAAATTTAAATTCTTTATTTTCTCGTTCTCCATCCACCAATTGAAATCAACTGTTTGTCTTGCTAACACTTTGGTTATTCTATTGATCTCGATCTATATACATAAACCAACAGGTATAATATAACTATCTCTCTGTGAAAAAAGATATGTATTGTATTTTTCTGATGCAGAAGGAGTTCTCCTGAAGAAATAGTTTTTGAATAAACCTAGTTTGCAACTTCCTGTATTTCTGATTATATTTGATTGACCAAGAAAATAAGTGATGCGATTCTGATCAATCAAATCTGCACCCTGCATATACAATTTAGACCGTGATCCCTAATTCCAGACAATATTCCGAGCTTTCCTCACATGATAAATACAAAGGAATCCAGATAATTGAAAAAAACTGGTTTGTATTCCATGCAATTATATTTCAAAAATTGTAGCAAAGCGCTTCCAACTGTTAAGTCATCATCAGTGCATACCTGAAATAAGTGAGTATGATTTCGTGAAATGAGGAATTGAGGAAACATTCTTATCAGTGTGGATAAAGATAAAGAAAACATTTTTCATTTTTATGTATATGAAGGTAAATCAATACTCACTAGTCAGGTATTACAAGATTTCCATTAATTCAAAAACATCTGGTGTCAAATACTTTTCACATTAATGAAATATGTTTGGTTTTCCCAACATTGAGATAAACCCGTAAAAATTTCTAAAATTTAAAATTTGAAACTCGTCAACGAATTTTACCTGTTGATTGTTCAATTGTTCATAGAGAAGTGATGATGAGATTGAAGCAGCATTGAAATAGAAATTTTGTGATGTGGATTATTGACATGGATCAATAAATAGAACATAAGTCAGTAATTCATCATTGGAAAATTTTTCTGGAAATAAAAAAATCCTTTATGGTTATTTCAATCTTATGTGTGAAGGAATGTAAGATCTGTTCAGATTTATTTGTGAGTTCAGACAAAGATCATTGTTGAGCAGCTCCTCATCAACATATAAATCTTATAGAAAATCTAGTCTGTTGTAATTTTCAGATGATACCAATTTCAAAAGCTGAGAGTTTTTGTTGGGACTGAAATTATGGTTGTTAAAACAGAGGTGATGTCCAAAAGCTGAGTTCTTGTAGGGATTCAAAAGTTCGTTTATGCGGACTCTCAAAGGTCTACAAGTTCTACCAATATATGCTGCATTGCAATCATTCCAACTCAATTTGTAATTGCCACTTTTTTGAAGTTTTTTGATTTCATCTTCCGAATTTACCAGGTGTCTGATAAGGTTATTATCAGTTTTGAAAGAAATTTCAATGTTCTCGATAATACTCCTGAAACATTTTGTAATTTTATTGAAACAAATTTGCCTATTGTGTTGATTTTGGGTGAAGCTAGGTTACGTTCTTTGTTTTTTTTTTCTGAATTGAGTACCTCCAACAATAACTACAACCCCAACACTATCCCGACTCGACTCGACCACCAGCCCAGTGGCTTAAATGGTTAGAAAATATATCGAAAATATAATTCAACTTTTATTTATGTACTTTTCGAGAACTACCTCTGTTCCTTCTATATCTCTATATAACATAATTATAATTTTTTTATATACCAACCACTTTCATGCATTTTATATACTATTCGAACATATAGATGCGCATATATTGGCTTATATATGGATCAAGAGCAATGACAAATACGAAAATTGAGTTGAATTCTGCAAAATACTCAAATTTACACATTATGTTCATATTGCATTTACTTTTGATCTATTACAGATAATAGTGGAATATATTCCTGAGGAGAATTCGATGCTCTACAACTTATTCTCATATGACTTCTTGGTGGGACGAAAAGCCAAGGAGTTAGCAAGATAAATAAGATGAGAAACGCGAAGCAAAATAAGCGAAAGAAATTGATAAAATCAATCATGAAGCTGATGTTGTCAGTTATACTTTTGTACGTGTCTCCATGCATCCTTCTCACTTCCCAGGAGTGACAACTTTCAGTATGTTCACTACCTCACTGAACGAAAATAATTTCAATCAGTACATTGAATATGGAAATAGTGACATCGAATCGGCACCACCTGAAATAATGGACGCTGCTTAAGTTACATCTTTGAGATGACTTCACACGTTCAAAAATCAATTTTCTGCACTCAAACGACTCCACACTTCTGATGTGATATACTATCATTCAATGGTTTTTTGAAAATATATTGACATCAATTGAATCACATTTCGACATCATCCTTAAAAGATACTTTTTGAATATATTTGAAACAATGTATCATTTCGATCATTCTGCTGTAGTAGAGATAATTCATCGGTGGATCTAACGTGACATATCAATGTCATCATTCAATCTTCAATATTGTCATATATTCATGATCGTTTATATTCATGTTCGAATCATTGCGATGAAAGATTCTTATCAAGAACTCGGAACAGGCGATTCGTTCCAACGTTGAAAAAATGTATGAATTTTTCAACCAGAAACATGGATTCCCTCTTGGGAGTGTACCTACCACTATTATATGTATAGGTGGCGCCGGTTCCTCGAATCATTTGTTGAGGAATTCGAACGAGAGTGGCAAATGACGATATCCTAATGGGGTAGCGTCACACATTGTATTTTATTCTATATCTCATAAATGAAGCTGTTAAGGACATGTATTCATATTAAATATTTCGAGCAATCTCCCCGCGAATGATGTGAATGTACTCAGTCAACACCCGAATATCCTTCAGATCAATATTTATGTAAATTTCCAAATCCTCATTCGTTGCCAGAGCCGTTCACCTGAAAAAATACGGTGAAGTAGACCACTGCAATGGTTGTAGTCATGAACATGGGCTGCAACTTGACAATGTGTGGATCGATGAGCAGAACTAGAGCGAACGCCACAGCACCCCGTAACCCACCATACGACATAACGAACTTCTCGACTGTGCTCAACTGGTGCAGACGAAATCGGTTAGCTACTGCTGTGAATATTATGACCCCTGAAAAATAAGATTAGTGTATATGAGACGTGATGGTACGAATCCATCAAATTACGAGTACTTGTCTGTCAATAGGGCAAAAATTGCTTTTCCTTATTGAGCAGAGATCTAGCACCTGCCAAGAGGTTATTTCGACAAGCGTGAACACGAATGAGGAGCCTTATTTATGTATGAGTTATCAATTTACCATTTCTCAATGTCATCTAAAATGTTATTACATAGATAGGTACCCCAACTCTTGCTATCATTATGTCAGTCACATCATTCGTATGTATCTCTTCTGCCTCTTCTGCTAACCCATTTAGCGAACGAGTAATTCTTCTCAAGGTATGAATATTTTTCTCCCCTGTCAGTACTGAATTTTTAGTAACCGAAATCGTTTTCAATATTAGAACGTAAAATTACTCACCCTAAAGTGAGGAACACACTCATTTATTGTGTGTTTTCATTCTATACCAACTAACAGAAAGTGAATAATTTTTCTATAATCGAACTAAACGACGTGGATTGCCGTGAAATTATCAGTGCCAGATTTGAATATTGTAATGGATTGGGGTAAAGTCAAGGATAAGTGTAACCAATATTAAAATATCCTCCTGTATTGGAAAAGAGTAAAATATCCTGAAAGCTATACTTTGGAGAAAGATGACAGAATAATGACAGTTCTCGAAGGTTCTAGAACAACTAACGGCAGAAGTCAAGTCGAATACGCAGTTGCGTTACGTGAACATCGTTAATTACCTTAAAAATGAATAGTTCTTATAATATATAGGTATGTATATATTTTTTGTAACGCGTGGTCGTTAAAATAAATTATTTATTGATTGAAACTCGGTCTTTTTTCACTTTTACTCACGTAGTTGAACTTCTTTCATTACAATGATTGCATTTATGCAGAAATTCAACAATTATCATTCGATATTTGTAGATTACGAAGTAGGTCAACTTTTGAACTCTCTTGGATTGAATGTATAAGATTTTCTTCATGTGCGCAAATATTACACGAATGACCGCGGATTAGTCCGCAGATGAACGAGGATTTATTTATTATATTTCTGTGGTCTGATATTTTCCCAAAATTCTTCTGCGTCTGCCGTGGAACACCGTGTGAGCCTTTTTTCAGGATGACTAATTCAACAGAATAGTCTGGATAATGTCTGCGGAGTTCGAAGAGAAGATGTCTATATTTTGTCTGTTTCTTCTTCTCCTTGTTGGAGTAGAGGTTTATTTATGTTGGCTTTTCTCCGAGCGTGGTCGAGCCCAGTGACTGAGTCAAGAGCTCTCCACTTGGCATCAAAAATCAGCAAGAGTTAATCTGCTGCTTGACGTGCTGCCTTGAAAATAATGCTTCTCCTGCGTATTATTGGCTTTCGACCATTTGCAGCAGGGGATCCGAACTCCTGGTGACTTTGCAGGCATTATCCAGAATCATTCTGTTATGAAGATACTTGAGAGTCCACGGCCTACCTGATTTCTTGGGAGATATGACTGTGGAACTGACGAAGTTGGATGCAGGCTTCTATTGAGGTGCATCATCTCGCGAGTACTTACATCAATTTGATGATTCACTTCGTCGAAAGCCTTTCTGAAATCTGTGTAGACTTAGTCTTCTTGTGCACCACGATCCATGAACCTATGAATATCATGAAAAAGTACTAGTAACTTTGTAGATACTGACTTTTTTCGTACGAATCCGTGTTATTCTTCAGAAGTTTAGCTTTTCAAGTGGACAGGTAGGCTATGAATATAACAAATAGTAAATGTCCGAGATTTGAAACCTGTGAAACACCTGAAAAAATCTTGTATATGTTTGACATAACTCCATCACATTTCACCTTGTTTATTCGATTTTTCAGATAGGAAGTGGATATTTCGAGAGTATGCTACAGTTTTTGGTAGCTCTCTTAACAAAATAATATGATTCATTTTGTCGAAAGCCTTTCTCAAATCTGTGTAGACAATGTCTATTTGTGCATCACGATCCATGAACTACCAAGTTTGTGGATGATGATTTTCATGGTACGAATCCATGTTGTTCTTCACAAAAATAGCACTTCATTCCATGTGACACTTTCATACGAGTGACCTGCTCGAACAACATCGCATCAGAAAATAATACAAATATTGGTCATTAATTCTCAATTTGTGATGCGTTTCTAGATCTATGGGGTTCACATACAAGATCCTCCCTTCGATTCGGAATAGGTTCCATTTTTCCACTTAACATAGTCATGTGGGTACTCTGAGAGGAGGATTTTTCACACATTCCAAATATATCATTTTACCAATGTACAAAGTGTCATGGTTGAAGAGGTTTCAAGCAAAATTCATCGAAATAATAAAAAAATCTATGAAAACATTACACAATCTCTTCGTGGTCGATCCAGCTTTTCAACGAATTATCAAAAAATATTCACTTCCGGTTTTCATTTTTCCACTCAACATAGTCGAGTGGGTACACTATAAACCAAGTCCCAAGGTTTGCGAGATATCAATCAAAATTTATCTAAATAATGAGAAAATCCATAAAACTGTTTACCATCTCTTTGAGTATTGCTTTTCTAACCGATCCATATTATTGATGAATTATCGAAATATATCCTCTTCCAGTTCGTAAAAAAGCGAGATGAAATAAAAATAATGATATGTTCGTGATTCCCATAACGTTCGGACATCGAAACAACAACTACCGGTTCCACTTCCGGTTACGATGTTTTCAAAAAACAGAGCCATGTGGGTACTCTGAGAGAAGAATTTCTCACGGACATCCTGAATATATCAACTTACCTATATACAAAATCTCAAGGTTTGCGAGATATCGAGGAAAATTGGTGAAATAGTCGAAGCAACACGCATGAAAGTGCTATGAAGAGTCGATTTGTTTTCACGGTCAACTCATGTTTTCATCGTATCAATTAATATGCTAGTAGAAGACTATAATTTTTGTACAACCCATATCAGGAAACAACGTTTTTACCATTGTGAAACTCTTCTAAGTGAAATGATAAATAGAAAATCGATAATCGATATAGAGGTGATCGATAACACATGGAATATTATCGGAACTCTCGAGGTGAATTTTTCAAATTCATAGAGTTATTGGAATCTCAAAAACGGAGCTGTGATCAAGGTATGTTTATAAATTCAAAGGCTTTATAATTATTGAGATCACATTATATTGAAGCCAGATACTTCAATCATTGATCACCTCGGAAAATATGTCTCGAAACAAATATACTTTTCCATATTCAGAATCGCACTTTCAGGAGAGAGAATATCTGTCAACGTCTGCAGAAATGAATGCTTTCCTACACAATATATTCGATAGCTTCAACGATAGAACCAACAGGATGATGAAATACAGGGATGTAAAAACTATCCATTCTGGCAAAAATATACTGGGTGTATAAGAAATGACACTTAGTATTTTCAATAGGTGTAGCGTTCGAAAAAATACAAATATACTGACTGGTACAGTATGTATCAAGAATTAAAGATGACGTTAAACGTTTGATAGGGATAATTCGATAGTTGACGCTCAACGACTGGAACTTGAGAGCCTTGGTCACGTGAGGGTGGATATATATTATGATCAGTGACGAAATTAATTTGATATTGAAGAATTATTGAAAAAGTATTCCTATATTTTCGTGAAAATGCGACATGGGAGAAAACAAATGATACTAATTGTATTGATCCCCATGATGAAAAGAGCTCAAACTTTTGGTTTTACTTCCAGTGTCATCATTTTTCCAGTGAACAGAGTTATATGTGTACTCCAGAAGAATAATTTTTCACGGAAATTTCGAAAATTCAACTTGCTTATATTTTGAGACTTGAGGCTTGCCAAAATTGATATCAATTGATAAACTTTCGAAAACGATGACAAACGTTATGAATACAACACACATATGTCGCGCAAGTACAAAAAACGTGCTGACGTGGCACCCTCATTAGAAAACAATCAAAAACTATGAATAGCACGACGAAAAATCACGCATGCGTCTTACATATATCGATGATTTGAAAAACAAAACTTCATGCATTCTTTGAACAAGTGAAAAACATCAATTCATGCGTCTAACATACGTTATGCAAACGTCACACATTCATCGAGAATCTATCAAACAGCGTGTGAAAACCATAAAAACGATTAATAACGTACTGACATCGCGAATCCAAAAAGGTAGCTGTTGAAGTTTAACATCTGGCATCCGACATTCGGTGTCCGACATTTGACGCTTGGTGTACTAAGATCTCTGTTGTTCACCAACATGAAGTTGTACATATAAAAAACATCGAGAACGTAAAAAAACATGACGCATGCGTCGTGCATCCGTTGCGCATACGTCATATATACGTCATGCAAACGTAGCGCCTACATCGAGAATTCATAATACAACGTGTGAAGAACCTTGAAATGATAAAAAGCATGAGAATACATCACGAATTCATTATATAATGTTGAAAATTAAAAAAATCACGCATGCGTCGTACGTACACCACGCAGACGTCGTGCCTTCGTCGGAAATCTTCTAAGCAACGTAGAAGAACTCCAAAAACAATAAATAACATGACGAAACGTTAGACATGAGTCATACATATATTGCATCATCGTCGTGTCCTTGTCAAAAAGCAATCAAACAACGTGTAAAAATGTTCAAAACGATTTATAAATTCAGTAAACATCACTTATTCATTGAAGAACGTCAAAAACGTTGAAGAAACATCACGCATACGTCTTACATTAGTCGAAAATGCGTCGTACATACATCGTTTAAACATCGCGTCTTCTTCGAAAACCTACCAAAAACGTGTCCAAACCTTTAAAATTATCAATAGCATTACAAGACGTCTCCCAATCATTGAAAAAACTCTAACGACATGACGTATCCTATACCGCCAATGTCAAGATTCCGAAGATATAATACGATGATGAAATGAGAAACTGCAGTTGATAGTCATAGGCATTGATGAAACACAAAATAGTGGATATTGGACGACTACTGGTAATTTTCGAGGTACCTCAGAAACAATGAATAACTATTTATATGAAATCAGATTTATATTGTCCTATAGAACTTTTTCATGATAGAAACTATGAAAAATTATAAATCTCATAGTAGACGATAAAATAAACCAATAATCAGAATATTGATAGATTTCTTCATTGAATAAACAGGAATTCACAATGAATTCCACTTATGTGAATCAGTGATGTTGTTCAAGCCCTATTTGAACTTGATCAATAAACACTGAAGGTCGAGTGGTCACAGCAACTTACCGATTTCTTGAAGATGATGATGGAGATGATATGGTCAACCACAGTTTTGAGTATTCAATTCCCGAATACTCGATTCTATTCGGTCTTTCGACAAGCTCGAACCTAGCTAGCTACTGTGAACCACTTTTTCGCGAAAGGAAACAAAAAATATTCGAGACTCGGTCTAGTTATTATAAATATGTATTCACCCAAATAGGAAACTTAATATAATTCAGTGAAAACCCAAAATTAACAATATACTACCAATTCCCGTTTATTATATACAGGGTTTTTGGCATCAACATACCGCCCACCATGAAAGACCTGAGCGTCTTTCAGAATTCCGCTTGATTAAGCAACGGACATAGTTTGACCAAGGGCCGCTTGATGACTCCCTGGCCAACCTTTACGGTTGCCATTCTACAAACATCATCTGAGCCTGGATGAACTTCAGTTATGCGCCCTAACCTCCACTTCAAAGGAGGGGTATTATCATCTTTAATTATGACCAATGTCCCAGGCACAACCTTAGAATCATATTTGGTCCATTTCTTACGTTGCATTAGGGTATTAAGATACTCATGATGCCACCTCTTTCAAAAATCTTGGTGTAATCTTAGTACTAATTGCCATCTAGATAAGCGATTCAAGGTAACATGTGTTAAATCAGGATCAGGCAATGTTGTCAATGGTTCCAAACAAAGAAAGTGCCCTGGAGTCAAAGCATTCAGATCATTGGGATCGGAACTGATGGCACATATTGACCGTGAATTGAGAACTGACTTGATTTGTATGAAGGCAGTAGACAATTCCTCGTACGTGAAGATCTGATCGCCAACAATATGTAGCAACCTTGATTTGACCGATTTGATACCGGCCTCCCACAACCCTCCGAAGTGAGGTGCAGAAGCAGGATTTTGCGTAAAAGTTATCTTCTCAATTTCAATTGCACCTTTCATTAATTCCAAAATATATTTACTAGCCCCAATGAAGTTAGTACCACAATCACTGAATATTTGAGAACAACGACCACGACGAGCAATAAATCTTCGAAGAGCCCTCAGAAAAACTTCTGTGGAGAGGTCGACGGCCAATTCCAAGTGCACGGCCTTAGTAGCAAAGCATATAAAAAGGCAAAGATACGCCTTTTGAGTTTTTGCACCACGAACCTTGCCGAGTGTGATTGTAAAGGGTCCTCCAAAGTCAACCCTACATGAAAAGGGCTTTAACTCTCTAACACGAAGTGATGGAAGATTGCCCATTTATGGCTGAAAATGTTTCGGATTCAAACGAAAACATCTATGACAACGACTTAGCACAAAATTTAACACATCCATTGTTCATGTTAGTTTTCAAGTTTGTAATAAAAATTATTTTTTAAAAAAGCAAGTCCGTCGTTGCCGAACTTATTTGGCGCAGTCGGTAGGAATGCCGAAATCACCGCGAATCGATCGAAGTGATTTTCGTTTCTACGATTAATCGAACTTAAAATCGGAAAAATCAGTGCTGGAAGAAGTAATAAGCAGAGCGGCTCCTCGAACTTCAGGACACCCAGTCAATCGTTGACCTGCCGAAGACCAATTCAGCCCTATTTTTCGAGAAGAGGAACTACAATGTTCTCTTCTGCAGGAAAGAAGTAGTTGGAGAAGACAAACATAGCTTTTCTGATACAGACTTCCTATAGTGGTAAAGGCGATGACCAAAGGCTTGCTTTTTCTGTAAGTGCATTTCCATTTTTTTATGTCGCTAGAGAATATTCTTGAAAGGTTAAATCAACTGTCTTTAACTGACTCAGACGATATTAATTCAATTCCAGAACCAATTGTTAATAAAATAATTTATATTTGAATATTTCATACAATTTACCCAATACAAGTTCAAATATGGTTCCACCACCTCAACCGGGTATGGCACCCCAATTCAAACCAGAATATCTCAGTTGTGTGCCTAACTTTGATGGCAACCCAAACGAATTAAATAGATTTTTAAGTACATGTAAATCCCTCATCAAAGCATTCTGTGATGCAACCAGACCAGATGATTTCCAAAATACATTTCTATTAAATTCATTAATTGGAAAGCTCAGTGGCAATGCCAAGCTAGTCACAAATATACAAAGCGTTTCAACGTGGATTGACTCTATATAGAAATTTTGCAGACCAACGAGACGAGGCTTGTCTCAATAGAGATCTCGTCATGCTTAGACAATTCCCGAATGAAAAACCACAACAATTCTTCGATAGGTGTCTGCAAATTCTTAATTTACTTTGTTCATATATAGATGCGCATGACCCTACAATCGAAGCGCGCACCCTCAAAAGGGATTTATGCAACAAATCAACCCTCAAAACATTTTTATCTGGTTTACGAAAACCATTAGGAACAACCATCAGAAGTATGCGTCCTGATAATTTGCATCAGGCACTCCAATTCATAATACAAGAAGAAAATGTATATTATTACCAAAATCAAATGAATAGAATCACTAATAGACAAAATCCGGTTCATTCACGTAGTATGCAAAGTCCACAACAAAGAAATCCAGATACAATTCAGAGAACGCCTAATTTCAGTAGTTTCAATAATACTACATGATTTAATCAATTTCAACCACCACAAACATCTCAAAATAGATTCCCATCACAGCCAATTAATATCCAACCTAGAATGAATGGCCCACCACAAACATTTTTCCGTAATTCTCAAGTATTTGGACAACCAAATTCGAATCCTCGTCCAAATCAAAACGTTTTCAAACCAAATCCCAATAGAAACATCACAAATCCAACTCCTATGAGTATTTCCACTAGAAATACGGTTTCTCGTCCCCAACAACAAAATTATTTCCAAAACCAAGGTGGTCCAAGAAATTTCATATCTGAAGAACTGTATAATGTTCAATCAGAGGAGACTGATCAATCGATACCAATTACTTCAAATGAGCAAGAAATTGAACCCGAACCGTACTATGAAAATAATTGCGATTTTTATGAAGGAGAGGAAAATTTTCAGGAAGATCCTCAGAATTCCGAACAAACATAACACCCGAAATTATATCAATTAATAATGTAAGTTCTAGTGAACTACCATATATCATTTGGCCAGAACATAACCTTAAATTTCTGATAGACTCAGGTTCAACCAAATCATTTATTGATCCAAATTTAGCATTCAAAATATACCCAAATACCATTAAAAATGACCCATTCATAGTTTCGACAGTATTCCAAAAATCTGCTCATAAGTTCAGTGCGTTAATCCCAATTTCGAACATATTTAGAATATCTGGAAATTTAAAATTTTATTTGTTCAAGTTTCACAATATCTTTGATGGACTAATTGGTCTTGATAATCTCAAATTGTTACAAGCCGGTTTAGATTTTGATAAAGCTATGTTGATAACACCACATGCAAGGATTAAATTACAGTATCA
Source organism: Chrysomela aeneicollis (assembly GCA_029955515.1). Classification (NCBI taxonomy): domain Eukaryota; kingdom Metazoa; phylum Arthropoda; class Insecta; order Coleoptera; family Chrysomelidae; genus Chrysomela; species Chrysomela aeneicollis. Next base: position 3,694,443 of record JARUHQ010000030.1, on the reverse strand, counting down.
TAATACTCATAACCAACTTAATCTAATATCTGTTTCACCGCGTTCAGAACAAGTGATAAAAATCAGGACGAACATTCATGACGGCGAAATTATCATTCCTCATCAAAAAATACATAACTGTGAGATTCCCGAAAGCCTCAGCGTCGCGAGAAACGGAGAAGCGCTAACAACAATATTAAATAACACGATACGTTGTATTACATTGGACTTCTCAGAACCTATTGTTGTCGAGACATTTGATAGAGTTGGAATAAAAGAGTTCAGTTTGAATAACTTTGATGACACGGAAAAACCGAGACTCGACTTATCTAAGATAAGAACCGGGCATTTGAATATTGAGGAAAAATGCATGATCGAGAATCTATGTAAGGAATATTCGGACATTTTTTATCAAGAAAATACACCGTTTACTTTCACTAATAAAATAAAACATTATATTAAAACGACAGACGAGACTCCAGTTTACACCAAGACATACAGGTATCCATTCATTCACAAGCAGGAGGTCGAAAAACAAATAAATAGTATGCTTGACCAAAAAATAATTCGACCCAGTTGTTCTCCATGGTCGTCCCCCATTTGGGTAGTACCTAAAAAGGCGGATGCTTCAGGTCAGCAAAAATGGCGTGTTGTAGTGGATTATCGGAAATTGAATGAGAAGACAATTGACGATAAATATCCATTGCCCAACATTACCGACCTGCTTGACAAACTGGGAAGATGCTAGTGGCTTCCATTAGGTCGAAATGAATGACGAAGATATTCAGAAGACCGCTTTCAATACTGAAAATGGACATTATGAATATCTAAGGATGCAATTCGGCTTGAAGAACGCGCCAGCTACGTTCCAGAGGATAATCGATAATATCCTTCGTGGTATACAGAACGAAAAGTGCCTTGTATACCTTGTATACCTAGATGATATAATCATATTTTCCACTTTCCTTCAGGAACATATAGAACGACTAAGAGCTGTATTTCAACGTCTAAGAGAGTCAAATTTTTAAATTCAAATGGACAAGTCGGAGTTCCTGCGTAAAGAAGTGGCCTATCTTGGTCATATAGTCACTCCCGATGGTGTAAAACCTAACCCAGACAAAATTCGAGCAATCAAAAATTTTCCAATTCCTACTACGACCAAACAAATAAAAGGATTCTTAGGGCTATTAGGTTATTACAGGAGATTTATCAATAATTTCGCCAAGATCACCAAACCCTTAACAAAGTGTTTGAAGAAAGGTGCAAAAATCATTCATGATGAAGAGTTCAAATCTTGTTTCGAAAATTGTAAAAATCTGTTAATCAATGAACCCATTCTCCAATATCCAGACTTTTCAAAACCATTCAATCTCACTACAGATGCGAGCAATGTCGCTATTGGTGCTATATTGAGTCAAGGACCCATTGGAAAAGATCTCCCAGTGGCGTACGCGTCTCGTACCCTCAATGACTCCGAAAGACACTACAGCACTATTGAGGAGGAACTTTTGGCGGTGGTTTGGGCAACTAAATATTTTAGGCCCTACCTGTTTGGTAGAAAGTTCAACATTTTGACAGACCACAAACCCCTTCAATGGGTATTCTCTTTAAAAGATCCAAGTTCCAAATTAATGCGCTGGAGAATGAAACTTGAGGAATATGAATTCAATAACTATTCAATAACATACAAAAAAGGTAAATCAAACACTAATGCTGATTGTTTATCACGCATAGAACTTCATGTTAAAGAAACTGATAACATTTTCGATTATATACAAAAATTTAATCAAAATCTTTCGAATTCACATAAGGATGACAACATTTCTACTCAAGTACAACCAGACGATGACTTGAACACAAATGAGAATAACATCGAAGATAATGAACCTCATAATGAAAATGACGATGTTACCGTTCACACGAACGCTGAAGAAAATCCCATTGTAGAAATTCCTATTTCAGACCAACCTGTAAACTATGGTCAAAATCGAATAATCATTAATTCTGCCTTACATTCACCTGCGAGACCAAAAATTACCATACTGTTCGAAAAGAAACAAAGAATTTCTGCTCAGATTTCTAAAAACAACTTCGACCAAGACATTATTAACGTTATAAAAGAATATATAGCTCCAAACGTACAGTACCATTTGTACTTTGAACATCCTGAAATATATGAACCGTTCTGTGAAGTAGTCAGAAAAAATTCAAAAGATGTAAGATGAAGTTAATCGACGTTACGAATAAAAATGATATTCCCGAAATAATTCAAGCCTATCACGAGGGGAAAACAAACCATCGTGGAATAGAGGAAACAGAACATCGTATTAAACAAAGATATTACTGGCCTAATCTGAAAAACTCTGTACAGACTTTCATAAATGATTGTGAAATATGCCAACAGAGTAAATATGAAAGACATCCGATCAAAACCCAAATGAATATAACTCCGACAGCAACGATAACTTTCGAAATTATACATATGGACACTTTCACATTAGAACAAAATAAATTCTTGACACTAATTGATAGTTTTTCAAAGTACGCACAAGCGTATTCCCTAACATCCTTAGATTCAACACAAATAGTAAATCACCTAATCTCATTTTTCTCTCATCATGGAGTTCCTAATCAAATCATCGTAGATAATGGAACCGAATTTAAAAACACCGTAATTACTGAATTATTAGCACTTCACAAGATAAAAGTACATTTTTGTTCGCCAAATCACCCCCAGTCCAATGGCCAAATCGAAAGATTTCATTCCACTTTAACGGAACACATCAGACTTTTGAATACCCGCGGATTTTTAAGAACACCGATAAAAATCAAAATTACATATTATATTGGCATACAATCACTCAATCCATTCCGTCACAAAATTAAAACCGATCGATATTATAACAGGTCATCTAAAAACCGATAATCCATTCGATATCAATATCGAAAGAATTTTGGTCAATGATTACGTTAACGAACACAAGGAAAAAACGAAACTTCTCTACGCAAACCTCAATGAGAAACTCGTGGAGAATAAAGAAAAGCTTATTTCCAAATTAAATATAGATCGCGATAACCCAGAACAATTTCAAAGCGGTTCAAAAGTTTATGTAAAGAAAAACATAAGACAGAAACATTCAAATAAATTCCATAATCCAACAACGATAACCGACGTGAATATCGCTGGAAAGACCGTTTCTACGCCTCTACAAGAAAAGGTTCATATGGATAAGTTGAAAAGACCACTAAAGAAAACTTATGATTTCAAAAACTAAGCAGATTTATTTTATTTCAGAATACCTGTCTTCTTCGGACTTCAAGAAATAATAAAATTGCAAAACTTAGAAAAGAACCCAGGAATAGTACCTCTCAAATTAGGCACAGCCAAAATTCAAGAGTTTAGCCACACACTGATTCACTACTACGACTTGAATCCAATCATCTCAGAGATTGATAAATTGCACGTTCAGGCTTCAAATCTAATCAAATCATTAGAAACGAGTAAGTATTACTCTTTCGACACCTCAAATTATGGTAAAATCCTTCAACTAATAAAAGAAAAATCTGAAATGAAACTTAGAGACATTATCCCGCATCCTCAGAGGATGAAACGAGGGTTTTTCAACGGAATCGGATCAATTTTCGAATCAATAACTGGGAATTTAGACGCTAATGATGGCGAACGATATGAAAAAATTATAAACGAACTTCAAAATAATCAAATAAAATTGGCCTCAAATGTTGGAAAGCAAAATTCTATATCGATTGATATGATTAATAAATTTAATAAAACCATCGAACAAATTTCACATAATGAGAAGTTACTACAACAAAAAATTCTACAGGTTGCTTCAATTGTTCAAACAGAACCATACAGAGAAAATTCTAATGTGATCAAAGATATTTTCACTCAGCTTATAAATATGTATGAAATAATCACATCTATCCTACAAGATATCGAAAATTCACTGACATTCTGTAGATTAAATATTATGCATCCAAGCATTATCAAAACTTCTGAATTGTTCCTTGAATTAACGAAACTAAAAACTCTCTTCAATTCCAACCAATTACCATTCAAAATAACATTAGAAAATACTCTCAACTTTGAAAAAATAATCGATATCGAATGTTTCATCTTGAATAACAAGATAACCTATCTCCTCCGCTTTCTCATATCCATTTATTTTTGATTATTTCCATCTCTATTCTATCCCGGTATATAGTCGAGGTCAGTTCAAGACAGTGATTTCTAAATCTAAATATTTGTTGAAAAATGGCACGCACTCTACATCTCAAAGCGACACTTGTGCCAAAGCCACAACACGATTCTATGTCTGTATGAGGGCTTTTATCCAAGAAGTCTCCAAAAGCAGTCCTTGCGAAGTACAGCTGATGGATTTGACAACCGCATCCACATGTCAATCGATCAACATTCAAATCACCAAGCCGAAAATCAACCAACTAGAGGATTCTACCCAATGGATTGGAATATTTCCAAATAAAACTGCAATCAATCTTAAGTGCCAAGACCAAGAAAGCATCTCCAAAATTATTGGAACATATTTGATCGAAATTCCGAGCGGATGTCACATTGCCACTCGCCAGTTCGAAATTTATAGTCAACAACATGTGACCAATGCAAATCAGCCCATAGTTTTCCCAGAGCTAGACGAAGGTTCAGTTTCTACATCCCAATTGAATGTGGACTTTCAAATAGACGATTTAAATCTTGATGACCTACATGATCTGAAGACACAACTTATACAGAATAATCCTGAAATCTCCTTCACTGCAAGCAGTATATTCCAAATACCCAGTATATGGAGTAAGCTATACCTCCAGATGTCATAAAGTGAAGCCAGCTCAATCAGAAGAAATAATCCTTGGAGACGTTCAACTACCCCGCTGCACTCCGTAGTTGAATTTTTGAGGGGAGGAATTATCTCACCACCTAGCCGTGTATTCTGCTGACTCCGTAAGAACTCAACACCCCTGATTTCCGAGATGTCGAGCAAGCACCGAGGTTTCTTAATTCCAGTTCCCACAGAAAGCGTCAGTCAGACTTTAGATTTATTCAAGTAAACATCCATTGTTCATGTTAGTTTTCAAGTTTGTAATTAAAATTATTTTTTAAAAAAGCAAGTCCGTCGTTGCCGAACTTATTTCATGCGTCATGTTTTTTATCGATTTTGATGTTCTTAATATCAACAGCTTTATGTTGATGAACAACAGAAATCTTAGTACGCCAAGCGTCAAATGTCGTTCAACGAATGTCAGATGCCAGATGCTAAACTTTAACAGCTACCATTTTGGATTCGTGATATCAGTACGTTATCAATCGTTTCTATGGTTTCCACACGCTGTTTGATAGATTTTCGATGAATGTGTGACGTTTGCATGACGTAAGTTACGTGAGCGATATTCACGGATTTCCATGAAATAGGAATCGCTTCACCAGCAGTTTACCATTTTCTCGTGAGAACCGCTGAATCGCAACTCGGCAATTCCCGATTTGCGAGAACATTGTAATAAATATAATTCAGTCTTGACTTGAGATCGATGTAAGAAACTTGACAATAAAATTTATTATTTTTAAAAACCAAATCCGTGGTCCGGATCATTTAAGTGGCGCAGTCGGTAGGATTTTTCGTGGGAATCGATTCCGAAATCCTTTGAGTTCAACTCTTAAACGAAAAACGAACAATTTACAAAAAACACCGAGTGTTCAACTGTGGGGGACTCCAGCCAGGACAGCCGTTGCAGAAAGACACCGGGAACTAGAATGAGATCGGGCCTAGCGATATTGGTGGTGATTGTGTGAGTAGAATATTCACATTTTATGTCAGACTCCTCTTTACCTATTGAATCCCTGAGCGAAATCAATCAGGCTTCAGAGATAGATTTAGTAACAGATCGATTAGCTAGTTTTAATATTCAAAAAAATAATATGGCTCCGCCTTCATTAGACATGAAGAATCTTAGTGTGATTCCACAATTCGATGGAAATCCAAATAAACTTCATAGATTCATAACTGCATCCGAAGCAATTCTGAGGCACTATGCCGATCGTGATAATCCAAGCAATTTTCAGAATATTCTTTTATTCAATGGAATTTTGAATAAGTTGGAAGGAAGAGCTGAAGAAGTTTGTGCAATTCATGGAGTTCAAACTTGGGAAGACATAAAAAATGCATTAATACAAAATTTTGGGGACCAAAGAGACGAAAATTGTCTTAATCAGGATTTAGTTAATTTGAAGCAAAGACCCAATGAAACGCCTTCTCAGTTTCATGAAAAAGTTATGCATCTTTTGAATACAATTTGCAATTATATTAATTTGAATAGTGCCGTGACTCAAGTTGAGAGTAAGAGAGAATTCTTTACGAAACAAGCATTGAAAACGTTCCTTGCCGGTTTGAGAGATCCTTTAGAACCTATAATTCGTGCAATGAGACCTAGTACCCTCGCTCAAGCACTTCAATTCATTACAGAAGAAGATAATATCAAATACTATCAAAGATCTAATCCATCAACAAGCAATAACGTTGTTAGGAAACCTCCGACCAATAATACATATCAACCTGTTTACCAGAATTCTCAAAGTTATTTCCCTCAACCGCCTCGATACTATCAGAATCAATTCCAACCGAGTCGACCAAATTTTACTCCACAACAGAACTTTTCACAATTTCCCCAAGGACCTGTCAACATGCAAAGACACCCAAATCCCCCAGCACAAAAATTTCATACGAATTCACAAGTTTTTGGTAAGCCCAGAAATGTTTGGAAACCGACTAACCAAAGCCCACAAAATCGGCCTACACCTATGACTGTTTCTTCTCGCAATACGTGTCCTCAACTTAGAAGACATCCCGGTAAACATTTGTGTTCACACATTTCAGTCATATGATGGTTTTTGTGAAACGTATCATGAACGACGTTTAATGAAGTACATATAAACGTACGTTAGAAATCGATCACATCCGAGACTAAATGTATGCCAATATACGATCATCATACTCCAGATGTTTGCCATATGACATCAAACTTATGTCAAGTTCTTGATTAAAATCTTCGATCACGATTATTTGATCATGAATACATCAATTATATGATGATAATATTGAAGATCGATTGAAAACGTATATTTTCGATATTTTATCGAATATCATTAAGAAAACGTTACAGAAATTACGGGCAAAATATCGAATCATTACATTGTTTAGATGATATTGCAAAAATGTTCCTTCAAAGACGATCGTTTTAAGAATTGAAAAATTATGTATTTTTCATACCACGTCAGATGTCGTGAGTCGTTCATATCTATGACTGAATATATGCCAATTGGTGATAAACACACTCCAGACGTTTGTAATATGATATCAAACTAACTATCGAGTTCTTGATTGAAATCTTCGATCACGATTCTTTGATCATGAATACATCCCTTATATGATGATGATATTGAAGATCGAATGAATACGTATATTTTCGATATTTTATCGAATATCATTGAGAAAAAATTCCAGAAATTACGGGCAGGATATCGAATCATTACATTGTTCAGATGATATTGCAAAAATGTTTGATTGACGACGATCAATTTAAAGATTGAAAAATGATGTTTTTTCTATACCGCGTTTGACGTCGAGAAACGATCATATCCATGACTGAATATACACCAATTTATGATCAACACACTCCAGACGTTTGCCATATGACATCAAACTTATGTCAAGTTCTTGATTGAAACCTTCGATCACGATTCTTTGATCATGAATACATCCCTTATATGATGATAATATTGAAGATCGAATGAATACGTTTATTTTCGATATTTTATTGAATATCATCAAGAAAAAATTCCAGAAATTACGGGCAGGATATCGAATCATTACATTGTTTAGATGATATTGCAAAAATGTTTTTTTGAAGACGATCAATTTAAGGATTGAAAAATGATGTTTTTTCTATACCGCGTTTGACGTCGAAAAACGATCATATCCATGACTGAATATATACCAATTTATGATCAACACACTCCAGACGTTTGCCATATGACATCAAACTTATGTCAAGTTCTTGATTGAAATCTTCGATCACGATTCTTTGATCATGAATACATTCCTTATATGATGATAATATTGAAGATCGAATGAATACGTATATTTTCGATATTTTATCGAATATCATTGAGAAAAAATTCCAGAAATTACGGGCAGGATATCGAATCATTACATTGTTCAGATGATATTGCAGAAATGTTTGTTTGACGACGATCAATTTAAGGATTGAAAAATGATGTTTTTTCTATACCGCGTTTGACGTCGAAAAACGATCATATCCATGACTGAATATATGCTAAATTATGATCAACCCACTACAGACGTTTGCCATAATATGACATTAGGTTATGTCGAGTTCTTGATTGAAATCTCCGATCACGATTCTTTGATCATGAATACATCCCTTATATGATGATAATATTAAAGATCGAATGAATACGTATATCTTCGATATTTTATCGAATAATCATCAAGAAAAAATTTCAGAAATTACGGGCAGGATATCGAATCATTACATTGTTCAGATGATATTGCAAAAATGTTTGTTTGAAGGCGATCAATTTAAGGATTGAAAAATGATGTTTTTTCTATACCGCGTTTGACGTCGAAAAACGATCATATCCATGACTGAATATATGCTAAATTATGATCAACCCACTAAAGACGTTTGCCATAATATGACATTAGGTTATGTCGAGTTCTTGATTGAAATCTTCGATCACGATTCTTTGATCATGAATACATCCCTTATATGATGATAATATTAAAGATCGAATGAATACGTATATTTTCGATATTTCATCGAATAATCATCAAGAAAAAATTTCAGAAATTACGGGCAGGATATCGAATCATTACATTGTTCAGATGATATTGCAAAAATGTTTGTTTGAAGGCGATCAATTTAAGGATTGAAAAATGATGTTTTTTCTATACCGCGTTTGACGTCGAAAAACGATCATATCCATGACTGAATATATGCTAAATTATGATCAACCCACTAAAGACGTTTGCCATAATATGACATTAGGTTATGTCGAGTTCTTGATTGAAATCTTCGATCACGATTATTTGATCATGAATACATCCCTTTCATGATGATTATATTGAAGATCGATTGAAAACGTGTATTTTCGATATTTTATCGGAATATCATCAAGAAAACGTTCCAGTAATCACTGGCAAGATATCGAATCATTACATCGTTTATATGACATTGCAAAAATGTTTTTTTGAAGACGATCAATTTGAGGATTGAAAAATGATGTTCATCTTCATACCGCGTTAGACGTCGAAAGTCGATCATATCCATGACTGAATATATGCCAATTAATGATCAACACACTCCAGACATTTGCCATAATATGACATCAGGTTATGTCGAGTTCTTGATTGGAATCTTCGATCACGATTCTTTAATCATGAATACATCCCTCACATGATGATAATATTGAAGATCAATTGAATTTTCTGATATTTTATCGAATATTATCAAAAACTTTCCAGAAATTATGGGCAACATATCGTATCAATTGAATAGTTTAGATGATATTGCAAGGATGACTTTTCAAAGAAGACCAATTTAGAAATTGAAAATATATGTATTTTTGTATACCGCGTTAAACGTTGAAAGTCGATCATATTCGAGACTGAATATATGCCAATTAACGATCAACACACTCCAGACGTTCGCCATATGACATCAACTAGCATCAAACTTATGTCAATTTCAAGATAAAAATCTTCGATTACGATTCTTTGATCATAAATAATAAATTAGGTGAAATAAACTTATACTCGATGAGTGATGAAACATTCGTTTCGAGAAAAGTGATGTACATACGTAATATAGGAAATAGATACATCCGTTATATGATGATAATATTGAAGATCGATTGAAAACGTATATTTTCGATGTTTCATCGAATATCATCAAGAAAACGTTCCAGTAATCACTGGCAAAATATCGAATCATTACATTGTTTAGACAATATTGCCAACATCTTTTTTCAAAGATGATCAATTTGATGATTGAAAAAATATGTTTTTTCTATACCGCGTTAGACGCCGAAAGTCGATCACATCCATGACTGAATATATGCCAATATATGTTCAACACAGTCCAGTCATTTGTCATATGACTTCAAACTTATGTCTTGATCGAAATGTTCGATCACGATTTTTTTATCATAAATATATCCCTTATTTGATGATAATATCGAAGATCGATTGAAAACGTATATTTTCGATAATTTATCGAATATCATCAAGAAAACGTTCTAGAACGGGCAAAATATCGAATTATTACATTGTTTAGATGCTATTGCAACAATCACTTTCCAAAGATAATCAATTCAATAATCGAAAAATGATGTTTTTTTCCTGCATTAGACGTTGAAGGTCGATCATATCCGTGACTTGATATATATGCCAATACATATCAAACTCATGTCATGTTCAATCTTTGATAACGATTTTTCGGACATGAATGTATCTCTCGAATTATGATAATATTGAATATTGAAAACGAATATATTTGATATGTTATTGAATGGCAGCAAAAAAATGTTTAACGATTTCTACCAAATATCGAATTATTATTACATTGTTGAGGTGATATACGGAGAATAAAGGTCATCAGATTTGAGGTTTCATAGGGGCGAGTATAGCCAAAGCCCCCACTAGCGACATCAGTTGTTCGGTGATAGTGTTTCGAGTCCTGTAAGAAGTGTATCATGTTATAAAAATAACTGGTTCACGGTTTTGATCGTGTCGTCGTTTCGACCGACGCCTTAGAAGTGGTTTGGAATGCACTATAAGCTGTAGGGTTCCGCTCTCCTTCACCTCGCACAAGTTTTGACTTTTGGTAGTTGGTCTTGGTATTGGGAATTGGAAAAGCGAGGTCAGCATTCAGAAGTCGATCTTGAATGAAAGTTTCAATCATAATTTTTTCATCATTCATATATTTCTGATATGATGGTGAAATTGAAGATCGATTGAAATCGTATACGTAAATATATGTAATTATTAGATTGTTCGAATACTCAATATTCCAAAAGACGATTATTTCTTGTGAATACCATTCGTTAGACATCTATGGCTATAATTCACGAGCAACACACTCGATACGTTTACTAGGTGAACTGATATGAAGTTCCTGATTAAAATCATGAATAATAATCCTTCGACCATAAATATACATAATAACTTATATGGTGACTATATAGTTGGGGATCAATTAGTTTCAGGCGATTTCAAGTGCATCAATCCACAACAAACTTATGTAATAGGTATATGAAATTCGAGAAATCAGATAGTATATTTTGCAGATTTCGTTGCTTCAGAACTTTTTTTCTCAACTCAACTTGTAGGTTTATGTGAAATACATAGTCGCTACGAAAGTGTTCCTGATATCTCCAAGATTAGTCTACCACTTATAATAATATAAGTATTGATACTGAAAGCTACCACCCAGGCAGCACAGTGATGGTCGATCAAGGTGTATTTGACGTCTACATCGTGATGACTTCTCGTAGAAAAATACCCTGAATAATTTGATGACCAATACTCAGCGTCAATTAAACGTTGGGTTTTTTACATATTTCAGATGTGTCTATTAAACGTCTTTATTACGTCTTTATAACGTTGATGCGTCCGATAAAAATAATTGAACCTATTTTATTCAAGAAATGGCAAGACAAAACAATAAATTGAATACTAATAGAGAAATCAATTCAAGAAACTAGTACGCACTCCAGACTCTAGAGTGTATAGGTACATTTTATTTTCACTACATATCGAAAAGGAATTAGATAAATATACTGAATGCATAGGGAATTCCCTAGGTTATTTCCAATCGAATTCGCTGTTACCCTCTTCACAAAATGATATCTCCCCCATTGTAGTGTAGAAAATTCTCATGGAATTCTCATATTCAAAGTTCCCGCCATCATATCTATACCCGTTAGATGACATGAGCCCGAGCCGCGAGCCCGCTTGGCAGTGTTGCCGATTTGCGGATAATTATCCGATTTGCGGATAATTTCTAATGTCAGCGGATAATTTTCGGATCCTGAAATTTATCGGATAATTTCGGATAATTTCTGGTAGGCTCAGACAAAGTCCGAGCCAACAAAAGTTGGCTAGATTTTTCATTTAGCCGTCATTGGCTCATTGGTTGTATTAACACAAGACTAAAATGAAATAACTGACAATGTTTTATGTGAAAAACACTGGAACCAACATAAGGATTTAGTTCGAAGGACATTCGGAAGATGCGCTGCTATCGTTCTCTTCGAATAATAATCGTCTATATTCGTAAACGAATAGCCCCTATAGCAGATATCAATGATTTGGAGCTTTTATTATTCAAAGAAAAATTAGCAAATACAAATATCAATCAAACAACTGGTTGAACAATGATTTTGAATCACATTATTGTTGCAAGTGGCGCCATCTATTGGTCAGTTAATTAACTAAAACATTATTCGACTAATCATTGGAGGATCGGATAATTTCATACCAGTCTTCGGATAATTTGGGTTATCGTGGTTGGCAACACTGCCGCTTGGTCCAGTCCATTATTGAATTCACATGACGCCAGACGTGGCCAGACGCTTCCTGTACTGACCTTGATACAATCAGATACAATGCAAAGCAAAAGCATCTCAGATGCGCGGTCGTCCATGGTTCTTGTATTTTGATCACAACAACGCAGCGTTGGACGGTTATTTGTATAATTTTTGGTGCTAGTGTGAGCAATAATTCGTCTAAATAGTATCAGGTAAGCTACACAAACTTTGGCTACACGTTACGTTATAGTATAATAGAAAATGATACCTATGTGTGAACCTCGGTGTGAACAATTACCGTAACTCGCATTCATAGGCATTTTCTGGCTTAATTCCGTCGTTGAATCAAAGAAAACTAGTACTACGTACGTACCTACTGACTACTTCTGTTTGGTTGAATTGGATCGTTATGAACAGAATTCTCATTTGATGACAATGATTTCCACAACCATAAAAGACACACCTAACCTAAGTTTTTTTTGTTGGGGCTGTTGTGAGCCGATCAGGCTGTTGTCTCATATTTTATTTTATAAAACCTATTCCTCTGAATAGTCTGAATACCTACCTACATCGAAGGCTACAAAATTAAAAAGTTTTCGATTTGGGCCAGTCCATTATTGAATTCACATGACGCCAGGCGTGGCCAGACGCTTCTTGTACTGTACTGACCTTGAGACAACGCAAAAGCACAGAGGCAAAAGCATGTAGAATAATTTATTATTTTTGCTAGTATTCAGAAAATGGTTTGTGTGGCAATATATTTTTTTCAGATGCTGATATGGAGTGCCTACAATCCATGAAAATTGGCCAACCCTCAAGAAAAAATAAATTGAGTTTAGTGCCTGACCACCACTAAATCAATAACATTTTTCAAGATCACCCAGAAGAAGTGATTCCTTTTTGCAGCCAATTGTAAGATATATTATAGTGTAGCTACAACTGTTTATGAGGAGAAGGTGAGACTAATCTATTCATGTGGAGATTAATCTTTCCATATTCTAATCAGTGGATATAAATCTGAATGAGGTGTCAACCCCAATGATTTTGTTATCATCAACATATATTTGTCATTCGAAAACTTCTCTTGAGAAATTTTTTTATGAATCTGACCTCAATTTTCTATGTATCAACAAAACTCAGGGTGGTTCGTTTTTTATTTGAAGTTACCTGATGTAATCATGACTGGTATCATTTTTTCAAAGCCCTAAACAAAAAGCCCTAATTAGGTCAGATTATATGAAAAAATAGTCAATACATTTTTTTGAATGATGAATAATTTGGGAATTATAAATCATCAAGGTATTTATAGAAGTATATGAAAAATATCACTATTTTTTAGATGACTTCACCAGGGCCTCAAAGAAAATAAAGTTGGCTGGACAGGTTTTGGATATACTGAGTGGAAATGAAGACTTGCCTTCAGTCAGAGGGAAGAAGAGTTCTTGGGCCCAGTTGATTCCTTGAGAAAAATAATAAAGACTTGTGTGGTAAGTTGAAACTTTTCCCAATAATTTGAATAAAATATATTCTCAATAATTGTAGGCAATAGAATATTGCTATCAAGGTTCATATTTTCTCGATGCATCTAAAATATTGTTTGTATCATTTATCTTGTATATGTTATTTAATTTCATCAGTTACACTCAATAACAGGTAATAGAGTCGGGCAGGAGGGTCGAGGAATATGTATCGATGAAATTGAATCTGATCAAGAACCTTCTAAAAATATAATTTGCACTAGATAGAAAACAAGGCCAACAAAACAATGATATCTTCATAACTGACACTTCAAAATGGTAAGTTTATTTCCTTGATTGAATCCATCAGTTCCAGTATGAATAGGTACATTTAAATTTTCTCAGATTATTTGTTAATTCAAAGTAGCATGAGTTCTCAACTTTTTCTTCAAATAAATTCAGAATTTATGAATGTGACGAAAATGCTTTTTTTGACAATTCACTTGACCTTCATTATTCACTTCCAAATGTTTGAGAAATTACATTGATTTCAGAAGTTGAAGAAGATAAGTTCATACTATAATACTGAGTCGAAAAAATTTGAAAACTTTCAAAGCAAATCAATGAATTTTTCATTTTATAGTATATTATTTCTGTAGAACCTAACCCAACCTAAGAATTTGAAAACATATACATACATACTCGACTTTATTTTCAGATTTGAAAAATGACTATTACCTACTAAGTGGCCACAAAAAACCAGAATAACGGAATGGTTGCCCGGCTTGAAGAAATTGAAAAATATTGCAGCTGTTGGTATAAATTTCATTTAATTTTTATTCTGAAATCTTGAGTTTTCGTTAATTAGTATCTCAATATTTTTTTGGGTAGGTACTTAGTATAAAACATATGTTTTGTTCTGTGAAAATATCAATGTATTGTACATACCTACTAGAAAGATAGATTGAGGTTCTATTATTTTTTGTTATTATTTATAGGTAGGTTTTGAATTTTTATTTATTCACTTCTATAATTTTGACTTTATCATTGAGTTTCTTTATAGTTTCTAGAGTTACCCATTATGAAATAAATATTATGATCGATTATATACTACCATTTTATTTGGAACGAAATTTTTCAATCCATTTTTTGACGTAATTATAATTATGTGTTCTGAACATTCATTATAATATATCACTTTGAAGATGCAAATATGACATTTTTGAACCGACGTATGTGAATCGCGGAAAATTTGGAATTATCGCCTCAAAAAAGACCATTTTATACAAAACATAAGATTTGCATCTATTTTATGACGTATATTTGAATATGTATGTTAAACATTCGTTACGTTACATCATTCTGAAGATGCAAATAAGACGGTTTCTATTTGACGTATATACAACGCTGAAAGTTGAGACTTATCGCCCGAAAAAAGACCATTTTATTCAAAACATAAGAGTTGCATCTATTTTATGACGTATATTTTAATATGTATGTTGAACATTCGTTACGTTACATCATTCTGAAGATGCAAATATGACGGTTTTTATTTGACGTATATACAACGCTGAAAGTTGGGACTTATCGCCTGAAAAAAGACCATTTTATTCAAATTACAAGAGTTGCATCTATTTTATGACGTATATTTGAATATGTAAGTTGAACATTCGTTACGTTATATCATTCTGAAGATGCAAATAAGACGGTTTTTATCTGACGTATATACAACGCTGAAAGTTGGGACTTATCGCCTCAAAAAATACAATTTTATTCAAAACATAAGATTTGCATCCATTTAGTGACGTATATTTGAATATGTTTCTTGAACATTCGTTACGTTACATCATTCTGAAGATGCAAATAAGACGGTTTTTATCTGACGTATATACAACGCTGAAAGTTGGGACTTATCGCCTCAGAAAATACGTCTTTCAGATACGTATTAATGATGTTGACCATCATTTATATGACATAAAATTGATGTATCATTTATGTATTCGTGGAAAAAATGTTTACCGGGATATACCAAACTATTTCTCTTCGAACAACCAGGGACCGAGCGTGATAGCAGAAGAAGTTTTCAATACCGAATTATTTGATCAATCGAACTACGATGAAATTTATCCTGAAAATAATTACTCTGATGAACAACCAATAATTTACGACCATTCTGAATCAAACGAACAGGAGAATTTTCCCGAGGTTCCGAATGTCCAGGAAGAAACATAGTCGAGTATAATTTATCCACAGAAAAAAAAGAATTACCTTATATTCAAATTTCTAAACCATCCTTGAAACTCTTGATCGACACTGGTTCAACAAAATCATTCATCAACCCAGAGATTGCATATAAATTTTATACTGATAACATTTTTCGTGAACCTTTTACTGTATCGACTATATTTCAATCATCCACGCACGAGCATTGTGCTGAAATACCTATATTTCCAGAATTCCGACAAAACGATAGTCTGAAATTTTATCTTTTCAATTTTCATGATGTATACGACGGACTTATTGGACTTGACAATTTGAAGTTGTTGAATGCTCAATTAGATTTTGTAAATGCCAAATTATTAACACCAACTTGTGAAATTCCGATAAAATACCAACCCTCATATCCGAAAACATTGTTCAAGCAAAAAATCGAACCTCACACGAGGCTTATTACAAAAATCCCGGTCGATCAAAACGAAGGTGAAATAATCATTCCAAAACAAACTATTCAAAATTGCGAAATTCCAGAGGCCATTTCGATAGCAAAAAACGGACTCGCATCTGTTGAGATTTTGAATAAATCCGATATCGAAATTACTTTATCAATATCAAAGCCTATCAGAACATTCCCATATGACAATAATATTTTTGAATCATTCCATCTCGACGTCAATAATAGCTCGAATCAAAATCAAGAGTTAGATGTTGATAAATTAATTCGAACAGATCACCTTAATACAGAAGAAAAAACACAAGTTCTGAGGCTATGTAAAAAGTACTCTGACATTTTCCATACAGAAAATCGACCACTGACTTTCACAAACCAAATTAAACATTCTATCAAAACGAAAGATGAAATTCCTGTATTTACTAAATCATACAGATATCCGTTTATCCACAAACCAGAGGTGGAGAGACAGATAGGTTCAATGCTTGAACAGGGGATTATTCGACCCAGTAATTCACCGTGGTCATCGCCCATTTGGATCGTTCCAAAGAAGGCTGATGCCTCTGGTAAAAAGAAATGGAGGATAGTGGTAGACTATCGAAAGATAAATGAAAAGACCATAGATGATCGCTACCCTATTCCAAATATAACAGATGTTTTGGACAAGTTAGGTAGGTGCAATTATTTCACGACATTGGACTTAGCCAGTGGGTTCCACCAAATTGAGATGGAACCAAATGATATTCCAAAAACGGCATTCAATGTGGAAAATGGGCATAACGAATACCTGAGGATGCCTATGGGGTTGAAAAATGCACCCGCTAGCTTTCAGAGGGTGATGGATAACATCCTCCGTGGTTTACAAAATGACATATGTCTAGTGTATCTAGACGATATTATTATATACTCCACTTCTTTGCAGGAACACATAGTCAATTTAAACAAAGTATTTCAACGTTTTAGAGAGACGAACTTCAAGATTCAACTTGATAAATCGGAATTTATGAAAAAGGAGGTGGCATTTCTCGGTCATGTGGTAACTCCTGAGGGTGTAAAACCAAACCCCGATAAAATTGTCGCTATCAAAAAATATCCAATACCTCGAACAACTAAAGAAATCAAGGGATTTCTTGGGTTACTTGGGTATTATCGTAAATTCATCAAAGATTTTGCTCGTATAACAAAACCTCTGACAATTTGTTTGAAGAAAGACGCGAAAATTGTACATACACCACAATTCATAAAGTGTTTTGAAGACTGTAAGACTCTATTGACAAACGAACCTCTTTTACAATACCCCGACTTTACAAAACCGTTTAATCTGACTACCGATGCTAGTAACGTAGCTATTGGTGCTGTTCTATCCCAAGGGCCAATCGGAAGTGATAAGCCAGTGGCGTACGCTTCCAGAACTCTCAATGAATCTGAGATCAACTACAGTACTATCGAGAAAGAGCTTTTGGCTATTGTTTGGTCAACGAAATATTTCCGCCCCTACCTCTATGGTAGAAAATTTAAGGTACTAACTGATCATCAACCCCTTAAATGGCTGATGTCACTGAAAGAGCCAAATTCTCGGCTTGTTCGATGGCGACTCAAACTCGAAGAGTTTGATTTTGAAATCGAATATAAAAAAGGGAAACTCAATTCGAATGCAGATTCATTGTCTCGGATAGAAATTCATACTAAAGAACTTGACGACTATATGGACGAATTCTTCAAATCACTTGAAACAAGACCACCGGACGACAATGTATCGATGATTGGAAATGTCAATGAAGTACCAAATATCGATGATGTCAGAAACACAGATGAACCAGAATCGGAAGAAATAATTTCTGCAGAAGATCAAGAATCTGATGGCAACACTGTTCACAGTAGCCATAAAGAACCGATTTTAGAAATGCCGGTATCTGAAAAATCACTCAATGTTTTCGATCATCAAGTAATGATAAAATTCGTACTTCATTCCCCTGCTAGACCCACAACAAGACAAATATTCCCGACAAAAAGACGTCTCCTTGCACAAATATCAATTTTTGATCTAGAAAAAAATGTAATTGATTTATTTAAGAATTATTTAGATCCAAAGTTCACTTATGCGATATATTTCGAAGATGACACGTACATTCCCCAATTTTGTGAAATAATTCGAAACACTTTCAAAAACTCTGCTTATAAACTCGTAAGATGTAATACTGTACTGAAAGACATAACCGATAAAAATTTCACCCAGAAAGAAATAATAAAAACATATCATGAAGATCAAACTAACCATCGCGGAATTACGGAGACAGAAAACAGAATAAAAAAGAACTATTACTGGCCTGGAATGAAATCTGATGTGATTGAATACATCACACTTTGTGAAATTTGTCAAACTAACAAATATGACAGAAATCCTCCGAAACAAAAACTAATGATTACTCCTACACCATCGAAACCATTCGAAATAGTTCATATTGATACTTTCCAAGCCCAAGGACAAAAATTTCTAACCATTATTGACACTTTTTCCAAATATGCACAGGCATACCCCCTTACAGGTATATCTGGCGTAGAAGTAGTAAAAGCCCTTCTTATATTTATGACCCATCACGGACTTCCAAATTTGGTAGTGATGGATAACGGAACTGAATTGAAGAACTCAGTCGTTCAAGAATTTTTCAAAACTCATAAAATCAGTACACATTATATAACAGTCAATAATCCACAATCTAATGGAGCAATCGAAAGGTTTCATTCTACTATCATAGAACATTTGAGAGTGATAAAAAGCAAAAAAAACGACAAAATTGATATATTGAATCACATGCCGTACGCAATTTTAGGTTATAATAACTCATTACACTCTGTAACGAAACAAAAACCTATCAACATCATTAATGGACATCTCGATACTAAAGACCCATTTGATATTAACATAAATTAGAATCTTTTGAATAACTATATCCAAGAACACCGAGATACGACAAAAATTATATATAAAAAATTAAATGAACAACTAGTAGAACAAAAACAACGATCTATAGAAAGACATAATAAAGACAGAGAAGAACCCTTGACGTACGAACCTGACATGGACATTTACCGAAAATTAACCACAAGTAACAGAAATAAGTTAACCAAAAAATTCACCAAAGAAAAAGCTGTCCGAAATAAGAACATCAAAGTTGTAACTACCCGCAAAATACTTCACAAACAAAACATGAAAAGACCTCCGGCTAATAAGCCCCAATTGTTGCAGGTGTCACCTAGCAGTACCGATAATGTTCCAGGAAATTCAAATAACCAATCTGAACAAAAATCCGGGGATCCTCCCATTCAAGCAGGGCCTAGCCAAACTTAAATATAAAGTTCACACCTTTATCCACTATTTTGACCTCATCCCCATCCAAATAGAATTAGAGTCGTTAAGACTACAGTATGGAAATATCACGAATTCTATACAAAATGCACTTAGGCACCCATATTTCTTTGAACTTCAAAATTTCGACAGAGCATTATTATATCAATTAAAATCAGCTGAGCAAAAGTTCAACTCGATATGTCCTAATAAAAGAATGAAACGTGGTCTCATTGACGGTTTAGGTACAATTATAAAAGGTATCTCTGGTAACTTGGATGCAAACGATGCAATCCATTATGATCAAGCAATTCACTATTTAGAAAATAACCAGAGAGAAATTGTACGAAAATTGAATAAAGATATCTCTCTTACTACTAAAATAATCGATAACTTCAATAAAACGGTAACATTGATCAAACATAATCAAGAAGTAATCACTTCTGGGCTGAACCGCATAAATACTGAATTGAATAAGTTCATTTATAACTTCAATGACTATTTGGAAACTAGAAATATTTTGGATCAAATGAATTTGTCACTGAATATAATAATTCAACTTTTGAATGATATTGAGAATGCAATCATCTTTGCTAAGTTGAAAGTTCCTCATAGTAGTATTTTGAAAATTGACGAACTCAAATCTATCATTGAATCAATCTCTAGATATTATTCATTAGAACAATTGATTTTTCCGGATATCGATAATGACATCCACAAATATTACGAAATAATAGAAATCGAGTCATATTACTCTGACAAGAAGATTGTTTTCGTTCTTCACTTCCCTATAGTGCACCCTGAAACATTCGATTACTACCACCTATATTCCATTCCAACAAAAAATTCAACAACAATTATTCCTCCTAATACCTATCTGATCATGAATGAGAATTTCTATCAATATACGTCATCACCCTGTATGGCCTTGCATCCTGGTTATAACTGTCATGAAGAAAAACTGATGGATGGCCTCAAAGAAGAAGACTGCGTATTCCAACTATTACAAATGGAATCCACGTATAATAATTGTCATCAAATCCGAATACGCACCACTAGGAATATGGTTCAACGAATTGACGAGTCCCACTACATAGTAGTATTCCCAAATGAGACGAAAATCCAGACGAAATGCGAGCGCACCGACTTCACAACCCTGCAAGGAAATTATCTGATAACCCTGCCACTGGGATGCCTATTCGAAACTGATAGTGATCAGTTCACCAACCAGAAGGAAGTATCCAATGGTCAGCCAATGCTTCTACCCGAAATCATCGTCCCGCATAGTCCATCAAAAATGCCCAAAACCGAAATTGTGAGCAGAAGAAACTCACGCCGATGATCCTCAGCCACACCGAGAAATCATCCAGCAGTCATTGGATCATCCCGATCTATGCCATTTTGATATCAGCTGGAATCTATTGCATTGTTAGATTCTTTCGTAACCGAAGAATAAGAAGAAACAAGAAAGAAGCACCCGAGGCAACATCGACGCCGACGCCGACGCTGACACCACGAGAGCACGCCCAAGCAATTTTCAATCCATGAAATTTGCTTTCCACTAGGGATGGAGGAGTTACGTGAGCGATATTCACGGATTTCCATGAAATAGGAATCGCTTCACCAGCAGTTTACCATTTTCTCGTGAGAACCGCTGAATCGCAACTCGGCAATTCCCGATTTGCGAGAACATTGTAATAAATATAATTCAGTCTTGACTTGAGATCGATGTAAGAAACTTGACAATAAAATTTATTATTTTTAAAAACCAAATCCGTGGTCCGGATCATTTAAGTCGTATGTTCGACGCATGTGCGACGTATAGATGATGTACGCGTGATGAATTTTGATGTTTTCTACTTGTTCAATGAATGCGTGACATTTGTCATGCAAATCATCGTATTCAAAAATTTTAGACGACTTTGTTCGATAGATCTTTTGTATTTGCGCGACATATGTGTGTAGTATTCGTAACGTTTGTCATCTTTTCCGAATGTTTATCAATTAATATCAATTTCGGTATATATCCCGAAAGCCTCATGACTAAAAATATATGCAAGTTGAATTTTCGAAATGTCCGTAAACAATCATTTTTCTGGAGTACCTATATAACCCTGTTCACTGGAAAAATGATGACACTAGAAGTAAAACCTTCTCTTTTCATTATGGGGATCATCAATGTATCATTTGTTTTCTCCTATGTCGCATTTTCACGGAAATATAGGAATACTTGTTCAATAATTCATCACTATCGAATCAATTTCGTCACTGATCATAATATGATCAAATCTATCCTCACGTGACCAAAGACATCAAGTTCCAGTCGTTGAGCGTTAACTATCAAATTCTACTTATCAAACATTAAACGTCATCTTTAATACCAGTCAGTATATTTGTATTTTTTTATTGGTACACCTATTGATAATACTAAGTGTCATTTTTTATACTCTCAGTATATTTCTTCCAGACAAGATAGTTTATACATCCTTGTATTTCATCAGCCTGTTGGTTCCATCGTTGGAGCTATCGAAAATATTGTGTATAAAAGCATTGCTTTCTGCAGAAGTTGACACATATTCTCTTTTCTGATAGTGCGATCCTAAATATAGAAAAGTATATTCGTTTCGAGACATATTTTTTGAAGTGATTAATGATTGAAGTATCTGGTTTCGATATAATGTGATCTAAATGGTTATACAGCCTTGGAATTTATAACCATACCTTGATCAGAGCTCCGTTTTTGAGATTTCAATAATTCTTTGACCTTGAAACATTCACCTCGAGAGTTCCGATCATATTCCATGTGTTATCGATTACCTACCTAAAAATTGATTATCGATTTCCTATTCATCATTTCACCTAGAAGGGTTTCACAATGGTGGAGACGGCCTTTCCTGTTATGAGTTGTACAAAAATTATAGTCTTTTACTAGCATATTAATTGATACTATGAAAACATGAGTTGACCGTGGGATCAAATCGACTCTTCATAGCACTATCTCGCGTGTTGTTTCGATTAATTCACCAATTTTCCTCGATATCTCGCAAACCTTGAGATTTTGTATGTAGGTAAGTTGATATATTCAGGATGTCCGTGAGAAATCCTTCTCTCAGAGTACCCACATGGCTCTGTTTTTCGAAAACATTGTAACCGGAAGTGGAACCGGAAGTTGTTGTTCCGAAGTCCGAACGTTATGGGGATCACGAACATCTCATTATTTTCCCTTTATCTCGCTTTCTTACGAACTGGAAGAGGATATATTCCGATAATTCATCAAGAATATGGATCGGATAGAAAAGCAGTACTCAAAAAGATGGTAAACAGTTTTTATGGATTTTTTCATAATTTCGATGAATTTTGATTGATATCTCGCAAACCTTGGGACTTTGTTTATGGTTGAGTTTACATATTCGGAATGTAATCGAGAAATCCTTCTCTCAGAGTACCCACATGACTATGTTGCGTAGAAAAATGAAAACCGGAAGTGAAATAGAAAGTTGATGTTTTTGGAGTGTACACGTCATGGGGATCACGAATATACCATAAGGGTTTCTCTATATCGATTTTTGATAAACCGGAAGTGAATATTTTCTGATAATTCGTAGACAAGCTGGATCGACCAGAAAAGCATGCTTATATGAATATCGGAAAATTTATGCGAATAAAAGAAATATCGCAGTAAAGTTGAAATATTTTTGAATTTTTGTGCGGATTTTTTCATATTATCACGATATCGTGATACTACAGAATTCATAAATCAATACTATTGAGAGTAGTAATATCAATTCAATATTTATAATTTTCCGATTCGCATTAATTTTGCGAAATTAGTATAAGCATGAACCTGGCTTTACACGAAGAGATTGTGTAATGTTTTTATGGATTTTTTCATTATTTCGATGAATTTTGAGTAAATTCTCTCCAACCTTGGGACTCTGTACATAGGAAAATGATATATTTGGAATGTCCTCGAAACATCCCCCTCTCAGAGTACCCACATGACTATGTTGAGAGGAAAAATGGAAATCGAAAGTGAAACCAGAAGTTGATGTTTTTGGCGTCATTGCGATCACGAATATACCATTAGTGTTTCTCTTTATCGATTGTTAATAAACCGGAAGTGAATAATTCTTGATAATTTTTCGAGAAGCTGGATCAGAAAAGCATTACACGAAGAGATTGTGTAATGTTTTCATAATTTGTTTCATAATTTCGATTAATTTTGATTGATATCTCTTAAACCTTGCGACTTCGTGCATAGGTAAAATGATATATTCGATTGTCGGTGAAAAATCCTTCTCTCAGATTATCCAAATGAGTATGTAAAGTAGAAAAATGGAAACTGGAAGTGAAACCGGAAGTTGATGTTTCTGGAGTCTACACGTCATGGGGATCACGAATATACCATTCGTTTTTCTCTATGTTGCTCTTTAATAAAACCCTTGATAAACCGGAAGTGAATATTTTGTGATAATTTGTCGAGAAAATGTCGAGTTTATGAATTCTGTTACCGCGATATAAATGCTGTGGTTCGGATTATACCTGTGTGAGCTGTAGGTATATTAACTTCATAACACAAAAATTACTAAACAGTTGGTGACCTTGTGATATCAGCGACCATTCTGATTATGGATTCTGCCACGTCGATATCAATGTGGTTGTTCGGATTCTACTTGTGTGAGCTGTAGGTATATTAAATTTATTATACGTAAATATCTAATAAGTTAGTGACCTTGTGATATCAGTGACCATTTTGAAATGATGACGTCATACGTCATTCATCAATTTGGGGTATTCACACGTGGTGGTTCGGATTATATTTGTGTAAGCTGTAGGTATATTTGACGTCATTCATCAGATGTCAGACGCCTTAGTTCAGGCAGCCTCACCCTGTAATACGTCAAACGTTATCCATCAATTTGGGATATTCACACGTGGTGGTTTGGATTCCACTTGGGTTAGCTTTAGGTGAATTATGGAATATTTCCGGATCAATGCCTTATTTTTTCGTACGTCTGGCAACAGTGTCAGTCGCTTTGTCGTCTCTCATTTTTGTAACGTCACGCTAAATATTGCATTATGTTGAATCATCAATGGATGCATCGAACCTGACCTTGAATGCGATATCAATACACTGATGTTGAATGAATAAAGCATCGTTTGTTTCTCCGCTCTCCGCTTGCCGCGGTTGCTACGTTCCATAAAGCATATATAACCGCATCTGACTATTTTTGGAGATTTGAAATGATATGTTCCGCAGTGGCCACGTGAACGAAGCGTTTGGTCTAGACACTATTCACCTTATCGATGTGGGTTTGAATCCCGATTGTATTGGCTTTTTCAAATGAAATATGACGTCATTTATTCGCGGAGCGCTGAGCACCAAGGGGGTATAGCATGAGGGGACAAAGGGGTGTAGTAGAGTCCGAAATGGCCCGAGGAAGCCCGTAGGGCTGTAGCGCAGTCCGAGGGGGTCCGAAGGGGTGCAGCGCAGTCCGTGGGGGCCGAGGGAGTGCATAGCAGTTCGAGGGGGTACAGCACAGTCCGAGGGGGCCTGATACCCCGATAATACCATATGATTCGAATTTCCCGCTAATGAAAAAGGCTCTCGTTTGACCTTGAATTGGCCAAAAATTGCCAGAATGAACCTTAGATTTTCTTATGGAGATTCACATGGGAAAAGTGGTCAAATTGGTCCAGAAACTGTATAGCCTATTA
This sequence comes from Chrysomela aeneicollis, assembly GCA_029955515.1. Classification (NCBI taxonomy): domain Eukaryota; kingdom Metazoa; phylum Arthropoda; class Insecta; order Coleoptera; family Chrysomelidae; genus Chrysomela; species Chrysomela aeneicollis. The sequence goes on along the minus strand of JARUHQ010000030.1, from coordinate 3,668,635 downwards.
ACTGACAAGATAAGAATATAGTCATAAATTTCGTAGATTTAATATAAGATATTGTGAAAAGCAACATTTACATTAAAGGAAAATTCTCACCCAACGATTTGTCGATAGATTGCTATTTATCTAATACTGCTTTAACATTCATCTTCGATGAAATTCGCTATAAGATGAGCGGTGAACCTTGATTCAAAAATCTGACATTACTACTGCTATGAGATGTATGATTTCCAATGGTGAAGCGAATGGAAAATTCCTAAAGATGCTCGGTTGAGGAACTGAAAGAGAATCAACCAATCCTCATCAAATGCAGCCAGGTATTCAGGAGCTAAGCTATTTGATAGGATCCAACAGTCAATATGAAATTGAGATTTGAGTCGCAAAACAAAATTTCCAGCCAATACAACAGTATTGATGCAGTTCTGACATATAGTGCTCTAGATGGCTCCTTACAGATGGGTGCGCGGACGAAGAATTGAGAAGCTGTGATAAAATGAATGATGAAAGGAGAAAGAATGTCGAATGATGTTTCATTTCAAAAATGTATTCGATAATGTACAACTATGGAAGCGGGTTCAGAGGGTGTGATATTCAGGAATGCGAAAATTCCATGTCATAGTTCCTCCAGTGCCACACTCTTTCCAAGATATCTCCAAGGTCACTCTTCCAAAGTCACGCCAAGGTCACTACCCCCGTATTCTCATTCCCAAAGGTCACTTCGAGGTCACACCTCCCATGGCCACGTGAGCCTTGGGATGGCAAAGAATCAGCTGAAAAACAGCTACTAATATACTCTATCAGAATTATTTTTCTCATTGATTGGCGTTATTCTAAAACTCACTTCCTAGAGAGGTTTTTCATGACACCTATATCAACGTTTCTCAATACAGCTGCACGTGAGAATACACATCATTGAACTCAACATAATGACAACAAGAGGTATGTACCTGATTATGTCATCACATTTGTGAGTATATCTGAGAATGGAAATGATTTCATGAGTTGGGATGGGTTGGGTCAAAACCAAAGAAATACTATTTTCACTACGGTTACAACAAGTCCCTTCATGTCCATGATCTGCAAAAAATATTACCAAATATTATTTGTTCGCCAAAAATATCTAATCTTTTCGATTTCCAAAATTATTTTTTGAAAAGAAAACCAATCAGAATAATATCGATTTTTTTCTTGAATTCCAGAAAATAATCGACTATCAACTATTATTCTCTTATGCATGCCAAGATTTATTGTTATATTTTTCTCAAGAGATCAAGAGATCATATCAATCTTTCACTCACCTATAACTCTGTATACTGAGCAAAATACTATCGTTAATATAATGAACCATATATTCCAATCGTGGTTCTTATTAACAGTTGCAACTCCTAGGAACATGAAGATAATTGTTTCTGAAGAACTGCTGAGCATCTTCATGGCATATTTGATCGTAGTATGGGATTTGTTGGAGATGTTGGATTCCACGTAGTTCTTCATTGTTATGCCACAGAAGGTAATCCTGAAAATTGAATGAAGTTCTTGGTTTGGATATATAACATTTGAGCACAACAAGTAGTGATACTATGTTGGTACGAGGCCAACGCAGCCACGTGACCGACCAGACCTGAAACCCATCGACTTCGCTGCGCGCGCTTATCTCCGTAACGAAACTATCGCTGGACGTCGAAGCGGACAGATCCGTTTCGCTCATATGGTGCAGAGTAAAATATATACGGAAAGACTCGAAAAACATATATACAGAGTGGATGGCTACCGCGACACGTAACATGTGACGTTAGACAGTAGAACGTTTGCCGTTTGACGTTTGGCATTTGGATTGCAGCGAAAAACACATATTGGGTGACTTGAAAAATATATACATGGTAAATTGAATTACATGAGACAGATAGGAAATGGCTAGTAAAACACTACAAGAATAACGTGTAATGACACCCTGCTTTATTCAAGTTGGCCTATACAGGGTGATTACAATATTTCTTCTTTAACTGGGTTCGTGAATATTTATGCAGGAGAAAGAATGGTGGATGTAGACATAAAGACAAATATCACAGAGTATAAATATCTATTCAGCAGTAGGATCAATTAGACAGACAGAGTTGGCAATTATAAATAGAATTTCTTACATGTTTGGTGGTTGAATACACCCATTGAAGATTTTCAGATGATTTCCTGAACTACACAGATATTCCGAGTATCGAACTGAATACGAGCACAACAAGATGACTTTTATTTACACAAATTTTGCGTGCACTTGGATCACACTTCACGAGGGCGGCACAGTTATTTCGAACTGGGAACTTTGTAGAGTCGAGAACTGAACTGTAGAATATTGGATCTGCGAATGTTCTTCTATATCGGATGAGCTGAATACAATCACGTCATCTAGATATACTAAACATTCATTTCCAGTTAAATTTGCCAAAACAGAATACATCAATCTTTGCCAAGTTGCTGGACTATTCTTCAAGCCCATTGCCATACGATTAAATTCATAATGACCTGTAGGGGTAGAGAATGCACTCTTTTCTTGATCTCGTGGATCTAGTTCTACTTGAAAATATCCACTTGCTAAATCCAGTACGCTGAAAAGGCTTGATCCAGTCAATTGATCCAAAGTTTCTTGAAGATTTGGTAGTGGAAAGAAATCAGTTTTTGTTATTGCATTGAGAGCTCTGTAGTCGATACACAGACGAAATTGTGGTTCTTCTCCAGGATGCAATTTCTTTTCTACCAGTATTGCTGGAAATGACCAGGGTGATGCGGACTCGCGAATTATATTATTGTCTAGTAGATCTTGAATTTCCTTTTCTAATATCTTTTGACGTTGATAGGGAACTCTATAAGGCCTTTTTGAAATTGGTGGAACATCTTCTGTTATGATACGATGTTTCACCTGAGAAGTACAAGTTAATTTCTGAGTTGGTGCTCTGAATATGTCTATATACTCTTTTACAAGCTGTAAAAGTTTTTCTTCTCCATTTCCCTGTGGATTAGTCAACTTTAGCTGTTCCAGAATTGACTTCGTATCCTGGATACTCACATGACGAATTTTTTTTGTATCTTTAGGTGATTTCTCGAAAATCTCACAATCTGCCTCATATGCTCTCGTTATGATATGGTTTTCTGAATAACTACCGAACAGCTGAGCATATTAATGAGCTTTATCGGTACCTCTCTATCATTACGGCTAATAGAACGTGCTATCAATACTCCATTCACTGGTTCCGTACTTTCGACTACTAGTGTATCCGTAGTGATTTGTTTAGGTTTTCTTAAATAAGCAGGTTGCACGGTTATCGTTCTGGGTGGTATATGTATATCGTCCTTGAAATATACTCCGACTCCATCGCTGCTAGAAACTTCAGACTCAGAGGCGCATCCTAATGCCATTTCCTCTTGAATTTGAGGGTCTAGGGTTTGTCGTGAAATTTTTGTTTTCTTACTTTGTTTCACATCTACTCGATTCTCATTGCTCGTTTTCTCCTTACTTTTACTTATGGGGATATTTTCTTTTGAGTATCTCATATCTCCTTGTTCGCTCATGCATTCATTTCTAGACAGAGGTGCATCTTTGTGCCCTATCCTCTTGTGTCGCAGAAATTTTTGCATTCTTCAAATTGCTTTCTTGATAGTTCATTGGCTTATCATCTGATTGTATCATCTCAACTTTTTCTTCAATATCTATGGAAGCTGCAGTCTTCCTTTCCTTTGGCTCCACCCTGTACTTCTGAGGGCTAGTTGGTTGGTGCACTAGATGACTCACAATCACCGGTGTGCACGAATTCGATGCCATTGTGAGTGGCACTGAATTCACGTCCTCTTTCGTTTTGAGTGAAGTGAAGGCTTCTAAGATATTTTTAATATCACACAGACTCTTTTCTACTTTAGCCAATCGTACTATCATATCATCACTGAATTCTATCTGTTTGTTTTCCTCAGTTAACTCGATGATTTCATCCAAAATGAACATTTTTCCTGTTCCCCAGTTTATCTTTACTCCAAATTTTTGTAAAAAATCCAACCCGAGCAACATATCTGCTTTGAAATTTGCTGTTTCAATTACAATAAACTCGTGCTCTACAGTTTTAACTTGACTTAACTCAATGGAAATTGTTACTATTCCTTTATCCTTTATTTTTCTCCCCTGTATATCAACTAAATTGATATTATCATTTTTCTCAATATTGAACCCCTGCACATCAATCGGCTTAAGTAGAGACACTTGGGCACCCGAATCAATTAAAGCTGTCAAATACTGACCTCCAACTTTAATCTTTGCTATATTCCGGGGTTCTTCGCTTTCCGGGGTGCAACTAAGTATCTCTGCCGTCCTCTGAACTATTGTTGTGCTTCTTCGCTGGCAGCTACATATCGGGGTTGGAATGCAGCTGCTTGTTGGTTTAAAGTCCGCTCTGTATTTCCTTCTCTGCGTGGAAACCTCCCTGTTCCTCTTGAATAGCCTTGATCTCGTTGTGGTTTTCTCGTTGGACAATACCTTATTATATGTCCTGATTTTCTACAGCCAAAACATACAATTTCCTTATTAAATCCACTGGGCCTTTCCCTGCAATTTCTTGCAATGTGTCCTGGTTTTTGGCAACGATAGCATTTCAAATTGTTTCTGGAATCTACTGGTCTATTCCTGTTAGTTTGTGTTTCCACAATCCTGCATTCCTTTTCCTGTGCCTTAGTCAAATTGTCAATAGTCTCTTCTTTTTCCGCAATTCTCACTGCCTCTTCCAATGTATCAGGCTCTGCGGAAAGCACTTTTTTCATAATGGGGTTGAGCAATCCCAAAACAAATTGCGTCAGAGTGTCTGCTGCCAATTTTTGCTTAATTAAACGGTCTTCGTCGGGGCGAGCAGTGTATGTCACTGTCTTATTCGCTGCAATTTTTAATCGAGCCAAGAACTGTCGGCATGACTCACCATTTCGCTGTTTACACTCAATGAACGCTTTAAGTGCTTGTCCAGGCAGTTGAACTATTCCGAATTGCTTACGTAAAGCTTCTTCGAGAACCTTCCAGGTAGCTGTTGCTCGTAGCTCTGGTTCTGAATCAATCAATTGTTTTGCTACTCCTCGTAATTTTAATCGCGTAATTGCTGTCTGTTGTTTTTCTGTCCATCCCGCTAATATTGCTGTTTCCTCGATGATATTAAGAAAATCATGAACACGGGTCTGTCCATTGTACTCTGGGATAGCGACTAAATTCATTGGCATGGATAAAATTACATTTTTCATATCTTCGGTCATTGTATTAGTTGAAATATTTCCTTCGGCTGGTCCGTTTTCAATAATTAGGTATTTGTCAATCTTATAAGTCTACAAATCTTTCTCCTGTACTGAGGGTATATCAGTTTATTAAATATTCGAACCCCACACACCTGACACCATTTGTAATGACACCCTGCTTTATTCAAGTTGGCCTATACAGGGTGATAACAATATTACTTCTTTAACTGGGTTCGTGAATTTTTAAGCAGGAGAAAGAATAGTGGATGCAGACATAAACACACTTATCTCAGAGTACAAATATCTATTTAGCATTTGAATCAATTAGACAGGCAAAGTCGGCAATATAAATAAGATTTCTTACATGTTTGGTGGTTGATCACAATTATAGTAACTTTCGAGATGTTTCCTGAACTATAGAACTTACGTGAATTGAACTGAATACCGGCACAATAAGATGACTTTTATTTAATTGACGAAAACCGAACTGTTTGATGGAAATCCATCTTTCACTAGTCTGCTAATTCACGTTCACTTATAAAACACTTTACGAGGGTGGCACTGACATTACGAACTGAGGAACATTGTCTGGAGTTGAGAGCTTAACTGTTGGATCTTGGAACTGCTCTTGTTCTAAATTCTGATTCTAATTTCCGAGGTTTTATAGGAACTTTTCATGAGCAAATTACTGGAACCTCCCATTCCCCCGGATTACTCTAGGCAGTGATTTAGGTCAATTTTTCCAAATGTAAACTATTCTCAATTCGTGGTCATGTTAGGAATATTTAATATAAACTATTTCTGCTAAAAATAGAATATTTCCTCGTTTCTGCCATTGGTATTAGTTCAAGATAATGTAAATATTAGTTGGTAGAAGGTTACTGGGATAATTAATTTTTACAGCTGCAGATGTTATGCCCATAAATTATACACGAGCTAACTTGAAGTGTAAACAAAACTAACGTTCCTATTGGTTCCCCAATTTCCTCTTCTCGAATTATCCTTCCTTCAATGACTTCGAGTGATTCTATTCAGACTATATTCTTCAGTTCCAAAGAGTTTCACCAAGCTGGTAAGTCCATTCTATATAGCCATCGTATTGTGCCTCGTATTTATGAAATGTTTATATTCTATATCATACTTCAATCTCATTATAATATAACATATGATTATTCTTAATAATCTTTAAAATCCTTGTAGACGACATTGCCATTATAATAAATGCATCTAATTCGTACATTCTTTCATGAAACAAAACTTTCCTGGGGTATAAACATATAGCTTGGTACTTAAAGGAAATATCGACCGGAGAACATCAAATTTGTTTATCTTTCGATCCGAGACGACCTAGCGACCCATATAAATATTAAAAACAGGTGGCCACTTTAACGAATATTTGTTGGTACCTGATATCGAACTCGTTACGATTCATTCATCAGTTTTTCTGGACGATAAAATATATAGACAAAATTTGGCATCATTACAAACGGTCAAATGGATTTATTCTATGTAATGTTGTGCTACGATAATGACATGCTTCTTGTGAAGATGCTGGTTCATCCCCAGTGTGAAGTCCAGTCGAGACGAATGTAGGGAACAAAGCATGGTAGCTTGATTTGTAGATTAGAAGTGCAGCGATAATCGATGGGAAGTTTATGCAAGGCCCCAAATAGAGACTATATGGGGATGTTATGCACTTCATGCGCAATGAATTCCATCCGAGCATTTATAGGAAATCTCACGAGAACAGCTGTTTCCGACTTCATTGTAGATGTTTCGAGGTTCATATCACTTTGCAGACTGAATGAAATGAAACAAACACATTATATTCATAGTTTTGTATTCAAATCTAATATTATTTGGGATTTACTATAATACAAGTATTCCAATATTACATTACAAGACAAACTATTGGCAGCTTCAAAAAATCTTATTATTTATTATATCATTTCTTCTATACTCAAGACAGTTTGGTTAGCTATGATCCAATGCTGCAGTATTCAAAAGATCTTCATCCCAGATGGTCCTTGTAACGGTGGTGTAACCTACCTGTGGGATGAGTGATTCTCAGGTCAATATAACTTATATGAAATAAATAAGACTCATCAAACACACAAAAATAAAACCTTATCGCATGTTCGGTCAATATACGACATTATAACTGAGGATGTAGTTCGATAAAGCCTACATTTTCGAATGTGTGGAATTTCACATTTCCAAAATTCACTTTGTTGTTTATTGATAAAATTCGAGCGCCATCTGAACCTCCAGAAATATAAATATCACCAACGCGAATGAGATATGATATCACATTCTGGTAACGTCCCCTACAGATACACGTTGCGTCTATATGAATACTCGCCAAAACCCAGAAACATCATTCTGAAAAGTGAAGCCCACTTGTATGCGAGTCATCGCGCTGTACAGCAATACCAGTGAGAAACTCTCTTTGAAATGACTCTTGCAGAATTGGATCTTCACTTGCATTAGGAGCCGTCATCGTGTGAAACTCTACCTATCTGCAATTGTTTACAGGTTACATTGAGTTCATTTCTACTTTCAATCATCTGCGAATAACTTCAATGGATAAGGTTGTCTATTTCCAGTTTTTTTTCTATCTGTGTATTTCTCATCTTGCCTCTTCACTCTTTTAATTCTTCTCGGGTATTTTATTTCTATTGCTTGTATCCTATTTTTGATTACTTTTTTGTTGATATCCACGATTCACAACCATATGTCAATACTGGTCTATATATTGTCTTGAATATTTTTAGTTTTGACTGTCTTGAGACTTCTCTTTCGTTGTTGAATTTCCTATTTATTCGTTCTTCCGCTTGTTGTCTTCCTCTTCAATCTATTGTCACCTCTTATACTAATTTTATAATAACTTGTTCTAATTATCTCTCCTGATATTTTCTTCTTCTCCTTTGTTTTTTTTTTTTTTGTTTTTTTTTTCATTTGCTTTTTCTGCAGCGCTCCATTTCATACTTTCATATTATATTGTTAACATTTCCATCTATCAGTATTTTGTCATCAGCAGATGATCCTTCAGATATCTCAACTCTTCGTATATTATTGTGGTTTTATTGGTTTTCTGGTGGTTCCTTGGTGGTTGCTTGGTTTTTTGGTGGTTGCTTGGTGATTTTCTGGTGTTTGCTCGGTGTTTTTCTGATGGTTGCTTGAGGATTGTCTGGTGGTTGCTTGGTGGTTTGCTGGTAGCTTGGTGGTTGCTTGGTGGTTGCTTGGTGATTTTCTGGTGGTTGCTCGGTGATTTGGTGGTTTCTTGGTGATTTTCTGGTGGTTTTCTGGTGGTTTTCTGGTGATTTGCGACGTCCTTTTTAGTTATGAAACTTAAATCAAGAGTAGGTGCTTAAGAGGGAACGTGCAAGAGAACAAACAATTATAATATAATGAGAACACAGCTACCAATCAGAGAGCTGGTCGTGAATAAAAATTCAATTCATATATAATTTGGGCGCCACTAGTTTAAGGCAATTTAAGATAGAACATTCCCAGATATTTTGGGACCCACCCTGTAAAAGTCACAATTCGAATTCATAAAGATATGTTACCGAATAAAGAAACGACCTATTAACTTCAGCAACCAGTTTACTTAATAATAAAATAATAAAAAAATATTCATCTATAATATAGCATGTATCATACGTTATATCTAAATAATGGAACGTGAGGTTTCTATGTATAGGTATGAATAGTTTTCAACACCAATGGGTTGTATTCGAACTTTCAAAATTAATATAATTGTGTGAATTCACTTCCAGTAAATGATTATATATCATATATGAAAATAAACATAATAATCCTAGTCAGGTATACCAGACATGCGCATGTGTGGTTCAAGTTCATAACTAGTTACTTCCAAAGAATATACACTGTGTCCAAGATAAGAATGAACAGCATGAGGATATCGGAAACGGTAAGTGATACAGGGTCGATTAAATTGGAGAAAAGTAGCGCATTTATGTGCCTAATAATATGCCATTTAGAAAGTTTAAATATTCCTAGTAGTTTCGGAGATATCCGGGAAAAACCGAAATTTGAGAATTTCGTTTTTATTTTCTCCTAGCTTTATTTTCAAAGCAAATGTAAAACAAATAGCACTTCGTCATAGTCACTTTTCGAGGAATACACGATAACATAAGCAAAATTTTCGTGCGACGTTTCGTCTTTTAGAAAACATCATCAACTTTGTATTTTTATATGGGCCGAAACTAAAGTATACCCTGTATACGACTCCATTTTTCATTGTGAATACAGCAACGTATCACACAATATGGTTTCGGAACCTTTTCTCGCGCAAAATGTAATTTAGTGATTACTTAATCTGTTTTTCTTCAATTTTAGATAGTAGGCGCTGAAAAAAATGACAACATAATGTTCTGTTGTCATAATAATAGTGTAGTTTGGTAGAATATTTGACATATTACTGTTCCTACTTTTACATCTCTTTACCTACCTAATTTGTGTCAAATATGGAAAACGGCAGCTTTTCGAATACTGAAAAATTTGATATGTTGTCATGTTACATTTTGTGCCATAGAAATTGTATTGATGCTGAACGTGCGTACTTTAATAAGTATCCAGAGAGGCGACTACCTGGTGAATCAATATTTAGACGGCTAGTTTTCAATTTAAAAGAATACGGATCATTTAAAAAACCTGTGGTTTCCCGACAAAAGCAATCTAATGAAGAAAGTCAGCGTGATGTGTTACAGGCCGTTGTTGAAAATCCACCGCTCACTTCATTTTAAGAAAAAATAAATATCATCCATATAAATTTAGGATTTGTCATGGACTCAGACCAGGTGACGATGCAAGACGAAGAACCTTTTGTGAATGGTACACTAGAAAATGCCAAGACGATGAAAATTTTCCTTTCAAAATAATTTGGTCTGATGAAAGCATGATCACCAACAATGGCATTTTTAATAGGCGGAATGTTCATTATTGGTCACAACAAAATCCGCGTGTACACAAAGTGTTCAGACATCAACATCGTATCGGTTTCAGTATGTGGGTTGGGATTCTCGGTACGAATATAATTGGGCCTTTTATCTACCGAAACAATTTAACAAGAGAGCGGTACATGAATTTGTTAGTGAATGATTTGGAAGACGCTCTAGATAATTTGCCTTTAGCGGTTACTCACAGCTGCTGGTTTCAACAAGATGGTGCTCCAGCACATAACGCTAGAATTGTTCGTGATTATTTGAACCGTCGATTCCCAGGACAGTGGATTGGTACTCATAGTGATACAGCCTAGCCTGCAAGATCCCCCGACTTAACCCCACTAGACTTTTTCCTTTGGGGATATATCGAGAATCATGTGTACTCTAATCATGATTTTCAGAATGAAGAATATTTGCTAAGATTGGTTACTGAATCCTTTGACAATATTTTTCCAGATATGTTAAATCAAGTTTGAAATTCGTCTGTGAGACGAGCGTACTCGTGCTTAGAAAATTATGGCGGGTTATTTGAACACTGTTCATTTCCTGTAATACATATTAGCTCCTTGTTATTTATTACATTACAATTACATTTATAAACTAAACTTTTGATATTGCGACTCATCTTTGTATTCAACAACGCAATAATTCCGGCAAGTAGTTAGTTTAAATTTATACTTTTATAAAAAGGACTATTCAATTCACTACATGTATCAAAATATGACATTTTTTCCAGCGCCTACTATCTAAAATTGAAGAAAAACAGATTAAGTAATCACTAAATTACATTTTGCGCGAGAAAAGGTTCCGAAACCATATTGTGTGATACGTTGCTGTATTCACAATGAAAAATGGAGTCGTATACAGGGTATACTTTAGTTTCGGCCCATATAAAAATACAAAGTTGATGATGTTTTCTAATAGACGAAACGTCGCACGAAAATTCTGCTTATGTTATCGTGTAGTCCTCGAAAAGTGGCCATAACGAAGTGCTATTTGTTTTACATTTCCTTTGAAAATAAAGCTAGGAGAAAATAAAAACGAAATTCTCAAATTTCGGTTTTTCCCGGATATCTCCGAAACTACTCGGAATATTGAAACTTTTTAAATGGCATATTATTAGGCACATAAATGCGCTACTTTTCTCTAATTTAATCGACCCTGTATCACCCACCGTTTCCGATATCCCCATGCTGTTCATTCTTATCTTGGACACAGTGTATAATAGGCCATATATGATTCGGTAATAAATATCAAATGGTTCGAATGAGATCTGGAGGGTTACCAATATTTTATTATATTCTTTTCGAAAATAACATTCATGGTTCCGCACAAATATTATGTATTGTAATTACACTCCTATTGATTATTGGTGAGTTATCTCGTCTGTGATGAGCTTCCACAGTTTCCATGGTGCATTTTATCATCATTATATCATTATCATTTTGAACGTATGCTCTTCGATGATCAAATTACAGGGATGATATATTCCATATCACCTTCTTGTTTCAAGTATAAATAGGTACAGAAGATATATAATCGTCCATGGAAAAATACCCGATTATTTATTCTATCAATCACTTCCAAGTCTCGATGACGCCATCAAAGATATTTTCCGGCTAGAGTTTAGATGGTATTTGCAGTCAACAACAACATCAAAGACTGATGAGTCTAGTAGTTTGCCTAGAGAAACCGCTATTCTAACTGACTATCAACATATACTCTTTTAACTGAATCACTTCAGTCAGCGGCGCGTTCTGGGTATGTTATGGAGCGTTGATGAAACAATCAGGTTATGTCATTGGAGCGTTGATGGAACGTTCTGGTTATGTTATTGGAGCATTGATGGAATGTTCTGGTTATGTCATTGGAGCGTTGATGAAACGTTCTGGTTATGTTATTGGAACGTTGATGAAATGTTCTGGTTATGTTATTGGAGTGTTGATGGAACGATCGAGTTATATCAACGGAATGTTATGTGACTGTTTCACCTGTCGTACGCAGATGTTTGGTGATTGATGAAAAACATAATATCACAAAAATTGTATCTTCTTTCCATAACAACCACGAATGATATCTTATTTCAATTTTATATGATCTGAAATACCTATTGAGATTTAGAATGTCCAAAATAGTTTCCGAAATGATCCACAAAACATTTCGTTTATCACAACATTGAATTATAATCAACTAAATCAAATACTCTCAGAAGAACACGATTGAATTGACAGTTGAGGTATTATTGAATAATGATAATTATTATTTGAATGTATCTGATATAGGCGTTATAACATGAAAATTGACCATACTATACATAACATCTGAGGTTGGGTTGATTTATTTTCAAAATGTTCAAATACCACAACAATATGGTTGGGGGTTCTTCAGTGAAGCATTTCCGTGTTAGCTTTTCAGGGTTTTTACTGATATCAGACTGTAGAGCTGACGAGTTTTCCAGTTTGAATTTTAGTTCATATGATCCTCATTCACTTTCAACAAATATCATGTTATTTGCGAGTTATGAAATACCATACTTACACAGTAATATTATTAATTTAGTTTATTTCCCTACATGTTGAAGAAAATAAGAATATAGAAATTTATTCAGGTTATTTGATATTCACAATGTTTACATTTCTGGAATTTAACCTTGACCATGAACAACGACTTGAAGTTGTCTGATGTAGGTCGCTGTCTTTCGCAAGGATCTAAAGTATAAATGTGGTTCTGTGGTAAAAGAGTCTGAGGCTGTTAGAGATCCAATGATCCTAACCGTAGTCCTGTCAAGGTGATAGGTTTTGTGGTTGTATGATACATAGAAGGTTCAGTTGGTCAAGTTGGCTCGTTTAAAAAAAAACTAATTCACAACTGCAAAGTGTGTTGTGCATTTGGTAGCGTTTTTTGAGCAGGCGTGCCTAGAAAAAAGACCTGGTTGGGTGATAAGATGACTTTTTATACTTCGATAAGGTGGGCGACGATAATGATAAAAATGATCAGATTTAGTTTTTTCCTCGGGGCGAGCAAACCCCTAGTGAAAGGCTGTTCCAACATTATTGGGAAGGTGAGTCTGGAAAATTCCAAAATGAAATTCCAACGTGGATATTAATCTGGCGATCCATATTATTGTAGATCTGCTGTCTTTTTTTGTGGGGACCATTTCATGTAAAGATTTTTCGGTATCAGCCGGCTATCGGGGCTCTTCCGGGATTCTGTGTGAGCCGACTCACTTATGTGGAGGAAATTTTCCTCTGGGTCAGCCAATTTGTTCTCCAGAAGAGGCCAAAGAGTTTGGTTGGGTTCCAAGACCGGCTGCACGCTGGCTTACCGGATAGAACATACAGGAGATATCACCAATCCTCAGAGTTGTCTCCGGGATGTCCCTATCTTAACCGCAGTACTCCTGGGTGGCGCCAAGCCTGCTCTTTCTACCTCGAATATCTACATCTGCGGAACTTGGTGGGCATGTCATCAGCCCGTCTTCTGCCCTACCTCGGGACTGGATTTTGAGGCTGGTACCAGCTGCTTGAGGTCAGAACTTTCCAGATTTTTTTGTCAGTCATCAGGCATTCTTGTTTAGTTTATAAGTTACCACTCGAAAAAAGAAAAAAATATATTTTCTTTGATCTAATATCCATAACATAAATATGATTCATTTATTTTATCATAACGGGATAGTTATGACAAGATAGTCTCACAAATATGTGAACTCATATATTGGCCAATATAAGGGGAAATTATAGGTATATAAGAAGTGTTTATTATTTTATAATATTGATCTGGTTATTGAGGTAGAAGATATATTGACTCGAATTTATGTTGTCCGATATCAAATGCATGAAACTATGCCTCTTTTCGCAATACAACCTTATGGAGTTTGTAAAATTGCATAATCATTTTTTATTAACATCCATATATGCTGAAACATGCTGAGCCATACTGAATCATACTGAGTCATACTGAGTCATACTGAACCATACTGAATCATACTGAGCCATACTGAACCATACTGAACCATACTGAACCATACTGAACCATACTGAACCATACTGAACCATACTGAACCATACTGAACCATACTGAACCATACTGAACCATACTGAACCATACTGAACCATACTGAACCATACTGAACCATATTGAGGTATACTGAGCCATACTCAAATACTTAACCATACTGAACCATTTTGTTTTGAATACATATCTTCGAATTTTCTCATACATTGGTATTGAACTTTATGGATGATTGATGCTTGAGCATAATTTTCTTTGATCACCAGCGTTGTAAATGAAGAGACGTTAGAATCAGATGTTGGGTGTGGCCTCCAGACTTCAGATCCAGAGGTTAGGTCAGGTTAGATCTAGGGAAGTTAGACCCAGAGGTTTCCTTAGGTCGAAGACCTTACCTAACCTGACAACCTAACTTCTCTAAATAATACGATTGAATTATGCAATCAAGCGAGTAATTTCATGCAAAACACCTCATATACTATCTTCTAATTTTTGGAAATCAAATCGTTGAGATACTCGCTGAATATCAGAGCATGTGTTTTGTAGATATTTTAATATGTTGGTGGGTGTTTATGAGTGTTTATTTATGTTTATGAGTGTTTATGGGCGTTCATGGTCATTTATGGTCGTTTGTTTGCTTCATGAGTGTTCATTCCTGGAAGTATTGAATGTATAGATAACAGGTTGATGAAAGATTTCCATTTTGTCATTTCAGATGATACGAGAAGCAAACTGCCCTTTATCATCGCACCACTATGTACGAGTATAGGCGATATAAATATATATATGTATCGAAAATCAATTCAACTAACGTAATTGTTACGTTTTTCCTTAGCAAAGCTCGATGAGATAGAAGAGAGAATACAAACAGAAAAAATACATTACTAATATAATATGTGTGCAAGATTTCATTGAACTGATGAAAAAGGAAATCGAATCAAAATTCGTGTATCATCATATGTTTGTCATGAATGTTATGAAATTCAATGCAAGCATTCATCATATTTCATCCATATATTCAATGAAAATAACAATTTAGGTTATTTATTGTAATGGAATTGATGATTTTTGGGGTGAATTTCCATATCATTCGATGAAGAGCTAATCGTGATGAAATATAATCGTTTGAATGGAGTCGAATATAATTTTGATTATGCCCCTAATGTTCATCGATATATTTTGTGAACTTCTGTGTTAAAACCATCCACCTATTAAGAATCCAATATTTTTTTTATTTTATAATATTGATACAATTATTTGATGAATTCTTGATGTCTGATATACAGTTGTTAATTCATACAATTCATCGGACAGGTGTTGTATACGAGTATACCTAATTCAAGGTTTGCCATTCTTGACTGAAGTCATCAAAGGTATTATGGATTTTTCAATAATACATATCCAAATAGCAATGATAAGGGATAGTTGGGTAAAATTTTCACTGAAAAACTAACGAAATTCAACTACATAAAAATAGGTTGGACATGATTCTGCGAAGTGGTTCGAAACCTTCTTCTCTTTTCGAATGTATGAATTCTCCAGGAATGCGTTATATCAATAAAATTTGCTTGAAATAGTTTGTTAAGCTGCCAATAGTTTCTCGAATAATGTACGATTGGAATACTTATATCATAGTGAATCACAAACAACATCAGATTTGAATACAAAAATATGAATGAAGCCCAGAAACATCTACAATGAAGCCAGAAACAGCTGTTCTCGTAAAATTTTTGAAATCTCCTAGAAATGCTCTCATGGAATTCACTGAGCATGAATTGCATTACATCTCCATAGAATGCCGATCCATGTAGCATAAACTTCCCATCGATTATCGCTGCAACTCCAATCTTCAAATTGAACTACCATGCTTTGTTCACTCCAATCGTCCAAAGAAGCATATCATTATTGTGAAACAACGTTACATAGAATAAATTCATAAGATCATTATTCTTGTAGCATTTTACAAGTCATTTCCTATCTGTCCCATGTCATTCAATCTACCCTGTATATGTTTTTCGAGTCATCCAGTATATGTCGCTGAAATTCAAATGTCAAACGTCAAATGGCAAACGTTCAACTGTCTAACGTCACATGTCACGTGTCGCGGTAGCCATTTTGTTGGATCTATCCACTCTGTGTTTATGTATTCCAAGTCACCCCCTATATATTTAGCGCTGCACATTATCAGGGGAACGGATATGCCCTCTTTGACTTCCCGCGATAGATTCGTTACGGAGATAAGCGCGCGTAGCGAACTCGATGGGATTCAGTTCTGGTCGGTCATGCGGCTGGATTGACCTCGTATTAACAAATTATCACTACTACTACATTATTATGTAATATTTTCGATCCAGATACCCTCTGATATCATGAATTTCAATAATAACATAACTATTACTCTCGGGTGAGTAACCTACTAGTTTATTTCGTAGATTTGTGTTGCGAAATTCTATCGATATACTCTTCCACTGCATATATGAGAATTTTTCGAAATATTTTTACATCATTGTTTCATATTGCAGTACACTTAATTGGCTATTGAAAAGTTCAATCAGAATAAATATAGAATTACAAGACACTGTTTATTGCAATAACTTGATCTTCGTCATCTCTTCGATAATACTTTATCATCATATGATTGATCGATTTTCGACATCTCCCATAACAATTCAATTTTTCGATCGGATAACTTTCTATTCATTTACTCACAGACATTATGACATGAGAATCAATGAATTATTCTTGAAGAATAAAAATAAAACGAATTCATCAAGGATTTCATAGTTTGATTGGCGTCATGAAAATATTTCAAAGGATTGCCTGAAATTGAATATTTATTATCAAAATACCGCACAGATATTGAAGATTGTTTCTGATAGTCTGATAGTCAGTCAATATCCTCAGTTGACAAAATTTTAATGAGCAGTTGTTCAGCAAATTTCACATTATTAGATTCAGTAGAAAATAAGCTTTCCTACCTTCATGCATTCATCAATGGTAAACAAACGATGTTTTCATTTATGAGTGATTTCATGATCATTTTCTCTTGCTACTTTCTGAAACGATCATTATAACGACTGATGAAACTTCTAAGCATCTCCCTTAGGTTAGAATTCTCTAATTAAAAAATATATCTTCAAGGTACCAATGAAATAATTTTTCTAGTTATTTAGTAGACTAGTACTATATAGCTATCAATATCTGCGAATTATTCAAGTATCTATCGAGGAATTGACGTACGATTCATCTAAAAAACAAGACCAGATTCACGAAGTTGATCCCAAACTCCTTCATAAAAAATAATTGATTTCTGGAAATGCTATTCTTGAATCTTGAAGGGCTCATTTTTTTCTCTACTAGTCATGCATTGAAGAAATTTTTAATGAAAAAACACCAAGATGGGACTGAATACTTAATCTATTTGTCGTATATTTTATATTGTCAACAATAATAAGACAGTCGAGGTCATATTCATTATTCATAGATACAAAAAGAAAATATCGGGTATTCAAAGAATCATATATTTGAGGCGAAGAAACAGCATGCATGGTTAGATAGGTCTTTTATCATCAGGCCATGTCAGAAGATATGAAAATTTGAAGAAGAGAAATGTTTTCGTTGTTTCGGTGTGTCTCAGAAATATCATGATGTACTGATGTTTTTTTTCACATATCGGTAGATATCTATGTGGTTCAAGGTATAGGGAACATATAAGACATATCGTAGAATCGAGAAAAAAATTGAAACTATTCGGAATGACGGATTTATGGTCCAGAATATTTCCTAGAAGAATAAGGAGACTGGAATAATATATCTCAGGTATGCCTGTCATGAAGAGACGACTGAAATATGAAACCCATACCAAGGTATGAGGCCTCGTGCCGGGGGATACGTGATTGAACATATGCCGACTTGACGCACCAGGCGACCCTCTCTTACCTTACGCCTCACCGTAGTATGCGGCGTGCCAAACTTCCTAGCCACTCGTGAGTTCTTGATGAGGTAAAAGCAAAAGTTGCCAGAACAGAGGTTAATGAGCCCAGTCAGCAACAGAAGGCTAGATATCCCCACGAGGTGCTGGCAAAAAGGGTATTGTGAATCAATTAGGTTTTCTTGAAATAAACAATTATACCTTCACATAACTTTCAGAAAAGAATATTAATACTAGGGAACTGCTACAGAGATAACTAGGTCAAACAGAATCAGGTGGGCTATTAGTGAATTTCAACCATTTACATTCACATGGAAGGATGGAATATACACATATTCTCAGAAAATACTAATTTGAATGAAGGATACATGCATAGCTATTCGATACATACCTAGCGAGTGCCAAAAATTAAGGGACATTTATATACTCAAGATAGGGAAACTCAATGACATGACATCCAAGTCATGCCGTTCAACTAATATTGTGTCCTTCAAGCTTAAAACACTGAAAGTATTGATCTAAAGTACTTAAGAGATAGGGTTTCATCAAAAAACCCTCAACGGATGCTAATATGCAGGCAAGTCGATATATTTCAAATTGAATGATCTTAATAGGCAATCATTGCTTGACTTGTAGCTTGCTACTCATTGCATGCATATATGCTATGCCTGTAGAATGATTGGTGAACTCAACCAACGGGGGGATTGCTTCCATACGGAGCACCGCTGAATACGGCGTTTGCATGGTGACTTGTGATTTCTCAATTGGATATCAACTACGAATATATACCAGCGTTAGGAAAAATATCTACCTGTTCTTTGAGTATCGATTATTTCCAGAGCGCACCAGGAGCTGGAATCCTCTGTGGAAATCAGTCTGGTACCGCGATCACAAACAGTAATAACTAGCTGGGCTTTGACGCAGGTGACCGTTTTTCCTAAATCTTTGTGGGACCATTCATAGATGGGGAAAAGTCTCAAAAAAAAAACACAGAGGAATGTGTTGCTATGCGACGTCCACTATCTGAAGTGAGCATTCTCTAGAATATTTGTCGGCCAATAATCAACAATTAGACCAGTGCATTCAGTTGATAATAATAATAATAATGATGAAATTTATGAACTTGATACATAAATATAAAGATGTGAAATGTTATTAGAGTTAATGAACAAGTGAAGTCACAGATATCTATTACCAGTTTGTATGTGACTGTGGAAGAGTTGAGAAAATTAATGAAATGAAATTTTTTGAATAATGAGACACTAACATATAAAATTCACACATCCTCAAAATGAACATTATAATATATGCACTAGTTCAGTACAACATCAGATTGTTCTCAAGGAGAATATGGAACCAACCAGACAGCGGTATTATCCAATTTCTCCAGCAATTCTCAAACATATAGATGCCACTGTAATTCAGCAAAATGATCATTGAACCATCTTCTAGGGCTTGGAGTAGTCCTATCGTGATATAGAAGAATGAGGATGATTCCTGGCGGTTTTGCATCGACTATAGGAAGGTTAATAATGTGGGTCAGGAAGATGCCTATCTCCTTCCAATTATTCCGGGTATCCTGGGAAAGAGTGCGATATGCGAAGTTTTTGTCTAGTCTCGATATCAAGTCTGTGTATTGGCAGATTGAAGTTGAAGATAATTGCAGACCAATTACAGCTTTAAAAGTTCCAGGACGTATATTATCTCAATTCTAATGACTTTCATCTGGTCTGAGTGTAGCTCCGGCGACGTGACAGAGACCTATTGATAGATTTGAGGAGTGGTTCTTGACACGTTTTGTTTTGAATATCCAGATAACATCATCATTACCATCTAGACTAATAGGTGTTATATAAAGTACAACCATAGGGATTGAGATCGACATCTCCATAAGTTGGCCCCTGCGATGCGAACTCAGGTCTATGTTTTGGCTACACACCTCATTTTGTGGTCTTTGAAAAAGAATTCCCAGTGAATACTGAACATATCAAAATAAGGGATATGGAGGGTTTAGAATCCTATGAAACTGAAGAAAATACTCGACTTGAGGTCTGAAGCATTCAATAAGTTATACGATTAAATATGATTGTGTAAGGGTAGCGGCAAGCAGAAGGCGGCTTGAAAAAATATGATGTATTACGATCTTCGGCATAGGGATGTTAAGTACTGAATAGAAAATGGAGTTTATCGAAGAAAGTTCTTACACTCTAATGCTACAAAGTTTATCTCGGCCAAACTTGCACCAATAATTTAGATGGGAATTTTTAATGGTCAGAGAATGTCAAAGAATTTATTTTCAGAAATTTCAGCGATAAGATTGTGAATTAGAAGTATAATTGTGGTATATCACAATTGAAGAGGTGATTTTATACCAAATCGCGATTTTCTAAAAAATATATACTTTCCGAAATACTTTCTATTTGAAATATAAGAATTGGATGCGCTCTCGGCCGAACCGAAATTTTCATCTTCGGTTTGGTACTTGCTATATGTCACATTCACAAAAACAAAAACCTCTATACAGTCAACGCTGATTTCCACAATTATAGCACAAGATCAAGGAATAATATAAGAGAACCAAGACATCGCCTCGTTCAATCTACAAAAAATGCAGTGAATGTAAAACTTTTCAACAAATTACCGGAAAATATACGGAATCTTGATTTCAACAGGTTCAAAAATAGAATAAAAATCATACTTTTGGATCACTGTTTCTATTCAGTCGAAGAATTTTGGAATACTGACATAGTGTAATGGAATATACTCACAGATATTACTATTACTCATTTGTTCACTTCAATATGTTCATTATCTGAAATATTATTTCCATATTTCATAGGATATATTTGATATTGTTTTTGACTTCATCTGATATGTATTTGTAATCTTAACTTCCTTTTTTGTTGTTTTTTGTGTGTTTTTTTTTTAGTATATACTGTAAATCAGATTTTAGACCTGCTACAAATGTATTTACTGTACATAACGTAGTCAAATAAATATCTATCTATCTATCTATCACAATGTCAGAACAAACTGCCAAATTTGAAACATCCATATAAAATAACGATGAAGATACGAGGGGGTATATTAGTTCCGGTTCATCCGGTATCTACCTACTCATCAAAACTAATCCGTTGCTTGTCCCAGCATCCGGTTGATACTAATATTCTGTCAACTGGTAACTTCAAAAAGATACATATATTCTGTCAACTGATAACTTCAGAAAGATTCGTTGTTTTTATTTTTAAACCCAAATTTTCTTTTGACCATAACGGGCCAGGATAGGTATCTTTCACTATTAGAAGCAAAAGAGTAATCAATTATAACAATGCCTAACATTTGAATTTTCAAATACTTCCTTAAACTAATTCTAGTGAGAATTTACTAAAAATGTAAGGAATATCATTTGACTGATTTTCAGAGCATGAAAGATCAACTCACAAGTGGTCATAAATATATACCGTTTTTCTTGTTTCATCAGAGTAGATGATTTGTGCCGATTCTAGACCTCCTCCCAAGGTCACACACCCCCCACGTGGCCTTGGGGGGTCAATGACCTTAGGGGGGTCAATGACCTCGGGAGGAGTGACCTTGGGAGGAGTGACCTTGGGGTGAATGACCTTGGGAGGAGTGACCTTGAGAGGAGTGACCTTGGGGTGAATGACCCCGATGTGATCTTGGGAGGAGTGACCTCGAGTTGGCGACCTTGAGAGGAGGGTGCCCTTGGGAGTTGGTGTGGCCTTGAGAGGAGCGCGTCCTTGAGGAGGGCTTTCTTTTTTTCTGTGAGCGTGACCTTGTGTTTCCACACCCCTGAAATGGGAGGGGGTGCGACCTTGAACACTGCTTCTGCGTGCGCATGCGCCATTCCCCCACTAGAGTTCAAGATCGCGTTGGTGAGAGTGGGGGAGTTCCTATAAATTGGCGATTCAGTGCTATAGTTGCCACAAGCAGTAGCAGCAGTATAACTAGCAATCAATAAAAATAAATATTGACTCGTAAAGCGTGTGCGTATCCTTGCGTGATAACAAGTGTTATTTTTATGTAAGTAAATTCCTATATTCTATATATTCTTTTGTACTCTCTTTCACGTGTTTAATCTAGAGATGGGTTCACCTAAAATTGATTTGATCGCGATCAATAATCAAATCGCTGAAGGGTATGAATTCACCAAGCAAGTGTTGATATCATCGCTGATCTTGAATAAGCCTTATCTGATCAAGAAAATGACAATATTTGAAACTAGATTTGGTAGATCTGCCACCGTTATATTATTAGATGAAGAAAGTGGGGAAACTGTGAAATGTTGGTTGCCCAAAAGAGTTTCAGATGTGATTGAAGAAAGCGATCTCCATTTGATCAACTCCCGCGGGCTTTATACAATAGCATACCTGGGGCAGAGTGAACCATCATATGCTGGTGCGAAAACGCGAACGCTTATTAGGTTCGGCATAAAAGAAATACCCCTTAGCGAGACTTCGCCTCAGTAATTAATTGAATTATTTTTATGATTAGTTTAGTATTAGTGAAAGGGAGTTTAAAGATTATATGTATATAGTAGTTCTTACATTCTCGCCACCCTCGTCGTCGCATTTACCATTTTTGGTGAGTAGTTTTTTTAAGCTGAGGGTATGAGCTATGTAATATGAAACGTATTTGTTGAATTATCTCCTAAACTCTTTTTTTTTGTTTATTTATTTGTAGACTCCAGTACTCAACTTCTAAGGATATGTGGATGCACTATTCTAGCCAGTTTTGGCCAGCTGCTGAAGACATCGAATCAGCAGTCAGCAGACTTAAATGTGAACTCATCGATTTGGAGCGTGATTCACTCCATGCAGCCAACTATGATATGAGCGCATGTTTCAATCAAGAACGAGCTCGAGAGATTTTAGCGGATGCTGATCGATATAAAATCGGTCATTTTCTATGCAGTCGCCTAGAACACGGGAGTATAACTTTGGAGAAGTTTCTTGAAGAAATGGTGAAGGAGGGTTTGGAATGCTTCCTTCATGATTTAGTTGAATTCCTACCAACTATCATCATCGAAAAATACGGTTTGAGGGAAGCTTCAGAAGAAGAAGAAGAAGGTGGAGAAGGCGAAGAAGGGGAAGAAGAAGTTGGGGAAGAACAAGAAGGTGGCGGGGTACAAGGGGGTGTCTAGTATGCTCTTATAGTCTTTAGACTCACTATTTCAATCATTGTACATAATAGGAAAAATAAAACATTATTCAACATTTTACATCTTTTATTATCCGAAAAAAAACTGCTACAAATATATATATCTTAAACTATGGTGGTAGTGATTCATCTGATCATAGCTTCATAATTCTTCGTTCATACACCCATCTGTATGGAGCCATCTAGAGCGCTATATGTCATGACTGCGTCATGTAGAATGAGCGCATACACTCTTGTATTGGCTGGAAATTTTGATTTGCGAGTCTCAAATTCCAATTTGATATCTACTGTTGAGGATTTCATGGCGTCGGCTTGATGGCTGCAATCGATGATAAATAATGGGTTCTTCCTGAATTCTTCTATACCCATCATCGGCTCACTCATATCTTTACCATAGTAACTCTTTTGGAAATTTTCGTAAGCATAATAGGCTATAGCATCCAACTTCCTGTCGAATTCTAAATTCCACCGCTCGTATGGGTATACTTCTGAATTCAAATACACTCGAATATTATTAATGTCAGCATTAATGAATTGGGTGGCATCTTGAGATACATCATCCGTATTAGTAGATTTCTGGAATCCTATGATAATGTATCGCGGTCGCTCGAGGCTGTTGGTAGTTTTGACAGCCCAAATGTCTGAAGATGTTTCACGGATAGTTGGTAACTCATACAAATCCCACATCCTATATGCTATTTTTATCTTCGCAGTGGAACTTTTATTGATGCGATTCAATAGTTTGAGTTTTTGTTTATCTGACGGCATGATATGCCTTATTCTCCATTCAATCTTATCAATTTCTATTTTCGCATTAACTACTCCCATGTAGGAGTTTTTGAATGAGCGAGCAATGATTAGTATCAACTCTTGTTTTATATTCAAGACACCCTTATTATAGTCCTCAGCGAATCCCATCAAGTATTTGAGTGGTAATTTTCCGCTGAATACGTGATTGATTTTGTCTAGGATCGGTTGATTATCATCATCAATTCCCCAACCGAGGGTCTCTAGAAATTTTTTATTCGATTCCTGTTTTCTCTTGCGTAATGTATATAATAATTTAATCGAAATCAAATACGAGGGAAGGTTGGAGATTTATAGACTCACCGCGTAGTGGACTGTACTGTTGTTTTCGGTAGGCCTACCTCTGCTTCCTTTGGTTTGGTGACAAAAATGCGACACAATTATTTTTCTTTTTGCACTCAATGGCTACTCTGATAGTTCTCGTGGATCTGATCGTCGTGAGTGCGGATTTCTCAGCAACCTTCCATGGACACGCGCAGATTCATTTTATTTGAAATATCGCGGGTAAAGTTTAATTCAATGCCATATCGTAGACAACCCTGAATTCAACTATCTATATTTAAGGACTATTTATAATGAACAAATTACACAATTAATTAGTATATAGAAACACAAATAGTGGGGACATAACATACTGCCCGCCAAAATACAATCGGGGATTGTATTTTAATCTATACTGGGCAATGGGCAAAGTTTCACTACTGGCCTGAGGAAAGTACCACACGCAGTTTTAACAGAAGCAACTCTACGTATTCCATCAGATCCAGGGTGGAATTTCTCAATTCTACCTAAACGCCACTTCGACGGCGGAAGTCGTTCATCCTTGACAATAACTAGTTTACCAATATCTATCTCTGGATTAGATTGATTCCATTTGTAGCGTAATCTTAGCGTATTCAAATAATCTGATTGCCAGCGCTTCCAAAAATCTTGATTTATTCTCTGAAGCAACTGCCAGCGATTCAATCTATTCATCGAAACATGGGTACAATCAGGGTCTGGAAGGGCTGTAATGGGTTCAAGGGTTAAAAAGTGCCCTGGGGAAAGCGCCCCTAAATCAGTAGGGTCGCTACTGACTTCTGAGATAGGTCTAGAATTGAGGAGAGATTCAATCTGAACGAGGACAGTGTACATTTCCTCAAAAGTCAGAATTTGTTCACCAACAACCTTCACGAAATGGCTCTTGAAAGACTTGACTCCTGCCTCCCAAAGTCCCCCAAAATGAGGACTGGAAGGGGGATTAAATCTCCATTCAATATTTTCAGCCTCAAGGGCTCCTTGAAAAATGGTTTTCAGATATTTATAGGCTCCCACGAAATTAGTGCCACAATCTGAATGAATTACAGAACACCGACCACGTCTACCAATGAATCTCCTAAGAGCAGCCAAAAAAGCCTCAGAAGACAATTCAGATGCTAACTCTAGATGAATGGCCTTGGTGGCGAAGCATACAAAAATACAAACGTATGCCTTATACGTTTTGGCACCACGAAACTTAGAATGGAGTATCTGAAATGGACCACAAAAATCAGTGCCTACACAAGAAAATGGCTTGAGTTGCGTAACTCGCAACTTAGGTAAATTTCCCATCAACGGAGTAGAAGCAGTGGGTGATGTTTTGAAACAACGAATACAACGAGACAATACGAATCTGATTGCCCTTTTAACATTCAAAATCCAATAATTTTGCCATAACAAAAATTTCAAGGTCTGTAACCCAGGATGATAATTTCGGACATGACAATTCTCAATAATGAGTTCTGTTAGTCGATGTTTTTGAGGTAAAAGAAGCGGAAATTTCTGTTCGAAACATAGATCAGAATTTGTTAATCTACCGCCTACTCTCAGAAACCCTTTCTCATCAAGAAACAGTGAAAGCTTTCGCATTGGTTTCGAAACCAGTTTTCCACACTTGAGACTACTGATTTCTTCAGAAAACGAAACACTTTGTACATATTTTATCAACACCAACTGTGCCTCAAATAAATCCAATGAAGTGTAATTATGCAATCGCTTATTATTAGGATTTTTCAAATTATGAACGAATCGAAGAATTATGGAAATAATTCTCTCAACTTTCGAAAGCGAGGAGATATTTTGCAACAATGTTTCAAAAGGATTACAATCGGAATGCGAAACTAATACAATTTTCCGCTCTTCGGTGAGAGCTTCACTGCTAACTTGTTTATTGATGAGCTGTCGAGGCCAGGAATCTTGTTCCTTTGGTAGCCAAGGAGGTCCATCCCACCACAAAGAATGTTCTAAAAGAACTGATGGAGACATCCCTCGAGAGGCTGCATCAGCTGGGTTATCCTTGGAAGACACATGATTCCAAGATAAGGGTGAAACATTCTCCTGGATTTTGCTCACTCGATTTGCCACGAATGTCTGCCAACGATGAGGTACTGAACGAATCCAATCTAAAGCCGCTGATGAGTCGGACCAAGCGAATACTTCATTGATATGTATAGTGAATTTTGTATTTGAAACAATAAATTTAATCAATTCAGACAACAGAACTGCTGCACACAATTCCAGTTTAACCAAAGAAATCCGCTTCAGCGGAGCAACCTTGGACTTGGCCATCACTAAATGTATTCCAACCTGTCCATTGACATCTGTAACTCGGAAATATACGACTGCTGCGTATCCTTTTTCAGACGAATCACAGAATCCATGTAATTGTACAATCGAAGCTGTATCTAACGATAAATAGCGAGGCAATCTAAAAGATGATAAAATACTCAATTCCTCCTTGAATTTAATCCAACGATTTAAAGTAGTGATTTCTGGTACTTGATCCCAGTCCAAACCTAATACCCAAAGATGTTGCATAAAATATTTTGCAAAAAATGTAATGGGAGCAAGAAAACCTAGAGGATCAAATATCCTTGCTAAATCTGACAAGATGTTTCTTTTGGTACAAGTTCTCTCCTCCAATTCAACCTGATAAGAAAAACTATCGGAAACTGGACACCAATTCATTCCCAAAATTTTGACAGTCGAAGAATCTTCCTTATCAAACATCAAATTTTGATTCTGACAGTATTCAGATGGAATGCTCTCAAGTAATTTAGGATTATTACTCGCCCATTTTTTCAATTTGAAACCTCCTTTTTCTAACAAGGAAATCAACTCTTTCTGTATCAGAAGAGCCTCTTCAACGTTAGTACAGCTAGTTATGATATCGTCCACATATGTGTCAGACAATAAAATCTTTGAAGCCTTTGGATATGATTCTCCTTCATCCGCCGCCAACTGCAATAATGTACGGATTGCAAGAAAAGGAGAAGACACGATACCATAACTAACAGTATTCAGACGAAATTCTTGGATAGGTGTAACACTGTTGAATCTCCACAAAATCCGTTGGAAATCCCTATGCGCAGGCGTCACCCAAATTTGTCTGAACATCTGACAAATATCAGCAGTAAATGCAATATGATGAATCCTGAAGTTCAACAAAATGACAACAAGATTTCTCTGTAACTTAGGACCAGGAAGCAACGATTGGTTGATGGATTTGCCATCAGGAGGAGCTGAAGCAGCATCAAATACGACCCTCAACTTTGTACTCGAACTATCAGCTTTAAACACAGGATGATGAGGAATATAAAAACAATCATTGTGATTTGAAGGAGTGTTAACTAATGACATATGATCTTGGTCCAAATAATCTTTCATAAAAGCCGAATACTCAACGAATAAGGTTGGATTTTTGAGGAAACGGCGTTCTAACGACGCGAGACGACGAAGTGCAATCGAACGACTATCCGAAAATGAGGATGGCTCTCCTTCTTTGAAGGGTAGAGATACGACATAGCGACCAGACGAGTCACGTGAATGTGTTTCAACGAAATGTTTTTCGCAGAATTGTTCATCAGCTGAATAAACTGAAATATTTGGAATTTCTTCCAATTCCCAAAATCTTCTCAAAGAATCATCTAACGAAGTAGTGCATAGAGAAGTTGTTATGACAGTATTCGAATTGATTTTACCAATTAATATCCAACCGAAAATTGTCTCCAATGCTATTGGTTGACATGTGGAACTCCCTAATTGGCGTCCGAGTAAAACTTCTGAGAGTATATCTGCACCAATTAAACAATCAATATTTGAAGGAATATTGAAGGACGGGTCAGCCAACTCAACATTCGAAAGATGTGGCAGTTCAGGCTTAGGAATAATCGAAGACGGTATACAACAAATTCTTGGGACAACTATGGCCTCTGTCATCACTATTGGTGAAGATTTTCCAATTGGTTTCAGACTGAGATGAACTCCCGAGCTGGATGCCGACGTCATATTACCTAATCCATTTATAGTGAACGATGATCGAAAACGGCGAAGTCCTAACCGGTTACAACAAGTTGAAGTAATGTAACTATTTTGGCTGGCACTGTCTAACAAAACTCTCATAATTTTGAAGTTACCGTATTCATCACCAATTTCAACTAGAGCTGTGCCTAACAAAACTGCTGCATGCTGCGATCTGATACTCGTTAACGAAGTTGTTTGGCTGGTGCCAGAGGGTGACTGAGAATTTTCAACAACTGATGATGTTGAAAGGGGTGTGGAAATTTGGCTATTATTTTCCGACCTTGTGCTATTCGAATTCCCACTAAAATGGAGAAGAGTGTTGTGTCTAGATCGACAAATTTTACAGTGTGATTGGAGAGAACAATTCGACGAACGATGAGAGGGTTGTAGACAATTTAGACACAAAAACTTCTCTTTTGCGAATGAAAATCTTTCAAAGGGCGTCTTCTTCAAGAAACATGGGCACTTGAACAAAGCATGAAGCGAACCACATTGGGGGCACTTACCACTAGGAGCTGAAGAATTAGTCGAATTTGTTAAAAAAGTAGAACTTTTAGTGTTATGACTTGAATTTCTAAAATTATTTGGAGAACTAAAAGTCTTTTGTTGTTTTTGTGTATTTCCAACTGATTCCAATGCTGTACATTGCGACCTTAAAAAGTTAATCAATTCTTCGTAAGTAGGAATGTCTGTTTTAGCAAACTGTAACTCAAAACGCTTCACAGTATCTGCATCTAATTTTTTTATCAAAATTTGAAACAAAACAAAACTCCATGAGTTCACTGGTAAATTAAGATTTTTCAATGCATCAAGATTTTCTGAAAAACAATCCAATAATTTTCCAATAAGTTTGTCATGTGAGTCCGAATTCAATTTTGGGAAATCCATGATTTCTTGCCAATATGTAGAAGCAAGTAATCTTGGATTTTGATATCTATCAACTAAGGCTAAATATGCAACCTCGTAATTATCGTCGGTAAGCGGTAAAGATTTTACTGTCGATAAAGCACTTCCTGAAAGTGTGGAAATCAAATATTGAAATTTTTCTGATTTAGATAGTGACAAATTTTCATGTATCAACGCTTTATATAAGTCAAAATAGCTTGGCCAATTTTTATAATTTCCATCAAAGCGTGGCAAGTCAATTTTAGGAAGTTTTACGCTAGGATGTTTATTTGCTGTGGGTTGTGCAAGTGCAATATCTACAACTGACGAATAAATTCTTTTTATGTCATAAAACATTGTATCGAACTCAATTCTAACCAATTCTTCTGCTGCCAGATCCCCTCCATCTATGTTGGCTAGTTGCGAAACAACGGCTATATGATGTTGTTGAAATTCTTCAGCAATATTTTCGATTGCATTGTACCTCACTTCTAAGTGTGGATAAAACCTTTTGTTGTCAACAACTGTATCTGCAATTTCCTTTATTTCTTTTATACGGTTAAACCAAAGATCTCGCAAAGTACGAGATTGTTTTAACCTTGCTGCCATATTCACTAACTATAATATTATCGAATAATCAAAATATTCAAGATGAAAATACTGAGTGTGAATAATGTGATAATCAATCTATTCTGAAAGAACTAACTCCAACAGTGAGCTGTTCAAATCAATTAATAAATTCAAAAAAGAAGACTGGCAAGTTACTTGAATGAATTTTGTTTATAAATTTTCAATTAGGTAGGAAGTTCTGATCAAAATACTGTAGTACGTAGAATAGCTTCTGTCATGAAAATGGTATATGTAGACAAAATAGTGAAAATTCAACGAAAATTTCCCTTATCCACTTGTTTGTGTTCAAATATCTCTAATATCAAATAATGTCACAATTCGTATAGAGCGGCACTTCAAATCGAATTATAATGCAATATGAGAAGGTCAACTAAAATATATCGTTAGCCGCAATCCAGTGATAATGATTTGAATTAAACTGAATGAACAATATCGCTACGAATTTCAACAAAAAAACAATCGATGCAAAACTGGATTTCTAAAAAGAAAGGAATATATTTCTATTTTGTCAAGATAAATAAACGAATTATCGAAAGGATGAAATGATAGAATGAGATTTCTATCGAAACGAATTTTATACGAATGAGAAATTTATAGTCTATGAATGAGAATTATATACATTCAATACGATATGGCAATGATAACTCTAACGAAATGAAAATTGACGATCCGGCTCAAGAAGGACCAAATGTTTTCTCTTGCGTAATGTATATAATAATTTAATCGAAATCAAATACGAGGGAAGGTTGGAGATTTATAGACTCACCGCGTAGTGGACTGTACTGTTGTTTTCGGTAGGCCTACCTCTGCTTCCTTTGGTTTGGTGACAAAAATGCGACACAATTATTTTTCTTTTTGCACTCAATGGCTACTCTGATAGTTCTCGTGGATCTGATCGTCGTGAGTGCGGATTTCTCAGCAACCTTCCATGGACACGCGCAGATTCATTTTATTTGAAATATCGCGGGTAAAGTTTAATTCAATGCCATATCGTAGACAACCCTGAATTCAACTATCTATATTTAAGGACTATTTATAATGAACAAATTACACAATTAATTAGTATATAGAAACACAAATAGTGGGGACATAACAATTCCCCATAGGAGATCATACATTTCATAGCTGTAGTGATGCCTGGTTTTCGAATCATACACACTTGTTCGCCACCCATCTCATAGCGAATTTCGTCGAAGAGGAATGCTAGAGCATTATTGGATAAATAGCAATCTGCTGTCAAATCATCTGGCATGAATTTTCCTTCGATGTAGATGTAGCTCTCTGCAATATCTAATATCAAATCTTGAAAGTTGACAGCTATTCTTATTTCGTCAGAGTTCTTGAATGATGGTGAACCATATGGTTTGTATGTGTGTTCATGCAGGCTGATTAGGGAATGATCGAAGATTGGTTCATCAAACACTTCCAATTGGAGGCTAGTAGAAGTTGTGGAAACCATCTCTATTTTTTCTGTAGCACTTTCAGTCCGATAGATTTCAAGAAATCAATATCGCTCTCAGATAGGTTATGATGCCGCCTTGTCTGATTGAGACGTCGATTGCGAATGAATCCGCGACCGCGTTTACACTTCTTTTTATTATTTCTGCGCTCATTATGGGGTGTGGGGGTGGATATTCGCTTTGATTGGTTACCGAAGCAGAACCCCATCTTTTCTCTGCTATTTTTCGAGATCAATCTAGTTGTTTCAGTTCAAGCTTCACAATAATCTTCTCTCCTCGGAAATCGACCAAACAATTTTCATCATCCAAAATTCTCAGTGTAATGTTATCGATAGACTGACGTCCGGTCGGGCTGATTGGTAGATATATAATGTTTTTCGGTTCCTTCGACAGCTTATATCCAGGATCCACATTGATGTCGAATTCATACAACGTGTGAACCTCTTCCCCATTCAGGTACGCCCCGCTCGTGATATTGCAATCGATGCGTATTAGGCGAACTTTAATAATTTTCACCGGCTTGGTGGATTTATGTAGAAAGTTGGATGGGTAGAATTTTTTCTCGAAACCCAACACTTCGGCTATGGAATTCTCAACTGACAACATAATTCCATATGAAGATTTCATTTCACACATTAGAGTGTTATTATTAGCTCGAAGATAAAATTCAATATTATTTTTACTCTTTTTACTATCAGAGGAGGGGTTCGAAGATGCTATAGCTTCTTGTATAACTCTATTGATTTCTTCTATTTCATAGGCGCCTGGTGGTATATGAATCATTTTCAAGTTCTCAGAGATGCGACCTTCTTTCTCATCCCAATAACCCAAAGCGTTATTAGTCTCATCTATATTGGCTATGGAATTGTAAGAATAAAAGCCGTGTAATCCCAAACCGTAAGTTCTTCTCGCATCTAGTTCAATTGGTGGGTAAAAATCAGCGCTCAAAACACTATGACCACCCGATATGGTGAATGTTTGCGACATAATGTTGGTGGTGTGTAAAGAAAACGGCGAAAATGGGTAACAAACCTCAATGAACATTCAACAGCTGCAACTTGATCGCTATGCGAGACATTGAAGAATGTTTTTATTTTCGCATTGATAATCATTTATATATAAAAATTTTTTATTACATATTGCCACATCTACATTTTCATTCGACAAAAGCAGCAAAACACTTTTCGTGGTATTGGTCCATCGTTGACATCAACACCGTCTGGTTGATTATCGCATTTCTCGTGATGATGATCCTCACAAAATTGGTATTTCGACACCTCTGGATCGTCTTTCAATCGTTGCGGTAGCTTATCCCATACTAGAGCTATTTCTTGGGAGGCCAATCCAATCAGTACTTCCTTTGGTAGGTCGGCGAGTTCTTTCTCAGTCATTTTTAAGAGAGAGCGTGATTTAGAGTAAGCTAACAACGCATGGGCCATTTCTTTGATGCTTTCTCGATCCATGATGAGCTACTTTTCGTTTGTGTTCTTCTTCGAGAGAAATTTCAAGCACAAATGCCCGCACCAGACTGTGTTGTATTCTTGTTGGCGCTCATAGTTATATACTATTTTGGTAGCTCTAAGCGCCTGCGGCCCTCTATTCAGATATTTCACCAACTCTTTTGGTGGGGGTAAATCGCCATAGCTATCATAATACTCGACTACTTTACCGCTTTTTTTATATGCAACCCAATGTGTGCCATCACCTTGTTCGCTATCTAAATTCAATATGGCGGATTCTGTACGATATGGGCCGGATGAGGGTAAATTATCCCTCATATATATACCTCGAAAGTTTGGTATTCCTATCTTTTTTATATGTCGTGATAGGTCCACATCTGTTAAAGCCCTTCGAGGTAGGCCATCTAGTTTTTTGGAGTTTGGGACTTCAAATAGATACCCAACCCTTTGCGGTATGGTTTCAGATAGACCCCTTTGCCCATTTTACCTAGAGCAATTGCCTCCATATGTGTGTTGTGGCGGTTCGCCTCAGCGAGTTTCTCCTTACTTTCTTTGGCGGAATTGATAGCACGAACAACGCTTGCACTGCCTGCAGCCAAACTACCCAATGCTGATAATCCCGCGAAAATTGGGATTAGTGGGAGAATGCCGCCAACTTTGGGGATTGGTATTATGCGGGGTGTTCGAATATTTCTCCTTCCTCCTGCCATTCTCACGAATTTTTTAGCTGCACCGACGGCCTTTAGAGTTGTTTCACCCAAGTTTCTGGTGAGCGTTCCCCTGTTCCCCATTTGGCGTAGCGCATGTCGAACTTTGTGCACTATTCCCGATCCAAAAGCTATCTTTCTCATGCGTTTGGGCGTGGTCCGCTTCTTTTTCCTTTTCAGCACACTACCGCCGCACCCCATACCAAAGCGCCTTTTTCCCTTCATTATATTTGTTGTTTTCCCCTTACGACAAATACGCCAACTTTTTTTCTTTGTTGAAGTGTATCGCTTGGTGTTCATAATATAAATGAGCTTTGCGACACTCGCAGATCATTATAAAGTACTTAGCAGTCGCATGATGCAGATTGTTCGACAAAATGAGACATTCAGTGTGGAAAATTTTGATGAAAAAGTTGGGTTAGGAAATAGTGCAATTCCACAGCGTAGGCATGGGGATCTATTTCCCAATACAATTCGAAGTTTGATTATTGGTCCATCGAATTGTGGCAAGACGAATGTTATGATATCACTGCTCACCAATCAGAATGGCTTACGATTCGCCAACATATACCTCTATTCAAAATCATTGTATCAACCCAAGTATGAGTATTTACGTAAAGTATTGGAACCGATAAAGGGGTTGGGTTATCACACTTACAGTAATAATGCAGACATAGTTGAACCTGCCGATGCAAAACCTGAGAGTATATTTATATTCGATGATGTTATATGTGAGAAACAGGATGTGATTAGATCTTATTTTTCGATGGGGCGTCATAGGAATGTCGATTGTTTCTATCTTGCGCAAACCTATTCGAGAGTGCCTAAACAACTAATTCGCGATAATGCGAATTTCATAATCATGTTCAAACAGGACGAAATGAATCTTCATCACATATTTTCCGATCATGTATCCCCAGATGTGACATTCAATCAATTTCGGGATATGTGCGCACATAGTTGGACGGATAAATATGGTTTTCTCGTTATCGATAAGGATAGTGAGATTTGCGAGGGACGCTATAGAAAAGGGTTTGATTGCTTCATATATCCGTGATACCCTGATTCGATCATTCGATCGCTGGATGGCAAAATGAGCGCATCTAGCAGTGAAAAAATGGATGAAATATGTCTCAAGCAGAAACTTGTCGAAGCAACTGATGCGGTGAGAAAAAAATTCAAAAGTTTGAAGAGCGCCCACCTCAGCGATCAGACAATGCTTGAGAAGGTATACAAACCGCTAACGAAACCATTGAAAGCTATCTCAGAAGCTGCTGCGGTAGCGATAGCCCCCTCCCAAATATCGGGTCTGAAAGTACCACCTATCCTTAAAATACCGCAGCCTACGCACCATTCTACGCCGAAGCGTAGGAAAACGGTGGGAGATGCTACAGAAATGTTTGATAAACATTTGGAATCTGGAAATTCCAGCAAAAATTCGCAATTGATGCAGAGCGAACTCGATTATGTGACAATGATGGAAACACCACCAACATCATCAACTTCACATATTTCTAGCGATAATACTACCGCTATTGATACAACAACTCTACAAGATCGAGTGCAGCAGCATTTGGATAACTTGAAAACTGGAAAATCTAATTATGATACAGTATATGGTGTTCGTATCGATCCCAAAACGGGTAAATTAAGGATGGGTAATATGGAAATCCGTTTTTTGAATGATCAAATCGAATTATGGCGTGATAATAGAAGGAGTAAGGTATTTCCAGCTTCTTCTGAACTATATGATTTGATTTTTATGAATCAAGCACCTGGATCTATTAGCGATCGAGATAAGCAGATATATACCTCCATTCTGAAGACTACAGGATCCGCATATAAAAATTATGATATTAGAGGAGGTTTGAATGCTGAATCCTCTAACTCGAAAAAGAAATATCGACAAATCATCAAACCTCTTATAGATAGTCCACATTATATGAGGAGTAATCCTCAACGATTTGATATCAAAGGCGGTAAAGGAGTAGTGGAGGCAATACCGCGCAAAAAAGTTCTGAATAGAAAACGGAAAGAATTTGTTTATTGGAATGATGCTGCAGAATTGGTGGAACGTCTTCGATTATTGTGGAGTTCTAAAATGGTTGGTCATACAGGGCATGATAATGAAATAATGTCGATAATAGAGGAATTGCGTGAAGAAGGTATCATACGTTGATTTTTCAAAGTGCGAGCGCCATATGTATATGTGAGTTTGGAAGATTAGTTATTAGTATATGAATGAAAGCCGAAGTAATCGCAGCGGGAAATCTACGAAGTGGAAGATGAAAATAAGCCCAACCAAAAGGGCGATTGCTAATGAATTACACAAACCCGCGAGGCGTAACTTCAAAAGGAGGAGAACGATAATCAAAGGATTTGCTGACCTGTGGCAAATTGATTTGGCTGAAATGCAAATATATGCAGATGAGAATATGGGCTATCGATATATACTATTCGTTATCGATTGCTATTCAAAATATTTATGGGTTGAACCGATAAAAAATAAAACTGGTGTGGAAGTGACAAAAGCTATGGAAAAAGTGCTGAAGCGAGCTGAATATTCTCCAAAAAATATTCAAAGTGATTTAGGCAAAGAATTCTACAATTCACGCTTCGAAAATTTGATGCAGAGATATAAGATCAATCACTATTCAACTTATAGTATAATGAAAGCAGCTATTGTGGAGCGAGTAATTAGAACATTGAAGACTTGGATCTATAGAGAATTCTCCGCCAGAGGTGACTATAAGTGGCTCGACATTCTCGCAAATTTTGCTAACGAGTATAATAATAGAAAACATAGAACAATTGGTATGAAACCTGCTGACGTAACACCTTCAACAATACTTAAAGTATATAGCCACCTGAAAATAGCGCCACCAGCAAAATATAATGTTGGAGATGTTGTCAGAATAAGCAAATTCAAAGGAGTTTTCGAGAAAGGATACTCAGCCAATTTTTCCACAGAATTATTCACCATATCTAAAGTGAATATTACCAATCCGACGACATACAACATCAAAGATGTCAAAGGTCGCCCTATCAAGGGATGCTTTTATGAATTGGAATTGTTGAAAACAGCTGAGCCAAATGCATATCTAGTTGAAAAAGTGTTGAAAACGAAGGGGAATAAGATATTTGTCAAGTGGCTAGGATTTTCTGAAGAGCACAATTCTTGGCTTGATAAATCTGCAATTGTTTGAAGTATTTAATTTTTTTCAATAAATGAGTCTGTTGACATTTTCTATCGTCTATTTCTTTCCTACCCAATTTTCACCCAATAAGAAAAAGTCGCATCAGAATTTAATATATTTTATTATGAAAATTTGCAAATAATATGATGAACACAAACATAAATATATATTCACAACTATATACACCTTTATTTATATTTATAAAAACTTTATTTTCAACTATATACACAATCATCTTTATATACACACATCTTTTACTAATATTTACAATAATTTATTTACATACTTACAACTATATATACATCTTAATTTATATTTACAAAAACTATTTACAATTAGGGCCTTAACTAAAATTTACAAAAAAACTATATACAACTAGGTTTCCTTCCCCAGTAAAACAGCACTCGCGTCGGCATGTCCCCCATAACGAGAAACCTCCGCATCAATTTCGGCTATGCTCTCTTTCTGCATGGCAGAAATTCGCTGAAGTTCAGCTGCCTGAGCTAAAATCTCAGCCAGCTGAGCTTCAACCTGCGCGTTGTCGTGAAGGGTTCTCGTTTTGCGGTCGCTCATCATTGCCAACCACCGCACCAACTCGTCATTGTATCTCCTTAGTTGGGTAGCAGGCAGTAATGGTCCCGGCGGAATGCTGTTTGACGGGGAAGGCGTTGACGGGGAAGGCGTCGGCGGCGCGGCATCCTCACTCTCCGCCTGTGAAGGCGAAGCCGCACCTCCAGCTGCCGGTGAAGATGGCGGCGACGGCTGCGGCGGCGGCACATCCTCCCCTAGCGGCGAGGGTGACGCAATACCCGCCGGGGATGGTGTCGCAACCTCCGCCTCAGCTGCTGGCGATGGTGGTGGTGGGGATGATGGGGGCGTCGCCGCAACCTCTGCCTCCAGCGCCGGCGATGGTTGTTGGGGAGGTCGCGGGGTGGCATCTCCATGAGGTGGCGCGGCGTCGGCGGAAACAATGATGGTGATGACTTCGTCATCAGGCGGCGGAGTGGCGGCAACTGCAGCCTCATGAACGATGGCATCACCACCATTGTTTTCGCCAACATCCGCGCCCTCAGCAGCAGTAGCACCTTCATCGTCGGAGATGGTGACGATGCTGATGCTTCCAGACTGTTCAATTTCATTGGCATTAGCCACTTCCGGTGCATCACCCACGGCGCCTACTCCACTGGTTCCCTCATCAATGGCGGCGATCGCATCACCGTCCGCATTGGTTCGAGCACTAGCCGGCTTGATCACGTCCACTCTGAGGACGTTGATTGCCGGCTTTCGCTCTTGTTGAGCGGTACGCCGTTCCGCGTACCACTCAGCAATATCACCTCCGCGGTAGGGGTTTGCCTTGCCACTATTATTGAGGAACTTGCGGAGTATCATTGAAGAAGAGGAAGATTTGCCCTTCTTGCTAGGGCCGGCCTTAGAAGGCCCCGCAACCGCCTTCGGGCTAATCTTCCTCTTCTTCGAAGGTGCCTTGGGCGACGCTTTCGAAGACGTCGATGCCCTCGATGATAACGCCCTCTTTCCACCAACACGGCTACCAAAGATCTTTTTCTTTGGTTGCGGTGGTGGTGCAAAATCATCCTCGCTATCATCGAGAAAGATATGTTGAAGGGGGTTAGCAACCTTCCTTTTTGACGAGGACATGCTTTTCCCCCCAACAGATCCCGATGATTTCGCGCCACAAACCTTCATTTTCTTGGTTTGTGGCGCGAAATCATCAGCATTGTCATCTTCGGGCAGGCTTTCAACCAACATTGACGCTTTGTCTGAAAGCGCCATATCCTCCTCACTCTCCGACGATGAAGATGATTCACTCACCCTGCGACAGCTCATCTTAGCCCCCTTGGAAGATGCCCCTTGCGACATCGCCGGCCTCTTCTTACCCCGGGTGCCAGCCGCACCCACGGAATCGTCGCCGCGCATGCTGTCCCACGTGTCAGTGAGAAGAGCTCTAAGATCAATATCATCTTCGGGAACATCAAATGCGTCCATGGAGATGTTCTCGAAAAATGATGAATTGATGCCTGAAAAAATTTCGAGAAAAATATTAGGATGGTGTTACAAGAAAA
Source organism: Chrysomela aeneicollis (assembly GCA_029955515.1). Lineage (NCBI taxonomy): Eukaryota > Metazoa > Arthropoda > Insecta > Coleoptera > Chrysomelidae > Chrysomela > Chrysomela aeneicollis. The sequence continues at coordinate 3,629,757 of JARUHQ010000030.1, read as the reverse complement.
AGAGTTGAAAATAACATACTTAATTGCTGGAGCTCCTCAGAATTGTCGGGAGCGGCAGAGGATCCAGCGGCGGCGGAGTTGTTGAAGGCCATCTCGTATTCCTATAACAATGAAAACATGTTAAGTCGTGTATTGCATTTTATAGAGAAATAATGAAATTATCGCAAAGAAAAATATTATAAGTTATAGGTTATTATAGCACTTAGCAAAACTCGACTATATCACAATGAGAATGAAGTATGTTATAGAACTCGAAAATTTATATTTCACTATATGCACTCACAAGGAAATACTTACAATTGGTTCAGAAGTAATACTCCAAAAAAATTTGCCGGTGGTGTGGTAGCTCGAGAGGAGGGCAAGCAACGGTGTCTTCTAGACCGGGTCCAAAAAACACTTGAAGATTCTACAACTTGGAAAAAGATTCAATATTAGTATAATGAAAAAAAACAAGAGTAAGAGTTTTCCACTTCGGAAAAATAATTCGACATTGAAGCAATGAGGAAAAACATTCAGAGTTGGAGAAATAGAAATAATCTGATATTATCACAAGGAGAAAAAAAATGTTCAAAAGTCCCAGCTTCTATCACTTTGAAAATGATTCGATATCAATGCAATGAGAAAACATTCAGAGTCAAAGAAATAGAAATAATCTAATGTTATCACAATGAGAAAAATGTACAAGTCCTACATTCACCACTTAGAATATAATTCGATATCACAAGTACAAAAATATGAAGATGTATACAAATTCACTATACACACTTCAAAGGTAATACTCACAGTTGGTCTAGGAGCGTCTAGTCTGAGTAGCCCAACAGGAAGGCAGCGAACAGAATGAGTTCAAGATGAAAACACTCGAAGATTCTATCACTTGGAAAAAGATTCAATATTAGTATAATGCAAAAAAAACAAGAGTAAGAGTTTTCCACTTTGGAAAAATAATTCGACATTGGAGCAGTGAGGAAAAACATTCAGAGTCGGACAAATAGAAATAATCTAATATTATCACAACGAGAAAAATGTTAAAGTCCCAGCTTCTTTCACTTTGAAAATGATTCGATATTAATGCAATGAGAAAACATTCAGAGTCGAAGAAATAGAAATAATCTAATGTTATCACAATGAGAAAAATATACAAGTCCTACATTCACCACTCAGAATATAACACAAAATCACAAGTACAAAAATTTAGAGATATATACAAATTCACTATACACAACCAAAAGGTAATACTCACAATTGATCTAGCGGCGTCTAGTAGGCAGGTCTAGTCGAAGAGGAAGGCGGGCAGCAGAATTAGTTGAAGATGGTAACGGTTTGCAGATTCTATCACTTGGAAAAAGATTCAATATTAGTATAATGCAAAAAAAACAAGAGTAAGAGTTTTCCGCTTTGAAAAATAATTCGAAATTGGAGCAATGTGGAACAAACATTCAGAGTCGGGCAAATAGAAATAATCTAATATTATCACAACGAGAAAAAAATGTTCAATCCCCAACTTCTTTCACTTTGAAAATGATTCGATATTAATGCAATGAGAAAAATATTCAGAGTCAAAGAAACAGAAATAATCTGATGTTATCACAACGAGAGAAATCTACAAGTCCCAGATTCACCACTTAGAATATAATACAAAATCATAAGTACAAAAATATGGGGATATATACAAATTCACTATACACAATCAAAAGGTAATACTCACAATTGATCTAGCAGCGTCTAGTAGGCAGGTCTAGTCGAAGAGGAAGGCAGGCAGCAGAATGATAAATTCGAGTGGGCGCTTCGCTTTTGTACTCTTTCCTCCCTCCTAGCTGAGAGTGGGAGTGACTGATGGCGGGTGACAGATGATGATGGCGCTACTGATGGCGGATGACAGCTGACACGGAACACCTCAACGACCAACTACGGGCACGGAACACTTCGCGATAGTTTGGTATGGCAAATAATAGCGATTGTGATAGATGGCGCCCCTGTTTCAAGGTCATTAGCCTTAATAGCAGGTGGCGCTACTGATGGCAAGTGGCGCTACTGATGGCGAGTGACGCTACTGATATCGGGTGATAGCTGGCAGATGACAATTGACAGGGCGACTGTCACGGCGGCCATCTTAGTCGGAAAGAGTATTGAAAAGCGGAGGTCATAGCGGTTTCAACTCCTGAGTCGACCACTAGTTTGAGAAGAACTCCTCAATTATTCTTCAGTCAATATGTATCCGAGTGCCTGGGATAACAAGCCAATTATTGCAGTGAGGCCGCTTATCGCGAATGGGGCGATATGCTGCCACAATTGCGGGGACGCCTTCGTGCCAGGAGACCTTAATCCCAGCACGGGAATGTGCCAGCGTTGCTCGTTGGCGAATACGACAAGAACGGGGCCCCCATCTCCTGTACCAGCGCAGTCACCAAGTTCCGGAGCCCGATGCGATAGGTGCTGTAAAAAGCTGAGGAATTCCAACTTTGGAATCTGCCGCCCAACATGCCGGGAATGCAGCATGGGTAGAAGGCTGCACTTCCATAGATGTAGAAGCTGCCGGCAATATCGGAATGATTGCTGGCAAGGGATTTGCAGAGGTTGCAATTTCAGCAAGAAATTCTTTTGCGAGGTGGTGGGCCACTTTTATAGGGGGCCCTCCGAACATTTGGACAAGTGTTGGTGCCTACCCCTCGAAGAGAGACTTCGAAGAAGGGCTAGGGATTTGGAGGTGCCGGCTCCAACATTTAGATACTATAGGGGTGATATTGAAGGAGACTATTGAATTAGTGTATATATATATTTGATTATTTATTTTTCTATTTATAAGTTTTTATTTTGTATATATTTATAGTTCATAAGATTTTATTTAGTATATTTGAAATTTGAGGGTATATATATATATTTATGTAAGAGTGTACAATGAATAAATGAAAAAAACTAAATTATCGATTTTATTTTATATACAAGAGTTTCAAAAATTATATCGCCCAGTATTAAATACAATATTTTCAATATTTTCAATATTTTCACATATAACATTAATATAACTGAGAAAACTATGGTGCTCCCGGGGGGGGGGGGGTGCTGATCGAATTCCACCTTGACACAAATTTTTTGATACCTCGGCAAGGATTTTGGATTTCATGGGGGGGGGGGGTGCTGATCGAATCCCACCTTGAAACAGATCTTAGGGGTGGTGCTCCAAGGGGGGGGCGGAGTTTTGGGGGGGGCGGAGTTTGGGGGGGGCGGAGTTTTGGGGGCGGAGCTTCCTCGGGGGGGGGGGGGGGGGCCGTAGCCAATTTGAGACCCTCCCACTTGTTGAGGCCCAGCCCTTTGGCTTCTCCCATTGGTCGTTACGCTCGGACCTCATTACACTAGCCCACTTCTTGTTAACGCCCACCACTTTGGTTTCTAATATTCGCCCTACTTCTCAGACATCATTTAAACTCCGTCTAACATGGTTCGCGCGTTGGAGTATCAATGCCCAGTTACATCAAGGCGTTATTGCTGCCGCAGAAAGTGTTTCTATCTATTCGAATACAACGATGTCGTAGATGGGCTTGCATGCAGGAAATGTATGCATTATTGTTATTGCGTGTGCGACTGTGATTCACATAAATATGGGATTTTCACTTCTTTTGTGAGAACAGTTAGGCATCTACGAGAGAAATTGAAACGGTAGACACTTGAGGACCACTTCTTACTTATTAATGGTGTATTCATATCATGACAAACAATTTGTATTATGAAAAAATTTATTGAAATATATAATATAAAAAACGATATATATTTGTTTACTTCACTTTCGGCTTCAACCTTTTAGCCGTGTAAGGCGGCACTCTCGACTTCTTCTTCCTACGTAGCTCCCTTCTTGTGATAACGGGAGATAAAATGATGGTTTCATCAGAGTCTGATCCAGGGTCGAGTTCTGGAATCTCCACAGCCATTATCTCCCGCATTGCTTCATCGGCCCGCCGCTCGTCTAAAAACTCCTGTAGGATCTCATCGGCCCGCCGCTCGTCCAAGTGTCTCTGCACCATTTCGTCGATCTCCACCGGGTTGGTGCGTTGTCTCTCCCGTATGGCGGCCACCATTTGTCTCATGGACATATTTCGATATTGTCCAGACATAATTGAATGCTCACTTGTAGATGCTTCTATAACAATTCAATGACTACTGCTCGACTCAGGAGTTGAAATTGCTATGGTTAAAATTGCTACCTCCTCCGCTTTTCAATGCTCTTTCCGCCTAAGATGGCCGCCGTGACAGCTGCCCTGCCAATTGTCACCTGTCACGTCAGTTATCACCAATCATGTCAACTGTCAATTAGGAAGTGTTCTGTACCCGTAGTTGGTTGTATTTGGGATGCATGAATTTTGACAGAAGTGAAGCGCCATCTACCGTACCAACTATAATTTACCAACTACCATCTCCCATACCGGATGTCACCAATCATACCAACTGTCGCGTCAGACATTCTCTACTTCACCCATAAGGAAATTGGCGTGGAAGGTGTCAGGTAAAATAATCTCGAATGACAATATATATATATTTATTTATTTACATCATTAGTACAATATGTTGGAATATAAATGTTTCATCACCATTTCAGATGTTGAGAGACCCAACTCCATACTGCGTGCGATTGCCTCAAGCTACAATTAACCCTTGCAGATAGCGTATGATTCATACATAGAGCAGCTTCTTTTTCGAATACTGGTACAGGGTTTTGAAGACACATATCATGCTGATATTTTTCAATATTCACAATGTATGGCTTATAGGCCAATTGTTCTACATACTGTTGTAAAATCTCAAACTTTTGATGCCCCTTCACATAAACTATACTAGCGCTCGCAATAGGCTCAAGCACCTCACCCATCAGTTGATCATAGTCGATGAGCCCACTCGAGTATCTTATACCGTGGATGTTTCGTTCCACATAGGTTACTTGCTTTTTTTCACTCCGAGTTAAACTGTTATAGGGCTTAGGTGGTTTCAATATGTAATGATTAGTTTTCTCCCCATCTGTGATAGATATTTCTTTGGGGTGGAATACACTATTATCACCAAGCACGAAACCTTGCATGTCAACAGCGAGTAGTTTCATGGTGGCCGCCTTTCGTACAACTGACTCTAACACACCTTTGCGGTGAAGAATATCAAGAATGGCTGAGGGGTGGGGGGATTATAGCCTACTGCGCAATAATATTACAATAAATGTTTCGAGTATAGAAAAATATTATTACTTCAAAAATGGTAAATATAAACTTCACTACATATATTGCAACAAATAGGAGCAACACCTACCGCAATTGTTTCATGAAGTTTTCGATTACATAACTTCAAAAATGGTAAATATAAACTTTGCTGCGTACATTGCAACAAATAGGAGCAACACCTGCCACAATTGTTTCGTGAAGTGTTCGATTACATAATGTACATAAGAATGACCGAGGGACATTCATAAATTTATTTCGCCCAAGTGCTTTCTCGCTGCATTCGACGTCATCGTATCCTTCATCCGTGAAATTGTCTATGCCTTGCTGCCCAACAGCGTTTTTGGAAGGCTGCAACAAGAAAATATACATTTATAATATGGAAATGATTCCCAAAATCGAGAATATTATCGAATAAAAAATATACTCACAGCTTTCCCCTTTTCTTTATCATGCTCCTGAATTGAAAGTTTCGCAAGCGTCTCGCTGACCTCGGTAGTCATCTCAACTGCTGTTGCCAATATCGCAGCTAGTCACCAACTCGGAGGAATGGAAATATCTTATACCCCTTATAGGGCATGTAGCAAACAATCCTCCCCTCCCCCTACCCCCTCTCCCGGTATAGAGCTCACTGCTGAGGTTCTAATTGCTCCATCAACATTTCAATTAGCGAGTCTAATCTTTTGGACCGTTCATTATCCTCCCCCTGATCATTCTGCGACAAGTCGCTTATTGCCTGATGTAGCCAAATTGAATTTTGCTCTGGACTAAATCGATAAAAATCGATATCATTATGACCCCAAGGAAGAGTTCTGACAGTATTGGGAATAATAAACCGCTTATCGTCGTGATATGAAAGAGCAACTTTGTTTCTCATCTCCGTGAAGATGTCATGCTTATAGCTACGAAAAGTATTCATCTTGCGAAATATCAAACCACCTTTCTCAACGATGTCTTTATAACTATCTAGAGATAGTTCGTTTCTTATAACAGCCCTGGAAACACCTTTCGCTTTTTTCACCTCGCTAGTCGTTGATTTGACGCAATAAGCTTTGGCGCCAGTACCATAAAAACTAATTAAGGGGTTGTTTGGGAATTCATCTTTCATTTTGCCGACGATCGATTCTGTGCGAGGCATGTTGAAGTTATTTTTTACAGGATAATTAGACGTGTCGAAATATTCTATGTTTTCTTTCATAAAATCATAGAAATTTTCGCTATCAATTTTCAAGATGAGGGAATCAGTATCGGTATACAATAATGATGAGGATGTTCCAGGAAAATTTTTCTTGATACAATCATATAAGAAATCATAGATTACAATTTTCGACACATCTAATATGCTGAAGCCCACATAGAGCGGTTTATCATAATGCACGCTAACCCTACCCATGTGAATTGCAACGAAATTTTCATGAAATATCGTGCAAGTCTTATAATTGGGAAGGGTCGTTAATGCATTAGCACCCTTCCGCTTCCCGATACTCTCCCAATGGGTCACAAGTTTGATATCGGTCCTTCTATCGACATTTTCCATAGTTTTACCATACACACAGTTGACCATCTTTTTAAATAATCCATTATCGGCTTTGTTCGTACTTTTATTGCGCATCTCAGTATTGAGGTCTACATATTTCTTCAACCAGCGAGATTGATTGAATTTAAGAACTCTATGTATTCGCGTCAAGATTAAACCATTTCTAATCGCCTGTTTCAAATTTCGATAATGGATTATATAATTTAACTTATTCGATAAATTCGGAATCAGTTTCTTATGAGCGGATTTTGAACCTGGCGGGCTGATGGTTTCCACAAGAAAAGGTAAATCCGAGTGTGCATCATGTAAATTTTCAGGGTAGTGAATATCTACTTCGAGAACATACCCGAACGGATCATCATCTGCAACATTCGAGATATCCAAATTTGAGATTTCAACATCAGTTAACCATGTGAAACCAGATGTAGGTAGTGGTTGCGACATACTATGACCATACAAGTTGGTCGCATCCAAATACATTATAAACGACGATGGATCATCAGGGTTGAAATTTGGGAGGAATTTATTATTAGCTACATGGCTTCTCATACTACACTGGCTGACACCGCCTCTTATTCCCTTCTTAAAGAAATTCACCATGTCGATGTCAGTTAAGAGTTCCAATTCCACTTTTGTGTAGCGCAACATAGCATCCCACGATAGACCAGGGGCTGTATAATATTGACATGGGTCCAACTTGTATGTCTTCAAACTAACCTTCCGAAAATTTTCAAAAACATCGCATAATAACAAAACATCCGATTTCAGATATACGTCTGAATAATCCCCAAGCGTTTTACATTTGAATATCTTCCAAATACGCTCAGCTCTACGATAATCCTCATTCGAAATGTGTTCATTCGATAAATTATCGAAAAAGTCATTTTGAGAAGGTAAACCTTTATGCTCCAATTTATCGATAGATGTAATAAAACTATACGGAAATACGCCTTTTCGCGTCATTAGCTTAAATTGTTCGCGATCTTGAAATGCTCTCGCTGTCTCAACACACTGTTCCGTAGTCAGATTTTCAGCTAGAGAATGCAGCGGATCAGAAAGAAATTTATAGCTATCTAAAAAGCGCAACTTCATGAACATTTTATGATTTTTCCCATCTTTTCCCAAGTACTCATCAACAAAAACATGTTTCGTGAATGAAACATACTTTTCCTTAGTTTGAGCGATACAATCCACCCTCTCTTCATGCTCGAACAATTGTTTGATGAAGAGGTGGCTATCATACCCGCTCATATTATGGAAAAAGATGGGGATGAAGTTAGGTAGCTTGAAATTCAAATTACATTTAGAATGTGCAGCGCCATCTCTCTTTTTACCAGTCAGGTGACAATGGTCTCTAACTTTAACATCTGTGGAATCAAGTGGCTTATCACAAATGTTGCAAATTGTAGCGGTAGCGAAATCAAGCTTCTCTGCAGCACTCAATTTAGCCATAGGAACAACACATTTCAAATGCATATTATATATAGCCTTAACATTATCGACTAAACTGGAGACAAACTTTTTTGCTACACCTTTTCCTCGGAATGAAACAAATTTAGTGAGGGAATCATCGTAGGAGCATTTGATGAGATATGCAAATGAATGCGGCTCGTGAGCGAATGTTTTATTAGTATACGACCCCGTAGGATCTGGTTCACAAGTTTGGATGGGTTTCAGAACAGATTCAAAATCCGCATATATAACGAATGGTACTTTCATCTGTTTCTCAAAACTTTGGAATTTTAAAATATTCCCGGGAGCGCTATTTCCGAATTTATCAACCTTGATTTCTGGAGATGGAACCGTAGTGTATGTATGATTGCAATCATTCAACTTATGACGTAGCAACTTCGACTCATCGGAGAAACATATCAGACACCCATCGCAAAAGAAATTCCTATGCCCTCTGGCATTTAATTGACTTGACACTAATCGCGATAAATTTTTTATCCAGCAATAATGCCCCTTATCGGAATCGTCCGAGATATAAAGTAAGTTTACATGCCTACCCAACCTATTCTTAGCATAATGAAGCGGCCCAATAACCCTATATTTCATTTTTTGATCATCGAATACGCTCTCTAACCCATAAACATTGATGGAGCAATCATTTTGATTTTCGAACTTTGGAATATCACTTACTTTCATAGGAAACTCTATACCAACCAGATTCAATACTGTAGAAAAGTGTGGGTAGGAAGATGTTTCGGTATTCCTTATCCTCGCAGGATACAAAGCTGATGTAACTGCCCAGGCGAAACAATGCTCATCCTGATTAATAATGTTTACCACCGCTTTCTTGTTCGCAATATAGGTGGGCAGCTTTATGTAAGACCCGCCTCTTAATGGACTATATTTATTAATATTTATTTCTAGAAACAAAATCTCTTCTAAAGCCCAACCTGTAATATCAAAGTAAAAAAAAGAAATAAGCAAACTTAGTCGACATCTGATTTTTTCAAACAACTCACCAGAATCACGTTCCTCGAATTCGATAGCTAGATTCGAAAGACAATCCCGAAATGCGTCAACGATATCTTCCAAATCTGGCGATGAAGCAATTATGCGATTCGGAGCCATGAAAGATTTCACATCTCTCACATCTCGGGTTTCAATGACATATCTACCAAAAACTTCCATGTTCACTTTAATCGAGTGATGAATCAGTAGCATATTATCTAATAGAGATATAATTGTAGCTCTATTCTCATTGAAGAACGCATTGTAATCTAAAATGTTCGTTCTACACTCTAACCTATAGCTAATAATGCGGCATTTGAACGCGCTCTCGATCGCATATACGCCATCTCTGTAGTGCATGCACGCATTAGAGCGATGCTCCAAGGTTCTCTTATGAGCACCCATCCTATCTGATGGAACATCTTTAGCGCAGGGCACACATCTTTGCATACTTCTAGATGTCGATGGCGCTGGCGGATTCGAAATATCCAATCGAGCCCTTTTTGCACTAGGCTCGCCCAAATCACTCAAATCACCAACACATGAAATTCTTTGATGGCGGCGTAAATTATCACTACGCGTAAATGTTTGGAAACAAGCACTGCAGGTCAACATGATGATGATGAATAAAAAACGCTTTTATCACTCACGAACAAACAACAAATGCTGATTAATATGTGATTCCCAATAAACTGTGCTCCGCTCTGCGCACCCTTGAATTTATAGAAGTACCGCCTCCCCCACTCTCACCAACGCGATCTTGAACTCTCGCGGGAGAATGGCGCATGCGCACGCAGCAGCAGTGTTCAAGGTCGCACCCCCTCCCATTTCAGGGGTGTGGAAACACAAGGTCACGCTCACAGAAAAAAAGAAAGCCCTCCTCAAGGACGCGCTCCTCTCAAGGCCACACCAACTCCCAAGGGCACCCTCCTCTCAAGGTCGCCAACTCGAGGTCACTCCTCCCAAGATCACATCGGGGTCATTCACCCCAAGGTCACTCCTCTCAAGGTCACTCCTCCCAAGGTCATTCACCCCAAGGTCACTCCTCCCAAGGTCACTCCTCCCGAGGTCATTGACCCCCCTAAGGTCATTGACCCCCCAAGGCCACGTGGGGGGTGTGTGACCTTGGGAGGAGGTCTAGAATCGGCACAAATCATCTACTCATCAGGATTTCAATCACATTCATAATGATTTTCGTTTCATCATCAAAGATTGTACTTACGCTAAAATTCCAGACATGTGAAATATTTCAGCATTCAAATATGCCAAATAGGCCATAACAAATATAAAAATTGGTTCGATAACTCGCACTTCGTTTGTATACTTGGTCACCATGGCAGTGGCGATGCCCCATATCACACCAATGACAGTTCCTCCTATGGCTACTATAAAAAAGTTCAAGAATCCTGATACTATATCCATATACACAATATTCGCGAGTCCCATTTCGGTATAGGATTCGAACAGATGATACAAAACAACGGTGACGGCATCATTAAGTAGCGATTCACCAAATACCACTATGTACAAAATCTCGTTAACATGAATCTCTTCAAATACTGCTAGCACAGCCACTGGATCCACTGCTGAGATCAGTGAACCAAACAGGAACATGTCCAGCAGAGGAGTATCACAGGAAAAAAGGCCTGTTAGACCCACTGCCCACAAGGAAGCACCTGCAACAAAAATTGTGTCTTATGTTTATCACTTTAGAACAATGTGAAATCGACATCGATGAATGATGTCATAATATTACGAAATACATAAATATAAATGCCGTATTTTTTATATCGTACCAATAGTGGAATCTCGAAAGCAGTAAATAAAGAACGAAACGTGGTACTGTTAATCAGAGCAAGGCCCATCGAAGCGAATTTGAAACAGAGAAAGACGTATCTTGAACATATTTCCATATTCAAGAAAGAAGGTGCAAGCGCAAAGAAAACACAACGAAACATTTCGGTTTGGACGGTATATTTCGAAATCAGTATCAGATATTTTCGATTTCAAAGCATCCTTTTATTGTTCGATAAAATAGGCAATTCTAGTCTAATTTTACCAGCTTCGTATCACTCACCGTTTTGGAGGTGCCAATGGTGGTATGAAATAAAATATACTTCTTTTAAAACTATGGAAATCAGAACTTGCCAAGATGTGGTCACTCAAAATTTACTATGTGAAGATTATGTTGATCTTTCAAGATATTTGCGTAAATCCGAAATCAAATTCCTGCCTTTTTCTTGAGAATCTTGCGATCATACTACGAAAATAAACATTGATCATTTTTGCGCTCCTTGGTATCGGAAATAATCGCTCTCAACCCAAGTCAACTCATCGCTCTCTAGGTTGATGGATTTTTCTCGGCCTCTCAGAACCATATCCTATCATTATTATATTCATGGGGGTCCAATCGGTGCAAGTCATAATTATTTTTTCTATATCATCATTTTTTGAAATTCAAATGGTTCCTGCCTGAATCTTTCATGTCCTACTGGTGAATGCATATAGGTCATTCATGATATGATGGTATCCAACACATTAATAGAGCCAGATGATATGCTCAACTGTAAACAGCATGAATAGATTCGTGAGGACGTCTGTAAAATATATAATAGTCGATACTTGTCGAGCTATCTGCATCACTAAACGGTAGTAATGACCAGAGATTGATGATAATACAGTAGAATTTCGTTCTGGCTGATGATGAGCAAGTTTCAGTTGTATTCAATGATCTATTAATAATATCTAGATGGAGAAAAGAAAGAGAGAAATCAACTCTAACACGAGAATGAGACACAATGATCGCGATCAGCTGACTAGGGCAAAACATTATGTTTTGTAGCATTGTTCTTATGGGATATCAACGAATAGGTGCGAATATTCTTCGAATCTTGGGATTTTGTAAAAGCATATCACTGTGAAAACATATCACTGTGAAAACATATTGTTACTAAAGTACATTTTATATCAAGTGTTTTAGACTAAAAATAGTTTCAGTTTCCATTCAACTGTTAAATATCTGTTATATATCTGTTATATATAAATAGTGATGTTCTGTTCAGCAGTATATAAGTACTATTTGTAAGTATTTCTATCATTGGATTTCTGATTATATTTTACTCTGCTGCCCATCTACAAGTGATGAGGTAGTGAATATCAGTTAAGATATTACATAAATCAGGAAATTGGAGGAACAATGTAGCATGGATATTGTCCCAGAATCTGTCTCAGAAATTTCTGTCTGAAGGGTAGCTAAATTCTCCCAAATCAAAATATCTTGATAGACACATTTAAAACATATAACTCGAATAAAAACACGATAATTGAAATTATTCATCCTGTTCTCCCTTTTCAAGCGATGGAATGTACTCACTCAAATAGGTGAAATTGAACCATAAAAACACGAGTTGATGTGACAAATTATTAATTATTATTATTGATATTTGGTGGTTTTCCTTAGTACCTACTATCATTTTTCTTCAATAACAGCATTAACTGATTACTGATAGAGATATACAGATTGAAGACAACATAAATATTTCATTATTCTAGAACAATGAATAATAAATTTTTGTATCTAATTTCAGTATAAGATGTCAGGGGTAGACAGCTGACCGAAATGTGTACACCAGAAATCCATTTTCGTGAAAAAAATCCAGAAATCCATGAAAATCCATGGATTTCCATAAAAATCCATGAAAATTTATGGAAATCCATGGAAACCCATGGAAATCTATGGAAATCCATGGAAATCCATGGAAATCTATGGACATCCACACAAAATAGAATGTTTAAATCGTCTAAATAGCAGTATTTCAGTTGTATATGGATAGGTTAATTACATGGCGAAATTGAACATGTTGCATTTTGGGTATCTTTCAACTTATAGGAGCAATAAAAACTGTCAATTATGTCTTTACCAGTGGCGTTGTTAGATTTTGGAATGCGCTGTCATTATATTTAGATATAAGTTATGTTTTTTAATGGAACAATGTATATTTTTCAATATATGAAACATAAATGTCTTACGCTCTTCAAAAACTTTTAGTATTAGCACTATATTCAGATGATTTTCTATTTTATTTTCAAGTGAAATCGAATATCTGCACTTATAAAATAATTTTTTTCTACAATAATCGAATATAACTCTCATTTATATGAGTTAAAATAAAAAGTATTCATTCCAAATTTTCATTGAACTATACTATAATAAAGATCAATTGATTATTTTTCTATTTAAAAATGATAGCCACCTAAGTCCTCTGACTTATAGATATTAAAATTCTTCTTATGAGGCTATCTTTGATTTTACTGCTAGATATAGACTGTATATTCAACAGAACGGGTAGCAATTTTTTAGTATATATGACACAGAAGAATAATCAATAGACCTTTGTTTCATAGTAGTGCTTTCTTATAAGTTGAAATTCATTGTTTTGTCAAATAGTTCAGTTTTTATATCAAATAATAATTTTGAATCAATACTTTCTTTTCTACCCCATATAAAAAATGGTGATATACGATTATTGCGCCAAAAAATCTATTTTTGAAGTAATATTTGTCTTGACTAGCTGTAAAATGAGAAAATCATCTATATACATTGCTAATGCTAATACTATAAATATTATATGGGTGTATTATATTTTTGGAATGCCCAAAACATTTAGGTTCCAAATATTGAAAAATATTACGTATGTTCCATTTGAAACAAAAATCTTTGGATTATATCTCAATAATGATTGCTCATTTCAGTTATCTGACTACGCCATTGGATTCTACGTGAGAATGTATAAGAAACTCCTATAAATGAAAGATAGCTGAGATACAGGGGAGGTCCTAAAATGCAATATTTTCAATACTGAAATGGATTTATTTGTCAAATAATTCAACTGCCAAATTGAATAATAATTTCATCCTACCCTATACTGATTTCAGATTCTTCGATCGTAGTCAAGTATGTGACTAGATTATTATTTAATCAGAATTCGTTCTCTGATGATGAATGCACTTGTTCTCATATACCAGTTCGTTTGTTTACATATACTTCTTATTCCACAATTTCAACAAAGAAAATCAACATTGCGCATGCGCTCTTGCGTCTGCGTTGTACTCGGAAATCCATATAAATACATATAAATTTACGGAAATCCACGGAAATCAACGGGAATTCACGGAAATCCACGGAAATCCATGGAAATCCATGAAAATCCATGAAAAGCCATCTTCGGAAATTTTGAAAAGCCCTGCTGGAATATTCGCTGTGAATCCATTTTCAAAAACGCCTTTGTATTTGCTTATTCGCACGATTGCACCTTCTCGATGTTTTGGTTTTGAAGCCGTTTTTGGGTGACTATAGGCTTTCGAAAAGGTTTCTAGAGAAACAGGCCTCATTCCAACTGTGCGATGTTTTTTATCATGATATCTGTGGATTTGATGGGGCAATATTTCCAACCACTTGTATTTGCTGAAAGCTGTGAATTCTTTGTATATCCAGTTATTCAATGTTCTGATGAATTGTCTAACAATTTGAGCTTTTTTCGTGCTATATACAGGGTTCATTTTTTTCGAGCTCAACCATGGATATCTTAGTTATTATAAGAGATACGAGGTCGGTTAAATTTTGACAAAGTTAAGTATTTCCATGTTGGACAATGATGTGAACAAAATATATATGTATCAATTTTAGTTTTTGAATGAATGAAAAAAAACTGAAATTTGTTATTTATGACTTCAAATGTCGTTTCTAATTGAAAATGTGGGTAAACTTCCAAGTTCAATTGAACTATCAGGATTAAGTTCGTCAAACAAGATATTTGGTATTGTTTCCAAAGCACTCTTTGCTAAAAAGATTTTTTACCAATTTTGACCAGCATGTGAGATTCGAACATATCGAGTGATACGTCATAGTAATAAAAAACAGACTTTTCGACCTTTCCGCTCACGACTTTTCATTCTTGCTCATATAAATATAAAACTTGATATACAGTGATAATTATTTATTTTGATATTTCTACATTACATCAGAAATTTTGAAGTGACATCATTGCAAAAATATGTCTACGCTTGTGGACATTGTGAATAATTGATTACAAAATTCAATGGAAAGAAAAATAAGACTGGAGGATTTATGAATCCATGATGTGTGGAAACTATATAGAAACAATTATTATTTCTTGCTAGACACACTTGTAGTACACATTATTCGAGATTTTGCCCTTGCAGTTTGGAAATTTTCGGTCCAGATCTCATCTGCCTTCCTCCTGGTACCGCTCCTGTTCCGTCCCGGTCCTGATCCCGCACCGATTTCACCACAATTCCCCCTCGATCTTGCCCCAATACCGCCTTAATCCATTTTGTAAAATAAAAATATCAAAGAAACATTTATTTTCATATAATGACAGTAAAACCTCGCCATAATTATTATCTGCTTCTTCTCCGAAGCCACCGCTGAAATAGCTTCTTCATCAGAGTGTTCATCTTCGATAACCTGCAGTTGCTCTTCGTATATTTCGAAGGTTATTTTTTCTATCCATTATGACTCATTTCGATTCTAGAAAATAGTACCCTTTTCTCACAATGTCCACGAACGAGTACATAACATTTACAAAAAATATATTATGCCATCATGATTGGCTAGTACTCATCTGCACTTACCAATCGAAAAGTACATCTTTGAAGATAACTTTTCGATTATTACAATCCACAAATCGAATATAAAACATTCGTTTGGGAATATTCAATAACGATGCGTAATACAACCGTCATTGAACTGACAAACACGTGAAACATCAGCAGTTATGAACATTTTGAATTTCACTGTATTAGTAGGCTTATGCATGTCTTTATATGAACAAAGCATGAAATATCGTGTAAAATGTAAATAACTTGTATTTAATAATATATGAAGTTTATGTCCACAAACGTGGACGCGGTGAGCGAAAGGGTTGAAATTGTAAAAATCCAATATGGCAACCAGAAGAAAAACCAAAGTTGAGTGTCGTATCTCTGACATCAAAAACGCAATGGAAAATACAATGACAGATTTTGATTTCTTGTGAAGAAGTGCCTCTAGAACGTCCTAGTTGAAAACGTCGTTTTCGATTGAAGAAATGAAAACGAAAACTGAATATTCCCGTGTTTTTTTCCAATATTTCAAAGAATAAAAATGAAAATTGAATTTGTTTTGATATTTGTTCAACATGAATTTGCGCAACTTTGTCCCGATATAACCGTCCTCGTATCTTTTATAATAAATGATATCCCTATGGTTATGTTCAGAAAACAGGCACCCTGTATATATGTGAAATGATTAATTATTTTACATTTGGCCATGAATTTATAGGACCATCGATTATAAAATTCTTTACCGGCATCGCTTTAAATATGTTTCGAATAGTATTGCGCCTCTTTCGATATTTTTTTCATCGCTTCATCGACTTGCTTACTAGTTCTGTTCTTGATTTGTACAGTCCATATATATTTAGTGTAGCAATTGATTAGAAAAAAGAACATCTTTATTCTAATCATCCATATTCATCCTATTCTTCGGCATATGGTTGCATCTCGGCAACGACTGTAAGTCGTTTTTTGTTTCATGTCAGATTCCTCTAGTGATTTTTCCTCCCCAATTGATAGTGAAGATCCCCTAGAGTTAGAAATAAGTTTTCTTGCAAATTCACTTGATAATATTACATTAACAACCGACAATTCATCAGTCGAGAATATACCTGCAATCAATATCATTGCAGTTCCAAATTTCACGAAAGTTCACGCTGAAACTATACCCGATTTTAACGGTGACGTTTGTAACATGCAGTTTGGCGTTTCACTGTTGAGATGTTCAGTATAGGTATTTTCAACAAGATGCCTGGAAGGAGTACTCAGTGTATTGGAATGTTTAGCAGACCAAGAGATAATGTGACAGTACATTATCACATACTGTTTATGGTTGGTGATAGTTGAGTGGAGCCTGTAAGGGCTGGATGCCTTATGTGGTCGGAAATTCCCATGTTCTTTTCAGTGTGATATGATTACTTTCAGGTTTATTCAGTACAGAGGTTGTTCTGGTTTTCCAGGTGGTAGAGCTATAATAAAGGTTTTGTGTAACCTAAACATCAGAATTTGATATACATCAAGAAGGGGTGAGGTCAGAGGTATCTGTAGTTTTTACTAACTTGTTGAACAGGTAATTTCCTTGTAATTCTTCTGGATAGGATTCAACAAGTGTTTATTTTCGATAATGCTTCTGATCACATCTGTTTTGAGCTGTCAGTTTCCAAATTTGAATTTGAGGTTAATTTCTCCTTCTGATTTTACGCAAATTCTTATTGAGTCCTTCGGCGTTCGGGGTCAGAGACATCTTGACACTTAATAAGCTCATTTCAGAATCACATGATTGGTCCGAGAGCAAGGTTGGTACCACTGTAGTAGTGTGGACTGGGAATATTACTGTTAGTAATATTTTGATTCCCCTAAATTCAAGTTTCATACATTGGGCTGCGCAGTGGGTGATTATCCCTTTAAAACCAGTTTTTATAAACGGTTTATTTTCCTGCTGCACAGGATGTTTCTCGAAATTTCGTAATATCCGTCTTCTCCAAAAAGTTGCTAAGAGAGCACTATGGGCCAAATTGTCCTTTTTGGTTTCGGCCATCTTGTGGGATCGACGTGTCCCGACTTCAACCCTTGGCCATTCCTTTGGGAAGGTAAGAGTCCAATAGGATTTATTTTACATGGACAGTTGTTCAATAGGGCTTTTTCTTATTAGATCAGACGGCCTCCTATTTGGGTGCAGCATCGTCGCCATTTTAACCTGAGGGTCACCGCTGGGGCACCCAGTTGTTTTTAACTCCAGAACTAAGCGATAAGCGATCATTCCTGGTACCAACTTTCCAAAATCCGGTTATAAGGGCTAGTTGCTGGGATTTGCTTCCTGTAATGTCCTGATGGCACCATCATAGTTTTTTGGCTGCACCAGAAAACCAGAGCACCTCTCTACTGAGTCGTCCACCTGTCTACCTCCTGGGAAACTAAGGTCAGATCCAACCATTTTGTTCCGGTGATGCAGTGACATTTATCTGTGTCAAATAAATCTACCAACTACTCTTAATTAGTTACAATTTTAATATATAAATTTTCTTAAATTCAAATCATCATCCAAACACTTCTGTGAACCAGAAATATAGGCCTATATGGAAGGGGAAGTATTTTAGATTGGAGAATTCAATCTGCCTTTTGTCCTGTTTATGCATTTATTTTACTTATAAGAAGCATTCAGAACTTGTATACTCGAGTACACCTACAGGTGATATTGTATCTGTCACAAAACTAACCCCTCAAATCAATTGAGATTAAATTCTGGTGCAGTCACAGAGTGTTTAATTTTTTCTTTGTTTTCTACCAGGAAAAACTCAGTGGCGCCCGATTAGCCCCACCACTTCATATAATTTTTGAATTCACGACCTGCTCCCAAACAACAGAGCTGCCGTGCCTATAACTTGGTCATTCTTTTATAAAATAACAAGAATACGTTATACGTTAATGAATTGAATTTTTGTTTTGAAAGTAATGCTAGCATTTCCACCTACTTTTATGATAACGAAAATCCAAATAATTATCAAAATGTGATTATTTTTCGCACTATTATTGGTAAATTGAAAGGCCAAGCTCGCGAGGTCGTTAATATCAGCTGCGTAAAAACTGTCACTGAAGTAAGAGATGTTTCAATCAGAAATTTCAGCGACCACAGAAATGTGACCTGTTTGTCCCTAGATTTGAATAACCTGAGACAGGGTTCTAGTAAAACCCCGTACCAATTTCATGATAGAGTTAATGATGTACTCATCACAATTTCAAATTACTTGGCGATTCACGAAGTAGACCAAAATTTGCGCGCTTTCAAACAAAAAGTAATGCACCTAGGCCGATACCATCTCAAGATGGCCGCCATGAAGGCGGGAAATTCAAATTTTGCTGACGTGATCAAAGATGGCCGCCATGACACGTGACATATGTCATCTGTCAACAGTCATATGTCTACAGTTTAGTGTTCCATGCCGCTGTATCAACTGTCAAGTGTTCCATGCCGTTGTGTCAACTGTCAAGTGTTCCATGCATCTGATGATTAGATGTAGTATGGAAACGCAACGCGTCATAGACCAATCAGAAGCCGCTGTACCCCCTTGGCCCCCTTAGGCCCCCGCTAGGGTATTGAATAAGATGTTCTGAAATAGGGATCTTTTTTTTCAAAATTTCGACAGTTTTGTTGTATATCTGATTTTTGTTGTTGTTTTGTTCTGATAGATGGATCTTTCAGGAATAAACGCTGCCACCCGAGTAACTGTATTCAAGCCGACAGTGCCTCTCCATAGCCTTCCCTTGAATGAGCCACAATTGATTAAAGATATAAGGAAAGAGCGTATTCCTACCGAAGAGAGCGGTTGAAGCAGTGAGGCTGCAAATTCCACTCTTCACCCCTGAAGACTACTCTCTCATTTTCAAAGGGTTGGCAGCACTGTCCTCCAACTTTGAAATTGTGAAGGAATAATCAAATGTGAGTAATCTGCTTAATGTCTAGAATGAATTTCCTCAACTTCTTCGAAGTGTGCATACATTTAACAAAACTGAACATTTTTCAGAAACCAACAGTGCCCCTCTAAAACCCTCCAGTCAACCGGTCACAAGAGAACGGGGGGGAATTCCATCAAAGTTTCAAGATTTTGGTGAGTGGAACGTTTCTTTTTATTCGTGGAGAATAATGGAAAATGCTATTGAGATTAGTTATTTGAGTGACGAAATTATTAGGAAATTCAAGGAACTAGAAACAAAAAAGTTATCAATCAATGAAAAGAGCTTTTGGATAAAGAAAATCAATAAACATATTCAAATTTGTAATAAAGCAATTCGTGAGTCTGATTTGACATCGGGAATTCTCAGAAAGCTCCAAACAAACGTGGGACATTTGAAAAGATTTTACGCTTCAATTAAAAATTCTAAACATATTGGATCCGGTCTCACGAGTCCTAGGAGAAACCGGATAGCATGGACGGATGTCCAGTCGGTTTTTGCAAGCCGAATAAGGACGGGTATCATCATTCATATTTCTCACAAGAACGTAGCACAAGTTCTGACCGATGCTTGCCATATTTTCAAAATTAAGATAAAAAAATGTCTCAATAATTTTCAATTAATCAAGGCCAATACCAACTTTTGTGGAGAATTTATAAAGAAATCCAAAGATGGTGACATAATCGAATTCAAATATTTCAACACAAAAAATGCTTCAATAGATATAGGAACGAATTTAGACCTTTGGTTCCAAGATAATGTTACTGATGTCATTTCAAATAAGCTTTCGGAATTTCAAGAAAAGGATAGTGGCTGGGCCTTACATCGCATCATTTCATTAGAAGTCAATATAAATAAATTAGAAATTGGAAATGGATCTTCATATATTGGTCTGCCTGACCAAATCTCGAAAAGCAAGCTTGTATTGATGTTAAAAACACTGATGATGCCTGCTTTTTTGGAGCGTGGTCAGTGCTTTATACCCTCCTACGAATCATAATGTATATAGGCCCAGCTCGTACCCTTATTACCCTCTTGGAAACTCCCCTAATGTTTAATCAAATTGGTAAATTTGAAAGGTTGAATACT
This sequence comes from Chrysomela aeneicollis, assembly GCA_029955515.1. NCBI lineage: Eukaryota > Metazoa > Arthropoda > Insecta > Coleoptera > Chrysomelidae > Chrysomela > Chrysomela aeneicollis. Next base: position 3,608,910 of record JARUHQ010000030.1, on the reverse strand, counting down.
ATTTCGGTGAACGTTTATGGTTTGAACTGATCCAGGCAAACGGTAGGGAGTATTTTGAAGTAGTACCCGTAAGACTCACAAAACACAAGTTCGATAGACATGTCAATTTGCTACCGGTTCAGAGTGAATATTTTCCGAAACAAAACGATTACGATGCTTAACCTGAAGATGATGATGATGTAGAAATTCGGTATCATTATTGTTGGATAAAGGACATGTCAAGACTTCTTTCGGCCCAAATTAATAAACATGGGAAGAAAAAATATTTTTGTGATAGATGTTTGAATTATTTCTCCAATGAATCGAAATTAAATGATCATAGTGCTGTGTGTGAAAACATCAACGATTGCAAAATTTCTTTTCCTGATTATGATTTTGTCGAGTTCAAAAATTCCATTTATAAACAAAAAGCTGAATTTATCATCTATGCTGACTTTGAATCCGAATTACAACACTTTGATCATGAAATTTCTTCGAAAACAAACAAATATCAGAAACACAATGCGTTCAGTGCAGGGTGTTCAGACTTATACAATAGTTGCGGTTGAAGCAAGTAAACACCATGTACAAGATTGATAGCGACAAGCAGAAACCTGAGAAAGGAGGCGAAAATACATCATGAAGGTCGTCGTAGAAACAATACAATAATTTAATTAGCATATATTGAATTTTACAAAAAAAACGTATCTTTGATAAATAGTTAAGTCATATTTTTACAAATCGAATATTCCCTCAAGAGGGTGGTCCTTCGAATTGGTAATCAAACACGAAACGAACGTCAGAACCTCGAGCAAAGGAAAACATTGGTCCTAACGAGCCGGATTCTGGGTTCCATACTCAAGGGTTCCAGTCAGCATGGAAGGGCAGTAGCCGTTGCAGTCAATTGGAAGAAAATAACTGTGAGCTCGTTTCATGTCGATTCCTTATTATCCTATCCTTGCCCGCATCCTTATTGTGATTCAAACATGCTTGTAGTTTATCAGTTTGGCAAACAATCTTAGCTTCTCGTAATATTATCAATAATAGTTATCGAAAAGAAATACAATTATTCACCTCGATCTCATTACTCTCACGTAGGAAGTATCAGTCACGTTAACGTTGAAAACTTGTTCAATACCTTCATTAACAATTCACGTCACTCTATCGTATAGAATCAATCACGTAAATATAAAAATCGTTTCACAATCGAAATTAACAATACATTTCCTGATAAAAATTGATCGAAACTTTATTGATTATTGCATATTATCGACTATAGTTACCGTTAGTTTAGTTTGAAAGAAAGTTTATCTCGTTATTATCCAAAAATGTCTCCGAAAAAGTCTTTGAAAAAGGGTGATATACACGTACGTGATGTGATATACACGTACGTGAGTGATGTCATATGTGACAGATTATTTCGGTTTCTCAAATTTATGGAAACTGACATCAGTGACATTTTTTAAATTGAAATCAGGTTGAAGAATGTACAGGATGATTTCTCGGAATTTGATAAAATACAATCGAGATTAGAGTATTGTAATGAAGTGTTTTTCAGTAAACTTCACTACTACAGGTTCCGGATAAGTCCGACCGAGTAAGGACATTTTTTTTTACTACGTTGTGAAAAGTAAACCAGAAATCCAGGATAATGTCAAGGAAACCAAGTATTCCCCTGTATAGTTCCCGACCTTTGAAAGGGGGGCGAAAATGTTCAGTCTCCAATCGTATAGCTCCACTTTCCAAATAGCCCCGTATAGAATATCCTCGAGAGGAAAAATAGAAACATAAGTAGAACTGTAACTATATTCCTGATTATAGAATGTTAGATTATATGGTAATTAAGTGAACAGCGGCAGTGGCAATGCACCGATATTCCCTTTTCCGGGAAATCCTAGATGTTGGTGCAGAAATATTCATAAGTATCCTATATAAAAGAAATGTTATTCCGGGCATTATTATTCATATTCTTTCTAACACTTTACTATCGTTTTTTTTTTTTATTGAGGGTATTTTGCTTCAGTTCTTGCTGCGTTCTAGAGGTCACACAAGGACAATCAATGACAAACAATGACAAAATGTCCTGTTTTTACCCTGATTTTTTCAAAAATCCAGATTTCACATGAATACCCCCAGAAAGGGCATTATGGGACAGTTAGTTTGAGTTCTTCGCAAACAACGTTTTGAGCCGTGAAAGTGCGATTGTCGATTTTCGTGAGTGCCCGATATATCAAGTGAACCGAGTAAACCAGACACCCTGTGTAGTGCAAGTGCTATTGCCTAATTTTGGATTAGCCGAGCCGTGGTATTTTGTCCAGCTTACCACCCAGTATAACCGTAAGCGATTTTCCGGAGTTATATTGATTCCCTAATCCTGATCAACTTCTTTTACAAATAGTGAAACGTGGAAATTCAACTTCAACTGTTACTGTTTCGTCAGGCCAGTTGAAGTTAACAATTATCCCTGACTAGTAGTATACGACCTCAAGAGTAGCACAGGAAAACGCTATAGCCGGATTCATATAAAGGATCTGAAACCATATCACCCCGATAACCCGTGACACTTCCTGTAGATGTCCAAACGATCCATGACCTGTAGCCCCGCCAGTCCCGCCCGGAAAATCGTTGTCCTCCAGGACGTGACGATACGGCCAGCCCGAACCGTTACTGTCTGGCGTAGCCCCGAAGCCATACCGGAGATAATGTCCCTGGACATGGTGTCACCGGCCGTCAATCCAGAGCTGGGTTCTCCGACGTTGGACGAACTGCTGGAGGAATACCGGCAAACCCTATATTTCGTCCCGCCGGAACCTCACTACTCGCCCATCTCTCCTGTGGCGGCAGGTCCAGCTCGAGACATGCCGAACCTGAGCCCCAGCCCACCTCATGAGTTCCCGGAACTCTACCGTAGGATGATGGGCCTTGAGGTGGACGAGGGTCAGCATACGGCGAGCCTGGTCGGGGTACTACCACTGCCTCCCGCCCCCACCAGTCCGATGACGGCCAACTCGGACTTGGAAGAGGGAATTGTACAGTGGGTATTGGCCGAATACCCGCGGTACAACAACTTCGAGGAGTGGACGCCGTTGATGCATCAAATGGTTGGCCAACTCCGACCGTCCCACGTCCCTATCGACGTACGCTATCGCCGACGGTTGGTGACTCCAGAGGGCAAGCGGGTGTGGATCACCATCTCGGCCGGAGTAGGCCGGCATTAAGCGGAGAGGCACGAGAGACCGAGGTGATGTCTACCAGAATTGCCATAATGTTTCTGTTCTAGATGGAAGACATCCTAGATTTAGATTTCAACTCCCTTGACGGGTGGGAGCTGGAAATCATCCCCGTCAAACCCGCCGCGGAAAACAACACCGAGGCCCTGCTTTCAGACATTCCGGCCCTACTTCCAGACAGTGAGGCCCCGCTTCCAGACATTCAGCCCCTGCTTCCAGACATTGATGCCCCGCTTCCGGACATTGAGGCCCCGCTTCCAGACATCCCGCCCCTGCTTCCAGACCCCGAGGCCATGCTTCCAGACCCCGAGACCTTAACTCCCCGTCAGGAGCTCGAGCAACGCCCCGACCCTGCCAAAGACTTGCCGTCGACCCAGGCGGAGGCGACGCAGTACACCAGACGCCGCTCCCCAGCTCCATCCCGACAGCGAACCCAGGGCGCCGCTGAATACTACACGACAACGCCACCATCGCTTCGCCTGGATGAAGTAGTACACCGCAGTCTAACGACCGATATCTACCTGCCGGTAGAACGGCAGCTATGCTGGCGTTGTGGCTATCCCGGCCACACCCGTCTGGATTGCCAAGGCCCTAGCCGGCTGTTCTGCTCGAGGTGCGGCCTCGTAGGGGTTAGGTCGTGTGCGTGTCTCTGCCCGCCTCGACACCACCAGTTCCCGGCGCACGTCCCGAAGCTGACACCCGAACGTCAGCTGGTTCAACGACGACCCCCGCAGCCAAGGTTGCGAACCAACCAAGTCAACCAGAAGACACAGACCAGCACCGTGATCGTGGCGGATCGAGCCACTCAGTGCGACTTCTGCACCTGCCGGAGGCCCGGGATTGGCTTCCGACGATGATACCAGCACCAACAGACCCAGTACCATGATGTATGAATAATTTTTTTTTTCTTCCCGTTCGTTCTTCGTATGTTTGAAAATTTTATCCTCTCGAACACAGAAATGTTTAAGTTTTTTTTTTTTCTTTGTCTTACCAGTAAAGTTGAGAAAGTAAATTTTTAGTTAAAAAAAAAGTTTTACAGCTGAAGCATTATTATTTTTTTTTTGCAAGTAGGAGGGGTGTGTAATGAAGTGTTTTTCAGTAAACTTCACTACTACAGGTTCCGGATAAGTCCGACCGAGTAAGGACATTTTTTTTTACTACGTTGTGAAAAGTAAACCAGAAATCCAGGATAATGTCAAGGAAACCAAGTATTCCCCTGTATAGTTCCCGACCTTTGAAAGGGGGGCGAAAATGTTCAGTCTCCAATCGTATAGCTTCACTTTCCAAATAGCCCCGTATAGAATATCCTCGAGAGGAAAAATAGAAACATAAGTAGAACTGTAACTATATTCCTGATTATAGAATGTTAGATTATATGGTAATTAAGTGAACAGCGGCAGTGGCAATGCACCGATATTCCCTTTTCCGGGAAATCCTAGATGTTGGTGCAGAAATATTCATAAGTATCCTATATAAAAGAAATGTTATTCCGGGCATTATTATTCATATTCTTTCTAACACTTTACTATCGTTTTTTTTTTTTATTGAGGGTATTTTGCTTCAGTTCTTGCTGCGTTCTAGAGGTCACACAAGGACAATCAATGACAAACAATGACAAAATGTCCTGTTTTTACCCTGATTTTTTCAAAAATCCAGATTTCACATGAATACCCCCAGAAAGGGCATTATGGGACAGTTAGTTTGAGTTCTTCGCAAACAACGTTTTGAGCCGTGAAAGTGCGATTGTCGATTTTCGTGAGTGCCCGATATATCAAGTGAACCGAGTAAACCAGACACCCTGTGTAGTGCAAGTGCTATTGCCTAATTTTGGATTAGCCGAGCCGTGGTATTTTGTCCAGCTTACCACCCAGTATAACCGTAAGCGATTTTCCGGAGTTATATTGATTCCCTAATCCTGATCAACTTCTTTTACAAATAGTGAAACGTGGAAATTCAACTTCAACTGTTACTGTTTCGTCAGGCCAGTTGAAGTTAACAATTATCCCTGACTAGTAGTATACGACCTCAAGAGTAGCACAGGAAAACGCTATAGCCGGATTCATATAAAGGATCTGAAACCATATCACCCCGATAACCCGTGACACTTCCTGTAGATGTCCAAACGATCCATGACCTGTAGCCCCGCCAGTCCCGCCCGGAAAATCGTTGTCCTCCAGGACGTGACGATACGGCCAGCCCGAACCGTTACTGTCTGGCGTAGCCCCGAAGCCATACCGGAGATAATGTCCCTGGACATGGTGTCACCGGCCGTCAATCCAGAGCTGGGTTCTCCGACGTTGGACGAACTGCTGGAGGAATACCGGCAAACCCTATATTTCGTCCCGCCGGAACCTCACTACTCGCCCATCTCTCCTGTGGCGGCAGGTCCAGCTCGAGACATGCCGAACCTGAGCCCCAGCCCACCTCATGAGTTCCCGGAACTCTACCGTAGGATGATGGGCCTTGAGGTGGACGAGGGTCAGCATACGGCGAGCCTGGTCGGGGTACTACCACTGCCTCCCGCCCCCACCAGTCCGATGACGGCCAACTCGGACTTGGAAGAGGGAATTGTACAGTGGGTATTGGCCGAATACCCGCGGTACAACAACTTCGAGGAGTGGACGCCGTTGATGCATCAAATGGTTGGCCAACTCCGACCGTCCCACGTCCCTATCGACGTACGCTATCGCCGACGGTTGGTGACTCCAGAGGGCAAGCGGGTGTGGATCACCATCTCGGCCGGAGTAGGCCGGCATTAAGCGGAGAGGCACGAGAGACCGAGGTGATGTCTACCAGAATTGCCATAATGTTTCTGTTCTAGATGGAAGACATCCTAGATTTAGATTTCAACTCCCTTGACGGGTGGGAGCTGGAAATCATCCCCGTCAAACCCGCCGCGGAAAACAACACCGAGGCCCTGCTTTCAGACATTCCGGCCCTACTTCCAGACAGTGAGGCCCCGCTTCCGGACATTGAGGCCCCGCTTCCAGACATCCCGCCCCTGCTTCCAGACCCCGAGGCCATGCTTCCAGACCCCGAGACCTTAACTCCCCGTCAGGAGCTCGAGCAACGCCCCGACCCTGCCAAAGACTTGCCGTCGACCCAGGCGGAGGCGACGCAGTACACCAGACGCCGCTCCCCAGCTCCATCCCGACAGCGAACCCAGGGCGCCGCTGAATACTACACGACAACGCCACCATCGCTTCGCCTGGATGAAGTAGTACACCGCAGTCTAACGACCGATATCTACCTGCCGGTAGAACGGCAGCTATGCTGGCGTTGTGGCTATCCCGGCCACACCCGTCTGGATTGCCAAGGCCCTAGCCGGCTGTTCTGCTCGAGGTGCGGCCTCGTAGGGGTTAGGTCGTGTGCGTGTCTCTGCCCGCCTCGACACCACCAGTTCCCGGCGCACGTCCCGAAGCTGACACCCGAACGTCAGCTGGTTCAACGACGACCCCCGCAGCCAAGGTTGCGAACCAACCAAGTCAACCAGAAGACACAGACCAGCACCGTGATCGTGGCGGATCGAGCCACTCAGTGCGACTTCTGCACCTGCCGGAGGCCCGGGATTGGCTTCCGACGATGATACCAGCACCAACAGACCCAGTACCATGATGTATGAATAATTTTTTTTTTCTTCCCGTTCGTTCTTCGTATGTTTGAAAATTTTATCCTCTCGAACACAGAAATGTTTAAGTTTTTTTTTTTTTCTTTGTCTTACCAGTAAAGTTGAGAAAGTAAATTTTTAGTTAAAAAAAAAGTTTTACAGCTGAAGCATTATTATTTTTTTTTTTGCAAGTAGGAGGGGTGTGTAATGAAGTGTTTTTCAGTAAACTTCACTACTACAGGTTCCGGATAAGTCCGACCGAGTAAGGACATTTTTTTTTACTACGTTGTGAAAAGTAAACCAGAAATCCAGGATAATGTCAAGGAAACCAAGTATTCCCCTGTATAGTTCCCGACCTTTGAAAGGGGGGCGAAAATGTTCAGTCTCCAATCGTATAGCTTCACTTTCCAAATAGCCCCGTATAGAATATCCTCGAGAGGAAAAATAGAAACATAAGTAGAACTGTAACTATATTCCTGATTATAGAATGTTAGATTATATGGTAATTAAGTGAACAGCGGCAGTGGCAATGCACCGATATTCCCTTTTCCGGGAAATCCTAGATGTTGGTGCAGAAATATTCATAAGTATCCTATATAAAAGAAATGTTATTCCGGGCATTATTATTCATATTCTTTCTAACACTTTACTATCGTTTTTTTTTATTGAGGGTATTTTGCTTCAGTTCTTGCTGCGTTCTAGAGGTCACACAAGGACAATCAATGACAAACAATGACAAAATGTCCTGTTTTTACCCTGATTTTTTCAAAAATCCAGATTTCACATAAATACCCCCAGAAAAGGCATTATGGGACAGTTAGTTTGAGTTCTTCGCGAACAACGTTTTGAGCCGTGAAAGTGCGATTGTCGATTTTCGTGAGTGCCCGATATATCAAGTGAACCGAGTAAACCAGACACCCTGTGTAGTGCAAGTGCTATTGCCTAATTTTGGATTAGCCGAGCCGTGGTATTTTGTCCAGCTCACCACCCAGTATAACCGTAAGCGATTTTCCGGAGTTATATTGATTCCCTAATCCTGATCAACTTCTTTTACAAATAGTGAAACGTGGAAATTCAACTTTAACTGTTTCGTCAGGCCAGTTGAAGTTAACAATTATCCCTGACTTTTTCATAAGTGAAAGGACCGTGCTGTTTCCAGATTCCTGAACTTGAGAATTGATCGTAGAATTGGATTTGCCCCGGACTACTATCAATTCACAAGCAAGTACCGTAAAAATCAGAAGTAGTCGGTATTTATTTTATATCTCGTAATTTTCTCACTTTTCCTGTCCTTTCACTGCCTGTATGTTCACTGTTGGAATTTCGAATTGATCGTCGAATTAGATTTGAACCGGACTACGATCAACTCGCAAGACAAACATAAAGTCAGTGGTATCCCGTTCGCGGTATTTCTCATTTCTTCATTTCCAATTCTTTGCACACCAGGACTTGTGAATTGATCGTCGAATTGGATTTGTACCGGATTACGATCAAATCTCAAACCTGTTTCAAACTTCCTTTATTTCATCTATACGGGATCCCATATATTTTATACAACAACGAAACCTTTCGAAACAGTATAGCAAGGTAGTATTGCAAGCGACAGTACTTGTGGTAGAACTTTTTGAGTATTTTCTTGCAAGTGTCCATTTTTCCACCGGAAAATCCAGACCAGAAATCACTGCCTGAGAATCAATATAATTCCCCAGACCAGATTATCACTTTCTCGAATCTGTTTTGCACTTTACCTGACCATCTGTATTGATTTGCACTCTGCCGGAATATTGAATTTTTAAACGTACATCTCATGAATTGTCACAACCCTGGTTTCATGTAACGCCCTGTATAGATAAATCGAAAGAGCACCGTCACATTGCCATTGTCTTTGCTGTTAGCGGTGAATTATTCTATATATCCGATATATTGTATTCCAGTGTTGATTGTGATAAAAACATAACCTGTATCCAGTTAAACTAACGACCTGAACAAGCCTGTCATTTAGAGCTCGTTTATTTCCGCGAAGACAGAAATTTTGTGTTCGTATTTGTTTTTGGCGACATCCGCAAGTTAACTTCAAGTTATTTTGTAATTCGCTGTAAAGTGTCACCACAGAGTACAGTAAGGTTAACTAATCTTTGGTGCCACTTTTCCTTTTTCTTTTTGAGGTTATTTGGATAAGTTGTATAATTTCCTGAAAATAGTACTTGTATCTGATCTGACAAAGTGTGGAAAGTTAAAGTTTATGTAATAAATAATATAAAACTGTCTCCGAATTTTTTACTGAGTGAATTTCTGATTTGATTTTACCTGTAGATTATTATCTATTTAGTGAATTTCAATAAATCCTGTTGAAACCGAAACTTAGTTTGAAATAAAATAACATCAATTCTGTTTAACGTAGCTTGTATTCCAGTCTAGTCTAAGGAGGTGTAACTAAAGACTACATTTTCTTAGAAGTTTATTGTTATCCTGGTCTAACTAGCTGACCTCTGGTGTACACAAGGGGGTGCATTGTATGGATTTACTCTGCGTCCCTTCTTCACTGTAGCTACCCTAGGGCCTTCCAAAGAACTCCTAGTTCTGGAAGAAAGTGGAGCATACCACTTAAAAAAAACTGGCGCTCGAGGCAACCGCTCTAACGTAAATAGAGAACTAAGCCCTGAGGCCCTTTGTAGGACTCTTTACCGAAAAAAGAGCCTTACAAATTGGCGCCCGAGCAGGGACCTGAGTTAGGAAAACCTGAAAGAAAATCCGAGGAAAACCTGTGAAAAATCGAACTTGAAATTTTGTAACCAGACCTGTTTCAAAAAATTCCTGATAATTCTGTAATTGCTGCTTGAAAACACGATCAATAATATTCTTTTTACTACTAGGTAAAATCAAATCACTTCGAAAATATATTCCACTCTTGATTTTCACTGAACATTCCACCGAGCTTTTCACAGTCACCAATCTTCAGTCAAGCAAAGTAAAAAAGGAAAGCTCTCACCTGAACCTGAATTCAATTTTCATTATTTCACTATCTAATACAAACATTGTCAGCTGTTGCAGTCTCATTTCCCAGGAATTTTCATTTCCGGGAAAACCTAAATTACAAACCCTGATAGAAAACACTGATTGAGATAAATTCCTGATTTTCCAAAATATTTCATTTTTCGGAATTTTTTTTTATCCCTGGATATAATCAGAAAACCTGATAGAGAAGGTATCCGAACTTTGAACTGACAGAGTGCCATAACCTGATTATTAACTTGATTAAATTGATTTTGATAATTTCCACCACTAAGTTTGAATCCTGGAATTTTCTCTCTTTGTTTGAGAATACCTGACTGCTATTACTAAAACCTGCGGGATATTCAATCCCAGTACAACTCACAACTCTGAAATACCAGTTGGACTCTGTTTCTCAAAATCTAAAACAATACAGTTGGTCTTGAAAGTGAATTCAGATAATAAACTTGCTATAATATAACCTTGCTACTCTGGGTGGTAATTTTTTTGATATCCTGACCTGAATCCAATTACCAGACACCCAGAAAACCTGTTGTTGATTTTCCTGAATTTGCTTGCATCGTGTACCCGTTGAGTTTTCCTTGAGTTTTTGATTTATACCCGATTGGATAGCCATGTCTCAAGATAAACTACCCTGTGACAACCCCGACCAGCTATTCGTTCCCCCGGAACACTCTAAACAGAGTAGCAGAGCATCTTCTCCTGATCCAGACCGGGAATATAGCGAAGATTTCGGTACAACTCTAGAGCCTAGAGTAGGGTGGGTTTATCGCCTGAAGAAACCTGATTTAGAAGAAGAACTTAACAGATATGGCCTGTCATCTGAGGGAACAGTGAGTGAACTCCAGAAACGTTTGGTGTGGTTCCTGAGGGAAGAACTTCCCAAGCTGATTGGATACAAATATCAGCAGGCGGGATCCACAGCCACCACTAACCCCAACGTACCCCCTGGATGTTTTGGAACCCAACCCGGAGTGAATAACCCGACAAACCAGACAAACCCCCCAGTCCCCCCGCAAAATAATATTCCAACTGTCAACATCAACACATCGGACAATCATCAGACGTCACCACCACAGTGGCTACAATACCGACCGCCGTTGCCCGGCTCCATACCCACAAAACTGAAAACGCATCACTGGAACCTTCACTTTGATGGAGCCAGAGATCCAGTGGCGTTCCTGGAAAGACTCGATGAAATAGGGCAAGCTGAAAAAGCCCGACCAGAACAACTACTCGATGTATTGCCGGAATTATTGCAAGGACGAGTACTGTTATGGTACCGTTGCAATAAAAGATTTTGGAATTCGTGGTCGTCCTTCAAAAGAGTTTTCCAAAAATCATATTTTCCCATCGGATACCAGGATGACTTGGAAATGGCCATAAGTAGAAGACTTCAAAGAGATAACGAGCCTGCCATGGATTATGTGGTAGATTTACAAACTCTCATCCGACGTTATGGAAACCTTGATCCGGCCCAAGAACTAACCTGGTTATATAGGAACCTTCTTCCGGACTACCGTCAATACATCAAAAAGAATGATTTCTTCGATGTCCCTTCCTTGATTTCCTTAATCTTGGAATTCCAGCAGTTACTTGGCGAGATCCGCCGAATGTACTACCGGAACCCGCCTTCTGCTCCCCCGGTTCGAATGTCTTACCCCGAACCGCCACCAATCGCTCGACCGCTACCAGCTAGCCAACCCCTGACCAGTAGACCGCCGCCGAGGGCTATCCTGCCCCCGAACTCAAATACTCCGGCGATACCACCAGCATCCGGAGAACCCGTATACAACCGAGGAAATACCTGCTGGAGATGTGGACAGTCTGGGCATCAACGAGCAGATTGTCGTAATGCCTTTAGGTTATTTTGCTCAAGGTGTGGCCGTGATGGAATCCTTTCGAAGGATTTTACCTGTGCTTAGCCGGAAAACTCCACCGGAGCCCGCCCGAACCGAGGACAGGCCGGCTCCAGCAGTTAACTATCCCGGAAAATCTACCGAAATCCCGACCCGAAGATAACCGGCCGTTTATTCCAGTAGCTATTGGGGATACGATCTTCTCCGCTTTAGTGGATACCGGAGCTACTAGGTCGTTTGCGAATATCAGAGTAGCTAACTGCTGCAAACGACATAAGTATAAAGAATACCCGAATACAGTAGTCCAGTCCCGACAAGCTGATGGTTCGCTCATCCAGGTAACCGGAGTTTTTAAACCTGTGATGATGATCGGCACCGAGGAGATCCCCTGTGAGTTACTTATAATTCCCAGCCTGGCCGCCGATATCGTGATAGGAATGGATGTACTTCGCACACAAGGCTTTGGGATTGATCTACAAACCGCCACTGTGTATTGGAATCAGAAGAACGTGTCAGTTCTTGGTTCCCAGAGAAAGACAGAACTAGTTCCAGATCCGACACCTCACCTGCAGCCAGAAACTGAGAATCCGGGTCTTCCCGGAAACCGACCTGTTCCGGAGAATAGGAGAACCGAAAAGGAAAACATTCCGGGGCTTTCCGGAACCAGACAATTTCCTAAGGACAGGAAATCCGAAAACCGTAGAAAAACTCGAAAACGAAATAGAGTCAGAAAACATAAAAACTGCAGAACATCTGGAACCAGAGCAACGGAAAATCAATTGGAACCAGAAACTACCTGCAGCCCTATAGTAGTTGAGGATCCACCGTGCCGAAATCTTTCACCGGAACAACATAATAGATTGCAACGATTCCTGGACCAGGAATTACCGGCATTTGAGAGGATTAGAGGACCTACACCTTTAGTGGAACATCGCATTCGTTTGAAGACGACCGAACCGATCAAACAAAGGTATCGCCCGCAAAATCCGAAAATGCAAGAGGTAATCAATGAAGAAGTCGATAAGATGTTGACAGATGGCATCATCGAACCTTCCAGTAGTCCATGGAGTTCCCCTGTTGTAATTGTGAAAAAGAAAGATGGAAAGCACCGATTTTGCATCGATTTCCAGAAAGTCAACGACGTAGCCGAAAAAGATGCATATCCGCTGCCGTTCATCAATGCTATCCTGGACAAGTTGCGAGAAGCAAAATTCATCTCTAGCCTAGACCTGAGGCAGGGATATTGGCAAATACCGCTATCAGCCGATAGCAAACCGATAACCGCCTTCACCGTACCTGGAAGGGGGTTATTCCAGTTTAAGGTAATGCCGTTTGGGCTTCACTCCGCACCTGCCACGTTCCAGAGATTGATGGACACTCTGATAGGACCCGAAATGGAACCGTTTGCCTTTGCATACTTAGATGACATAATTGTGCTAAGCAAAACCTTCGACGAGCATTTGATCAACCTGCATCGAGTTTTCGACCAGCTACGTCAGGCTAACCTGCAACTCAACCCGGAGAAATGCAAGTTTTGCCTGAGCTCGCTGAAGTACCTGGGACATGTAGTGACCGCCGACGGAATAAAAACCGATCCAGACAAAATAGAGTCTATAGTACAGTGGCCTGCCCCGAACACCCTGAAGAAACTTCGTCAATTCTTGGGAATGGCATCCTGGTATAGGAGATTTATACCGAATTTCTCCGGGATAGTGGCACCACTGACGAAGCTTCTGAAAAAAGGTAACCGTTGGAAGTGGACAGAGACTGAAGATACCGCCTTCGAGTTTCTGAAAACTCGGCTTACCGAAGCTCCTGCTTTGACCTGTCCAGATTTCACCAAGCCGTTCATACTACAAACTGATGCCTCCGATTGTGGACTGGGAGCTGCGCTCACACAGGACATAGAGGGTCAGGAAAAGGTAGTGGCGTACGCGAGTAGGATGTTAACCGGACCAGAACGTAACTACTCCGTGACCGAGAAGGAATGCTTGGCGATAGTCTGGAGCATAGAAAAGCTCAGACCCTACCTGGAAGGCTATCACTTCACCGTCCTCACCGATCATTTGTCTCTGAAATGGTTACAGTCCATAAAGAGTCCGGCCGGCCGTATAGCTCGATGGGCTATGTTCTTGCAACAGTTTGACTTCGAAGTCAAATATCGTCGTGGAGTTCTGAACAAGGTTGCCGATGCCTTGTCCCGTCAACCGTTACCGGATACCCGTACCGAAGAATCCGACTTAAATGTCCTCCTGTGTGCTACCGACGCCGAATTAGAGGCGGGACAGAAATGTTCCTGGTATCAAGGAAGAAAGGCCGAAATCGAGAAAAATCCTGAGACTCATCCCGATTACTGCCTCAAGGACGGCCGGTTATTCCGCCATTTCTGGGATGCCAATAATCTGTGTGAACTGGAAATGGGCGATCCCTGGAAGTTATGTGTCCCAAAATTACTGCGTGCACGAGTACTCCAGGAAAACCATGATGACGTCACGGCTGGACACATGGGGATTGCAAAGACAACCGCCCGTATCACACAGAAATACTATTGGCCTGGAATGTTTCGAGAAATTGCCCGATATGTACGGAGTTGTAAAACCTGCCAGGAATATAAGAGTTCTCAACAACAACCTCCTGGAAAAATGCATCCGTCCCGGAATACCAAACCGTGGGATACTGTCTCCACCGACTTGGTCGGCCCGTTACCCCGTTCCAGTAAGGGAAACTGTTACCTAGCCGTATACCAGGACCGTTTCACGAAGTGGGTACAATTGAAAGCCCTTCGCAAAGCTACGTCCAGAGCCGTTTCCCAAGCTTTTTATGAGGATATCGTCTTGAGATTTGGACGCCCGGAAACCGTCATCAGTGACAATGGCACCCAGTATACCGGAAAGATCTTCGAAGAACTGCTAAAGGACATGGGAATTCAACATCGTCTCACTCCCCCCTATACCCCACAGGCAAACCCTGTCGAGAGAACCAATAAAACGGTGAAAACTATGATTTCCCAGTACTGCGATAATGATCACCGTAAATGGGACCAGTACCTTCCAGAACTCCAGTTCGCCCTGAATACCGCCCGACATGACTCAACTGGATTTAGTCCCTCTTTCCTCATTTTCGGACGAGAACCAGAACCACCGAAGGCTCTACACCGAAGAACCCGAACAGAGTCGACAGAGCCTCCAGCAGAGAACGAAAACACCGCTTCATCAACCTGGATCGAGCATTTGGAGAAACTCCAGGAAGTACATGAATTAGTCAGGGTAAATTTGGCCCGTGCTTTCACTAATCAGAGTCACTACTATAACCTCCGGTGACGTGAATGAAAAAGTCACCTGGGGGACCAGGTAATGAAGAGAGAACATCATCTTTCTTCTGGAATCCGTGGCTATGCAGCAAAATTGGCCCCAAAATATTCCGGACCTTTCATTGTCACCCGAATCATTTCCCCAGTAGTATACGACCTCAAGAGTAGCACAGGAAAACGCTATAGCCGGATTCATATAAAGGATCTGAAACCATATCACCCCGATAACCCGTGACACTTCCTGTAGATGTCCAAACGATCCATGACCTGTAGCCCCGCCAGTCCCGCCCGGAAAATCGTTGTCCTCCAGGACGTGACGATACGGCCAGCCCGAACCGTTACTGTCTGGCGTAGCCCCGAAGCCATACCGGAGATAATGTCCCTGGACATGGTGTCACCGGCCGTCAATCCAGAGCTGGGTACTCCGACGTTGGACGAACTGCTGGAGGAATACCGGCAAACCCTATATTTCGTCCCGCCGGAACCTCACTACTCGCCCATCTCTCCTGTGGCGGCAGGTCCAGCTCGAGACATGCCGAACCTGAGCCCCAGCCCACCTCATGAGTTCCCGGAACTCTACCGTAGGATGATGGGCCTTGAAGTGGACGAGGGTCAGCATACGGCGAGCCTGGTCGGGGTACTACCACTGCCTCCCGCCCCCACCAGTCCGATGACGGCCAACCCGGACTTGGAAGAGGGAATTGTACAGTGGGTATTGGCCGAATACCCGCGGTACAACAACTTCGAGGAGTGGACGCCGTTGATGCATCAAATGGTTGGCCAACTCCGACCGTCCCACGTCCCTATCGACGTACGCTATCGCCGACGGTTGGTGACTCCAGAGGGCAAGCGGGTGTGGATCACCATCCCGGCCGGAGTAGGCCGGCATTAAGCGGAGAGGCACGAGAGACCGAGGTGATGTCTACCAGAATTGCCATAATGTTTCTGTTCTAGATGGAAGACATCCTAGATTTAGATTTCAACTCCCTTGACGGGTGGGAGCTGGAAATCATCCCCGTCAAACCCGCCGCGGAAAACAACACCGAGGCCCCGCTTCCAGACATTCCGGCCCTACTTCCAGACAGTGAGGCCCCGCTTCCAGACATTCAGCCCCTGCTTCCAGACATTGATGCCCCGCTTCCGGACATTGAGGCCCCGCTTCCAGACATCCCGCCCCTGCTTCCAGACCCCGAGGCCATGCTTCCAGACCCCGAGACCTTGGCTCCCCGTCAGGAGCTCGAGCAACGCCCCGACCCTGCCAAAGACTTGCCGTCGACCCAGGCGGAGGCGACGCAGTACACCAGACGCCGCTCCCCAGCTCCATCCCGACAGCGAACCCAGGGCGCCGCTGAATACTACACGACAACGCCACCATCGCTTCGCCTGGATGAAGTAGTACACCGCAGTCTAACGACCGATATCTACCTGCCGGTAGAACGGCAGCTATGCTGGCGTTGTGGCTATCCCGGCCACACCCGTCTGGATTGCCAAGGCCCTAGCCGGCTGTTCTGCTCGAGGTGCGGCCTCGTAGGGGTTAGGTCGTGTGCGTGTCTCTGCCCGCCTCGACACCACCAGTTCCCGGCGCACGTCCCGAAGCTGACACCCGAACGTCAGCTGGTTCAACGACGACCCCTGCAACCAAGGTTGCGAACCAACCAAGTCAACCAGAAGACACAGACCAGCACCGTGATCGTGGCGGATCGAGCCACTCAGTGCGACTTCTGCACCTGCCGGAGGCCCGGGATTGGCTTCCGACGATGATACCAGCACCAACAGACCCAGTACCATGATGTATGAATAATTTTTTTTTTCTTCCCGTTCGTTCTTCGTATGTTTGAAAATTTTATCCTCTCGAACACAGAAATGTTTAAGTTTTTTTTTTTTCTTTGTCTTACCAGTAAAGTTGAGAAAATAAATTTTTAGTTAAAAAAAAAAAAAGTTTCACAGCTGAAGCATTATTATTTTATTTTTTTTTGCAAGTAGGAGGGGTGTGTAATGAAGTGTTTTTCAGTAAACTTCACTACTACAGGTTTCGGATAAGTCCGACCGAGTAAGGACATTTTTTTTTACTACGTTGTGAAAAGTAAACCAGAAATCCAGGATAATGTCAAGGAAACCAAGTATTCCCCTGTATAGTTCCCGACCTTTGAAAGGGGGGCGAAAATGTTCAGTCTCCAATCGTATAGCTTCACTTTCCAAATAGCCCCGTATAGAATATCCTCGAGAGGAAAAATAGAAACATAAGTAGAACTGTAACTATATTCCTGATTATAGAATGTTAGATTATATGGTAATTAAGTGAACAGCGGCAGTGGCAATGCACCGATATTCCCTTTTCCGGGAAATCCTAGATGTTGGTGCAGAAATATTCATAAGTATCCTATATAAAAGAAATGTTATTCCGGGCATTATTATTCATATTCTTTCTAACACTTTACTATCGTTTTTTTTATTGAGGGTATTTTGCTTCAGTTCTTGCTGCGTTCTAGAGGTCACACAAGGACAATCAATGACAAACAATGACAAAATGTCCTGTTTTTACCCTGATTTTTTCAAAAATCCAGATTTCACATAAATACCCCCAGAAAGGGCATTATGGGACAGTTAGTTTGAGTTCTTCGCGAACAACGTTTTGAGCCGTGAAAGTGCGATTGTCGATTTTCGTGAGTGCCCGATATATCAAGTGAACCGAGTAAACCAGACACCCTGTGTAGTGCAAGTGCTATTGCCTAATTTTGGATTAGCCGAGCCGTGGTATTTTGTCCAGCTTACCACCCAGTATAACCGTAAGCGATTTTCCGGAGTTATATTGATTCCCTAATCCTGATCAACTTCTTTTACAAATAGTGAAACGTGGAAATTCAACTTTAACTGTTACTGTTTCGTCAGGCCAGTTGAAGTTAACAATTATCCCTGACTTTTTCATAAGTGAAAGGACCGTGCTGTTTCCAGATTCCTGAACTTGAGAATTGATCGTAGAATTGGATTTGCCCCGGACTACTATCAATTCACAAGCAAGTACCGTAAAAATCAGAAGTAGTCGGTATTTATTTTATATCTCGTAATTTTCTCACTTTTCCTGTCCTTTCACTGCCTGTATGTTCACTGTTGGAATTTCGAATTGATCGTCGAATTGGATTTGAACCGGACTACGATCAACTCGCAAGACAAACATAAAGTCAGTGGTATCCCGTTCGCGGTATTTCTCATTTCTTCATTTCCAATTCTTTGCACACCAGGACTTGTGAATTGATCGTCGAATTGGATTTGTACCGGATTACGATCAAATCTCAAACCTGTTTCAAACTTCCTTTATTTCATCTATACGGGATCCCATATATTTTATACAACAACGAAACCTTTCGAAACAGTATAGCAAGGTAGTATTGCAAGCGACAGTACTTGTGGTAGAACTTTTTGAGTATTTTCTTGCAAGTGTCCATTTTTCCACCGGAAAATCCAGACCAGAAATCACTGCCTGAGAATCGATATAATTCCCCAGACCAGATTATCACTTTCTCGAATCTGTTTCGCACTTTACCTGACCATCTGTATTGATTTGCACTCTGCCGGAATATTGAATTTTTGAACGTACATCTCATGAATTGTCACAACCCTGGTTTCATGTAACGCCCTGTATAGAGAAATCGAAAGAGCACCGTCACATTGCCATTGTCTTTGCTGTTAGCGGTGAATTATTCTATCTATCCGATATATTGTATTCCAGTGTTGATTGTGATAAAAACATAACCTGTATCCAGTTAAACTAACGACCTGAACAAGCCTGTCATTTAGAGCTCGTTTATTTCCGCGAAGACAGAAATTTTGTGTTCGTATTTGTTTTTGGCGACATCCGCAAGTTAACTTCAAGTTATTTTGTAATTCGCTGTAAAGTGTCACCACAGAGTACAGTAAGGTTAACTAATCTTTGGTGCCACTTTTCCTTTTTCTTTTTGAGGTTATTTGGATAAGTTGTATAATTTCCTGAAAATAGTACTTGTATCTGATCTGACAAAGTGTGGAAAGTTAAAGTTTATGTAATAAATAATATAAAACTGTCTCCGAATTTTTTACTGAGTGAATTTCTGATTTGATTTTACCTGTAGATTATTATCTATTTAGTGAATTTCAATAAATCCTGTTGAAACCGAAACTTAGTTTGAAATAAAATAACATCAATTCTGTTTAACGTAGCTTGTATTCCAGTCTAGTCTAAGGAGGTGTAACTAAAGACTACATTTTCTTAGAAGTTTATTGTTATCCTGGTCTAACTAGCTGACCTCTGGTGTACACAAGGGGGTGCATTGTATGGATTTACTCTGCGTCCCTTCTTCACTGTAGCTACCCTAGGGCCTTCCAAAGAACTCCTAGTTCTGGAAGAAAGTGGAGCATACCACTTCAAAAAAAACTGGCGCTCGAGGCAACCGCTCTAACGTAAATAGAGAACTAAGCCCTGAGGCCCTTTGTAGGACTCTTTACCGAAAAAAGAGCCTTACAGTATTCAATTCCTGATGAGAAAGAGAATCGTTTGGATATAGAATCTAAATTCTATTCTGCCATCTCTAAGGCTAAAAGACTAATTGTGAATATGAGTGAAAGCACAGAAAACAAAAACAATTC
This sequence comes from Chrysomela aeneicollis, assembly GCA_029955515.1. NCBI lineage: Eukaryota > Metazoa > Arthropoda > Insecta > Coleoptera > Chrysomelidae > Chrysomela > Chrysomela aeneicollis. Next base: position 3,589,293 of record JARUHQ010000030.1, on the reverse strand, counting down.
AAACGAAGATACGCCGTTGCTAAACTTCCTGAGTTAGGGTTACTTAGTTTCTATGGAAAATATGAAACATGGTATAGCTTCAGAGATATTCTTTACTCGGTAGTGCATGATCGAGAAGATCTTAGTGAAATTGATAAATTTTTATATCTGAGAATATGCTGCAAAGAAGATGCACTTAAATTGATAGATTCATTGAATGTCACGGCAGATAATTACAGCATAGCTTTAGAATTATTGCAGAAACGATATGAAAACAAACGCGCTATTATCAATCATCACGTTAACAACATTTCATTCAACTTACCCAGCGTAGCCAAAGAGTCATCTGTTCAACTCAGAAAATTATTAGATTATATTCATCAACATACATCGGCATTAGAAAAAGTCCAATTACCCGTCAATCAATGGGACTTGTTACTTATTCCTATAATTTTGCAAAAGTTATATTATTATACTAAAAAAGAATGGGAAAACAAACAAACTGGTCATGATTTGTCAACATTAAATAATCTTATCGAATTTTTAACAAGAAAATGCTTCTCACTAGAAACTCTCAATTTAGATATTCTAAAAACAGACAACAAATGGAATAATCGCGATAATAAACCTTCGAAATTTCGAAATACATCGTATAATAAAAACGTGACATGTTCTTTGACAGATAACAAAACTCGAAACAGCTGTCATATCTGTAATGAAAGTCATTTTATTTATCATTGTCCGAAATTCACGGATCTATAAGTATCTGAAAAGTATAATGAAATTCGGAAACACAAATTGTGTGCCAATTGTTTGAGACCAGGTCATTTAAAATCAGAATGTTTTTCAGGTGGATGCAAAAAGTTTAAATCTAAACATAACACTACCTTGCACGTTGATTATCATCAAAATAATAATCGAAATTCAAATGATTCCAAGAAGAATTTGAATAATGACAATGATTCGATACCCTCAGATACTCGTATCAATTCAAATAGGAAGGTTCCTGAAGAAAAATTGTCAACATCAAATTCAAGAGTACAGCAGACGCCTCGTTATGAAGGTAATAATGGAAACTCAAGTCACACAATGTGTGTGTTTGATCAAATGATTGAAGGTAAGTCAGAAAGTCGAAACAACAAATCAATTCAATCAAAAATGACTATTTATCCATCCTGAATGATGATATCGTATATTCATGTTCTAGTTTGGACAATAATCAAATATTGTTATCGACAGCCACTATTTTAATTCAAGATAATAATGGAAAGTGGTTTGAGTGTAATGCTTTACTTGATTTGGGTAGTCAATCTAATTTGATAAGTCAATTGCTATGTAAAAAGTTGAAATTGAAATGCGAAAGAATCAATATACCTTTGTCAGGAATTGATCAAATGAAAACAAAAATCACGAATAGAACATATGCTACAATAAAATCGAGGTTTGGAAAATTTCAGCAAAATTTGTCATTTTTAGTTTTACCTGTAATAACCGAGAAATTGCCGTTAGTTGGATTTAAAAAATCAATTATCAATTACCCGGGAGGTATTGATTTAGCCGATGAACAGTTCAACGTACCGAAATCAATAGATTTGTTGCTAGGAGCAGGAATTTTTTATGACTTAATCCGAAATGGAAAAATAAGGTTAGGTAATAACATGCCCGTATTACAAGAAACTTGTTTAGGATGGATATTAACCGGAGCTCTGTCCTTAGATGATGCTCGAAACCAGAAAACGATTTGTAATTTTTTCCCCAAGGTAACTAATGATGAATTGAAAGATTTCTTGACTTAATTTTGGTATTTCGAAGAATTGGAAAATAAAACCAAATTCTCGTAAGTTGAGGAATATTGCGAAGATTACTTCAAAGAAACCACCAAAAGATACGATGACGGCAGATTCATAGTAAAATATCCGTTCAAACAACAATTCGATAAAGAGTTGGGAGATTCGAAAACTATGGCTCTGAAAAGATTCAAAAATTTAGAGATACGGTTGAGTAGAAATGATAAATCAATCGAAAATAGGTCATTTTTTCTGCCACACACAACTGTCTTGAGAGATTCGATCACGACAAAATGCAGAGTTGTATTCGATGCGAGCGCAAAATCTAGCACTGATATTTCATTCACTGATGATTTTAGTAGGTCCATCTATACAGGAAGATCTCTATTCAATCTTGTTGCGCTTGAGGTTAAGAAAATATGTCTTGAACGCAGACGTTGAAATGATGTATAGATATATATTAATCGATCAGGATGAACGTAAATTTCAACAAATATTGTGGCGATCTAAACCAGATGAAAGTATAAAAGTCTACGAATTAAATACAGTAACTTATGAAGGAGTTAGCACTAAAAAATAATTCAAAATATCCTCGTACATCGAAAATAATCGAAACTTGCTTCTATATGGATGATTTATTAACAAGTGTTGATTCAGAACAAGATGCAATCGACATTATCAAGGAAGTTACAGAAATATTCACAGAAGCAAAATTTTAACTTAGAAAGTGGTCATCGAATAATAAGATGATTTTGGATTATATTCTAGATACCAGTAAAAACAAAGATGAGAAATTAGTTCTATATCACGATGAAAAAGAAATGAAAACGTTAGGTATAACGTGGGATGCAAAAAATGATTTATTGAAATACTCGATTAATCTTTCATTTAACGAAAATAATATAATCACCAAAATAACAGTTTTATCGATCATATCACAAATTTTTGATCCTCTTGGTTTAGTCGGTCCAGCAATTATAAAAGCAAAATTATTGATTCAGCAGTTATGGCATTTGAAACTAGATTGGATCAAGAAATGCCATCGGATTTAAAAAATATATAGAAAGAATTCATTTCTCAAATAAATTATCTGAATAATATTTAAATAAACAAACATGTTTCAGTGACAAATGCGACAGAAATCGAACTATATGGATTTGGTGATAGTTCAGAGAAGGCTTATGGAGCATGTGTTTATCTCTGCTCTGTTAACAAAGATAATAAAAAGAAAATTGGACTTTTGACAGCAAAATCCAAAGTAGCACCTATCAAAAAACAATCATTGCCACGACTCGAATTAATGGCAGCACTATTACTAGAAGAATTAGTTTTCAAAGTAAAAAAAACTTTGGGTATATCAATTTCTAAAACAATTTCACAAATTCCACAATTGTATTATCTTGGTTGAAAATTGAACCATGTGATTTAGAGACCTTCATTGGAAATCGAGTAGCAGAAATTGCGGAAATTTCGGATATAAAAAATTGGAGACATGTAAAAAGTAAGAATAACGCCGCGGACATAATTTCACGAGGATCAAGTCCGAAAGAATTATTGTAAAACGAAATGTGGTTCAACGGTCCAAAATTTCTGGATAATTACATCGATATTGAGAGTGAAATTAATATAGATATTGATACAATACCAGGAATTAAAAAAGAGAAATTTGTGATGAAAGTTACTACTAATTTTTGAAAAGTATTCCAATCTCAAAAAATTACCCAGAGTAGTTGCATACATTTATAGATTCAAAAATCGTGTATTGAAGAAAATTACCATCAATTCAAGGAATTTAACTTCAAATGAATTGGATGATGCACTCCTGAATATGATAAGATTAGCTCAACGAGATACATTTATGCATGAAATATTCGATCTGAAAAAATCAAAAAATGTTAACAATAACAGTAAAATCTTGAACCTACATCAGTTTTAGATTCAACAAACATTCTCAGAGTAGGAGGACGCTTATCTAACGCTTAAATTGAATTTTATCAACAGCACCCGATAATTTTACCTTATAAACATAAATTAACCGACTTGATTATTTCAAACGAACATGAAAAACATTTGCATGCAGGTGTTCAGAATCTGTTAGCAATCATCAGATTGAAATTTTGGCCTGTCAATGGTAAAAATGCAGTCAAACGCATAATAAAATCGTGTGTTAGATGTTATAGAGTAAATCCAAAACCAACTAAGTTTTCAATAGGTGAATTACCACGTTCCAGAGTAACACCCAGTAGACCTTTCGCGAATTGTGATGTGGACTATGCAGGTCCAATTCAAGTAAAAGAAGGCACTTTACGTCGAAGTAAGTTAGTAAAGACATATATTTGTATCTTTGTCTGTGCTGTTCACATAGAATTAGTTAACGACTTGAGTACACAGAGTTTTTTAAATGCTCTCAAAAGATTCTGTCCTCGACGTGGAAAACCCAGCAACATTTATTCCGATAATGGATCAAACTTTGTGGGAGCTAATAATTATTTTGTCGAGTTGTTTAATCTCATCAATAATGAAAAGCACAATAATGACGTGTTTTCGTTTTCGGCAAATGACAAAATAAACTGGCATTTCATTCCAGCGCGATCGGCACATTTAGGAGGTTTATGGGAAGCTCATCTTAAACGCATTTTAGGGGATGCTTTTTAAATTTTGAAGAAATGTACACGATACTTGTTCGAATCGAAGCATGTTTGAATTCACGTCCCCTCATACCTATTTCCAACGACCCAAATGATTATCTACCCCTCACTCCCTCACACTTCCTCATCGGCGACTCACTAGCCAGTTCACCTGAAGAAGATGTTAAAGACATGAAAGTTACTCGACTATCCAGATATCAACGCATTCAGCAAATTTATCAACAATTTTGGAATCGCTAGTCCAAAGAATACCTTTCAAGTCTACAAACCCGTACAAAATGGACAAGAAATGTTGACAATGACATTGTCAAAGTAGGCGCTCGTGGAAGATAATATGCCATCATTACGATGGCCTATGGCTCGTATTACTGAACTACATAAAGGTGCAGATGGCATTGTACGAGTTGTTTCAGAGCGTTTAGCAAATGGAAACGTTATGAAGAGATCATTGTCGAAAATATGTGTGTTGCCACTTGAAGACAATGAACTATAATTGAAAATTTAAACATCGAATTTGGCGTTTAGTCGTTCTGCAATATTTTTATTTTGAAGAGTTAGACTTTTCAACGCGGGCGGCATGTTCAGACTTATACAATAGTTGCGGTTGAAGCAAGTAAACACCATGTACAAGATTGATAGCGACAAGCATAATCCTGAGAAAGGAGGCGAAAAAACATCATGCAGGTCGTAGTAGAAACAATACAATAATGTAATTAGCATAAATTGAATTTTACAAAAAAAACGTATGAGATGTATTTTCTTTTTTGATAAAAAGTTAATTCATATTTTTACAAATCGAATATTTCCTCAAGAGGGTGGTCCTTCGAATTGGTAATCAAACACGAAACGAACGTCAGAACCTCGAGCAAACGAAAACACAGGGTACTACTTCAAATGCTCCTACGATGACAACTCATCATATTTCAAGAGTCATTGGGGACCTGAATGCATGGATTAGTTCGCATCGGAAATGACAGAGGTCGCAAAGTTTGTAAAGTCCAAGACCAAAACAATCATTCCCCTGACTGTGGAATTATGGAAAGACATTCAAGGCCGGCGAAATAATCGTTAAAGACCACTGACACTTCACGGGTCAGTTCAGGGGGTGAGCACACCAAGCCTGTAACTTGAACTATCAAAAGTCTTTTGTGATACCTATAGTTTTCCACAACTTGAGTGGTTATGACTCTCATTTTCTCATTAGAGACATTACCAAACTTGGGAAGGTGAGCGTACTTCCTATAAATATGGGAAAATACATTTCTTTTACACAACACGATAAGGAAACCGGAATCAAATTTAGATTAATAGATTCATCAAGATTCTTAGGCGCCAGTCTTGATGAGCTGGCATCAAATTTAAATGAAGATAATTTTCGAAATTTGAAAAGAGAATTCATCTCTTTGAGTGATAGTAAATTCGAGTTGCTCACAAAAAAAGGTGTCTTTCCATATGACTACATCAATAATGTAGATAAATTGAATGAAACTGAACTACCATACATCGAGCATTTTTACAACAAGTTGAATGATGAAAATATTGATGAGGAAAAGTACGCTCACGCTGTCAACGTATGGCAACAATTCGATATCAAGACTCTAGGTCAATATAGCGATCATTATATGAAGACAGATATTCTTCTGCTGGCAGACGTCATGGAAAATTTTGGAGAAGCTGCTCTGAAAACATACGGCTTAGATCCCGCATGGTATTACACCCTTCTTGGAAATACGTGGGATTGTATGTTGAAATTCACGAAATGTAAATTACAAATTTTGAAAGACGTCTATATGCTTATGTTCATTGAAAAGGCCATAAGAGGCAGCATTTCTGTTTGCAGCAACAGGTATTCCGAGACTAATCATAAATATGTGCCAACATATGATCCTACAAAACCTTCAAAACATCTTCTCTATTTGGATGTCAACAATCTGTATGGATGGGCAATGTCTAGACCCCTTCCTTTTGCAGGGTTTGAATGGACAGATACCAACATAGATGTTACATCTATTCCTGACGATGCACCAGAAGGGTATATCATACAAGTTGACCTAGAGTACTTCGAACATCTGCACGATCTACATAAAGATTTCCCGTTCTGTTCAGAACACCGTAAACTTCCTGGCTCAAAATTGGCAAAATTAATGACAACATTACATCATAAGCAGCAATACATATTGCATTACGTTAATTTGAAATAAGCTATAGCCAATGGTTTGAAATTAACGAAAATCCACAAAGTAGTTAAATTCAAACAGTCGGCGTGGTTCAGCCCTACATTGATCTCAACACTAGATTGCAGCCACCAATACTTTTGAAAAAAATTTGTACAAGCTTATGAACAATGCGGTGTTTGGTAAGACCATGGAAAACATACGCAAACATCGCATTGTTGAATTATGTATATCGTGGGAGGGGCGGTACGGGGCAGAAAATTTCGTAATAGAACAATATTGAGTGATGACTCGGTAGCTATCGAGCTGGGTAAGTCGAAAATAGTCTTCAACAAGCCCCTCTATGTTGGAATGGCTATACTGGACTTATCCAAGACTCGTATGTACAACTCCCATTATGATTTCATTCTACCTACGATGGGTGTGGAAAATTGTAAGTTACTGTACACAGATACTGAGAGCTTCATTTACGAACTTGGTTATGATGATGTGTATGAGGAACTTATAAAAACCAATCTGAATGAATTCGATACTTCCGACTATCCTTAAGACGATATTTTTGGAATTCCGCAAGTGAATAAAAAAGTTTTGGGAAAAATGAAGGATGAAGCAAATTCAAAAATTATTACGCACTTTGTAGGCTTACGTTCGAAAATGTATGGCTACAAGGTTCAGGGGGGTAAAGTAATCAAAAAATCTAAGGTGATCAAGCATAATGTAGTCAAGAATAAGATAACTTTTGATGATTATGTAACATGTCTATAGGAATCAAAGGAACAAATCGTTACCCAACGAACAATCCGTTCCTATGCTCATGAAGTATTCAGCATCGAACAGACAAAAATTGCGCTGAGTCCTTATGACAGTTAAAGACATTCACTTCCAAATTCGCATGATACCCTACCTTTTGGACATTTCTCCATCACCCAAACTCCCATGGTGTCAGATCCGCCTGACGAATTATTTTCGGAATGAATAGCATTCTCTATTTTTTTTATGAATGAAAATGAAATATACTCCACTCTGTAAATATATATATATATATATATATATATATACGGCCAGCTATCAAACTGAGGACACATCGTCGGATGCACGTTGTGAGGACCACCGGAAGGAGATGAGCTAAGCACTTGATTTCACGTTTTCTGTCCTCTTCCGAAGCAAGGCAACATAAGAATCTCGAGTATACACGTAGAATGTTGATCATTTCTGAGTTGATTTTTTCGCGTATATCTGAACGATATGAGGACCGTCCGCCACAATATCAAAGTGGGGTCCGTTTATTTTTATATATGCTTCTACCAAAGTGAGGTCACTTTACCATGTATATTATTATGAACCGTATAAAGTGAGGACCGCACAATGTTGCCTTATTTCACTACGCATTATGCGCAGATGGTCAGAGGTCTATGGTCAGTTGCTTCTTTCCGAATCATCACGTGCGTCGCAATTGAAGCTCGAATGACTATCAGTCTGCGCAACATCGTACTGTGAGTTGAATTTGGTAGTAGTTATCGTGAATACTGTTTATTGTTCAATTAAAAAAGGTTACGTTGATCAGTTAGCTTGATACATGAAATAATACTATGTGACTGAATATTTATTTTCAGGATGGATCGTAAAACGAAGAAATGTATATATGCTATGAATAATAAAGAGAAAACCATAATGAGGCAACTTCAAATCCCAAAATATGAAACCACGAATTGTCTTGGTGAAAGTGAAAATACTGAGAAACTTTCATATTCGTTTCGATCAAACTATTTCTCATTGTTTCAAAGTATGGTATTTTAGGCAACATCAATAGGTAGGTACTCCACTTTCATATTGACTTAGACCATTTTGGAATCAATCATCTGCATCCCTATTATTCATACGGTTTATTTCAACTTCACCTGACCATCCCTCATTTGTCAAATTCGAGACATACCGAACTTCCCTTTAACAAAATTATTTTCCTGATGTTTTATTTTTACTTCACCTGTATGAATCTTTGAGGTGAAGTTTTACCAACTTTTAGATGTCTGAGTGAATTTGAATTTGACAGGTGTTCATAACTCTGAATACAATGCATTAAGGAATCATTTGAAAAGAAAACAAGATGGCGGCTTGAAAATGGCGTATGAATTTCGTGATTATGATCCAAATCTATTCAAATTTGGTATGGGAATGTTTAAGGTCGTAAATCATGAATTCTATATAAAAAGTCAACAATTCAAGATGACGGCTCTAAGATGACGAACGACTTTTGTGATTATGGTCCAATCGGCTTCAAAATTGATATTCAGGGGTTTTTGGGGTCCAGAATTACGATTATGATCCATCAATATTTAATTGCATATTTTTTTGTGAAAATTCATGAAATAACTTTATAGAGAAAAAGATGAAAGAGTGACTTCAAGATGTCGAACGCATTTTGTGATAACGATCCGATTTTTTCAAAATTTTGAATATGGACATTTTTGAGGTAGCAGATTATTATGTTTTTTCTATTCACTGATTCGAGATGGCGGCTTCAAGATGTCAAACGTATTTTGTGATTATGATCCGGCTCGATTAAAAATCAGTATGTGGGGGTTTTTCAAGGTAGGATATCATTGATGTTTTGGCATAATTCAAGATGGCGGCTCCGTGATGGGCGGGCTATTTTGTATTTTTAGTCCGATCCTATTCAAGTTTGGTATGTTGGGGGTTATTATGATCGAATATAAATAATTTTCTATCAAAAATAGGTGGCTCCAAGATGACGAACAAGTAATGTGTTTATGATCTGATTCGATCCAAAATTGGTTCGTGGAGTTTTTCGGGGTGTGAATTGGAGAATTTGTGTTCAAAATTCAGAAGTTCAAGATGGCGGCTCCAAGATGGACGAGTTTGTTTATGATCTCATTTCATTAGAATTTGGTATGTGGGTGTATTTGAGGTAAGATATTTTTAATTATATGGTCTGATTCGATTCAAATTTCAAATTGGAAGTTTAGAATTTTCCGAGGGTGCTTTCGACCTATATTCTTACATAACTTAATGATATAAAACCTGTGTTTGAAATTTCTCAAAATATACATGTTCCAGCACGCTCTCACTAACTTACTTCCTGTGATTTCTTTCAATTTTTGTAATCAATACTCCGAACACTCATGGATGAACTCAGTTTACTCAGTGAACCAACAAAATTTCAGAATTATATTCCAGACAATTTCTCCACAAATTCAACTTCAATGCCCAGTCTCGAAAAATTAAAATACTGTACGAACTTATAAATGTTATATTTGATATCAGATTCGATGGAATCAGTCATAAAAACTAGGAATTGATCATCAAATCAGTTATCAATTATCCTTTTGGAACATCAGAATTACAAAACAATACATTTCAGATTGTCACAAACTTTTCATGGATGAACCTCCAGAAAAAAAGAACTCGTAGACCGAGAAGAAACATTCCAACAACAAGAAGTATCGAGGCAAGAATATTTCTCTTATTTATCTGAAAATGAAACCAATGATGAAAAATACAGTCTCCAAGCGTTTCTTCGACAAAAAAATCATACACACGAGAGACTGAATCATTTTGAGTATGTTACTGCTTTTCAGTTCAATTATCTTCAATTCACGAATCATCTCACCACCTAGCCGAGTATTCTGCTGACTTTTTTACTCCATCGACAATATTTCGATTTTTTTTTCAAAGAGAAAAATAGTCTATCCAATTAAAAATATCAAACATAGTTTGAAAAGAATGTATGGTAGACTACGAGCAGAAAACAACTATTTTCCTGGTGAATACCACGCAGAACATTGAATTATATCTGTTCGTAGTTCATGCAACGATTCACACTGTGAATGCAGATCGCAAATGTTTCTTTCTTCCTAAGACGTGACAAATTCACATCGAGACAGGCACGCCTAACAACCTACAGACCGGTTTCGGGCTTATTGTCCCTCATCAGTGCAGGGTAGTTATTCGAGTAGAGACCGTAAGATCTCCACTCGAAGCGTCGCCTGTCCCAATGTGGCGACATCATGCGGCAGAAGAAAGAAACAGAAACGAATCTCTCAAGTTTTACAGAACTTGGAAGTGGCTAAGAGCTTGACTAAGCGTAATAAATGAAAAAATGGATTAGCCATAAATTGGACAAAAAAAATTTTTTGAAAGAGAAAAATAGTCTATCCAATTAAAAATATCGAACATAGTTTGAAATGAATGTCTGGTGGACTACGAGCAGAAAACAACTACTTTCCTGGTGAATACCACGCAGAACATCGAATTATATCTGTTCGTAGTCCATGCAACGATTCACACTGTGAATGCATTTACCAGGAAAGTAGTTGTTTTCTGCTGGTAGTCTACCAAACATTCATTTCAAACTATGTTTGATATTTTTAATTGGATAGACTATTTTTCTCTTTCAAAAAATGTTTTTTGTCCAATTTATGGCTAATCCATTTTTTCATATTTCGATTCTTCAACACGATCAACAACCCGAATTCAACATATCATGAAGTATCGCACACGTATTCGAAGTTCAGCTCCCCATTCGCTAGGACTCGCTGGGTTGAGAGTTGGTAATCCTGCAATCATGTAAGTATTGATTGACCTTTCTAGAATACCGCAGAAAAGTAGGTCTATCTCTTCCATAGATATTATCAATGTTGATGCACATAGGAAATCATGTATGTTAATACATCACCAGCAATTTCAGACAGACTGGCCACCTTTCCATTGTTAGGATTGACACCTGACGAAATTCTCTTTCCATCAGAATTATTTTTCTGTCGAATGGTAAATCTGTGGAACTCATTACATAAATCACGTTTATATAACAATGTGAACTAGAAAGTGTAATGAAATAATCGTTAAAAAACTAATTTTTATAGCAATGTGAATTTGAAATATTCTGTATGTAATATTCTCAATTATTGAAAATTATCAAATCAATCGAATCAAATCAAATCATTTATTGGTGTTTCCAATTCACACTTACGTGCTTACACAAGTCAATAAAAAGAATATATACATGTAGGTATGATACAACACACTTGATACACACACATACATATAATGGTTTAGATAAAATTTACAAACAATGATAATATTGGTGATTACCCATTCTCAATTAAGTTTAAAATCTTTGACATCACAAGAATACTCTAGAAACTCTTTTACAGAATAAAAACACTTCCTGATCAAAAACTTTTTCATCACACGTTTGAATACAGTGACCTCCAGGTTTCTGACCCTTTCAGGTAACTTATTGAAAAAATGAATTCCATAAAACTCTGGCCCATTCTGGCAACGCTTAAGTCGGTAGTAGTTTGTTACTAAGTCATTATTTTTACGCGTGTCATAATTATGAAACTCATTGTGTGATTTGTACTCACAGTAGTTACTTTTAATATGGATTAGATTTTGTAAAATATAAATTGATGGAAATGTTAATATGTTTTTCTCAATGAAGACCTCTTTGCAGTCAGCGGTGTATTCCAGATTTGAGACGATTCGAATAGCTTTGCGTTGCAGGCGAAATACCCTTTCTGTGCCAGCCGCGTGTCCCCACGCTAGTATGGCATAGGATAAATGCGGGTGGCACAGAGTAAAGTATGCCTGTCTCAAAACACTAATAGATACATTTTGCGAAAGATTTCTAAGAACAAATATATTAGTCTTTAATTTATTGCATACATAATCTGTATGATGATCCCAGGTTAGTTTTGAATCGATTTTTACTCCCAAGAAAGTTGCAGCATCCAATGACCCACAATTTTCAGAAGTTTGTTTAAGTGTAAATAGCATATGCTGGTTTTTTGTTTCATTCAAATATAAAAGGTTGGTTGAGAACCATAGTTTGGCTCTCGACAGTGTCTCAGACGACTCCTCTAGTACTTCGGCGAGTTTATCACCTCTGATAGAAAATGTAGTATCGTCTGCAAAAAGGGCATATCGTTCAGAGATTGCCACATGTGGCAGATCATTAATATATATTAAAAATAGTAGGGGTCCTAGGACCGAGCCTTGTGGGACACCCACTTCTACAGCTCTCCTTGCAGATGACACCCCTTTTATACATACTGTTTGATATCTGTTACTCAGATATGATTTTATTAGGTTTATGCTATTACAATTGAAGTTATAGTATGGTAATTTACCTAGCAGGATATCATGTGAGACACAGTCAAAAGCCTTGCTAAGGTCGCAAAATGTTGTAGACATAAATTCTTTTCTTTCGAAAGCATCATGAATCTGGCTTACCAGGTCTAATATTGCAAGACTTGTACTTCTGCCTGGTCTGAAACCAAATTGATGGTTGCTTAATAAGTTGTGAGACTCGAAATGCTGAAACATTCGGGAGGCCAAACATTTTTCAAAAATCTTTGAAAAGATTGGTAGTAGGGTCGATAGTTAGTTGGGTCATTTACCTCCTCCTTTTTAAATACGGGACATATAAGCCCTAATTTAAGAGCATCTGGAAATATGTTTTCTTTTATACTCTGATTTATTAATTTTGTCAGTGGAGAAATCAATAAATTTTTTACGTGTTTGAGAATCCTCACATTTAGGCCAAAGATGTCCCTGGCACTTTTATTCTTTAAGTTATTTATTATCTCCCTCACTTCATTGTTTGATACCTCATTAAAATTGAAGGTACTTGTGGGTGATTTGCTGTTTGATTTCAGAGATGCCGAAGGATTTGTGTTTGTTTTAGGAATATCATTTTGAACTTGTTTTGCAATGTCCGTAAAAAAAGCATTAAAGGTTTCAGGAGATATAGAACAGTCTGGATCTCGTTTTTTAGGTTGACCTCTATACTTGTTAACTATATCCCACATTTATTTGATTGGGTTACTTGAGTTTTGGATTGACAGATCGTTAGAATTTTTTTTTGATTCGTTTATGGCCAGACGATATTGCTTTCGGTAGTTGTTTTTCTCAATTCTAGATTTTTCACTTGGGGCAAGTCTATAAATATAGTTAAGAAGATTGAGATTCTCTCGCATAACTTTTAAATTTTGATTGAACCACTGTGTATTATAATTTGTGTTTTCCTTATTAACATATTTTTTTTCTGGAATTGCTTGATTGAAATAAATTTGAATTTGTTCTACAAAAATATTGAATTTTTTGTTTGCATTTTATATATTGTCAGATATAAAAGGAAATGTTTCAGACTCCAACAATTAATTATCATCAATTTATTCACTCAGTTGTTAGGAACGTGTAGATACGTGATTATAATTTGAGTTATTCAAACAGTCGAATTCAACACATTCCAAATCGTCCGATTGATCTGAAATTCGGCAGGTGAATTTAATTCCGAAGACAATTCATCAGGAAATTACTATTAAAAAAATAGACATGGCGGCTCCAATGAATATGTGATCATGGTTTGATTTCATTTGAAATTGGTGTGTGGGAGTTTTTGGGTTCGGAGAGAATGCAATTTAATCCAAAGTTCATGAATTTATGATGGTGGGTGCAAATTGACAAACGAAATATATAATTATGGTCTGATTGGGTATGTAGCGGTTTTCAAGGTCGTAGATTTATAATGTTCAAGCATAGGTTATATTCAAGAAATTGAAATGGCGGCTTCAAGATTGAGTTTTTTTTATTATTGGCAGTCAATTCAAAATTGAAAGTTTCAATTTAACAAAGTATGATGCTAAAAAGAACAATATAAAATAAACGTAAAAAATAATTTTAAAACAATATTTTATGCAAATGTACTTGTAAGGAAAACATAGTTCAGTTCGATGAACTTGGTTATTCTGGGAATCAGATATGTCCGCAATGTTGGAGCCGCCATCTTGAAGACGCCTATTCGATTCCATGAATTTTGACGAACAATTCTCGATCTCCGCACCTGAAAAGCCTCAGAAACCAATTTTGAATTGAATCGGACAGTAATTAGAAAACTCTTCCGCCATCTTGGATCCGCCATCTTGAAGCCACCATCTTGATTTTATAGATTTTTACATTGGATCAATCAAAGTCTCTGACCTAGAACACCCCTACATACCAGTTTTGAATCGAATCGGATAGAAATCACGAAACTCATTCGCCATCTTGGGGCCGCCATCATTGAGCCGCGATCTTGGTTTCATCAATTTTGATAAACGATTGGGTCGAATCCGCCATCTAGGTTTCATGATCTCCGCACACGAAAAATCCTACAAACCAGTTTTGAATGAAATCTGACAATAATCACCAAATTCATCCACCATCTTGAAGCCGCCATCTTTATTGCATGAATTTGGACAGAGGATATCAATCTTCCGCACCCTCAAACGTTTACAATCCAATTCTGAAACAAATCGGACAGTAAACACCAAACTCGCCTGCAACGTTGAAGCCGCCATTTTGAAACCGCCATCTTTATTACATGAATTTTGACAAACAACTCCCGATCTCTGCATCCGAAACCCCTCTTAATCCAATTTTGAATTGAATCGGACAGTGAATCCACCATCTTGGATCCGCCATCTTGGAGCCACCATCTCGATTTTATTGATCTTAACATTGAATTATTCGAAGTCTCTGACTGCGAGAACCCCTACATACCAATTTTGAATCGAATCGGATAGTAATCACCAAACCCAATCGCCATCTTGGGGCCACCATCATGGAGACGCCATCTTGATTTCATTAATTTTGTTTAAAAAGTCTCGATCTTTGTACTCGAGAACCCTTACAGACCAATTTTGAATCGAATGGGACAGTAACTACAAAACTCTTCCGCCATCTTGGATCCGCCATCTAGGAGCCATCATCTCGATTTTTGAATTTCGACATGGTCCTTGACCGCGAAAACCCCTTCAAATCAATTTCGGTCAGTATAATTATGGATGGCAAGATTTAATATGTTTTGCAGTGTTGCCACTTTTCCAGTCCTCACTTTGTACTCAACATATAAATGCACAGGGACTGAAATATACACGTATAGATAATATACACGCGCAGCAGCGTTCCAAGTGTCAAATCATCGAACTAAAGTATATCATAATTATCATGCTCCTACCAAAGTGAGGTCCACCTATTTTCAGCCATAAATCGTACAACAGTGATTGAAATTTAAGGAGAAAAATAACCTGAACTCCATATACTTCCACGTTCCGAGGCAATGAAACTCCCATTGAAAAATAAGAAGGAAGTAAATTTTATGAAGGAAAACGTTGTGAGGTCCGTATACGGACCTCACTTTGACATGGTCCTCACAGCTTCCGTAGGTTTCTCATTGGAGTGTCTCACTTTGTACGCTGGAAGTAAATATATATATATATATATATATATACGGCCAGCTATCAAACTGAGGACACACCGTCGGATGCACGTTGTGAGGACCACCAGAAGGAGTTGAGCTAAGCACTTGATTTCACTTTTTCTGTCCTCTTCCGAAGCAAGGCAACATAAAAACCTCGAGTATACACGTAGAATGTTGATTATTTCAGAGTTGATTTTTTCGCGTATATCTGAACGATATGAGGACCGTCCGCCACAATATCAAAGTGGGGTCCGTTTATTTTTATATATGCTTCTACCAAAGTGAGGTCCTTTCACCATGTATATTATTATGAACCGTATAAAGTGAGGACCGCACAATGTTGCCTTATTTCACTACGCATTATGCGCAGATGGTCAGTTGCCTCTTTCCGAATCATCACGTGCGTCGCAATTGAAGCTCGAATGACTATCAGTCTGCGCAACATCGTACTGTGAGTTAAATTTGGTAGTAGTCATCGTGAATACTGTTTATTGTTCAATTAAAAAAGGTTACGTTGATCAGTTAGCTTGATACATGAAATAATACTATGTGACTGAATATTTATTTTCAGGATGGATCGTAAAACAAAGAAATGTATATATGCTATGAATAATAAAGAGAAAACCATAATGAGGCAACTTCAAATCCCAAAATATGAAACCACGAATTGTCTTGGTGAAAGTCAAAATACTGAGAAACTTTCACATTCGTTTCGATCAAATTATTTCTCATTGTTTCAAAGTATGGTATTTTAGGCAACATCAATAAGTACTCCACTTTCATATTGACTTACACCATTTTGGAATCAATCATCTGCATCCCTATTATTCGTACGGTTTATTTCAACTTCACCTGTTTGATGTTTTAATGTAATGGAATCTAGACGGGCTCAGACTGACCATCCCTCATTTGTCAAATTCGAGACATACCGAACTTCCCTTTAACAAAATTATTTTCCTGATGTTTTATTTTTACTTCACCTGTATGAATCTTTGAGGTGAAGTTTCACCAACTTTTAGATGTCTGAGTGAATTTGAATTTGGCAGGTGTTTATAACTCTGAATACAATGCATTAAGGAATCATTTGAAAAGAAAACAAGATGGCGGCTTGAATATGGCGTACGAATTTCGTGATTATGATACAAATCTATTCAAATTTGGTATGGGAATGTTTAAGGTCGTAGATCATGAATTCTATATAAAAAGTCAACAATTCAAGATGACGGCTTTAAGATGGCGAACGACTTTTGTGATTATGGTCCAATCGGCTTCAAAATTGATATTCAGGGGTTTTTGGGGTCCAAAATTACGATTATGATCCATCAATATTTAATTGCATATTTTTTTGTGAAAATTCATAGAATAACTTTATAGAGAAAAAGATAAAAGAGTGACTTCAAGATGTCGAACGCATTTTGTGATAACGATCCGATTTTTTCAAAATTTTGAATATGGACATCTTTGAGATAGCAGATTATTATGTTTTTTCTATTCACTGATTCGAAATGGCGGCTTCAAGATGGCAAACGTATTTTGTGATTATGATCCGGCTCGATTAAAAATCAGTATGTGGGGGTTTTTCAAGGTAGGATATCATTGATGTTTTGGCATAATTCAAGATGGCGGCTCCGTGATGGGCCGGCTATTTTGTATTTTTAGTCCGATCCTATTCAAGTTTGGTATGTTGGGGGTTATTTTGGTCGAATATAAATAATTTTCTATCAAAAAAAAGTTGGCTCCAAGATGACGAACAAGTAATGTGTTTATGATATGATACGATCCAAAATTGGTTCGTGGAGTTTTTCGGGGTGTGAATTGGAGAATTTGTGTTCAAAATTCAGAAGTTCAAGATGGCGGCTCCAAGATGGACGAGTTTGTTTATGATCTGATTTCATTAGAATTTGGTATGTGGGTGTATTTGAGGTAAGATATTTTTAATTATATGGTCTGATTCGATTCAAATTTCAAATTGGAAGTTTAGAATTTTCCGAGGGTGCTCTCGACCTATATTCTTACATAACTTTTTGATGTAAAACCTGTGTTTGAAATTTCTCAAAATATACATGTTCCAGCACGCTCTCACTAACTTACTTCCTATGATTTCTTTCAATTTTTGTAATCAATACTCCGAACACTCATGGATGAACTCAGTTTACTCAGTGAACCAACAAAATTTCAGAATTATATTCCAGACAATTTCTCCACAAATTCAACTTCAATGCCCAGTCTCGAAAAATTAAGATACTCTACGAACTTATAAATGTTATATTTGATATCAGATTCGATGGAATCAGCCATAAAAACTAGGAATTGATCATCAAATCAGTTATCAATTATCCTTTTGGAACATCAGAATTACAAAACAATACATTTCAGATTGTCACAAACTTTTCATGGATGAACCTCCAGAAAAAAAGAACTCGTAAACCGAGAAGAAACATTCCAACAACAAGAAGTATCGAGGCAAGAATATTTCTCTTATTTATCTGAAAATGAAACCAATGATGAAAAATACAGTCTCCAAGCGTTTCTTCGACTAAAAAATCATACACACGAGAGACTGAATCATTATGAGTATGTTACTGCTTTTCAGTTCAATTATCTTCAATTCACGAATCATCTCACCACCTAGCCGAGTATTCTGCTGACTTTTTTACTCCATCGACAATATTTCGATGTTTTTTTCAAAGAGAAAAATAGTCTATCCAATTGAAAATATCAAACATAGTTTGAAAAGAATGTATGGTAGACTACGAGCAGAAAACAACTACTTTCCTGGTAAATACCACGCAGAACATTGAATTATAATTCGTAGTCCATGCAACGATTCACACTGTGAATGCAAATCGCAAATGTTTCTTTCTTCCTAAGACGTGACAAATTCACATCGAGACAGGCACGCAAAACAACCTACAGACCGGTTTCGGGCTTATTGGCCCTCATCAGTGCAGGGTAGTTATTCGAGTAGAGACCGTAAGATCTCCACTCGAAGCGTCGCCTGTCCCAATGTGGCGACATCATGCGGCAGAAGAAAGAAACAGAAACGAATCTCTCAAGTTTTGCAGAACTTGGAAATGGCTAAGAGCTTGACTAAGCGTAATAAATGAAATAATGGATTAGCCATAAATTGGACAAAAAAATTTTTTTAAAAGAGAAAAATAGTCTATCCAATTGAAAATATCGAACATAGTTTGAAATGAATGTCTGGTAGACTACGAGCAGAAAACAACTACTTTCCTGGTGAATACCACGCAGAACATCGAATTATATCTGTTCGTAGTCCATGCAACGATTCACACTGTGAATGCATTTACCAGGAAAGTAGTTGTTTTCTGCTCGTAGTCTACCAGGCATTCATTTCAAACTATGTTTGATATTTTTAATTGGATAGACTATTTTTCTCTTTCAGAAAATGTTTTTTGTCCAATTTATGGCTAATCCATTTTTTCATATTTCGATTCTTCAACACGATCAACAACCCGAATTCAACATATCATGAAGTATCGCCCACGTATTCGAAGTTCAGCTCCCCATTCGCTAGGACTCGCTGAGTTGAGAGTTGGTAATCCTGCAATCATGTAGGTATTGATTGACCTTTCTAGAATACCGCAGAAAAGTAGGTCTATCTCTTCCATAGATATTATCAATGTTGATGCACATAGGAAATCATGTATGTTAATACATCACCAGCAATTTCAGACAGACTGGCCACCTTTCCATTGTTAGGATTGACACCTGACGAAATTCTCTTTCTATCAGAATTATTTTTTCTGTCGAATGGTAAAACTGTGGAACTCATTACATAAATCACCTTTATATAACAATGTGAACTAGAAAGTGTAATGAAATAATCGTTAAAAAACTAATTTTTATAGCAATGTGAATTTGAAATATTCTGTATGTAATATTCTCAATTATTGGAAATTATCATCAATTTATTCACTCAGTTGTTAGGAACTTGTAGATACGTGATTATAATTTGAGTTATTCAAACAGTCGAATTCAACACATTCCAAATCGTCCGATTGATCTGAAATTCGGCAGGTGAATTTAATTCCGAAGACAATTCATCAGGCAATTACTATTAAAAAAATAGACATGGCGGCTCCAATGAATATGTGATCATGGTTTGATTTCATTTGAAATTGGTTTGTGGGAGTTTTTGGGTTCGGAGAGAATGCAATTTAATCCAAAGTTCATGAATTTATGATGGTGGGTTCAAATTGACAAACGAAATATATAATTATGGTCTGATTGGGTATGTAGCAGTTTTCAAGGTCGTAGATTTATAATGTTCAAGCATAGGTTATATTCAAGAAATTGAAATGGCGGCTTCAAGATTGTGTTTTTTTTATTATTGGCAGTCAATTCAGAATTGAAAGTTTCAATTTAACAAAGTATGATGCTAAAAAAAAACAATATAAAATAAACGTAAAAAATAATTTTAAAACAATATTTTATGCAAATGTACTTGTAAGGAAAACATGAATTTTGACGAACAATTCTCGATCTCCGCACCTGAGAAGCCTCAGAAACCAATTTTGAATTGAATCGGACAGTAATTAGAAAACTCTTCCGCCATCTTGGATCCGCCATCTTGAAGCCACCATCTTGATTTTATAGATTTTTACATTGGATCAATCAAAGTCTCTGACCTAGAACACCCCTACATACCAGTTTTGAATCAAATCGGATAGAAATCACGAAACTCATTCGCCATCTTGGGGCCGCCATCATTGAGCCGCGATCTTGGTTTCATCAATTTTGATAAACGATTGGGTCGAATCCGCCATCTAGGTTTCATGATCTCCGCACACGAAAAATCCTACAAACCAGTTTTGAATGAAATCTGACAATAATCACCAAATTCATCCACCATCTTGAAGCCGCCATCTTTATTCCATGAATTTGGACAGAGGATATCAATCTTCCGCACCCTCAAACGTTTACAATCCAATTCTGAAACAAATCGGACAGTAAACACCAAACTCGCCTGCAATGTTGAAGCCGCCATTTTGGAACCGCCATCTTTATTACATGAATTTTGACAAACAACTCCCGATCTCTGCATCCGAAACCCCTCTTAATCCAATTTTGAATTGAATCGGACAGTGAATACATAACTCTTCCACCATCTTGGATCCGCCATCTTGGAGCCACCATCTCGATTTTATTGATCTAAACATTGAATTATTCAAAGTCTCTGACTGCGAGAACCCCTACATACCAATTTTGAATCGAATCGGATAGTAATCACCAAACCCAATCGCCATCTTGGGGCCACCATCATGGAGACGCCATCTTGATTTCATTAATTTTGTTAAAAAAGTCTCGATCTCTGTACTCGAGAACCCTTACAGACCAATTTTGAATCGAATGGGACAGTAACTACAAAACTCTTCCGCCATCTTGGATCCGCCATCTTGGAGCCACCATCTCGATTTTATTGATCTTAACATTGAATTATTCAAAGTCTCTGACTGCGAGAACCCCTACATACCAATTTTGAATCGAATCGGATAGTAATCACCAAACCCAATCGCCATCTTGGGGCCACCATCATGGAGACGCCATCTTGATTTCATTAATTTTGTTAAAAAAGTCTCGATCTCTGTACTCGAGAACCCTTACAGACCAATTTTGAATCGAATGGGACAGTAACTACAAAACTCTTCCGCCATCTTGGATCCGCCATCTTGGAGCCACCATCTCGATTTTATTGATCTTAACATTGAATTATTCAAAGTCTCTGACTGCGAGAACCCCTACATACGAATTTTAAATCGAATCGGATAGTAATCACCAAACCCAATCGCCATCTTGGGGCCACCATCATGGAGACGCCATCTTGATTTCATTAATTTTGTTAAAAAAGTCTCGATCTCTGTACTCGAGAACCCTTACAGACCAATTTTGAATCGAATGGGACAGTAACTACAAAACTCTTCCGCCATCTTGGATTCGCCATCTTGGAGCCACCATCTCGATTTTATTGATCTTAACATTGAATTATTCAAAGTCTCTGACTGCGAGAACCCCTACATACCAATTTTGAATCGAATCGGATAGTAATCACCAAACCCAATCGCCATCTTGGGGCCACCATCATGGAGACGCCATCTTGATTTCATTAATTTTGTTAAAAAAGTCTCGATCTCTGTACTCGAGAAATCTTACAGACCAATTTTGAATCGAATGGGACAGTAACTACAAAACTCTTTCGCCATCTTGGATCCGCCATCTTGGAGCCACCATCTCGATTTTATTGATCTTAACATTGAATTATTCAAAGTCTCTGACTGCGAGAACCCCTACATACCAATTTTGAATCGAATCGGATAGTAATCACCAAACCCAATCGCCATCTTGGGGCCACCATCATGGAGACGCCATCTTGATTTCATTAATTTGGTTAAAAAAGTCTCGATCTTTGTACTCGAGAACCCTTACAGACCAATTTTGAATCGAATGGGACAGTAACTACAAAACTCTTCCGCCATCTTGGATCCGCCATCTAGGAGCCATCATCTCGATTTTTGAATTTCGACATGGTCCTTGACCGCGAAAACCCCTTCAAATCAATTTCGGTCAGTATAATTATAGATGGCAAGATTTAATATGTTTTGCAGTGTTGCCACTTTTACAGTCCTCAATTTGTACTCAACATATAAATGCACAGGGACTGAAATATACACGTATAGATAATATACACGCGCAGCAGCGTTCCAAGTGTCAAATCATCGAACTAAAGTATATCATAATTATCATGCTCCTACCAAAGTGAGGTCCACCTATTTTCAGCCATAAATCGATCAAAAGTGATTGAAATTTAAGGAGAAAAATAACCTGAACTCCATATACTTCCACGTTCCGAGGCAATGAAATTCCCATTGAAAAAAAAGAAGGAAGTAAATTTTATGAAGGAAAACGTTGTGAGGTCCGTATACGGACCTCACTTTGACATGGTCCTCACAGCTTCCGTAGGTTTCTCATTGGAGTGTCTCACTTTGTACGCTGGAAGTAAATATATATATATATATATATATATATATATATATATATATATATATATATATATACGGCCAGCTATCAAACTGAGGACACACCGTCGGATGCACGTTGTGAGGACCACCAGAAGGAGTTGAGCTAAGCACTTGATTTCACTTTTTCTGTCCTCTTCTGAAGCAAGGCAACATAAAAACCTCGAGTATACACGTAGAATGTTGATTATTTCAGAGTTGATTTTTTCGCGTATATCTGAACGATATGAGGACCGTCCGCCACAATATCAAAGTGGGGTCCGTTTATTTTTATATATGCTCCTACCAAAGTGAGGTCTTTTCACCATGTATATTATTATGAACCGTATAAAGTGAGGACCGCACAATGTTGCCTTATTTCACTACGCATTATGCGCAGATGGTCAGTTGCCTCTTTCCGAATCATCACGTGCGTCGCAATTGAAGCTCGAATGACTATCAGTCTGCGCAACATCCTACCATTGATCCTACTGTGAGTTAAATTTGGTAGTAGTTATCGTGAATACTGTTTATTGTTCAATTAAAAAAGGTTACGTTGATCAGTTAGCTTGATACATGAAATAATACTATGTGACTGAATATTTATTTTCAGGATGGATCGTAAAACAAAGAAATGTATATATGCTATGAATAATAAAGAGAAAACCATAATGAGGCAACTTCAAATCCCAAAATATGAAACCACGAATTGTCTTGGTGAAAGTCAAAATACTGAGAAACTTTCATATTCGTTTCTATCAAACTATTTCTCATTGTTTCAAAGTATGGTATTTTAGGCAACATCAATAGGTACTCCACTTTCATATTGACTTAGACCATTTTGGAATCAATCATCTGCATCCCTATTATTCATACGGTTTATTTCAACTTCACCTGTTTGATGTTTTAATGTAATGGAATCTAGACGGGCTCAGACTGACCATCCCTCATTTGTCAAATTCGAGACATACCAAACTTCCCTTTAACAAAATTATTTTCCTGATGTTTTATTTTTACTTCACCTGTATGAATCTTTGAGGTGAAGTTTCACCAACTTTTAGATGTCTGAGTGAATTTGAATTTGGCAGGTGTTCATAACTCTGAATACAATGCATTAAGGAATCATTTGAAAAGAAAACAAGATGGCGGCTTGAATATGGCGTACGAATTTCGTGATTATGATACAAATCTATTCAAATTTGGTATGGGAATGTTTAAGGTCGTAGATCATGAATTCTATATAAAAAGTCAACAATTCAAGATGACGGCTTTAAGATGGCGAACGACTTTTGTGATTATGGTCCAATCGGCTTCAAAATTGATATTCAGGGGTTTTTGGGGTCCAAAATTACGATTATGATCCATCAATATTTAATTGCATATTTTTTTGTGAAAATTCATAAAATTACTTTATAGAGAAAAAGATAAAAGAGTGACTTCAAGATGTCGAACGCATTTTGTGATAACGATCCGATTTTTTCAAAATTTTGAATATGGACATTTTTGAGGTAGCAGATTATTATGTTTTTTCTATTCACTGATTCGAGATGGCGGCTTCAAGATGGCAAACGTATTTTGTGATTATGATCCGGCTCGATTAAAAATCAGTATGTGGGGGTTTTTCAAGGTAGGATATCATTGATGTTTTGGCATAATTCAAGATGGCGGCTCCGTGATGGGCGGGCTATTTTGTATTTTTAGTCCGATCCTATTCAAGTTTGGTATGTTGGGGGTTATTTTGGTCGAATATAAATAATTTTTTATTAAAAAAAAAGTTGGCTCCAAGATGACGAACAAGTAATGTGTCTATGATCTGATACGATCCAAAATTGGTTCGTGGAGTTTTTCGGGGTGTGAATTGGAGAATTTGTGTTCAAAATTCAGAAGTTCAAGATGGCGGCTCCAAGATGGACGAGTTTGTTTATGATCTGATTTCATTAGAATTTGGTATGTGGGTGTATTTGAGGTAAGATATTTTCAATTATATGGTCTGATTCGATTCAAATTTCAAATTGGAAGTTTAGAATTTTCCGAGGGTGCTCTCGACCTATATTCTTACATAACTTATTGATATAAAACCTGTGTCTGAAATTTCTCAAAATATACATGTTCCAGCACGCTCTCACTAACTTACTTCCTGTGATTTCTTTCAATTTTTGTAATCAATACTCCGAACACTCATGGATGAACTCAGTTTACTCAGTGAACCAACTAAATTTCAGAATTATATTCCAGACAATTTCTCCACAAATTCAACTTCAATGCCCAGTCTCGAAAAATTAAGATACTGTACGAACTTATAAATAAATGTTATATTTGATATCAGATTCGATGGAATCAGTCATAAAAACTAGGAATTGATCATCAAATCAGTTATCAATTATCCTTTTGGAACATCAGAATTACAAAACAATACATTTCAGATTGTCACAAACTTTTCATGGATGAACCTCCAGAAAAAAAGAACTCGTAAACCGAGAAGAAACATTCCAACAACAAGAAGTATCGAGGCAAGAATATTTCCCTTATTTATCTGAAAATGAAACCAATGATGAAAAATACAGTCTCCAAGCGTTCCTTCGACTAAAAAATCATACACACGAGAGACTGAATCATTTTGAGTATGTTACTGCTTTTCGGTTCAATTATCTTCAATTCACGAATCATCTCACCACCTAGCCGAGTATTCTGCTGACTTTTTTACTCCATCGACAATATTTCGATGTTTTTTTCAAAGAGAAAAATAGTCTATCCAATTAAAAATATCAAACATAGTTTGAAAAGAATGTATGGTAGACTACGAGCAGAAAACAACTACTTTCCTGGTAAATACCACGCAGAACATTGAATTATAATTCGTAGTCCATGCAACGATTCACACTGTGAATGCAGATCGCAAATGTTTCTTTCTTCCTAAGACGTGACAAATTCACATCGAGACAGGCACGCCTAACAACCTACAGACCGGTTTCGGGCTTATTGGCCCTCATCAGTGCAGGGTAGTTATTCGAGTAGAGACCGTAAGATCTCCACTCGAAGCGTCGCCTGTCCCAATGTGGCGACATCATGCGGCAGAAGAAAGAAACAGAAACGAATCTCTCAAGATTTGCAGAACTTGGAAATGGCTAAGAGCTTGACTAAGCGTAATAAATGAAATAATGGATTAGCCATAAATTGGACAAAAAAATTTTTTTAAAAGAGAAAAATAGTCTATCCAATTGAAAATATCGAACATAGTTTGAAATGAATGTCTGGTAGACTACGAGCAGAAAACAACTACTTTCCTGGTGAATACCACGCAGAATATCGAATTATATCTGTTCGTAGTCCATGCAACGATTCACACTGTGAATGCAT
Source organism: Chrysomela aeneicollis (assembly GCA_029955515.1). Classification (NCBI taxonomy): domain Eukaryota; kingdom Metazoa; phylum Arthropoda; class Insecta; order Coleoptera; family Chrysomelidae; genus Chrysomela; species Chrysomela aeneicollis. The sequence goes on along the minus strand of JARUHQ010000030.1, from coordinate 3,563,067 downwards.
TTACCAGGAAAGTAGTTGTTTTCTGCTCGTAGTCTACCAGGCATTCATTTCAAACTATGTTTGATATTTTTAATTGGATAGACTATTTTTCTCTTTCAAAAAATGTTTTTTGTCCAATTTATGGCTAATCCATTTTTTCATATTTCGATTCTTCAACACGATCAACAACCCGAATTCAACATATCATGAAGTATCGCACACGTATTCGAAGTTCAGCTCCCCATTCGCTAGGACTCGCTGAGTTGAGAGTTGGTAATCCTGCAATCATGTAGGTATTGATTGACCTTTCTAGAATATCGCAGAAAAGTAGGTCTATCTCTTCCATAGATATTATCAATGTTGATGCACATAGGAAATCATGTATGTTAATACATCACCAGCAATTTCAGACAGACTGGCCACCTTTCCATTGTTAGGATTGACACCTGACGAAATTCTCTTTCTATCAGAATTATTTTTTCTGTCGAATGGTAAATCTGTGGAACTCATTACATATATCACGTTTATATAACAATGTGAACTAGAAAGTGTAATGAAATAATCGTTAAAAAACTAATTTTTATAGCAATGTGAATTTGAAATATTCTGTATGTAATATTCTCAATTATTGAAAATTATCATCAATTTATTCACTCAGTTGTTAGGAACTTGTAGATACGTGATTATAATTTGAGTTATTCAAACAGTCGAATTCAACACATTCCAAATCGTCCGATTGATCTGAAATTCGGCAGGTGAATTCAATTCCGAAGACAATTCATCAGGAAATTACTATTAAAAAAATAGACATGGCGGCTCCAATGAATATGTGATCATGGTTTGATTTCATTTGAAATTGGTGTGTGGGAGTTTTTGGGTTCGGAGAGAATGCAATTTAATCCAAAGTTCATGAATTTATGATGGTGGGTGCAAATTGACAAACGAAATATATAATTATAGTCTGATTGGGTATGTAGCGGTTTTCAAGGTCGTAGATTTATAATGTTCAAGCATAGGTTATATTCAAGAAATTGAAATGGCGGCTTCAAGATTGAGTTTTTTTTATTATTGGCAGTCAATTCAAAATTGAAAGTTTCAATATAACAAAGTATGATGCTAAAAAAAAACAATATAAAATAAACGTAAAAAATAATTTTAAAACAATATTTTATGCAAATGTACTTGTAAGGAAAACATAGTTCAGTTCGATGAACTTGGTTATTCTGGGAATCAGATATGTCCGCAATGTTGGAGCCGCCATCTTGAAGACGCCTATTCGATTCCATGAATTTTGACGAACAATTCTCGATCTCCGCACCTGAAAAGCCTCAGAAACCAATTTTGAATTGAATCGGACAGTAATTAGAAAACTCTTTCGCCATCTTGGATCCGCCATCTTGAAGCCACCATCTCGATTTTATAGATTTTCACATTGGATCAATCAAAGTCTCTGACCTAGAACACGCCTACATACCAGTTTTGAATCGAATCGGATAGAAATCACGAAACTCATTCGCCATCTTGGGGCCGCCATCATTGAGCCGCGATCTTGGTTTCATCAATTTTGATGAACGATTGGGTCGAATCCGCCATCTAGGTTTCATGATCTCCGCACACGAAAAATCCTACAAACCAGTTTTGAATGAAATCTGACAATAATCACCAAATTCATCCACCATCTTGAAGCCGCCATCTTTATTCCATGAATTTGGACAGAGGATATCAATCTTCCGCACCCTCAAACGTTTACAATCCAATTCTGAAACAAATCGGACAGTAAACACCAAACTCGCCTGCAATGTTGAAGCCGCCATTTTGAAACCGCCATCTTTATTACATAAATTTTGACAAACAACTCCCGATCTCTGCATCCGAAACCCCTCTTAATCCAATTTTGAATTGAATCGGACAGTGAATACATAACTCTTCCACCATCTTGGATCCGCCATCTTGGGGCCACCATCATGGAGACGCCATCTTGATTTCATTAATTTTGTTAAAAAAGTCTCGATCTCTGTACTCGAGAACCCTTACAGACCAATTTTGAATCGAATGGGACAGTAACTACAAAACTCTTCCGCCATCTTGGATCCGCCATCTTGGAGCCACCATCTCGATTTTATTGATCTTAACATTGAATTATTCAAAGTCTCTGACTGCGAGAACCCCTACATACCAATTTTGAATCGAATCGGATAGTAATCACCAAACCCAATCGCCATCTTGGGGCCACCATCATGGAGACGTCATCTTGATTTCATTAATTTTGTTAAAAAAGTCTCGATCTCTGTACTCGAGAACCCTTACAGACCAATTTTGAATCGAATGGGACAGTAACTACAAAACTCTTTCGCCATCTTGGATCCGCCATCTTGGAGCCACCATCTCAATTTTATTGATCTTAACATTGAATTATTCAAAGTCTCTGACTGCGAGAACCCCTACATACCAATTTTGAATCGAATCGGATAGTAATCACCAAACCCAATCGCCATCTTGGGGCCACCATCATGGAGACGCCATCTTGATTTCATTAATTTTGTTAAAAAGGTCTCGATCTCTGTACTCGAAAACCTTTACAGACCAATTTTGAATCGAATGGGACAGTAACTACAAAACTCTTCCGCCATCTTGGATCCGCCATCTTGGAGCCATCATCTCGATTTTTGAATTTCGACATGGTCCTTGACCGCGAAAACCCCTTCAAATCAATTTCGGTCAGTATAATTATAGATGGCAAGATTTAATATGTTTTGCAGTGTTGCCACTTTTCCAGTCCTCACTTTGTACTCAACATATAAATGCACAGGGACTGAAATATACACGTATAGATAATATACACGCGCAGTAGCGTTCCAAGTGTCAAATCATCGAACTAAAGTATATCATAATTATCATGCTCCTACCAAAGTGAGGTCCACCTATTTTCAGCCATAAATCGATCCACAGTGATTGAAATTTAAGGAGGAAAATAACCTGAACTCCATATACTTCCACGTTCCGAGGCAATGAAATTCCCATTGAAAAAAAAGAAGGAAGTAAATTTTATGAAGGAAAACGTTGTGAGGTCCGTATACGGACCTCACTTTGACATGGTCCTCACAGCTTCCGTAGGTTTCTCATTGGAGTGTCTCACTTTGTACGCTGGAAGTAAATATATATATATATATATATATATATATATATATATACGGCCAGCTATCAAACTGAGGACACATCGTCGGATGCACGTTGTGAGGACCACCGGAAGGAGATGAGCTAAGCACTTGATTTCACGTTTTCTGTCCTCTTCCGAAGCAAGGCAACATAAGAATCTCGAGTATACACGTAGAATGTTGATCATTTCTGAGTTGATTTTTTCGCGTATATCTGAACGATATGAGGACCGTCCGCCACAATATCAAAGTGGGGTCCGTTTATTTTTATATATGCTTCTACCAAAGTGAGGTCACTTTACCATGTATATTATTATGAACCGTATAAAGTGAGGACCGCACAATGTTGCCTTATTTCACTACGCATTATGCGCAGATGGTCAGAGGTCTATGGTCAGTTGCTTCTTTCCGAATCATCACGTGCGTCGCAATTGAAGCTCGAATGACTATCAGTCTGCGCAACATCGTACTGTGAGTTGAATTTGGTAGTAGTTATCGTGAATACTGTTTATTGTTCAATTAAAAAAGGTTACGTTGATCAGTTAGCTTGATACATGAAATAATACTATGTGACTGAATATTTATTTTCAGGATGGATCGTAAAACGAAGAAATGTATATATGCTATGAATAATAAAGAGAAAACCATAATGAGGCAACTTCAAATCCCAAAATATGAAACCACGAATTGTCTTGGTGAAAGTGAAAATACTGAGAAACTTTCATATTCGTTTCGATCAAACTATTTCTCATTGTTTCAAAGTATGGTATTTTAGGCAACATCAATAGGTAGGTACTCCACTTTCATATTGACTTAGACCATTTTGGAATCAATCATCTGCATCCCTATTATTCATACGGTTTATTTCAACTTCACCTGACCATCCCTCATTTGTCAAATTCGAGACATACCGAACTTCCCTTTAACAAAATTATTTTCCTGATGTTTTATTTTTACTTCACCTGTATGAATCTTTGAGGTGAAGTTTTACCAACTTTTAGATGTCTGAGTGAATTTGAATTTGACAGGTGTTCATAACTCTGAATACAATGCATTAAGGAATCATTTGAAAAGAAAACAAGATGGCGGCTTGAAAATGGCGTATGAATTTCGTGATTATGATCCAAATCTATTCAAATTTGGTATGGGAATGTTTAAGGTCGTAAATCATGAATTCTATATAAAAAGTCAACAATTCAAGATGACGGCTCTAAGATGACGAACGACTTTTGTGATTATGGTCCAATCGGCTTCAAAATTGATATTCAGGGGTTTTTGGGGTCCAGAATTACGATTATGATCCATCAATATTTAATTGCATATTTTTTTGTGAAAATTCATGAAATAACTTTATAGAGAAAAAGATGAAAGAGTGACTTCAAGATGTCGAACGCATTTTGTGATAACGATCCGATTTTTTCAAAATTTTGAATATGGACATTTTTGAGGTAGCAGATTATTATGTTTTTTCTATTCACTGATTCGAGATGGCGGCTTCAAGATGGCAAACGTATTTTGTGATTATGATCCGGCTCGATTAAAAATCAGTATGTGGGGGTTTTTCAAGGTAGGATATCATTGATGTTTTGGCATAATTCAAGATGGCGGCTCCGTGATGGGCGGGCTATTTTGTATTTTTAGTCCGATCCTATTCAAGTTTGGTATGTTGGGGGTTATTATGATCGAATATAAATAATTTTCTATCAAAAATAGGTGGCTCCAAGATGACGAACAAGTAATGTGTTTATGATCTGATTCGATCCAAAATTGGTTCGTGGAGTTTTTCGGGGTGTGAATTGGAGAATTTGTGTTCAAAATTCAGAAGTTCAAGATGGCGGCTCCAAGATGGACGAGTTTGTTTATGATCTCATTTCATTAGAATTTGGTATGTGGGTGTATTTGAGGTAAGATATTTTTAATTATATGGTCTGATTCGATTCAAATTTCAAATTGGAAGTTTAGAATTTTCCGAGGGTGCTTTCGACCTATATTCTTACATAACTTAATGATATAAAACCTGTGTTTGAAATTTCTCAAAATATACATGTTCCAGCACGCTCTCACTAACTTACTTCCTGTGATTTCTTTCAATTTTTGTAATCAATACTCCGAACACTCATGGATGAACTCAGTTTACTCAGTGAACCAACAAAATTTCAGAATTATATTCCAGACAATTTCTCCACAAATTCAACTTCAATGCCCAGTCTCGAAAAATTAAAATACTGTACGAACTTATAAATGTTATATTTGATATCAGATTCGATGGAATCAGTCATAAAAACTAGGAATTGATCATCAAATCAGTTATCAATTATCCTTTTGGAACATCAGAATTACAAAACAATACATTTCAGATTGTCACAAACTTTTCATGGATGAACCTCCAGAAAAAAAGAACTCGTAGACCGAGAAGAAACATTCCAACAACAAGAAGTATCGAGGCTAGAATATTTCTCTTATTTATCTGAAAATGAAACCAATGATGAAAAATACAGTCTCCAAGCGTTTCTTCGACAAAAAAATCATACACACGAGAGACTGAATCATTTTGAGTATGTTACTGCTTTTCAGTTCAATTATCTTCAATTCACGAATCATCTCACCACCTAGCCGAGTATTCTGCTGACTTTTTTACTCCATCGACAATATTTCGATTTTTTTTTCAAAGAGAAAAATAGTCTATCCAATTAAAAATATCAAACATAGTTTGAAAAGAATGTATGGTAGACTACGAGCAGAAAACAACTATTTTCCTGGTGAATACCACGCAGAACATTGAATTATATCTGTTCGTAGTTCATGCAACGATTCACACTGTGAATGCAGATCGCAAATGTTTCTTTCTTCCTAAGACGTGACAAATTCACATCGAGACAGGCACGCCTAACAACCTACAGACCGGTTTCGGGCTTATTGTCCCTCATCAGTGCAGGGTAGTTATTCGAGTAGAGACCGTAAGATCTCCACTCGAAGCGTCGCCTGTCCCAATGTGGCGACATCATGCGGCAGAAGAAAGAAACAGAAACGAATCTCTCAAGTTTTACAGAACTTGGAAGTGGCTAAGAGCTTGACTAAGCGTAATAAATGAAAAAATGGATTAGCCATAAATTGGACAAAAAAAATTTTTTGAAAGAGAAAAATAGTCTATCCAATTAAAAATATCGAACATAGTTTGAAATGAATGTCTGGTGGACTACGAGCAGAAAACAACTACTTTCCTGGTGAATACCACGCAGAACATCGAATTATATCTGTTCGTAGTCCATGCAACGATTCACACTGTGAATGCATTTACCAGGAAAGTAGTTGTTTTCTGCTGGTAGTCTACCAAACATTCATTTCAAACTATGTTTGATATTTTTAATTGGATAGACTATTTTTCTCTTTCAAAAAATGTTTTTTGTCCAATTTATGGCTAATCCATTTTTTCATATTTCGATTCTACAACACGATCAACAACCCGAATTCAACATATCATGAAGTATCGCACACGTATTCGAAGTTCAGCTCCCCATTCGCTAGGACTCGCTGGGTTGAGAGTTGGTAATCCTGCAATCATGTAAGTATTGATTGACCTTTCTAGAATACCGCAGAAAAGTAGGTCTATCTCTTCCATAGATATTATCAATGTTGATGCACATAGGAAATCATGTATGTTAATACATCACCAGCAATTTCAGACAGACTGGCCACCTTTCCATTGTTAGGATTGACACCTGACGAAATTCTCTTTCCATCAGAATTATTTTTCTGTCGAATGGTAAATCTGTGGAACTCATTACATAAATCACGTTTATATAACAATGTGAACTAGAAAGTGTAATGAAATAATCGTTAAAAAACTAATTTTTATAGCAATGTGAATTTGAAATATTCTGTATGTAATATTCTCAATTATTGAAAATTATCAAATCAATCGAATCAAATCAAATCATTTATTGGTGTTTCCAATTCACACTTACGTGCTTACACAAGTCAATAAAAAGAATATATACATGTAGGTATGATACAACACACTTGATACACACACATACATATAATGGTTTAGATAAAATTTACAAACAATGATAATATTGGTGATTACCCATTCTCAATTAAGTTTAAAATCTTTGACATCACAAGAATACTCTAGAAACTCTTTTACAGAATAAAAACACTTCCTGATCAAAAACTTTTTCATCACACGTTTGAATACAGTGACCTCCAGGTTTCTGACCCTTTCAGGTAACTTATTGAAAAAATGAATTCCATAAAACTCTGGCCCATTCTGGCAACGCTTAAGTCGGTAGTAGTTTGTTACTAAGTCATTATTTTTACGCGTGTCATAATTATGAAACTCATTGTGTGATTTGTACTCACAGTAGTTACTTTTAATATGGATTAGATTTTGTAAAATATAAATTGATGGAAATGTTAATATGTTTTTCTCAATGAAGACCTCTTTGCAGTCAGCGGTGTATTCCAGATTTGAGACGATTCGAATAGCTTTGCGTTGCAGGCGAAATACCCTTTCTGTGCCAGCCGCGTGTCCCCACGCTAGTATGGCATAGGATAAATGCGGGTGGCACAGAGTAAAGTATGCCTGTCTCAAAACACTAATAGATACATTTTGCGAAAGATTTCTAAGAACAAATATATTAGTCTTTAATTTATTGCATACATAATCTGTATGATGATCCCAGGTTAGTTTTGAATCGATTTTTACTCCCAAGAAAGTTGCAGCATCCAATGACCCACAATTTTCAGAAGTTTGTTTAAGTGTAAATAGCATATGCTGGTTTTTTGTTTCATTCAAATATAAAAGGTTGGTTGAGAACCATAGTTTGGCTCTCGACAGTGTCTCAGACGACTCCTCTAGTACTTCGGCGAGTTTATCACCTCTGATAGAAAATGTAGTATCGTCTGCAAAAAGGGCATATCGTTCAGAGATTGCCACATGTGGCAGATCATTAATATATATTAAAAATAGTAGGGGTCCTAGGACCGAGCCTTGTGGGACACCCACTTCTACAGCTCTCCTTGCAGATGACACCCCTTTTATACATACTGTTTGATATCTGTTACTCAGATATGATTTTATTAGGTTTATGCTATTACAATTGAAGTTATAGTATGGTAATTTACCTAGCAGGATATCATGTGAGACACAGTCAAAAGCCTTGCTAAGGTCGCAAAATGTTGTAGACATAAATTCTTTTCTTTCGAAAGCATCATGAATCTGGCTTACCAGGTCTAATATTGCAAGACTTGTACTTCTGCCTGGTCTGAAACCAAATTGATGGTTGCTTAATAAGTTGTGAGACTCGAAATGCTGAAACATTCGGGAGGCCAAACATTTTTCAAAAATCTTTGAAAAGATTGGTAGTAGGGTCGATAGTTAGTTGGGTCATTTACCTCCCCCTTTTTAAATACGGGACATATAAGCCCTAATTTAAGAGCATCTGGAAATATGTTTTCTTTTATACTCTGATTTATTAATTTTGTCAGTGGAGAAATCAATAAATTTTTTACGTGTTTGAGAATCCTCACATTTAGGCCAAAGATGTCCCTGGCACTTTTATTCTTTAAGTTATTTATTATCTCCCTCACTTCATTGTTTGATACCTCATTAAAATTGAAGGTACTTGTGGGTGATTTGCTGTTTGATTTCAGAGATGCCGAAGGATTTGTGTTTGTTTTAGGAATATCATTTTGAACTTGTTTTGCAATGTCCGTAAAAAAAGCATTAAAGGTTTCAGGAGATATAGAACAGTCTGGATCTCGTTTTTTAGGTTGACCTCTATACTTGTTAACTATATCCCACATTGATTTGATTGGGTTACTTGAGTTTTGGATTGACAGATCGTTAGAATTTTTTTTTGATTCGTTTATGGCCAGACGATATTGCTTTCGGTAGTTGTTTTTCTCAATTCTAGATTTTTCACTTGGGGCAAGTCTATAAATATAGTTAAGAAGATTGAGATTCTCTCGCATAACTTTTAAATTTTGATTGAACCACTGTGTATTATAATTTGTGTTTTCCTTATTAACATATTTTTTTTCTGGAATTGCTTGATTGAAATAAATTTGAATTTGTTCTACAAAAATATTGAATTTTTTGTTTGCATTTTATATATTGTCAGATATAAAAGGAAATGTTTCAGACTCCAACAATTAATTATCATCAATTTATTCACTCAGTTGTTAGGAACGTGTAGATACGTGATTATAATTTGAGTTATTCAAACAGTCGAATTCAACACATTCCAAATCGTCCGATTGATCTGAAATTCGGCAGGTGAATTTAATTCCGAAGACAATTCATCAGGAAATTACTATTAAAAAAATAGACATGGCGGCTCCAATGAATATGTGATCATGGTTTGATTTCATTTGAAATTGGTGTGTGGGAGTTTTTGGGTTCGGAGAGAATGCAATTTAATCCAAAGTTCATGAATTTATGATGGTGGGTGCAAATTGACAAACGAAATATATAATTATGGTCTGATTGGGTATGTAGCGGTTTTCAAGGTCGTAGATTTATAATGTTCAAGCATAGGTTATATTCAAGAAATTGAAATGGCGGCTTCAAGATTGAGTTTTTTTTATTATTGGCAGTCAATTCAAAATTGAAAGTTTCAATTTAACAAAGTATGATGCTAAAAAGAACAATATAAAATAAACGTAAAAAATAATTTTAAAACAATATTTTATGCAAATGTACTTGTAAGGAAAACATAGTTCAGTTCGATGAACTTGGTTATTCTGGGAATCAGATATGTCCGCAATGTTGGAGCCGCCATCTTGAAGACGCCTATTCGATTCCATGAATTTTGACGAACAATTCTCGATCTCCGCACCTGAAAAGCCTCAGAAACCAATTTTGAATTGAATCGGACAGTAATTAGAAAACTCTTCCGCCATCTTGGATCCGCCATCTTGAAGCCACCATCTTGATTTTATAGATTTTTACATTGGATCAATCAAAGTCTCTGACCTAGAACACCCCTACATACCAGTTTTGAATCGAATCGGATAGAAATCACGAAACTCATTCGCCATCTTGGGGCCGCCATCATTGAGCCGCGATCTTGGTTTCATCAATTTTGATAAACGATTGGGTCGAATCCGCCATCTAGGTTTCATGATCTCCGCACACGAAAAATCCTACAAACCAGTTTTGAATGAAATCTGACAATAATCACCAAATTCATCCACCATCTTGAAGCCGCCATCTTTATTGCATGAATTTGGACAGAGGATATCAATCTTCCGCACCCTCAAACGTTTACAATCCAATTCTGAAACAAATCGGACAGTAAACACCAAACTCGCCTGCAACGTTGAAGCCGCCATTTTGAAACCGCCATCTTTATTACATGAATTTTGACAAACAACTCCCGATCTCTGCATCCGAAACCCCTCTTAATCCAATTTTGAATTGAATCGGACAGTGAATCCACCATCTTGGATCCGCCATCTTGGAGCCACCATCTCGATTTTATTGATCTTAACATTGAATTATTCGAAGTCTCTGACTGCGAGAACCCCTACATACCAATTTTGAATCGAATCGGATAGTAATCACCAAACCCAATCGCCATCTTGGGGCCACCATCATGGAGACGCCATCTTGATTTCATTAATTTTGTTTAAAAAGTCTCGATCTTTGTACTCGAGAACCCTTACAGACCAATTTTGAATCGAATGGGACAGTAACTACAAAACTCTTCCGCCATCTTGGATCCGCCATCTAGGAGCCATCATCTCGATTTTTGAATTTCGACATGGTCCTTGACCGCGAAAACCCCTTCAAATCAATTTCGGTCAGTATAATTATGGATGGCAAGATTTAATATGTTTTGCAGTGTTGCCACTTTTCCAGTCCTCACTTTGTACTCAACATATAAATGCACAGGGACTGAAATATACACGTATAGATAATATACACGCGCAGCAGCGTTCCAAGTGTCAAATCATCGAACTAAAGTATATCATAATTATCATGCTCCTACCAAAGTGAGGTCCACCTATTTTCAGCCATAAATCGATCAACAGTGATTGAAATTTAAGGAGAAAAATAACCTGAACTCCATATACTTCCACGTTCCGAGGCAATGAAACTCCCATTGAAAAATAAGAAGGAAGTAAATTTTATGAAGGAAAACGTTGTGAGGTCCGTATACGGACCTCACTTTGACATGGTCCTCACAGCTTCCGTAGGTTTCTCATTGGAGTGTCTCACTTTGTACGCTGGAAGTAAATATATATATATATATATATACATCCCGCTATCAATAGCTCCTCCACATGTGATCCAGCAATAGGTCCTCCACCAGAAGGAGTGGAAATATATAAGAATTTGCTCGAGTATATTACACAATCCATACCGCTCTATAACAATCTGGAAAGATATAACTAATTATATTTTCTGACTGTATGCATGCTGCTATATCTAGGAGCTCCAACCAAAAACCATACTTAGGTCTTCCGCTTAGTATATTGAATCGGCAAGCTCACAGCTATATGTCCTCCGGTATATATCAATTATATAAATTGCAGTGGATAGGTCATCCGACAAGGTTGCCACAATCAGATTCGAGATCAAGAACGTAATTCTCTTTCTTCAGTTTCTGCTTCCATAAGATTCACTGTTCAGTATTTCATTGTTCTTCGAGAGTGCAGGTTGTTTCAAAATTGGCCGGGTAAGTGTCAAAAATATTTCCTCATCATATAGTTTCAATGCTGATATGGTCAACAGTCGTTTAAGATCAATAGTAGTCATGATAGTTTTGCCGGTTGGGTAGTTTTTGTATTTATGATAACTTGGTTATCTTGACGAGCAATATATAAATGAAGTGAGATAGTATGATGAAGGGGTTATATGTGGTCTATTTTCCAAGAACTTGCCGACATTCAATCGAGCTGAAATATGGTAGGTAGGTGTTTATAATTCAAGTGGAAATGCATTATTCTATTTCTGTTGAAAAAAAAACAAGAAACTAAAATCGGCTCCAAAATGTCGAATGAGATTTGTGATTTCGGTCTGATTCGATTCAAAATCAATATATGATGGTTTTCGGGGACAGAGATAATATTTTTTTTTCAAAATTTGAAAATTTTAGATGGCGGTTCCAAGATAGCGAACGAGTTTTGTGATTATGATCCGATTCGAATCAAAAGTGGCATGTGGGAAATGGGGGTGAGGTAGGAAATTATTGATTTTTTGTGAAAATTCGAAAATTCAAAATGGTGGCTCCAAGATGGCACAGGAGATTTTTAGTATGCAGATGTTTTTGGGCTAGCAAATTAAGAATTTTTATTCAAAATTTTTGAAATTGAAGTTGCTGTTGGTGAGTTTTGTTATCATCAGCAAATTCAATTCTAAATGTGATAATGCTGATAATTGAGCAAAATATAATGCTGAAGAACATTTTAGAAATAATTTTCCATTCACTAACTATCAAACTGATAAATAAAAAATAATATTTGGTCTATGAAGTTGAGTAAAGCTACAGAAGAACTCTTTCCTTGCTCACTGATCGAAGTAGCAGGCAGTACATTACTCAATAAAAGTCATACACGACATCGAACTGTCCAAAATTTCAATATTTCCTTAGAAGATTGAGGCGTGAAATAGTAATACAATTGAAATGGAGCCCCAAACATTTGGGAAGAAAATTGATTACAGAAGTTGCATGTGTTTATGTGACTTTCATTGAGAATGTACTGCCTGAACCTTTGATCACTGACCGAGAATGGAGTTCTGTATCTTCACTATTACACTTCATTCACTAAATACTATTTTTTCAATTCAAGTTATGAACGAGAGCATGTTTTCAAGAATACTGCTGACCTTCATTTTATTTATGAGACAATCTCTATTTATTCGTTATTTTTGTGATGAATAAAATTCATTATTCTCTTGTGATTTTTCCAATGATAGTTATAGGACTAGTAGGTACTTGATTATGAAAGAAATATTTGCGCCCCTGATTGTCATCTGCTCCCTTCGCCCTGAATGCTGATAACGCCACTAGGCACATGTATTTCGTCAATATATATTCATCAATAATTTCTAAACATTCGAGATTGATTTATTCGAAAGTTGACGAAAAAAAACTTTTTTTTAATTTTTCTCTTATAGAGCTGGTATACTTGTCTGATTAATTGTTGTGTTTATTTTCCTCAGGATGGATCGAAAATCATTCAGATTTCCACCAGATCACGTATGTATCCAACAAATATTTTAACTCATTATTGACTGTAATTTTTTACAGTACTCAGTTTGCAATTCTAATTCGGAGAATATGAGGAGGAATCGATGGTTCTGTAATAGAGCTCCTTCTCCGAAACTAAGTACAAATATAATTCAAGACAAATCTATCACTTCTTCTGATGATTCTCTCCAAAATGAAACAAATAATTCATTCGATGAACAACGTGCTGCATGTGTTCGAGAAAAAGTAAGTGTTTTGTGGTTCTTGTATTCACAGCGTATTCGTTTCAATCGTTTTCTCACAAATCTTCCACAATGAAATAATATCTGGTGATACTTGCATAATTGCATAGAATCTTAGATGATACAACTCATCTCCTTCTTTTGAATATTTCGATTCGAGTTGGATACAAAATATCTTTTCTTCGACAAATGACAAAATGTTTTCTTACTTCTGGTTCGACTAGAAACGATGCCCTCTTTCGATCAATGAACTGTACACTTTTCGATTTTTTATTTTGATATACCTCAGGTGCAATTATCTCATTTTTCACTCTTCATCACATCGAGAAAAGAATTATTCTGAACTAAATGATAGATCTATTGAAGATGATGAAAATGTTACAAACTGACACTTTCGATTGGTCAACATTAACGAGTCAAACTTAGTCAGGGCACTATTAATTAAAAAAATAATGTCTATATTTTCGAGAGGAAAATAACAATATGCCAGATGACCCATCTCAAAATTGAAAGTTTGTCTAATTGGATCGATGAAACCAGAAGACTGTGTTCAAAAATAGCTGCTATAGAAAAACTTGTCTGTATATTTCGTGCAAATGACTTCATTGTGAGTCGTAGCAGAGCTTTTCTGGCATTTCAGCTATCATCAGTGCTGATCAGTAATATTCGATAAAAATCTTGAAAACTTCTCAAATAGCAGGAAAAATAATTGAAAATCATCAGAAGTTACTCATTCGCCAGGTGATGCAAGATTTTCATAAAAGTTATCCACCATGAAAGTGAGATATCTCAATTCCATATATTATATGAATTATATATATCCAATAAAATTGAAATCATGTCTATATTCAATTTCAGTCAAATTGCAGCCGAATAGAAACATTTTCAGAGTATACAACTTTTTTGTTGTTGCAATTTCTGGGCTCATGCTCAACATTCATCATTTCAAAAAATAATGGGCATTTTATAGTATCATTTGTCTTCCCATTCCTTGGTGCATCGAGTTATTAGATGTTATTAAATATTTCTTATACTTTTAGGAACTAACTCTCTCAGAAAACGAGATATCAGAAGATAATGATGACGTCGTAGCAGATGCAGACTATGTACCTTCTGGAAGTTCTAACTCCTCGGTAAGTGTTTTCTATATTACATTGAACAAAGTTAATGTGGGATTGGTTTCCAGGAAATTTCAGATACTTCTCCTCAGATAGTATGCTCACCGCCCACTGCTTCTGGAAGTTCGTCTGAGGAAGAAAACAACGTCCCTTCTCTCGATGAAAGGCCAGTTAGACATAGTGATGAAATGGATATGAATGAGGTTTCTGATGGAAATAGCAAAACCAAGAATAAATCAATCCCGAAAAGCGTATACAGTCATGCAAATGGAGTCAACATCAATTCTAAAAAAATGGTTTTCTGCTACTTTTGTGAATCATCTGTGTCTAATTTTCCCAGACATATTTCTCGAAACCATAGTACAGAATTAGAAGTACAGAAAATTCTTGCATTACCATCTCGAAGTAAAGAGAAGAAAAACTTACTATATGCTTTGAGAAAAAAAGGTAAGTACCTGGCCAGTGATGAATCTGGCAAACCAGTGAGGAAAGGTGCGGATACCACAAATTATCTTCCATGTACACATTGTTTAGGATATTATTCAGCTCGCAACTTATGGAGACATCGCAAACAATGTGATGCCAATCCAAATAAAGGAAAATCTGCTCGAAATTCCCAAGCTGATGCACAAAACTTTTTATTGCGTCACCTTAGAATAGATCCTCAGTTGAAAAGTGAAGTTTTTCCCCGCATGAGAGCTGACCAAATTTCTCTTGTTGCCAAGAAAGATCCACTAATATGTGCATTCGCATCAAGATATTTGAGAATCCATCGAGAGAAACATTTTATATTAGTCGCCTCGAGAAAGATGCGAGAACTATCCAGAATACTTATAGAAGCGAGAAAAAACAATCCCTCCATTAAAAATCTTTTTGGAGCTCTGAGATCTGAACACTATGATCTCTTAGTTGCTGCCACCAAAGCTGCCTCTAAGTATGATACTGTCAAACGATGCTATAAATCCCCTTCGTTCGCATTACACATGGGAACAACCCTAAAACAGTGCTGTGATATAGCACTCGTGCATGCCTTGAAAAAATCTGAACTATTCTCAGTTGAAACTGCGAATGCAGAGGTCGAGTTGAAAACTCTGATTCAATTGATTGAAGGAAACTGGAAATTTGATATTTCCAGTCAAGCCGCAAATGATTTGAATCTTCAGAAATGGAATAAAGTAAGTTTGGTACCTCTCGCTAGCGACTTGAAATTATTGAAAGAATGTCTGCTCAATAAAGCCAATACTGCGATATTTAAATTACAGGCGGATACTCATGACCAAAAAGCATACATGGTTTTGTTGGAAACCATATATTGTCGACTATTATTATTGAATAGAAGACGCCCTGGAGAACTTCAAAGACTCTTACTTGAAACTTATAAATCTGCCATTTCAAATCGGAATAGTCAAGCTTATGAGGAATTTTCAGAGGCAATTTCTGAAACCGAGAAGATTTTGATGAACAGATTCAAAAGAATTGTGATTAGGGGTAAAAGGGGCCGAGGCGTACCAGTTTTGATTAGTGGTGATGTTCAAGAGCATTTCGAAATCATTTTGAAATGTAGGGATGGCTTTTTCAAAAAACAGAATGAATACCTCTTTGGAAATCCGGCTTCAGGTGAGCCAATCATTGGCTATAAAGTATTGAGGAAATATGCCACTTTATGTGGGTCTGTAAATCCAGATTCTTTGACTTGCACTAGATTGAGGAAGCATTTGGCCACTTTGACTCAGTTGTTCAATATGACGGAGAATGATATGGAGCAATTAGCTTCGTTTATGGGTCACACATTGGGAATTCATCGATCATCATATAGACTTCCTGATGATATCTATCAAACGGCTAGAATTTCTAAACTTCTAATACTGATGGAAAAAGGTGAAGCTGGTCAGTTCAAGGGAAAAACTTTGGATGAGATCGACTTGAATTTGGAAGAAGATTTGATGAAAGAATCGAACGAGGAACTTCATCAGAGAAAGCAATCGCTAGAGAGGGAAGTCGATATTGAACAAATAGAAAATGATTTCACCGAACAAGAAGGAAATAGATTGAAAAAAAGAGAAAATGCATTCGCCGAGAAAGTAGAAGAAGAAAAACGGAACCCAAAAGCACAGAAAAGAGTACTCGTTCCTTGGACAGAAGAACAAAAGAAAGTTGTAACTACTCACTTCAAATCTCACATAAAGAAATGCCGACCTCCCAGAAAAGCTGAATGCACTGATCTGATCTCGAAGCATCCCGAGTTATTGAAGAATAAAAACTGGCTGAAGATAAAAGTTTTTATCCAAAACATATACAAGAATAAATAAATTATTGAGTTATATGTCAATAATTTCTATGAAATCTTATTTCTTTGTTTAACTGAATTCTTCATGTGAGTTGTATTTTCGAAATAAAAATTGTCAGGAAAAACTCATTTCAATCAACCTAACCTTTTTGGTACTAACGAAAAGCCACGAATTGCAAGGAGTAAAAACGAGATTATAAATCTCAACGTCACAACAACTCACTATTGACTATCTGAGATGGTTGAAAAAGGTAGAAAACAACAACTTTTCTGGCTGATTCCACGCAGAATATTGGCAGCGATATCATGCGACGAATGAAAGAAAAACCCTGTTAATTATCTAATATTCATAGTTAGAACCGTTTGATACACTCCTCGAATTCCTTTCAAGTTTCCCAAAAACTTGATAAAAACCTTCTGTAGAGTTCGATAATTATCAATAGGGAATTTTTGTCGATATCATGTATCATCAATGGTATGATGGTTTACCATTACCACATTGATATATCATATCATCATCCCATCAGCCAAACATCCCGTCATCCGTGATCCGTCATCCCTCCATTCCATCATCCTGTCATCCCGTTATCTTTCATATGAATATTAATACAATTTGTATTTGTTTATCTCCGCATTACTAGTTCAGACTGGCCATCGTTTCTTTGTCTGGCTCGAACTTTTTTTACCAGAAATATTCCTTTCATCGGAATTTTTAATGAAATATATTAATTGCCCTGTAAGATCTTTCCTCGTGCCTTTAAACTTCCAATATTCCAAACAATACCATTACTCATATCCTTTTCCACTAGATACAGAAAACCGTATTGTCATATGAGCGATGTGAACATTCAGCAATATATTCAGATTTATAATTCGATGTAACACAGAAAACAGTGTTGTCAATTCTACGGAGTACCTATTGACTGTAGAACATGAAGTGGATATCGTAGGATGACTTATCCACTGCAAAACTGATACTGAATATACGTTGTGTTATATACGCGATAAGAACGCTCTCACGAATGAGAGCGGAAAGATCCGCAACTAAAATATTCAAACCATCGAAAAAACAGCCCTAGGTCATCCAGCTCATATTTCGCTAGATGACATCTGATGATGCATAGAAGCGTTTTACAAGAGATGCGGTAGGTCCTCCGTATACGGAGGACCTATCGCACCCGGAGGAGCTATTAAATGCGAATGGTCTATTGTCGGAGGACCTATTGACGCCAGGACATATATATATATATATATATATATATATATATACGGCCAGCTATCAAACTGAGGACACACCGTCGGATGCACGTTGTGAGGACCACCAGAAGGAGTTGAGCTAAGCACTTGATTTCACTTTTTCTGTCCTCTTCCGAAGCAAGGCAACATAAAAACCTCGAGTATACACGTAGAATGTTGATTATTTCAGAGTTGATTTTTTCGCGTATATCTGAACGATATGAGGACCGTCCGCCACAATATCAAAGTGGGGTCCGTTTATTTTTATATATGCTTCTACCAAAGTGAGGTCTTTTCACCATGTATATTATTATGAACCGTATAAAGTGAGGACCGCACAATGTTGCCTTATTTCACTACGCATTATGCGCAGATGGTCAGTTGCCTCTTTCCGAATCATCACGTGCGTCGCAATTGAAGCTCGAATGACTATCAGTCTGCGCAACATCGTACTGTGAGTTAAATTTGGTAGTAGTTATCGTGAATACTGTTTATTGTTCGATTAAAAAAGGTTACGTTGATCAGTTAGTTTGATACATGAAATATTACTATGTGACTGAATATTTATTTTCAGGATGGATCGTAAAACGAAGAAATGTATATATGCTATGAATAATAAAGAGAAAACCATAATGAGGCAACTTCAAATCCCAAAATATGAAACCACGAATTGTCTTGGTGAAAGTCAAAATACTGAGAAACTTTCATATTCGTTTCGATCAAACTATTTCTCATTGTTTCAAAGTATGGTATTTTAGGCAACATCAATAGGTACTCCACTTTCATATTGACTTGAACCATTTTGGAATCGATCATCTGCATCCCTATTATTCATACGGTTTATTTCAACTTCACCTGTTTGATGTTTTAATGTAATGGAATCTAGACGGGCTCAGACTGACCATCCCTCATTTGTCAAATTCGAGACATACCGAACTTCCCTTTAACAAAATTATTTTCCTGATGTTTTATTTTTACTTCACCTGTATGAATCTTTGAGGTGAAGTTTTACCAACTTTTAGATGTCTGAGTGAATTTGAATTTGGCAGGTGTTCATAACTCTGAATACAATGCATTAAGGAATCATTTGAAAAGAAAACAAGATGGCGGCTTGAATATGGCGTATGAATTTCGTGATTATGATCCAAATCTATTCAAATTTGGTATGGGAATGTTTAAGGTCGTAGATCATGAATTCTATATAAAAAGTCAACAATTCAAGATGACGGCTTTAAGATGGCGAACGACTTTTGTGATTATGGTCCAATCGGCTTCAAAATTGATATACAGGGGTTTTTGGGGTCCAAAATTACGATTATGATCCATCAATATTTAATTGCATATTTTTTTTGTGAAAATTCATAAAATAACTTTATAGAGAAAAAGATAAAAGAGTGACTTCAAGATGTCGAACGCATTTTGTGATAACGATCCGATTTTTTCAAAATTTTGAATATGGACATTTTTGAGGTAGCAGATTATTATGTTTTTTCTATTCACTGATTCGAGATGGCGGCTTCAAGATGGCAAACGTATTTTGTGATTATGATCCGGCTCGATTAAAAATCAGTACTTATGTGGGGGTTTTTCAAGGTAGGATATCATTGATGTTTTGGCATAATTCATGGCGGCTCCGTGATGGGCGGGCTATTTTGTATTTTTAGTCCGATCCTATTCAAGTTTGGTATGTTGGGGGTTATTTTGGTCTAATATAAATAATTTTCTATCAAAAAAAAGGTGGCTCCAAGATGACGAACAAGTAATGTGTTTATGATCTGATACGATCCAAAATTGGTTCGTGGAGTTTTTCGGGGTGTGAATTGGAGAATTTGTGTTCAAAATTCAGAAGTTCAAGATGGCGGCTCCAAGATGGATTAGTTTGTTTTTGATCTGACTTCATAAGAATTTGGTATGTGGGTGTATTTGAGGTAAGATATTCTTAATTAATAATAATAATGATAAACGCTTTTATTGATAGATATGGGTGAACAAAAAATAATACAAGTCACATTATATGTACTTATACAGAAAAAAAAATCTATCAAACGGCAGAGTTAGCTCTTGACCTTTCCTAAGAAGGATAGAGGAAGTGCTTTCTTCCACTCAACCTTGAATTATATGGTCTGATTCGATTCAAATTTCAAATTGGAAGTTTAGAATTTTCCGAGGGTGCTCTCGACCTATATTCTTACATAACTTAATGATATAAATCCTGTGTTTGAAATTTCTCAAAATATACATGTTCCAGCACGCTCTCACTAACTTACTTCCTGTGATTTCTCTCAATTTTTGTAATCAATACTCCGAACACTCATGGATGAACTCAGTTTACTCAGTGAACCAACAAAATTTCAGAATTATATTCCAGACAATTTCTCCACAAATTTAACTTCAATGCCCAGTCTCGAAAAATTAAGATACTGTACGAACTTATAAATGTTTTATTTGATATCAGATTCAATGGAATCAGTCATAAAAACTAGGAATTGATCATCAAATCAGTTATCAATTATCCTTTTGGAACATCAGAATTACAAAACAATACATTTCAGATTGTCACAAACTTTTCATGGATGAACCTCCAGAAAAAAAGAACTCGTAGACCGAGAAGAAACATTCCAACAACAAGAAGTATCGAGGCAAGAATATTTCTCTTATTTATCTAAAAATGAAACCAATGATGAAAAATACAGTCTCCAAGCGTTTCTTCGACTAAAAAATCATACACACGAGAGACTGAATCATTTTGAGTATGTTACTGCTTTTCAGTTCAATTATCTTCAATTCACGAATCATCTCACCACCTAGCCGAGTATTCTGCTGACTTTTTAACTCCATCGACAATATTTCGATTTTTTTTTCAAAGAGAAAAATAGTCTATCCAATTAAAAATATCAAACATAGTTTGAAAAGAATGTTTGGTAGACTACGAGCAGAAAACAACTACTTTCCTGGTAAATACCACGCAGAACATTGAATTATATCTGTTCGTAGTCCATGCAACGATTCACACTGTGAATGCAGATCGCAAATGTTTATTTCTTCCTAAGACGTGACAAATTTACATCGAGACAGGCACGCCTAACAACCTACAGACCGGTTTCGGGCTTATTGGCCCTCATCAGTGCAGGGTAGTTATTCGAGTAGAGACCGTAAGATCTCCACTCGAAGCGTCGCCTGTCCCAATGTGGCGACATCATGCGGCAGAAGAAAGAAACAGAAACGAATCTCTCAAGTTTTACAGAACTTGGAAGTGGCTAAGAGCTTGACTAAGCGTGATAAATGAAAAAATGGATTAGCCATAAATTGGACAAAAAAAAATTTTTGAAAGAGAAAAATAGTCTATCCAATTAAAAATATCGAACATAGTTTGAAATGAATGTCTGGTAGACTACGAGCAGAAAACAACTACTTTCCTGGTGAATACCACGTAGAACATCGAATTATATCTGTTCGTAGTCCATGCAACGATTCACACTGTGAATGCATTTACCAGGAAAGTAGTTGTTTTCTGCTCGTAGTCTACCAGACATTCATTTCAAACTATGTTTGATATTTTTAATTGGATAGACTATTTCTCTCTTTCAAAAAATGTTTTTTGTCCAATTTATGGCTAATCCATTTTTTCATATTTCGATTCTTCAACACGATCAACAACCCGAATTCAACATATCATGAAGTATCGCACACGTATTCGAAGTTCAGCTCCCCATTCGCTAGGACTCGCTGAGTTGAGAGTTGGTAATCCTGCAATCATGTAGGTATTGATTGACCTTTCTAGAATACCGCAGAAAAATAGGTCTATCTCTTCCATAGATATTATCAATGTTGATGCACATAGGAAATCATGTATGTTAATACATCACCAGCAATTTCAGACAGACTGGCCACCTTTCCATTGTTAGGATTGATACCTGACGAAATTCTCTTTCTATCAGAATTATTTTTTCTGTCGAATGGTAAATCTGTGGAACTCATTACATAAATCACGTTTATATAACAATGTGAACTAGAAAGTGGAATGAAATAATCGTTAAAAAACTAATTTTTATAGCAATTTGAATTTGAAATATTCTGTATGTAATATTCTCAATTATTGAAAATTATCATCAATTCATTCACTCAGTTGTTAGGAACGTGTAGATACGTGATTATAATTTGAGTTATTCAAACAGTCGAATTCAACACATTCCAAATCGTCCGATTGATCTTAAATTCGGCAGGTGAATTTAATTCCGAAGACAATTCATCAGGAAATTACTATTAAAAAAAATAGACATGGCGGCTCCAATGAATATGTGATCATGGTTTGATTTCATTTGAAATTGGTGTGTGGGAGTTTTTGGGTTCGGAGAGAATGCAATTTAATCCAAAGTTCATGAATTTATGATGATGGGTGCAAATTGACAAACGAAATATATAATTATGGTCTGATTGGGTATGTAGCGGTTTTCAAGGTCGTAGATTTATAATGTTCAAGCATAGGTTATATTCAAGAAATTGGAATGGTGGCTTCAAGATTGAGATTTTTTTATTATTGGCAGTCAATTCAAAATTGAAAGTTTCAATTTAACAAAGTATGATGCTAAAAAGAACAATATAAAATAAACGTAAAAAATAATTTTAAAACAATATTTTATGCAAATGTACTTGTAAGGAAAACATAGTTCAGTTCGATGAACTTGGTTATTCTGGGAATCAGATATGTCTGCAATGTTGGAGCCGCCATCTTGAAGACGCCTATTTGATTCCATGAATTTTGACGAACAATTCTCGATCTCCGCACCTGAAAAGCCTCAGAAACCAATTTTGAATTGAATCGGACAGTAATTAGAAAACTCTTCCGCCATCTTGGATCCGCCATCTTGAAGCCACCATCTTGATTTTATAGATTTTTACATTGGATCAGTCAAAGTCTCTGACCTAGAACACCCCTACATACCAGTTTTGAATCGAATCGGATAGAAATCACGAAACTCATTCGCCATCTTGGGGCCGCCATCATTGAGACGCGATCTTGGTTTAATCAATTTTGATAAACGATTGGGTCGAATCCGCCATCTAGGTTTCATGATCTCCGCACACGAAAAATCCTACAAACCAGTTTTGAATGAAATCTGACAATAATCACCAAATTCATCCACCATCTTGAAGCCGCCATCTTCATTCCATGAATTTAGACAGAGGATATCAATCTTCCGCACCCTCAAACGTTTACAATCCAATTCTGAAACAAATCGGACAGTAAACACCAAACTCGCCTGCAATGTTGAAGCCGCCATTTTGAAACCGCCATCTTTATTACATGAATTTTGACAAACAACTCCCGATCTCTGCATCCGAAACCCCTCTTAATCCAATTTTGAATTGAATCGGACAGTGAATACATAACTCTTCCACCATCTTGGTCCGCCATCTTGGAGCCACCATCTCGATTTTATTGATCTTTACATTGAATTATTCAAAGTCTCTGACTGCGAGAACCCCTACATACCAATTTTGAATCGAATCGGATAGTAATCACCAAACCCAATCGCCATCTTGGGGCCACCATCATGGAGACGCCATCTTGATTTCATTAATTTTGTTAAAAAAGTCTCGATCTTTGTACTCGAGAACCCTTAAGACCAATTTTGAATCGAATGGGACAGTAACTACAAAACTCTTCCGCCATCTTGGATCCGCCATCTAGGAGCCATCATCTCGATTTTTGAATTTCGACATGGTCCTTGACCGCGAAAACCCCTTCAAATCAATTTCGGTCAGTATAATTATGGATGGCAAGATTTAATATGTTTTGCAGTGTTGCCACTTTTCCAGTCCTCACTTTGTACTCAACATATAAATGCACAGGGACTGAAATATACACGTATAGATAATATACACGCGCAGCAGCGTTCCAAGTGTCAAATCATCGAACTAAAGTATATCATAATTATCATGCTCCTACCAAAGTGAGGTCCACCTATTTTCAGCCATAAATCGATCAACAGTGATTGAAATTTAAGGAGAAAAATAACCTGAACTCCATATACTTCCACGTTCCGAGGCAATGAAACTCCCGTTGAAAAATAAGAAGGAAGTAAATTTTATGAAGGAAAACGTTGTGAGGTCCGTATACGGACCTCACTTTGATATATATATATATATATTCATATATATATATTATTTTTGACTGTCGAGAAGAGACATCGAAACCGGCCCGAACGAACTTGTGTCCTCGCGTCATAAAATTCCGGTATGTCGGCTTTTGCCATTGTTTAACCCTTAAACTCGATACATTGCATGGTGTAACCCTCAAACTCGACACAGTGCCTTGTATAACATTCAAACTCGATACATTGGGTCGCGTACGGTGCAACGCCCACCCGCGATCTAGTTCTGCAGCTCTCGTGCAATCATCTCAGTCGATACAGTTCATTCCTCTTCGTTAACCGATCAAGTGGAAGTCAGCCTCACGTATCAGTCCAGGTAGGAAAATGGGGTCTGTTTGACGATTCGATTCTTTCCAAAAGGGTGACTTTCTAACGTCGATCGATATCCCGTGATTATTGCCAAACACAACTCGTTTGTGCCAAGTCAAAAGTGGCACCATTAAAATCCATATCACTCCCACGACTGGAATTGTGTGCAGCAGTTTTGCTTTCAAACTTACTTTCAGCTGTCTTGATTGCTCCCGATAAAAAACTCACTTATACAGATAGTTCAATTGTTTTGGATTGGATGAAATCCTCGCCACATACAAGGAAGGCCTTTGTTGGCAATCGGGTAACACATATTCAGAAAATGATTCCACCCTCGCAGTGGTATCATATTTCTTAAAAGAATAATATTGCAGATTGCGCTTCAAGAGGTTTATCACCTTCAGAATTCATTGAGTACAAATCCTGGGTTTCAGGCCATATTGTTTGAATCTCGCTGAAAAATTCTGGCCAATTTCGAATTCAGTTCTCAACATCAATAATTGCACGAATTATGATACACAGAATAAAAACCTCAATTTCGCCGCATTCGATAGTTTCGACCTTATTGATTCGATAATCAATAAATGTTCATCCTTTTCAAAAATAAAACGTATAGTTGCACGGGTTTTCCGTTTTTCGCATAATTACCGAAATCCTGATTTCAAGAGAATTGATGGTAATTTGAATTATTCGGAACTCAATAATGCCTCTATATTGATCATGAAACATATTCAACAAACAAATTTCGCTGTTGATATTTCAAACTTGAAAAATAAGAAACCTGCATCAAAATTTCTCAAAAAATTAAATGCCTTCATTGACCCATCTGATGGTATTTCGAGGGTAGGAGAAAGAATAAAATATTCATCACTTCCGTATAGTCAAAAACACCCAGCCATTCTTCCCAGAAATGCACGAATTACGGAATTGATTATAGATGAATTCCATAAGATATTTTTGCATCCTGGAGCACAATGTTTGCATCATTTGTTGATTCAACAATTTTGGATCCTGTCACCTAAAAGAGCAATAAGAAACGTCATTTCAAAATGTCAAAAATGTTGGCGCATAACGCCCAAATCCTATCAACCCCAGATGGAGAACTTACCCCCCTTGAGGGTATCAGAAGTAAAGGCATTTTCTTGTATAGGCCTTGATTATGCAGGTCCCTTCAGTGTAACTATGGGAAGGCTAC